>OX465438.1:3798059-4483026 GCA_950005045.1 Agrotis exclamationis
CCACGGCGACGGACGTCGCAAGACGATCTCCGGCCACCGTAGGCGCGGGCATGCGGGCGGCGAGTAAAGGGCAACTCGCTGCCCGACCATGGACCATGCCCGGGTCGACGGCGCGTTGTGTTCCACGCGTGCCTCAAAGAGCGTCAGCATAATGACGGGGCCCCCTCTCTAGAGGGCCAAAGCCTGCCGGGGTCGCGGGACTTATCTCATTACCGTGACCCCGGAACATAAAGGGCTATTGAAGGACACCGTGGATTTTAGTCAGTACAAGTCTGACAGTCCCTCCCGCCCTGCCCGGGGTGGGAGGACTCATTTGATGATTTTACCACGCAAAAAAAAAAAAAAAAACCCATTGCGTGACGGAACGAGAGTGTCAGACTCGTACTGACTAAAATCCACGATTTTTTTAATAGTCCTTTTCGTGCCAGGGTCACGGTTACCTTTTTAGGCAGTCCCGCCCGCGACATGGCACATGCATCATTTAAAGAGCTTGCTCTAGCTTGCTACAATTGAGTGCTTCTTCTTTAAATCTGAAAATAAAAATGTAAAACGAATAATTAATATCCATATTGTAGATGGGGTGGAAGACGACCGTAACATCAGCGGGTTCATGACCTAACGCTTATAATATTTTAGAATATTTTTATTCAATACTAGCTGACCGGGCAAACTTCGTACCGCCTCACCTTTTAAACCTTCCCTGGACTTCCAGGAGTAATTCAAGACCAAAATTAGCCAAATCGGTCCAGCCATTCTCGAGTTTTAGCGAGACTAACGAACAGCAATTGATTTTTATATATAAGATTATGTTTTGTTTACTTTCAGGACGACATGTGGGAGAAGAAATGTCAGAAAATATTCCAGTTCTGTCACCAAACAATCAGTATGCTGGTCAAAGCTGAACTAGCTGAGTTGCCTTTGAGGTAAACGGTATACCAGTAGTCCAAATCTTAATTACTACGCTAATTATCTATATCCCGACCTTAATATAATGAGCCATAAACAACTTCCTTACATTTCCGGTACTTTCATCCTGCTCGAAGGACCAAAATATCGGTGATGGTCCTTCGAGCCGGATGAATGTCGCTGACGCTGTTATGTTGATGCTGGGGCGTCTAACAATCGCGTGGTCAATTTGAACATTGTCTACGGCTCGCAGGACCAAAATTTTGGAGATGGTCATTCGAGCCGGATGAATGTCGCTGACCCTGCGATGTTGTTGCTGGCGCGTTTAACGATTTCGTGTTCAATTTTGACTAATTTTAAAAACTTCTACAGATTATACCTCCAAGGAGCTCTCGCAATAAGTGAGATCGGCTTCGCGAACCACGAGACGATAGCATACGAGTTTCTCTCACAAGCGTTCTCTTTGTACGAAGATGAGATATCGGACAGCAAGGCACAGCTCGCCGCCATCACACTGATCATTGCTACTTTCGAGCAGATCAATTGCTTCGGTGAGTTCACTTCCCCATCATTATTTTGGCCAGTAGATAGATCCTTAAAGAATTCTAGTCGTTTTCTGGCTACCAGTGGCGGTTCATACATACAACCACAAATGAAAAGTGAACAAAAAATTCCGTCTAAATTGCAATGCATGACAGCGATGCGGAGGAGTACTTTGACGCCCAAGCGTCTCTTGCTTTTTGTGTGTTGTTTTAAATAATATTTTTAGATTTAATTTAGTATCTTTTGTAAATATTTAGTTCGTAATACTTGTAACTGCAACTATTTACAAGATCAATAATTTTGTGTAATGTATTATATTCCCTTCGCTGGGACACATGCCACCTCTCTCGGTTCTCAGTTCGAATTGGTAGATGTCTTAAAATTTTTGGTACTGGGACATGCCGGTTTCTTTAAGATGTTTACTTTTACCGTTTTGAGAGCAGTTGTGTTGAAATAAATTTTATTGTAAAAAGTGATGCTCTTGTCTGGGCTAGAACCTATAATCTACAACTCGCAAGTCGGGTTGTTACCACAAAATGCAGAAATACGCCGATCGAATTTTTGATCGCCGATCAAAAATTCAAATTGTTTTCTAGCTACCAGTGGCGGTCCAAACATAGGCACAAAGGCACAGCTTACAAAAAAAAAACTGTTCAATATTGTTATATCAGCCGAAAACTCTCCATTGCCTGGTATATAGACCTCTTTCTCAAGCATAGCTACTCGACCAGGTTGAAGGTTCTATATATGTGAACTTCAAATAGACAAGTCTTTTACTTGCTACCAGTGGCGTGTCATTGATTAAAGTACAAAAAGCCAAGCCTACCTAAAAATAATTATAAATACTTGTCAAGCATGAATGCTAATATTCTAATTTATTTATTATAAATATAAAATCAAAAAATATAATGAAAGATATAATTGTTTATATTAGCTTCTATTTTTTCGGCACACTATTATTGATCCTAGATAAAAAATGTTTTAATTAATAAGAAAACAGGCATAACAAGGCCTAATTTCCGCTCTAACTTCCATAGGTGCTGAAAACGCCGAGCCAATGCGTACACAATGCGCTTTAGCGGCGAGCAAGTTATTGAAAAAACCGGATCAAAGTCGCGCTGTAGCGTTGTGCGCACATCTGTTCTGGAAAGCAGCCAAAGATGGGAAGCAGGTATGAGACATCATCAGCCTTACTACAAAACTTAAACATCTGTTGAACACTTGTCTAAAAAAAAGTGTGACTGCAATACGGGCCTTATTTTAACGTCGTAATCTGACATTTTTTTAGACAAGTGTTCAACAGACGTTTAAAAGTTTTTGTGGTACGACAGTCTATGTTTATTTAGCGTTTTAGCATCTTTTTTGGGGTTGCCATCTAGTTTTACATGATTCATAACTTTCTCAGAACTGCGTCCTTCGAAAAAAATACTTCAGACGCCTTCCCTCTAGGCCCTAGTGGGTAGGCGTCTGGATTATTTTTCCCTAGTGGGGCTATCGAAGTTCTGCACGGCAAGATCGAATGTTTTATTCTTCGATCATTAAAAACAACTAGATACACAATCAGCGACAAAAAACGACCTCACCAAAAGAATGACCAAATCAGAAATCGGTCATCCATTTTGTTTAGTACTGTTCTAACGCTCGGAACGTAAACATGCCTCCGTGCTCGTTTAAAAAGTGCAAAAATCACTCTTCTAGGACCGGAAAAAGGATAGAATTTCATTTTTTCAGTAAGTATTAATATTAACAATATACAATAATTATCACTGTACTATAAATACTGATATTTCGTAAAGAAATCGACGTAAAACATTTATTTTAAAATTGACGAAATTATCAGCAGGGTTTATAAAGCACCTAAATTGAAAAGAATTTTACTAAACGTACAGTTCATATTGTCGCATGGCTACTTGATTTAGTCGGGTAACATGTGTTGATTCGAGTCGCGGTCGTAAAATTTAATGTGTTTTATGTCCGTTCTAAACCCGACTTTAACTCATTCGAATAAGGTTTAATTTCTTTTGGCATATATGTTGGCCAGTTATGTTTCTTTCTGTTTTCTTTCTCTTTCTATTTTACGAACCTACTTGAGGAAAGTTTTAAGATCGTTTTTGTACGGGATTGTGTATCTAGTTATTTTTAATGATCGAAGGTTTTATTCCATTTTTAAATGCCTTTCAGTGACGTTATCGAACTTTTCTTTCCTCATGCGTAGTACTAGTAAATATATGTAAACTGTTGTTTCTTGTCTCCTCAGTGGCCTCTAAACGACGCCGGTCGCGCATTAGACTGCCTGAAGAAGGCAGCGCGTGTAGCTCAGCAGTGCATGGACGGTGGAGTGCAGGCACAGCTGCTGGCCGAGCTACTGGGCCGGTACGCGCTGCTCAGGGAGAGGGGGAACGCTAGTCTTACTACCAACCTTATTGATGCGGTGAGTTACTTTGACTGACAGCAGCTACTGGGCCGGTACGCGCTGCTCAGGGAGAGGGGGAACGCTAGTCTTACTACCAACCTTATTGATGCGGTGAGTTACTTTGACTGACAGCAGCTACTGGGCCGGTACGCGCTGCTCAGGGAGAGGGGGAACGCTAGTCTTACTACCAACCTTATTGATGCGGTGAGTTACTTTGACTGACAGCAGCTACTGGGCCGGTACGCGCTGCTCAGGGAGAGGGGGAACGCTAGTCTTACTACCAACCTTATTGATGCGGTGAGTTACTTTGACTGACAGCAGCTACTGGGCCGGTACGCGCTGCTCAGGGAGAGGGGGAACGCTAGTCTTACTACCAACCTTATTGATGCGGTGAGTTACTTTGACTGACAGCAGCTACTGGGCCGGTACGCGCTGCTCAGGGAGAGGGGGAACGCTAGTCTTACTACCAACCTTATTGATGCGGTGAGTTACTTTGACTGACAGCAGCTACTGGGCCGGTACGCGCTGCTCAGGGAGAGGGGGAACGCTAGTCTTACTACCAACCTTATTGATGCGGTGAGTTACTTTGACTGACAGCAGCTACTGGGCCGGTACGCGCTGCTCAGGGAGAGGGGGAACGCTAGTCTTACTACCAACCTTATTGATGCGGTGAGTTACTTTGACTGACAGCAGCTACTGGGCCGGTACGCGCTGCTCAGGGAGAGGGGGAACGCTAGTCTTACTACCAACCTTATTGATGCGGTGAGTTACTTTGACTGACAGCAGCTACTGGGCCGGTACGCGCTGCTCAGGGAGAGGGGCAACGCTAGTCTTACTACCAACCTTATTGATGCGGTGAGTTACTTTGACTGACAGCAGCTACTGGGCCGGTACGCGCTGCTCAGGGAGAGGGGCAACGCTAGTCTTACTACCAACCTTATTGATGCGGTGAGTTACTTTGACTGACAGCAGCTACTGGGCCGGTACGCGCTGCTCAGGGAGAGGGGCAACGCTAGTCTTACTACCAACCTTATTGATGCGGTGAGTTACTTTGACTGACAGCAGCTACTGGGCCGGTACGCGCTGCTCAGGGAGAGGGGCAACGCTAGTCTTACTACCAACCTTATTGATGCGGTGAGTTACTTTGACTGACAGCAGCTACTGGGCCGGTACGCGCTGCTCAGGGAGAGGGGCAACGCTAGTCTTACTACCAACCTTATTGATGCGGTGAGTTACTTTGACTGACAGCAGCTACTGGGCCGGTACGCGCTGCTCAGGGAGAGGGGCAACGCTAGTCTTACTACCAACCTTATTGATGCGGTGAGTTACTTTGACTGACAGCAGCTACTGGGCCGGTACGCGCTGCTCAGGGAGAGGGGCAACGCTAGTCTTACTACCAACCTTATTGATGCGGTGAGTTACTTTGACTGACAGCAGCTACTGGGCCGGTACGCGCTGCTCAGGGAGAGGGGCAACGCTAGTCTTACTACCAACCTTATTGATGCGGTGAGTTACTTTGACTGACAGCAGCTACTGGGCCGGTACGCGCTGCTCAGGGAGAGGGGCAACGCTAGTCTTACTACCAACCTTATTGATGCGGTGAGTTACATTGACTGGCATGTTAGGTACATCATCATCTGCCAGCCTTTTCCCAACTGTATTGGGGTCGGCTTCCAGTCAAACCGGATGCAGCTGATATCAGTATTATACATGGAGCAACTGCCTATCGGACCTCCACAACCCAGTAATACTATACCTCATGGTAAGACTGGTTGTCAGATTTTAGAGCTTCTGGCTAACAGTAACGACTGTTAAAGATCTACTAATGACAGCCGGGACCAACGACTTTACGTGCTTTCCGAGGCACGGAGGAAACTAGCTATGACAGATGGTCACCCATCCACAGAGCAACCTCGGTAAGCGCGGCTAAACCCGGAAGATCGGCCTGTGCGGCTGTAATTATTTAGCCACGAGCTCCTCCTGGTAAATAAGTACGCAAATTCGCCATGGGCCTCCCATCGTGGCGTGTTTCAAACATTTCTATTCATTTGACATTACCCCTCGCCCTTACCCCGCACTAAGCCACCGCTTACAGCGGCAAGGTCGTCAACGAGCCGTTAATCAGAACAAAACATCTAAAAAATATATATCTACCTTATTATTCAAAATCCTTCTCGGGCATGCGGGCGGCGAGTAATGGGCGACTCGCTGTCCGACCATGGACCATGCCCGGGTCGACGGCCCGTTGTGTTCCACGCGCGCCTCAAGGAGTGTCAGCATGATGACGGGGCCCCCCTTTAGAGGGCCAAAGCCTGCTGGGGTCGGACACCGTGGATTTTAGTCAGTATGATTCTGACAGTCCCTCCCGTTCTGCCGTGAGAGGACTCATTTAATGATTTTATCGCGCTAAAAAAATAATTCAAAACCCTTTGTCTGTTACCCAGGTAATCCAGAAAATCCGTGAAGAGTTAGCCAACTTAGACCAGTCTGAGGAGGTGGAACAGATCACGAAGCACTTCCACAATACTCTGCAGCATCTCAAGAATAGAATGGAGACTCCAGACCCTGACGGGTTGGGGTATGAGGGACTTACACTGGCTTAGATGGGGTGATGGGGAAATGTAATGGGGAAGAGTGATTTTTTGTGATATTTTAAAGTAACTAGGTGGACTACCATGACGTTTTAAAACGTAAGTATTGCCAGTGTGGGAACGGGATGGCGTAGACGACTTGTCTCTTTCCCACAGAGCAGCTACTCACGCTTAAGACATCATGGTAGGCCACCTGGTCTGTTATTTATGTTTCTTTTGGGGTTTCATTTAAATTATCTTTCATTTGTACCGATTTAAATAAAAAAAACACCGACCACATCATCGCTTGCCATCAGTCGAGATAGTGGCCAAATGGGAGACTATCGTTAAAATAAAAAAAAAATCTTATTTGATTGGCGGTGCTTAATTTAGCGTCAACATTTATGAAAAAAAAATTAAGTATACCTGGCCAGCAACTGGCCAGTGATCGTCACATCTGACGAAAACTGCAAAAGGAAATCAGACAATGTGAATATAATTTGCTTCATCATCATCATATCAGCAGTAAGACGTCCATTGCTGAACATAGGCTTTAGATTTCTAATAGGAGCGTTTGGAAGCGGCTTGCATCCATTATCCTAATATTAAATAATTTTGGCATTTTAAAATATCACAAAAATTACTTACAGAAATAAGATCACTGTGTTATTGATTTATTTTATAATAATAAAAATTGGTATGACTGCCAATTTAAGGTAAAAAGGAATGTTTGTTACGAAACTACATTCCGAATATTTTAATACAGTAACTTTGATTTAAAATCTCACGTTGTAATAATTATTTGTAAATAAGTTAAGAATATTATTATTATTTTAAAGTATTTTAATTTTTAAGTTATAGGTATGCAAGTTTTATAGAAGCAATATATTTCGTGTTAATTTTATGATGCTTTTTATTTGATTATCCCAATATGATATACAGCGAGATTCACCGTCGACCATATTCTCGCTTGGGAGCTGCTGATGACGCGATGCGACGAAATTCGACCGATTTCAACTACAAGTGAAAATCATCCTTACCACCACGACATATAACTGACAGACTTGCAATCAACTGATGCTGGTATAGTATATTTCATTACAAGTGCGGAAAGACTGTCATTACAAAGAGTTCCGACAAATGTCTACCCGAGCCGAAGGCGAGGGTTGACAATCGGAACAAGTTGCAATGACGGTTCCGCACGTGTACTGAACGACTATTTTTAATACAGTTGCGAAAAAATGAAGCAATTTAAAAATTAATAAAAACATAATAAACTCGCAAAGAAAATTTCTGTAAAATGACGCCAACCGTAGAATATAAGCAGTTTTTTTTTGCTTCACCCATTTTGGTAGGCAAAGGGAACGCCCATACAGCTTAGTCTTCAGTAGATTTTTTTTATTGATATGAAATGAAAATGAAATGAAACCTAACCTAACTCATTCAATGAAATCATTAAATCTGACATTGAAATAAATTAGTAGCTACTTTTTAGAAATTTACGTTTTTGTATGAATCACAAAAACTGTTTAGTAAAAACTTCATGGTTGGTTTTTCTTTTAATAGACATTATTTTGACAGTTGGGAAAGAGAACGCACTAGTGCGGGAAAGGTAAAAAAAAGCACTAGTGTGTAATAGCCTACTTCCCGAACGCTATACGTCCCTGCAATATACCACTTTTTGAGCAACTGTATTAAAAAATACACTATTGTGCTTAACACTAGAGATTGCCAAATAGCACACGAAAAAAGGCCACATATACAGATATATGGCCTTTTGTTCATAGACTACTTGTTGAAGACTACTTCTCTGTAGAGAGAAGTTGCCTAATATTTATCAAGAACTATGCAAAGCATAATAAAACACTACATTTACTTATATAATAAAATAATATATTCCTATAACTTTACACAGTACACATACATAACACAACTACAATATTCTGTTCCCCTGAACATTATTCTTGTTGTTCATCATAATCTTCTCCTGTCGTTTCTTCTCTTCTTTGAAAGCTTCTCTGTTCGCCTTCTTCTCTATTCTTCTTTCTTTCCTGTACTCTTTTAGAAGACGTTTTCTTTCTTTCTTTTCTTCTAGGGTTTCGTCTTTGGGTCTGGAATTGACAAAAAAATCACAGTTCAGTTGCCAAACACAAAATCGACTGCAAGGTCTCGGCATATTTACGACCTGTTTGTTTGCTACACTAAAATGATTCTTACCGTAACGACAGAACGCTCAAAGTCGAAAGAATAGTGTCAGCATTAGTTTTGCCATCTTCATCACCGCTAGAGGCTTCGTCTTCGTTCATCGCGTTGAACTTCGCTAGAGATTTGACAGTCAGTTTGTTGTCTTTGCCGAGCACATCTTTAGGTATGCCGCGAGCATTCAGTTGGATTTTGTGAGGTTTCTGTTGGACATAAAGTTGAATTTTACGACAGTTTTTTTACCTTTTACTGGGGACAGAAAGTTAAAGTTAGAAGATCAGCAAATCTGACGGAAGCAAATGGATATGATTTGCCTAATTTTAATATGCAGAAGGCTTTTAATTTTAATGCAGTTAGCACTTACTAAGTTACTTAGTGAAACCGATAAGATTGAAACAACCAACGTCAAAAATAATATTCTAACGCAATCATATTCCCGATCGGAATGGACGCCTTTAAGACTAAGTATATAAGTACTCAAATAACTCTTATCTAATTACGACCTATGCTTATTACCCTCGCCTTCGGCTTGGCTGAGTATTTCGCGTCGAATACAATAAAAAAACTTTCCACACTTGTATCCCAAAAGTACTTTTCAGCTTTTCGATACAAGTGTGGAAAGACTAATAACTCACCTTGGGTTCTGCAATAACTTTAGGATGGTTATAAAGGTTGGAGTATGTTGACAGTATGGTCTCGCAGTCCCATTTCTCTTTATGATCCACCTCCACTGTCACAAGGTCATCCTCAGATTCTTCCTCTATCTCTTGAAGACGTTTTATTCTGCAACAACAAAAGTATAAACTTGTTGTTTCAATTCATATTAGGATCAGAACTTGGGATTTTTTGGTTTTTATTTTGATACTAGCTGACCGAGCAAACTTCGTACCGACTCACCTTTAAAACCTTCCCTGAACTTCCAGAAATAATTCGAGACCAAACTTAGCCAAATCGGTCAGCCCTTCTCGAGTTTTAGCGAGACTAACGAGCAGCACTGATTTTTATATTACAGACTAGCTGACCGGGCAAACTTAGTACCGCCTCACCTTTTAAACCTTCCCTGGACTTCCAGAAGTAATTCAAGACCAAAATTAGCCAAATCGGTCCAGCCGTTCTCGAGTTTTAGCGAGACTAATGAACAGCAATTGATTTTTATATAATAGACTAGCTGACCGGGCAAACTTCGTACCGCCTCACCTTTTAAACCTTCCCTGGACTTCCACAAATAACTCAATACCAAAATTAGCCAAATCGGTCCAGCCGTTCTCGAGTTTTAGCGAGACTAAAGAACAGCAATTGATTTTTATATAATAGACTAGCTGACCCGGCAAACTTCGTACCGCCTCACCTTTTAAACCTTCCCTGGACTTCCAGAAGTAATTCAAGACCAAAATTAGCCAAATCGGTCCAGCCATTCTCGAGTTTTAGCGAGACTAACGAACAGCAATTGATTTTTATATATAAGAAAGAAGACTAGCTGACCGGACAAACTTCGTACAGCCTCACCTTTTAAACCTTCCCTGGACTTCTACAAATAATTCAAGACCAAAATTAGCCAAATCGGTCCAGCCGTTCTCGAGTTTTAGCGAGACTAACGAACAGAAATTGATTTTTATATATTAGACTAGCTGAACCGGCAAACTTCGTACTGCCTCAGAATAACATTTTAAACCTTCCCTGGGCTTCCAGAAATAATTCAAAACTAAAATTAGCCAAATCGGTCCAGCCGTTCTCGAGTTTTAGCGAGACTAACGAGCAGCAATTGATTTTTATATAATAGAGACTAGTTGACCGGGCAAACTCGTACCGCCTCACCTTTTAAACCTTCCCTGGACTTCCAGAAGTAATTCAAGACCAAAATTAGCCAAATCGGTCCAGCCGTTCTCGAATTTTAGCGAGACTAACGAACAGCAATTGATTTTTATATATCAGAAGAGAAGACTAGCTGACCAGGCAAACTTCGTACCGCCTCACCTTTTAAACCTTCCCTGGACTTCCACAAATAATTCAAAACCAAAATCAGCCAAATCGGTCCAGCCATTCTCGAGTTTTAGCGAGACTAACGAACAGCAATTGATTTTTATATATAAGAAGACTAGCTGACCTGGCAAACTTCGTACCGCCTCACCTTTTAAACCTTCCCTGGACTTCCAGAAGTAATACAAGACCAAAATTAGCCCAATCGGTCCAGCCGTTCTCGAGTTTTAGCGAGACTAACGAACAGCAATTGATTCTTATATACACCGTGTTCCGGACGATATACATAAACTTCGACCAGATGTTCAAACCACGGAAGTAAGCATTTTTCATTATGGACACATTAATAAATTCTTATTTTTTATTTTTTGTTAATTTTCATACAAACTAAATACCTAGACGTAAATAACCCGATATGCATGCCTCTTTATCCGAATTGGCAACGTCGTATTTTCATTCATAACATTTGGCGGGCTGAAACTTGTCAAAACAAAAGTTTCTTTGATTTTTTATCTCGTTCCTCATAGCACTGTCAATGTATTATACTTAGGTATCTAAAGAGAACGTATAAGGCTACCAAGCAGGTAGATACGTATTTCGAATTGTCTTTTTAATTGAGGAATAAAAAAAAAACAAAATTCCATAACCAAATCATGATAACCTCTTCCCACGACATGCAGCCTTCGCAAAACGTTTCTGCAGTCCTTATTTTTAGTCTAGGCTTAAAGCAACGCCGGACCTCCAACGACGGGAAGGGGAGTAGGCTACCATAATTATCTTCCCATTCTGCCGTTTCGGCTTAAGTAACGAACATTCAATCTCAAAATTATTGACTAACTAGCAAACCCGGCGAACTCCGTTTCGCCACCAGATGGCTTCGTTTTATGTAACATTTCGTTTGGTGATTAAAAGAAGAAAAAAAATTATTTTTCCTGAATTTTCTTTGCTATTAACCTCACGGAGCCCGAGACCTTTCCAACGAATGCAAAACCGTGGAAATCGGTTCGTGCGTTCTGGAGTTATAGCGTCAGGAAGGAAATCCGACTTATTTTTATATAGTAGACATCTAGCGGTCGCCCGCGGCTCCGCCCGCGTGGATGTCGGTTTTCGCGACAAAAAGTAGCCTATGTGTTATTCTGATTTATATAACCTATAGCGGTCCCCCGCGGCTCCGCCTGCGTTGATGTCGATTACCGTTACAAAAAGCCTAAGTTTGATCCCATGTGTTCAACTACCCTAAGGCGAGCTCAGCGAGCCCATTACACCCCGTCCGCAAGCGGTTGGATATGCCTCGCGATATCCAACGCCCTGGGCGTCGTCAACGGTGGCTGGGGCGAGAGGTGGAGGATGTCCTTTCCCTCACGCGTTCTGACTGCTCCCCATTCCTCTCGCCTGCCGCCGTATCCCTGAGATAGTTCCCGAAACAACCGTGCCCGGGAGGACTTGCGTCAGGTTGAAGGTGATGACGCCTAGCGCCTCTCCAACCACTCCTCAAAGCGGGATCTTTGAAAGATGTTATATAACAATGTTGTATAACATGTTATATGTTACATAGTCTGTACGCACCTTTAGGTGTTGAATTTTGGAACTAATTTAGTACGTACTTCATTTTGCCATAGCAAAAAGACAAAATAGTAGGAGAGGAGAGTCTATGGGCCTAGGCTGTATGGGCTTCAGCCCTTTGCCTTTTCCGTTATAAGCAAAGAAAGATACCAAAAAAAAACTATGGGCCTGTTGCCTAGCAACCAATGCTGTTGATTAAATAAGTCAGAAAAATCTTGTTAGAGCCCACGATAAATCAATTTTAGTATGATTCCCAGATGATGTATACTTACATAATAATTATACACCGTGTTCTTCACGTTATCCATAAACTTTAGCAAATACTTCTATGGCTTTTACAAATCAAATCCAACAAAGGAAGTAGTACTTAAAAAGACTTCGTTACAAAGATATTTGTAATTTCATTTAATGAAATTTAATTGAGCTATGCAGTGAGAAAGTATCTTAATTTGAAATCTATCAAATACTATTTGCATTTCATTTGTTTCAGCCCGCCAAATGTTATGAATGAAAATACGACGTTGCCAATTCGGATAAAGAGGCATGCATATCGGGTTATTTACGTCTAGGTATTTAGTGTGTATGAAAATTAACAAAAAATAAAAAATAAGAATTTATTAATGTGTCCATAATGAAAAATGCTTACTTCCGTGGTTTGAACATCTGGTCGAAGTTTATGTATATCGTCCGGAACACGGTGTATAGAAGTATTTGTAATAGGAGTAATGTAGATGAATAGGTTTGTAAAAACGTCCACAGGATACTCTCCTGTTTCTGTCGTGAGGTGTCTCAACAACAAACTTGGTAGTGTCGACGAATGGATTAACACATCAAGCGACCGTTGAGTACGAATAATAATTGTGTCATGCCCAGCCCGTAATTTTTTTTTGCGGTAATATTTTAAAACTGTGATAGGTATCTCCTAAGATATTCATTGAAATCAAATGATGTCAAGGGCATTACGTTCAAAATTAAATGCTTGTGATGATTAACGAATTTATTTGGATAAGGATAAATACCATGTTAATGAAAATACCTTCGCAAATAATGCATTATATTAAAACAAATTTGATTTCCATAAAAAAGGTTATAGTGACTTAACTTATTTTAGGACTTTTTATGAGGAATAATTCCGTAATACATATTTTTTGCGTAACTCTAACCGTTTACGCAGCGCACGCAACAGAAGCTCTCGAAAAGGAATATATTTTCCCGATTTTGAAACATTTTTCATTGCTGCTCCGCTCCTATTAGTAATAGCGTGATGTTATATAGCCTATGTTACTCGCAGATAATGTAGCTTTCTAATGGTGAAATAATTTTTAAAATCGGTCCAGTAGTTTTTGAGTTTATCCATTACAAACAAACAAACAAAAATACAAAGTTTTCCTCTTTATAATATTAGTGTAGAAAGAGGGGCAGCTCAACACGCAATCTGGGGACCACGCTTAGAGCTCACGTACATTCGTAAAAATACTCTCAAAAGATAGGTCTCGGTCAAATTAAGATAAATGGTAATCACAGCATATTTTTTTATGCATTTGAATTCAAATTCAAATTCATTTATTTGCAAAAACACGTGTAGATAATATACATAGTAAAATGCATAATATAGGTGTTATAAGATATTCTTTGTCTCAACATGTTTGACCATGGCTGGTGTACAAATTAGTTCGAAAGAACATAACATTTCAAATAATATTACAAAATAATAATGATTTAATAATACAACAATAAAAAATTAAATTAAGTAAATATCAAAAATTAAAGAAAATAAACATGCAAATTAAATAAATGGGATATATGCGTTCAGCGAAACTAAAGCGATTTGTCATTTAAAAATTCATTGACATCATAATAGGCTTTTTCTGTCAGTATATTTTTTAGTGTTTTCTTAAACTGGTCTGTATTTAAATCTTTTAAACGTTTAGGGATCTTGTTATAAATTGTCGGTGCCATGCATACAACGCTTTTTTGAAGAAGCGCTGTCTTAGATGGCTGAACCCGAAGTTTAGTATTATCCCGACGATTTCGTATTACAATATCCGATATTCGAGGAAACAAATGGGGGTTGTGTTTAACAAATAAGGCGATTTACAAAATGTAAAGTGACGGTAGTGTGAGGATTTTATGTTTTATAAATAAAGGTTTGCAGCTCTCAGTACTTTGCATACCGAACATAGCACGTATGCACCGCTTTTGCATCTTAAATGCCATGTCTTTATTTGATGAGTTGCCCCAGAATATAATGCCATATCTAAGGATGGATTCAACAAGTCCATAGTAAGCCGAGAGTAGCACGTCAGTGTTTAAAGATGGAGCAAGTTGGTACAAAGCATATGCCTGACTACTGATTCTTTTGCATACTCCGTCAATATGGTCTTTCCAATTTAGTCTGCTGTCTATGATTACGCCGAGAAAACGGGCTTTAGATACTTCGTTGATCATGTGATTATCATGAATCAAATTTATATTTAATGGATTGTGTAATCTTTGTCCAAAGTGCATTATATTAGTTTTTGATAAATTGATTTTTAAATTATTATTATCAAGCCAAGAAATTATAGATGTCAGCGAATTATTTATGTCAGATTTATAGTTTTGAATGTCCTTACATGCAATTGAGATTGTACTGTCATCAGCAAATAATGTTATCGGTTGAGTTATTGCCTTTGGCAAGTCGTTGATATAGACATTAAAATACAGCGGCCCTATCACACAACCTTGGGGAACACCATATGTGACATTTTTCCTAAGGGAGCTGAATGTTTCTTCCATTTTTGTTTTAGGATTTATTTTTGTTATTACTGTTAACTGTTCTCGGTTCGTTAAAAAGGATCTAATTAAATTTAAAATATTGCCTCTTATGCCGTATGCGTCAAGCTTACTGATTAGAATATCATGATCGACATAATCAAAAGCCTGTGACATATCGCAATAGATAGCACAAACTGGAATTGTTTTATCAACGTGGCCAATAATATTTTGAATGAATTCATAAATTGCCATATTTATGGTTTTATTTTGGCGAAAGCCCTTTTGTTCATTACACAAAATTTTATTTTTTTCTAGATATGAATTTAGTTCGACGTAGAGATATTTTTCGAAAATTTTGGAAAATATTGATAATAGTGCTATAGGCCTGTAATTCATCATTAAATGTTTACTTTCCTTTTTGAATAAGGGTTTTATAACGGACAGTTTAAGTTCTTGAGGAAATATTCCAGATGATATTGACAAGTTCAGAATGTGACTCAGGTGGTGGCAAATATCGTCATTTACTGCTTTAATTACCTTTGTAGAAATGCCATCATGTCCCACACTGCTATTATTTTTAAGATTTGATATAATTTTATTAATCTGGTAGGCTGAACTTGGTGCTAGAAACATTGATTTCAATTGGTGGTTAATTAAAGACGTAACTTTTTTTCCGGCACCCGGAAGAGGGTTGACTTTTTCAATGAAATAATCATTAAATGCATTCGCTATTTCTGTTGGATTGTTAAGGACATTGTTATCATCAATTTTTATTTGATCAATAGATTGTTTTGGAGTGTTGAGTCTTGTTTTGTTTATAATCCGCCACGCGGTTTTAGTTTTATTATGCGACGTTATTATTTTGTGATTATTTTGCGCACGTTTAGTTAAATTTATAATTTTTTTAAATAACTGACAATATTTCAAATATTTTAATTTGTTTTCTTTTGTTGGGTTTAATCTGAATTTCCAAAGCAAATCCCTTTTTTTTCGACTACAAATTTTTACACCACGTGATACCCACTTTGGTTTATGATTGACTTTTATTAAAAGTAGAGTGTATGGAAAACAAAGGTCGTAGAAAAGTTTAAAATCATCTATAAAGTGTTTATAAGCCGTATTTGGGTCATCAGTGAGGTAAACATTCGAGAACGATAAGCTCTTGATACATAATTTAAATTTTTCAATATTTTCTGTGCTATAGTCGCGTTTTTTTGTACGCCAATACGTCATTGTCACATTTTGTTTAACAGGAACTTTGATTAATTGGGCAGTATGGTCTGACAGACCTAATTCCAAAATTTCATATTTACAACCCTTTTTAAAGTTATGTGCAAAATTATCGATGCACGTTTGACTAGCGAATCTGGTCGGCTCATGTATAGCCAATTTTAAATTATAATTTAACAGTATACATTCAAAATCTAATGTTACATTATTGCGTTTTAAAACATCTATGTTAAAATCACCCGTAATTATAATATTTTTACAATTAAATTTAACAATATAAGTCAGCAGTTTTTCCAGTTTATGGAAGAACGTATACAAGTTATTGAGAAGAATAATTATAATTTATAAGCACACTTGTTGCGTGGGCAACATCAGAACTAACGCCACCATCTTATTTTTCAATACATTTCACAAATTAGCGCTCTCCTGTCAACCTCAATGGAGTGTCCAAAGATCCAAACACTGTAGGTTAGACAACTACGTCAGCCGTAATGTCATTCAAAAATATTTTTATTAATAAAAAATAAACTCTAAAAAGCAAAAAATAAATTTAATGTAAAAAGTTTTCGAAATGACCACCTTCTTTTTCGACACAAATATTCAAACGAGTCCTAATTTGGCCATTTAAATTTACAGACATTTGTCTTATTTGTTCAGCAGCCTGAGATATTCTATCTAAGAGCTGTTCACGGTTCTGAATTTGTACGGAGTACACCTTCTCCTTTAAGGTTCCCCAGACATAAAAATCTAAAGGAGTCAGATCTGGGGACCTAGCTGGCCATGCGATATTTGTGCTACCTCGTCCAATCCAACGGCCAGGAAACGTTGCATTTAAATATTCACGCACTTGTGTGCCATAATGTGCAGGGGCCCCATCATGTTGGAGCCACATGGTTCGCAGAGTTTGAAGATCCACTTGTTCGAAAAATTCGAAGCTAGTGACGTTTCTTAGGAACTCTAAGTAATTGTCAGCATTTAGGCGGTGGGGAATCTCAATAGGGCCGATCAGCTGATTGTTAAAAACACCAGCCCACATGTTTACAGAGAATTCAGTTTGATGTGACGCCTGCCAATGTAAATTCGGGTTGCTCTCATGCCACTGCACTTGATTTTTGGAATTGAATACTCCCGCTCTTGTAAACTGGGCTTCATCCATCCAAAGAATTTTTTGAAGCAGTATTGGATTATTTATCAGTTCTTGATTCATTCTCTGGCAAAAAACAATTCTTGAGAAGTGATCAGGTGGTATTATGCCTTGGGATTTTCTGTAGTGGTAGGCATGCAAACCATATCTTTTCCACAGTTTCCACACTAGCTTATGAGATACACCCACGATTCTCCCAACGCGTCTCGTTGAGAGTGTAGGATCATGAATAATAAGGTTCATTATTCTGTTTTCTTGAGCGACGCTCAAATTGATTGCTCGTTCAGGGCGGCGTGGTCTAATTCCGATCTCACAAAATCTCCTGTGTATGTTAATAAATGTTCGTATATCAGGAACGCGCCGACCAGGGAATCGCCGTTGGTACTCTCGCACAGCTGCAGTAGCATTTCCGTCACAGAAACCGTAGACGAAGTGAATATCAGCTTGGTGTTGAGCAGAATATTCGTGCGGCATAGTGAAAGTTGTAATCAAAATGATTGATTAAATTAGTCGGAAAACCAAAAGCAAATTACAATAAACAATAATCCTGACAGTTAAAATCATGCATGACAAACAATGACAAATAACAACTTAGGTATCCATAGCGACCAGTTTAATCTCTTTGAAAGATTCGTTATCGCAAATGATCGTATTTCTTCGCTATCTCTCGGGTTCCTCTCGTACGTGCAAATGAAATGCAAATAGTATTTGATAGATTTATCATTTTAATTGCACTAAGCGGCAACATAGGCCAAATTAAGATACTTTCTCACTGCATAGCTCAATTAAATTTCATTAAATGAAATTACAAATATCTTTGTAACGAAGCCTTTTTAAGTACTACTTCCTTTGTTGGATTTGATTTGTAAAAGCCATAGAAGTATTTGCTAAAGTTTATGGATAACGTGAAGAACACGGTGTATAAGAAGATTTCGACGAATTGTGCATCTGGGGTTTTTTATACATGGTTTATTTTCCAACTGGGCGTAGGTGACCAAATCCGAAACTACAAGCAATAGCGAAAGAACCACTTTACATTTGCATGCTCGAATTTAGACAAGATTGTGACATACCCAACGGTTACAATGTAGAAGAGGTTTAGGACTAAACAATTTTGAGCCACGCACGTTGGTTTAAGGTTCATGATTTTTTTTTTACAAACCCTTGGTATTAATATAACTTTCTTAAAATAAAATTATTCATGTCCTAGTTCCCTGGGTTCCACATTTAGGTAATCTAAATTCCATTTCAGCTGACTGGTGGCCTACCATTAGTCTTTAGGCTGTGGGAAAAAGACAGAGCTATACAAGTTGTCTAGCGCCATCTCGTTCCCCGAGCCGGAACCACACACGTTTTAAGACATTATGGTAGGCCGCCTGATTTACCAAATACACACATTGCTTGGTCGTCATATAAGTGCAGGAGTCAAATTGGTAGAAATAAAAAAAAAATCTCACCTAGCGATCTCCTTCTCTTTATCGAGCTGGTACCTCCGCTGCGACTCCTCGAAGTGTTCAGCCGCCTGCAGCAGCATGTCGTGTGTCTCCGGCATGAAACCCTCGATCTCCTCCAGGTCTAACGCTCCTACTTCTGTGTCGTCGTATTCGGCGAACATCTGGGGAAATAGTTGTGGTTTTATTTACTTATTTTAGTAATGTTACCAGTTTCTGTTAATGATTTTTACTCTATGTTAATGGATTTTACCCTTGTACCATTATAAGCGATAAGTTACACTTTAAAAAGGGAGAAAAAATCCCCTAAACAAAATTAAATAAGAAAAGGCATCTTAATTTGAATGACAGACCGCGTTTGTAGATGGCGACATGCAACAAGCTATTTGTATACAACGCATTATTCTTAAAGACAATTTCAATTCAGTGTTATTGCGACATTTTTGGCTGACATATGTAAATCAAGCCAAATTCTACATGAAATATTAACGACATTTACCCTTTACCAAGACATACCTTTTCAAATCTGTTGTCAAGCAGCGTGAGTCCCTGGTTACGTTTCATGACACTTGAGGACATGGAGTACTGTGAGAATCTAGACTTTGTGTCATCTTTATCCCGAGCATCCCAGTTCGGCATGCGGACGCCTCTGTTCTCTCTGTCGCCCTAGTAGATAGAAAATAGGATTAGAAATTGTAAAAAAAAACTTACCACATTTAAGTTTATGTCACGTGTGCCCACCAGTACGTGGAAATTTTTGCGCCGCAAAGCCTCTCGTGCTCGCGCCAGGACTTTTGTCAAATGTATGGAAAATCATAAAAGTCCTATTTGAAATAAATATTATAAAGCTGAAGAGTTTGTTTGTTTGTTTGAACGCACTAATCTCAGGAACTACTGATTCGAATAGAAAAAATATTTTTGTGTTGTATAGTCCATTTATCAAGGAAGGCTATAGGCTATGTAACATCACGCTATGTCCAATAGGAGCAGAGCAGCGGGTGAAACCAGAGGGGACAACTAGATTGAAATAAATGCTTAGGTATAAGTATATGGTTTCTCAGCAAGAACATACCGAGTCACTGTCATCGTCAGAGTCGAGGTCAGACGCGAACGCCTTGTCCGAGTTGCCATCATCTGACATGCTATCACCTTCATCATCTTCATAGTCTTCATCATCTGATCCACCTGAAATAAATTTATTGTATATTTTGAGGACTTAACTAAATATAAGTGCGAGGAACTATTATCATGACTATCAATGATAAATAATGAATATAAATAGAAAACACATTGGCAAAAAAAATCTGTTCTCAATTTAGAAGTAATAGATTTTCTACATCAAATTGTTAACAAGGTTGGAAAACATTGCTTCAATAATTATTTTAATTGTAATTTAATTCAATTTATACCGAGACGTAACGCTGCGCGCACATTTTTATAGGGCGACTCAAAATCTAACTTTATTTACTACACGAAAGGTTAAATAATTCACTGATGACGCAACGCAGCGCGGTGCCGCGCGCAATTTTTAATAGCGACTCAAAATCAAGTTAGATTTTATTTACTACACGAAAAGATGTACATTTCCGGTATCGTTGCGTCACATCGCGCTGCGTCGCGTCTCCGTCCCTAAGTAGTAACTAAAAGTACACCCTTGCTCAATTCTTTAGGAAAAACAGGGTAGGATATTATTGTGTCCATAAGTTACACTAACTTTGTCAGGTCTGTTGGTCTAGTGACTCTAGTGGTTAGTGACCCTGACTGCTATGCCGGAGGTCGTGCGTTCGATTCCCAGGACAAATGTTTGTGTGATGAGCACGATCATTTGTTCTGTGTCTGGGTGTAATTTATCTATAACTAGCTGACCCCGGCGAACTTTGTTCCGCCTTAGAGGCAATAATGAGCAGATTTTAGATTTTTTATTAGAATATCAAATATAATTTTAAAAAACCGGCCAAGTGCGAGTTGGACTCGCCCATGAAGGGTTCCGTAGCAGCAAGCATAGATTAGAGATATAATTATATTGAGATTAGTAAGTAATATACACAAACAATAAAAATAACTTTGTTTTTCATAGTATTTGTATGAATGGCAAAGTTATATTTGCGGTTTTTGAAAATGTACTATATCTCAAAAACTGCTAACTGTATCTCATCCAAACCAATTTTCGTTGGTAGTTTTGGTTGAGGTCTACATTATATATTTTTTTTAGTTTTATCATTCTCTTATTTTAGAAGTTACGGGGGGGGGGACACACTTTTTACCACTTTGGAAGTGTCTCTCGCGCAAACTGTTCAGTTTAGAAAAAAATGATGTTAGTAACCTCAATATCATTTTTAAAGACTTATTCATAGATACCCCACACGTATGGGTTTGGTGAAATTTTTTTTTTTGAGTTTCGATTCTAAGTATGGGGGGCACCCCCAAAATTTGTTTTGTTTTGATTTTTGTGTGAAAATCCTAATGCGGTTCACATAATACATCTTTCTACCAAGTTTCAACAGGATAGCTCTTATACTTTCGACAAAAAGTGGCTGTGACATACACGGACAGACAGACAGACAGACAGACATGACGAATCTATAAGGGTTCCGTTTTTGCCATTTGGCTACGGAACCCTAAAAATCAAGTCAAAAATCAATTATTCTTTATTAGCCATGTATGTTGGTGCATGGGTTGCACTGTTCAGTAAAGCACATTCTGATAGACGAAATTTTGTGTTTTATTATCACGCGCAAGAACAAATAACGCGTATAAGCGACCCCTGAACATGCCACAAACTGACCATGTGGAAAACCTGGATTTTCTATATTCAGACCACAAACTTTCAAGCATTGGCCTTGTGATTTTTTAATGGTCATGGCGAATGCAAGACGGATCGGAAATTGGGGTCGTTTAAACTCAAACAGCATATCGTTTGGGATCCTCGGAATGAGAACTTCCTCACCTTCGAATTTTCCTTTGAGTATCGTCGCGTAAATCACATTGTTCATCAATTTACTTACCACCAAACGCGTTCTGTTGCACAGCTTTGGTTGGTTTATGTTTTGAAGCAAGATTACTACGAAGCCAACCTTTGTTCGTAAATTGTGCGGTGGTAAGCCAGGCATATCCAAGGGGTTTTAATTCAATTGGAAAGTTGGTGGCTAAACGCAACTGACATTTTTTTTAGCGTGGTAAAATCATCATGTGAGTCCTCCTACCCAGGGCAGAGCAGGAGGGACTGTCAGACTCATACTGATTAAAATCCACGGTGTCATTAAATAGCCCTTTACGTTCCGGGGTCACGGTAAATCGGAAGTCCCGCGACCCCGGCAGGCTTTGGCCCTCTAAAGGGGGACCCCGTCATAATGCTGACACTCTTTGAGGCGCGCGTGGAACACAACGCGCCGCGCGTCGACCCGGGCATGGTCCAAGGTCGGACAGCGAGTCATCCATTACTCGCCGCCCGCATGCCCGAGCCTACAGTGGCTGGAGATCGTCTGGCAACGTCCGTCACCGTAGGCGTCTACCACTGCGGCTGGGGTGGAGGGAGGACGCTGTCCTCTCCCTCACGCGGCGCGCCTCCTCCTTTCATAGCATGACTGCTTCGCAGAAGGAGGCGACCGCTTCCCACTCCGTCTCGCCCCGCAGCATGGCCTCGACCAATGCCGGGCGCGAGAGGTCTCCGCCTATCGCCTCCGTGAGAACACGGCGGTGCTCTGCCCAAGCGGGGCAGTCCTGTACACCGTATGCTCCACCGTGTCCTCCGGGCGAGCCTCGCAGTGGTGACACCTAGGCGTTTTTTCGTCGTATGGTTGTATTGAATTTATCCAGTCCTATTAAATTTTTTGGGTTTACACAGTATTCACCGAAATACTTTTTTAGCATTGAAGCCCGGTGGCCGCCGGGCGGCATGAACATTATTCTTCATGTTTTTCTAATACTTTTTGTTCAGATCCCTTATTCAATTTCGGCACCAACACCTTCTTCGTGATCATGTTACTACGTTTTATGTGACGTCTCACGGAAACAGGATAAAAATTTGATCATCTTGGTGGCGGCATGGCATTGATAATTATGATAATATCGGCACAATAAGTTTAGAAACTCAATACAAACTCACATCAACCGGTCAATTGATGTTTTGATTGATACATTTTTCGTTTTGCTGTCATTCCATGTCAATTGCGTTTTATTATATCACGTTTTATGTCACGTCCCACGGAAACGGGATAAAACAAAACAGAATAAAAAAGGTAAAAAGTATCCTATATGTTACTCCTGGTTCTAAGCTACCTCCCCACCAATTTTCAGCCAAATCGGTTCAGCCGTTCTTGAGTTATAAATAGTGTAACTAACACGACTTTCTTTTATATACACCGTGTTCCGGACGATATACATAAACTTCGACCAGATGTTCAAACCACGGAAGTAAGCATTTTTCATTATGGACACATTAATAAATTCTTATTTTTTATTTTTTGTTAATTTTCATACAAACTAAATACCTAGACGTAAATAACCCGATATGCATGCCTCTTTATCCGAATTGGCAACGTCATTCATAACATTTGGCGGGCTGAAACAAATGAAATGCAAATAGTATTTGATAGATTTCAAATTAAGATACTTTCTCACTGCATAGCTCAATTAAATTTCATTAAATGAAATTACAAATATCTTTGTAACGAAGCCTTTTTAAGTACTACTTCCTTTGTTGGATTTGATTTGTAAAAGCCATAGAAGTATTTGCTAAAGTTTATGGATAACGTGAAGAACACGGTGTATATAGATATTTATGTTTTTAAAAATATATAAGTATGTTTATCAGTTGTCTAGTACCCATAACACAAGCTCTGCTTAGCTTGGGACTAGATGGCGTTGTCAGTGGCGGGCCTAGGGTTTCAATATAAGGCAAGCCCAATAAAATTTAAACCGATTTCAAAGAAAGAAAGTTCAGTTTTCGACTGAGTATGTAGGTACCTACGTATGTATCATCGCAATTTTCTCATAAATTACTGGTTAGGTACAATAAATTAAAAGTGAATTCATCCATCTTCTTCTTTCCTCCTCTTTCTTCAATTTCACTCTTGCTTGTCGTGCGGTGAAAGAGGTAACCAAAGCACACTGAAGGCATGCTAGTGCTAGATTGAATATAATAAACATATCAGCAATTGCATACCTTTGGTGGCTTTGAAAAAAGCCATTTGTTGCTTGAGGGAACAAAGTTATGGTAAGTAGTTGCTTGTTTTGTAACAGGACTAACAGGTTACAGACAAAAAAAAACAAAACAGAAAGTTACAAAACGAAAGTTAAAAAATAGCTAGATAGAATGTAATAAGGAATTTAAATAAATTATTTATATTCTAATTGGAATCGTCTATCTTTCTTAAGAAATGATTTAATTACATCAGAGTAAAATGTTGGTGATCGTTTTAATTCTACCAACAACTGTTTTTCAATAGCTAAAATCGTATCCCCGTCCCAGTTCTGTGGGTTGTCGCACAGATCAGAAAACAACTCAATAAGTTTACTTTTTTGTGCAAAAACCGTGTTTACGACTCGCGACATGTATGTCCAACGAATTTTTTGCTGCAATGAGTATCGTAAAAAGCAGCTCGTTTTGTACTATTAGGTACTAAAAAAATTACACAAAGCCTGAAGGGCTGAAAAAAATAAACTAACCTCTTGAATTCTATTGCATGATTTATACACATATGAAATTTTCGTTTATGCTATTTACTAGTCAGAGAAATACACAAATTAGGCGTCGGCGTCGGTTATAGTGAAGAAATTAACTGTTTTTTCTGAGCAAAGTTTAAAGATTTTACCTTATCTTCGCCAATCAAAACTTGAACGCATTTTAAATCCTCACAAGGTACAATTACCTCCATTGTTGCAGGTAAGTCACCAAAAAAATTGTATCACTGAGAAAATCTAACAAAACACACAAAAAACTTTAACAACAAAGCTCTCCCCACTCAAGCAAATAAAACTGAAGTGAGCTACTTACGCAGAATATTGTTGGCACAGGCGACACAAGGTCACGCATACGCGTCCAACTTCACACGCATGCCTGGCTTAAATCTTCCATACTGATCGATTTGTAGACGCACAAGGTTCTAACTCGTTATACGGCACAACGCTTTAGGCGCGAAAGGGACAGAGATAGTATTTGAAAGCCCGGTAAAAGCCGGTACGTGTAAGCGAGATAGCTATATATAGATGTTGCAAATACGAAACTGCGCGCGAACAATTGCGATGTAAAGTGTGTGACGTGGATAGTTTGTGTTATTTTGATAAGAATTAAGCGCGCAAACTTTTAAATAGTTCGGGTTTGATTATGATTCTCTGTCGAGCATTTTTAATAAGGCATGCCGGGCTTTTGGGCTTGTATGAAGGAACCGCCACTGGGCGTTGTGTGATAGTTGTGGAATATTATATTATTAACTTACCTTCAGCCATAGCCAGGTCAATAAAGTTGTCTTCCAGCTCATTGTTAGGATCATCAAAGTCGAAGTCATCATCCAAGGCGGCAACCACTTCTGGATCCAGATCCAGGCACAGACCTATAAAACAATAACAACAAAAACTGCATAAATATTAAAAACTTTCATAAAAAAACTTCTTTGAGTATTTCTCCCTATTCTTTTGTTTCGGGTTTGGCCATCCACATTGTTAGATAAAGCACCATTTTTGTTTTGGAATGGTAAAACCATCAAATAATTGCCACGTCTGTAGACGGACAGACGGCAGATGGAGCAAACATGTGCTAGAGTGGAGACCGCGAATGGACAAACGTAGTGTAGGACGACCTGCTGCAAGATGGGTCGATGATTTAAGGAAGGTGGCTGGCAGTGGATGGATGCGGGCTGCCCAGGACCGGGATGGTTGGCGCTCTTTGGGGAGGCTTGCGTTCAGCAGTGGACGGCAATAGGCTGATAATATAATTGCCACTGTCCTGTTTGGAGTGGAAAGGACAGGACTTTAAGGCTGAAGCCACATGAGCGTAATTTTTTGAATTTGAGCCGCGTAATTTTAGTCGCTTTCATAGAAGTCTTTCGCAAAATGAGTGGTCTGCGCTGTATTAGGACACGAAATTACGCGACTCACAACTCAAAAATTTACACTCGTCTGGCTTCAGCCTTACTGACTTTTTTTATAAATAAATAGGGAGCTGAATTTTCTAGTCACCATTTTGAAGAAACCTTGAAACTAGAAGTGTTTTTTAATATAAAATCGTTTTATACCTTGTGGAGCTGCTCTGTTGAGTAGACCAACATTTTCTTCAATCTCTGAAGCGAACACTGAGCTGGGCAGATTGAGAGCCTCGGTCACTGGAATAGGTACATCATCCCCTGTAGCATCTGTTGATTTCTCCTTGCGTTTGTGGATGGGTTTCTGTAAGACAGCATGTGAAAGATGAAATATGGAAGAGCGGGAGAACTATTTCTTATAATTATGATTTTTGAAGTGATAAACAACTGTTGAGTTTCAGCAATGTAAGAATTAATTTTTCACAATATATAGGTTGTTTTCTAGACTTAAGTTTTATAAAACTTAAAATACAAAGACATCTAAAAACCGTTGCTTTATTGTTTCTGAGTAAGACAGTAGGCCTTTAATTAGAAATGATTTCTTGTATTATTTATTCAAAAAGTTTCAGATTAATTATATTTAAAATATACCAATTCTTTATTAATTTCTTATAATATTCTTTAAAATATACCATATAATCATGAGCAGTGGTGGCCCAGTGGTATCGGCCTCGACTTACGAGTTGTAGGTCGTGGGTTCGAACCCCGTCAGGAGCATTACTTTGTGTAATTTATTTAAACACCACTGCTCTCAAAACGGTGAAGGAAAACATCGTGAGGAAACCGGCATGTCCTAGAACCAAAACTTCGAAGACATGTGACATCTACCAATCCGCACTGGGCCTGCGTGGTAGATTACGGCCCGCTCC
Source organism: Agrotis exclamationis (assembly GCA_950005045.1). NCBI lineage: Eukaryota > Metazoa > Arthropoda > Insecta > Lepidoptera > Noctuidae > Agrotis > Agrotis exclamationis. Next base: position 3,824,764 of record OX465438.1, read on the forward strand.
CTCTCACAGAGAGGAGGTCCCAGCAGTGGGAACATTTATAGGCTGATGATGAATTCTTTATTAACAAGCACATTCTGTCCCACTGCTGGGCAAAGGCCTCTCCCAAGGTCTTCCAAAAACTTTTGTCCTGTGCCAACTCCCACTTATCCTCATAGTTATTCATCCATGGAGGTCATCACGCCACCTCTTCCGAGGCTTGCCTCAGAGGTTTGGTGGAAACATACAATTACTTTAATAAAATAAAACCAATACTCACAGGTTGCACCACAAGAGTGACCTCTCTTGAGTCTTTGAGATGTTGCAAGTAGTTGTAGTCATCATCAAAGTATATTCCATACTTGATCTGTTCCTCTCTCCTCTGCTCTGGAGTTAGATCCTGTGAACATAGTTGTTTATGTAAAATAAAATCTCTACATAAAATATTGATTTCTAAATAGTAGATTTATATTTTAAGTGTTCAATTACACTTTTGAATCTATATGGTGATAAATAGGTTTCTTTCCTGGACAAACCATCACTGCTTTAGAAGACTAATTTTGATTTAATTAACAAAATAGTTTGACTGTCAAACTATAAGTTTGAAACTATTTCAACTGTTATAAACAGCAATTGGCAATCAAATTACATTGAGATACAGCAATTAGCAGGCGCAATTTGCGAAGAAAATAGTAAATAAGGTACTGAAACAATTGTTTGTTTTGTATCACACTCACAGGGTCTTTTTCCTTTCTCTGAGGAACGTTAGCACTGACAGGCACTAGCACACGTTGTGGGGCAGTCTCGTCAGCCGCCAGGGGATCCCTTTGCGAACGATGCACCAGGTTAAACGTCACCGCTTTCTTCCGATCTATGAATTTCTTTTTTGTCTTCGGCTGAAATTAGGTTATGTGGTGTTTATTACGGAATAACAGAGAATTATTAAATAAAATTGTGCTGATAAGAACACGGCATGATACTTTACCATTTTGGAGAAGTTTTTACTTAGATTGCAGAGTAGTGATTATGGAAAATCTAAGGAAATACGCGCAAAACATGTGTTGTTTTGAAAGGCGTATGTCAAAAGAGTGTTTCCTACGTTCGGAAACAATGACATGATATCCCTTTTAACATTTCTGAACGGAATGTAGAAGGTTTGTTCATTGCATAGTTTGAATTTCCAAAGTAATGGGGATGGCAACTCAAAGCTATTCGTAGATGTCGCTGCGATCGTTGTCCCATATGTCAGACTACTGTATAGCTTGTACAGACGCCAGCACGTCAACCTACCCGAAACTGTCAGATTTTACCAATCGAACATTAACCTTCCACTATTGTGATAAGGTTGAAAATCTATTGAAAAAATTTGGCAGATTGTGGTAGCTTGATGTGCTGGCGTCTGTACAAAAAACAAAAACGTATTTTGTTATAAAAATTGAGTTGATTCTAAAAAACAATTATGGGAAATTATGCGTCAATGCAAGTGCGTATACTAAAACCAGAACTAGAGTCTGGCCAACGAAAGCTGTCCACGACCTATTTTCTAAACTTTTGATATTGTTAGAAGACAACAAATATTATCTGTGGTCTAGGATGTTTTATATCTGTATTGTCTACAACACTGTTCCATCCTGTGACGTCACCTCCCTATAATTAAGATGTCGAGTAAAGACGTGCTGCTGTTGAATTTCGTTTTTTTATTTTCCACAATAGCCTTCCATCCAAAATAATTCAACAGATATGGCAATGGTTTTGGACTGTCAATATTGTCAAATCACTGAACTTTCATATAGGTGAAACATCTTGATACATTTGCATTTATTTACAAAATAATACAATTTTTTTTCACGGTTTTTCTATTTTTAAGTAAAACTAACGGCGAAGACGAGGAAACAAAACTATACAGTGTCAGGTGTAAAGTACCTACTTAGAATCCGATTTCGATTATGACTCGTAACCCCTGTGTTGTGTTGATTTAACTATTGTAACTTAACCTTGTCAAAGGTAACTATTCCCTCAAAAAACGTTAAGTAAAACACTTTTTTTATTCAACCCTTCGATATAATATGTCGTGCCAGGAAAGTTGAGATGTAGACTTCAATGCATGCAGAAGTTAAAAATACCACAAATATCTTGGATTTGCTAGGGCATTATTTGATAATATTTTTATGGTTGTAATCTAACAATATGAAATACTGATATAAATAATATCCCTTATTGGTCTTTAATAACAACAAGTATCAACTCCGTTTTGACAGCGTGTAGCCGGGGTTGTCATGCCTTGATTTTTTTGAATTTCCCGCTCTTTTGCGTGGACAGCTTTCGTTGGCCAGACTCTAAGACGCCGCGGTGCATCTACAAGAGGAAAAAAAGTGATTTAGTTGAGAGGCTAGAAATTTGATTCTACTACATTAAACACACATTTACTTGTAGTTGGGATTTAAAATTGTAATTTTTAAGTAGGTATTACATGTGCTAGCCTCTACAAAGAATATAGTACTGCTTCTGACATTCTATATTGAGAAAAATGTCATCAAGTTTTGTGTTTGTCTTCTTCATCTAATTTTACATCTTTTTTATAGATTGGAGCAATATGATAAGAATTTTAACTTCCTAACACCACAACTATCACAAATCTCGGTCCCGGTGATAATTATTCCACCAGACGAACCATTTCATGATATAAAGAGCGATGGAATACTTAACCTCCAATAGAAAAGTAGATATTATTTTGAAAGGTGTATTCGATTGTTTAGTTATGGTATAATCATAGAATTTAATTAATAAATTCAACTAACGGCCTGTCCCGGCTTCGCAAGGGTAAATATTTGTTTATTATATAGCTTTTCTTTATTGATAATACATTTTTTGGTCTCACAGCAGTCATAGCAGCTGCCCATTATTTCTTGATAGTGTGAATTGTCGGAAATTTGTTTGTTCCATCATTATTACAGCCTTTTACACCACATCTAGTCATTTTAGATCAATAAAACGCCTTTTTTTTTCAGAAAATTCCTTTGATTTGACAGTTTTTTTGGGACACAGATGTCACTTTTCACTTTGACACTTGCCTTCCCCATTTTTTGCTCAGTGCGTGTTGTCTCGTATAATTTCATTTAAAGAATATTTTAACGCGTCGTGTCGCGCAGTTCCGCTGCGGTGTAGTTCCGCCTAGTGAGACCCTACTGCTCGATTTAGGGTAAGACCGCACTAGGCGGAACTGCACTACAGCGGAACTGCGCTACACGACGCGTCATTTGTTAGTAAACCGCATTATAACTGCAGCGGCGCTACAAAAATACATTCAGTATCTAGGCAACCTCTGAGCAAGATGGACGACGAAATGGCCTGGCCCTTAGTTGAACCGCACTCCGCGGCAGCGGAACTACACGTCGCGACACTTTTGGTCAGTTGCTCAACTTTGACGCGCAGTTCGGTTGCAGTGCAGTTCCGTTGCCGCTTAGTGCGTGATGTCTCGTATAATTTCATATAAATAATATTTTGACGTGTTGTGTCATTGTGTCGCGCCAACGACCATTTATAACTAGACGCCTCATGCACGATCTGACTAACGAAAATTATTCTGTCAAGTCGCTGAGGTACGACGTAAGCGAGGGGACGGGGTACTGCGTTCTGATTGGCTAACTCAAGGTCAGTGCGACGAGGGGACTCACAGGAGTGGTCGAGTCACGACGGTTATAAGATTTTTTTACCTAATGTGTTGACAGACATCGGTCGCCTGTGATTAGGAGTCTAGTTATATATGGTCGTTGTGTCGCGCAGTTCCGCTGCAGTGCAGCCAGTGCAGTCCGCTCATTGAGATGAAGTTATTATATGGAGATGCCCCGATGTTCTATACATACATTTTGCTTATACAAATATGAGTCAAACATGAGACAGAGAGTGAAATATTGGTTTGTCTCTTTCCTTCTAATGCAGTAATCATATTTGACAAAAGAGACAACAATATTTCGGTTGTTGCTCAAAATGGAATATTTTGTTGGGATATTTCCCACAGTTACAGAAACGTGCCCATTTCGCCATTTTATGTGCCAAGTTTCGTGGTAGTTCTGCTGTCAAACAGTTGTTTACTTTTTGTTGAATTTAGATTTTTGAGTAAATTACGGAGTGTTTTCTTTTAAAAGTGCGTGTTACCATTAAGAAACAGTAATTCAACATGCCTGGATGTTCCATTGTGTCTTGTCATGCCAGGAAAAAGAAAAATCAGCCTGAATTGACTTTGTACAGGTTAGTAACACGTTTTCATGCAAAACTACATGAAATAGAACAATTTCGGTAAAGAAATCGCTATGTGACCTTGTTTTCATGGTTAGAGTATTAATATTTGGGTTTATTTCCGTCCTACAGATAATATTTTTCATTTCTTATTTTCGTTTGTTTGTTTACAATAATAATAGTGTTGTACCGTTGCTGTAATAGTTCCCGATACTAGTCCTTCGTTACACTGAAACTGTTACCAAATGATATATTGATAAAAAAATACTAATCATTTATAGGTTTCCCAAAAATGAAAGATTGAAGAAAAAATGGTTGGACTCTATCAGTGACGAAAAAATTTGTTCTCGAAGTAAAGACTGGCTTATGTGTTCACTTCACTTTGTAGAAAAATGTTTTAACAGAACACTTGATGTTATTAGGTTACATGAGAACTCTGTACCTACAATATTTTCGGTAAGTGTGTATTAAAATGATTGTTAAATAACAGCCTGGTTTTTTAGCCTAAGTTATATGGATAGTAATGCATATTTCATTTTTTTTTTCAGACATCCAACAAAAAACAACTTCCAGAGTCATTTGTATTCTGTGAAACAAGCAACACTCAAGAATCTGATGTTTCTTGTACATCTACTGTAATAAAGCAACCATCTACCGTAATAGATGAACCATCTAGTGTAATGGAGGCACCATTGCAGTTGACCCATCAATTTGTGGGAACAGTGCACAAAGGGGTATGTAGATGTTGAATTTTTAACCGTTTTCTGACAAACAGACGGCAGCACATCAAGCGCCGCAATCTGTCAAAGACTTGTCAACTGTCACTTGAAAAGAACTTTTAGCAATAAAATGCAATATGCAAATTATTTTTTAACGGTGCATTGTTAAGTTATTGGTTAATAGTGCTGATACATTTGGCATGTTCGTGAAAAGGCGCTATCAGATGGGACTGATCATCTCTTAGCTGCCACGGTCTATTTTAATTTTTCATGATTATTATTTTTTAATATTAGCTGTACACTTAACTTTCTACGTTGAGTGCACAGACCAAGTAGAGGCTCAGACGGCAATCTTCGAACAAAAAATTACGCCAATAGGAAAGCGCAAGAATAGAGATTGACAAGCACAGATTATACAGAAATTCTTGAACAGGTCAAATGAAATGACTTTTTAAAAATCATTATTACGATTTTAGATACAGGCCTTTTGTCTTTTCCGTATTTGGACCTCAGGCTTTTGTCACAGATATTTTGTTTTAATCATTGCACTGGTTGCTCTTAGTCAACCATATGTCAGAGCAATCATTACTTGAACTATTAAGTAATGATTGTTCTGACATACGGTTGACTGTAGACTATAAGGTAAAACAGGTCTAAATAAAATAAAGAAATATATATACATCAAGTTTTATTTTTCTAATTATTGTTTTCAAAAGACATAAGATTATATCAGCAGTAAAAATATTACAAATTACTGGAACAAGTTAGAGGCGAACCCAAATTCAATAAAATCAAAAGAAAATCCAACACAAAAAGCTTCTACTCGGTGGCAGAAGACTTAAAATAAAATATTGATTAAAATAATAAGATACTAAGATAAATTTCATAACCACAGAAATAATACTTACTCAAGGAAGCACATATACATACACTTACACATAACATAACAAATTATAACAGAATATATAAAATACAATACATAATGGAACAAATACAAACATAATTAATACATATCAAATAAAATTCAACAATTAATAGAAGTAAACTAATAATCAAATAACATATTGATATTTATTATTTAATTATAATAATTTCATTTGTTTAAAGCTTGTAGCTATACCAACTGGATGCTTGTTTTGTCCAATGTATATTTCCGTGCCCTAACCGGACATCATGTTGATTGAACTTATTTACTTATGTAACACCTATGCTATGTATGTACACATGAATGCAATAAAGAATTTGAATTTGAGTATCTCACAAGCTTAAATATCCTTTGAATATTTAAAAAGATTTCGGTTTTTAAAACCTTATAGCAGTTTTCGTCTTTCATGGAAGCTGCCATCTAAACTATCTTCATTCTTATAATTTGGTGAGCCTCGGTATCTGAAATAATAATAAAAAAATTTTTTGAATTTGCTTTCTATAACATTACTTTTGCCGAGCAAAAAGTACTGTACTTGCTACTAATATTATAAATGTGTCTGTAAGGATGGATGGTTGTTTGTTACTCTTTCACACAAAAATGACTGGACGGAGATTTGAAAGAAACCCATAGAGAGATGTACAAAAACTCTTCTTCCTGCCTTTATCCCATTTTACTTGGGGTCGGCGCAACACATTCTTTTCTTCCATTCTCCCCTATCAGATGTCACAGTATCATTTACTCCTTTTTCGTTCATATCACTCCTTAGACAATCCATCCATCTTTTCTTTGGCCTTCCTCTTCCTCTCCATCCATCAACATTGTGATGTATAAAAACATTATAAAATAATAAATACAAGAGGCAGTAAGTACTATGATCCTTACCAGTTATCAGATGGAACCAACTCTTGATATGTTATTGGGGTTACAGGAATTGAAACTGAATCTTACGACCGAGCGACCACTCTATTCAGTTTAATTTCATTTATTTCAGGTTGCCAGCCGCAATGACAGAGTTAGGGTTTCCTGAAATGAATTGTGATAATGATATTAGGAAAAAAATATAGTTATCAATAATATTATGGTTTAGTGACTCTTACAACTGACAGGTTTCCAACAATATGCATTATTTAAGGTGTGCGAATAGAAATTATCGATGAATTACTTTCAGATTATATTTTATGAGCTTTGGTTATCTTGCTTGATGAGAAAAAGTGCAATGGGCAGAAGGACAAACAGAATAAGCAATACTATGTATGTGCTAACATGCGAGTGCATTTAATGGGCAGTATTCATTGATATTCAGAAGATGTAAACAAATTTAAAACTTACTTTTTTTTATATGAGGCGTATTGGGTAGTGCAGTAGCAATCTCTTCAGCCGTGAATAGAGTTGGATATGCTATTATCCGTGGAAAAGACTTGGTTCTGTGAAATTTATTGTTTCTCAAAATGTTTCAAACAAAGTTTGAGAAGTTCATATAAACTATGTCGTTGTGTGCAAGGGATATTGATTTGACATATTTCTGTCTACTGTTACAATTCACAACACAAATCATTAATAAAGTTCAATCTTGAGAGGATAATTTAACGAAAAAATCAAAATAAAACTTCACTTGACAGTAATGGCGACTGTGATGGCAGCGTGTTTGATTGGCTGAGCCTACTTAGTCTCTGATTGGCTGTTTTGACAATATGGCGTCTGGAACTAGGGCAAGCTGAGGGGAAAGCGCGGGGAAAGGGAGAGAGGTAGCTGTCAGTTTCTAATATTGCAACCATAGACATAATGTTCATAGATTTTCCTTGAAGATTGCTCCCCGTGGTTGAGTGTTAAAAGAGTGTCCATGGAGTTTCTTGTCCGTTCTTTTCCATAGAGATCTTCGCTCTGGAATGGGCACCTACGGTACTTTCACAGTTATTATGTCTTGTGACTAGAACTGTAGCACCATAACAATTTTGTACTGATTTATTTTTATGTCTTTTGACCATTCAAAAGTGCCTGTAATTATTGGCCTAGTTGAAATAAATTTGATTTGATTTAACTATTTATCTTTTCTATTACAGGTTTTACAAACTGGAAAAATTAAAGCCTTTAAAGAAAAATACGTCAATCAACAGAAAACAATTAAACGCCTCAATGAAATAATACGAAGGAAAAAAAATTGCTGATTTGAAGGCTGTTGTGATAGAAGACTTGACGGGACCAAAAGACTTTTTAAAAAGACAAATTAACAAGTCCAAAGGTTTACCTGTACAATCCGAATTAATCGTCAATTTTTTAAATTAACGCTAACACATAAATATATGTATAATATTTAATTACAAGCAATAGCGCAAATGTGAAAATTTTCATTTTTTTTACGTAACTACATGGATTATAATTTAATCATGGTATCTAGTCGTAATACTATTATGTAATCCTAAAAGTACTAGGGATACTAGTATCCATACTCGTTACAGTAACACTATGTTTCTTGATTGGCACAACCCTAGCATTGGCCGCCATTTTATGTGCCATGCGAACTTGTAGGTATCCACGTTTTTGGTGTTGATATTTCCAGTCCATAGGATTATAATGTCTATGAGTCCGCTTAGTGCGATCTTATCTTACCCTAAATCGAACAGTTCTGGGCATAGACAAACCTTACCAAAGTACCAACATTGAGACAGAAAACGTCATACGTAAGCTGTCATAACAAGATAACCTCTAAAAATGTATTTCGCGAAAAATTCAAACATTTTGCGTTATAAATACAGAAGAATCGTAACAAAATGGACTTGCACAAGTTGTATACGTGCGAAAAGTACAGCTGCACCGAAGACAAAGACGTATTCTCATACTATACTCTCTCCAAAGACCAATTTTCCAGCTCGATCAAGCAACGCAATAAAAGAGCAAATTCAAAAGGTAAAATGACTTAAAAACTTAGGAAAACGAGTTTAAATATGAAATTCAATATTTTGCTACGTTGAAAATTCCTTCAAAGACCCTGTTTCAAATATTGTAACTTTATTTATTGTTAATCAAAATATACTTCTTTTTTAGACTGCACAATTTGCTGAGCTATATAATTGGCAAAGGAAACACCTTAAAGGGCCAGAATTTGTATTACACGATGGGCCACCGTATGCTAATGGGGATTTGCATATGGGCCATGCTGTCAATAAGGTATATGTATAATAATTAAAAACTCCGTCTTTGAAATAACTTCTCTCTAACTCTACTGTAAAATATTTGAACTGTACACTACGTCTTCCTCGACTGCTGACCATGAGATCTAAGCATCCTAGATTACATTCCCTGGTTGGGCAAAGAGTTATTGGGATTTTCAATCAAGGATATTTTCTCAGTTAAAGCCACAAAACCTGTATACGCACCTAGTTGTTGCCAAAGGTCTCCCCCTATTACTTAAACACAAATAATGCTGATACTTGCCATATCGTTTGGGGATTTGCATTACTAGTTTTTTAGGTGTTTTTTTTTTAAATATCTAGCTATATATAGAACTAGCAAACCCGGCGAACTCCGTTTCGCCACCACATGGCTTAGTTTTATGTAACATTTCGTTTGGTGATTAAAAGAACATGAAAAAAATTTTTTTCCTGAATTTTCTTTGCTATAAACCTCACGGAGCCCAAGACCTTTCCAACGAATGCAAAACCGTGGAAATCAGTCAGGAAGGAAAACCTGACTTATTTTTATATAGTAGATAATTCCTCTTCCTAGTCTAAGACTTTCAAATATTAAAATTAAAAATATTTATCATACATATTCCAGATAATCAAAGACATAAATAACAGAAGTCAAGTCCTTCAAGGGAACCGCATTCACTACGTCCCTGGCTGGGATTGTCATGGTCTACCCATAGAGCTCAAAGCTCTACAAAAGGCCAAGAAAACTTCAAAATACAGTCAGATATCCGACCCGGTGCACATCAGAGAAATTGCCAGAACATTTGCATTAGAAACGGTGGAGAAACAGAAAGATGCGTTTAAAAAGTGGGGTGTCATGGCCGACTGGGAAGAACAATGTTACTTGACGTTGAATAAGGGATATGTACAGAATCAGTTGAGACAATTCCATAAGATGTATAAGTCTGGGTTAATATTTCGGGCACTAAAACCTGTTTATTGGTCACCTTCTTCAAGGTGAGTTTTCACCTGTGCATAGTAATTATAACTGTGACGATAGCAGTCCAACAGCAACCTTATTGTCTCTAAAATAAAGACCACTGTCAGTTTATTTGATTTGTCTTGGATTTGACTTGTATAAGCAAACTATTAGCAACCATAAAGTAATGGAAATAAAGTTCATTGTGTTTTTGAAACTGATCCCTATAGTGCAATTTTATATATTTTCTTGATATTGTTTTAAATAGTGATACTTCTTATTTGAAACAATTTATATGTTATTAAATGTTTTCCTTAAGTTTGCCGTATATGATTACTTCCCAGCATCACTATCAAATGGTGTAATAATACAGGATCTGATATTTTTTTTCCAAAATCAGCGGGTTCGATTACTGGCCAGGATTATTGATTTTTCTAAAATCCAATGATGCAGTTTTAGTTTTCATCAAAATCGGCCTAGAGACTCCTTTCAACGTTTTTCGATATTCCTCATAGTTTCGGATATAGCCGTCCACGCCCAGTTAAAAAATTACCATATTTTTTAGGAAAAAATGTTTCTAAATAATTAGAAACCATTTTTTCAATTATGAATTTTCAGGCTCACTTTATTGCTATCTTCTTTCAGAACAGCTTTAGCAGAGGCCGAGTTGGAGTATGATCCTCAATACAAGAGTACAGAAGTGTATGTCACATTTCCTGTTGAGAATATCCCTGAAGTAATGAAGAATGCAGTCAAAGGGTAGGTCTATTATTTATTCAGATATCTTATAAAGGACATTGAATAAATGCACCCGGAGAGGCGGGCAAAGATTGTTTCTCACTGGATGCCTGAGGGAGGACATCGCCGTCGAGGTCGGCCGCGGCAAAGGTGATGTGACGATCTGATTCTGATCATGTTCGCGGTGCAACCATGGCCAGAAATTGCCCAAAATAGGGAGGTTTGGAAGGAAAAAGTGGAGGCCTTTGCCCAGCAGTGGGACACAAACTAGGCTATTAAAAAATCTTTTAAAGGAGTCTACATCGTCCTGTCAGCTGTCTAATAATTTTTTTATCATGTATTTTTAATTAATGGCAGAAAGTGTGGGATACCACCACAAAACAAGTGTTGACATTAAAAAGTATTCTACTCACTTTTATACAAATGACAGCCGGGACCAACGCCTTTACGTGCTTTCCAAGGTACGGAGGAAACTCGCTATAACAGATGATCGGAGGTGATGATCCCGTCACCTCCAATCACCTGTTATAGCGGGTATCCACAGAACAACCTCGGCAAGCGCGGTTTAACCCGGCCGTTGCGGCTGTAAATATTTAGCCACAATCTCCTCACTTGTTTAACCAAACTTCAATAAAACCATCGTTATTTTCTAGAAAGAAACTGTCAGCTATAATATGGACGACCACACCTTGGACCCTGATAGCGAACCGCGCCATCTGCTACAACCCTCAGTTGAAGTACAGTCTCTTATCTCTGAGCAGTAGAGCAGACTACTTGATCGTTGCCAGTGGACTGGTGAACACTTTGAAGGAGCTGTTGAAAGTTGAGGCTAGAATTGTTGCCGAGTTTGACGGTAAGTTTGACTGTTTGACGGTAAGTTTGATTGTTTGACGGTGAGTTTGACAGTTTGACGGTAAGTTTGAATGTTTGACGGTAAGTTTGACTGTTTGGCGGTAAGTTTGACTGTTTGATGGTAAGTTTGGCTGTATGCGTGATGACAGCGCCTCGTAGTGACTAAATTATTTCGGGACCTGTAAGATCTGTTAATTCATGGCGATTTGATATTTCGATAAACATTTTCGGCTTGTTTTTCATAAAAAAATGAATAAAACCTAAAAAAGTACTCAAAAAGGTTTTGGTGCGTATTAAACTTTGCACTCAGTCAGCTTCTTTCACATCTTTACTCGATATTTCAATAATAACTAGTGTGTCTAGTAAACATAAAAGTTGTATACGAAAATTATAATTTTCGTATAAAACTTTTTATATAAAATATAAAAAGTTTAATAAAACCTAAAAAAAAGTACTTAAAAAGATTGTGGTGCATATAAAACTTGACACACGTCGCTCTCGAGAGTCCCAATTCTTTCTAATCTCTACCATATAGCGCACTACGATAGATTTAACAACCCGCACCATCGAGTTCACTGTTCCCACTGCTGCTGGGACACAGGCCTCCTCTCCGTGAGATGGAATGGGCATCAAACCACAACGCCAGCCCTGATGAGCGTATCACATGTCTTCGAATTTTTCGGTTCTAGGAAATGCCAGGTTCCTCACGATGTTTTCCTTCAGTGTTTTGAGAAAAATGGTGATGAAGTACCTGGGGGGGTATTACAACGTCGTAAAACCAGGCTTATTCCTGTGAGTGAACGAGATGGCGCTAGACGACTTGTATAGCTCAGTCACTTTCACTCGCCGGAACAAGCCTGGTTTTAAGACGTTGTAATATCCCCCCTGTTGACAGTTAAGGACCTTCTCAATGACGCGATGCGACGCGATTCGATCGAATCCAGCTAAAAGTGAAAATCATCCTTACCACTACGACATAAATGACATAAAAAGTGCGGTTGTATATGGGTAGATGAAAAACAAAACACGATCGCCACGACGACGTCAAGTCAATCGAATAGCATCATTATATCGTAGTAGCAAGGACGATTTTCATTTTTAGTTAGTAGAAATTGCAAATCTCCCCTTAAAAGGCTCCCTTAGTGTGACTGCAGTAAAACTGAAAACCAATAGTACAGCTCGATTGCAGTGCAGTTCTAATGAAGTTGGACCAACTTGAACCATTCACGAAGTTCAAAGATCCATCACCATATTCTTCCTTAGGTCATCACCTACAAGGCACCACCTACTTCAATAAGCTGGTGAAACAAACCCTCCCATTCCTGGAAGGAGACCACGTGACGGACGGCAAGGGTACCGGGCTGGTGCACACTGCGCCGGCGCACGGACCTGAAGACTTCCTCGTGGCGCTGAAGAATAATATGACGGTGGTGAGTAATAATAATAGTCATTTTCTTATCATAATGGTTGTGGTCCAAATAAAATTACAGCAAATAATAACAAATAAATAATTAAAGCCTTGGTTGGTCTGTGGATGTGTGACCATCTGTCATAGCGAGTTTCTTCCGTGCCTCGGAAAGCACATATTAAAGCCGTCCCGGCTGTCATTTGTAGATCTTTGACAGTCGTTACTGTTAGTCAGAAGCTCTAAAGTCTGACAATCAGTCTTACCATGGAGTATCGTATTAACCAGTTGCTGGATTGTGGAGGTACGATAGGCAGTCGCTCCATGAAAAATACTGATATTCAGCTGCAGAAAGAAAAATTCAACAACGAGCAAGAGTCACGACACCGAAAGACGTTTAAGAATGGAATGAAAGAATTGACCTTGCTGGGTAGGACTGCGATAGCCTAATGATGAATTTATCTTTTTTTTTCTGCAAAAAAAATCTCTGAAAATTCACATAATAGGGTAGTTTACTGCATAGATAAATTGAAAATCTGTTTAGTCCGCCTGATAGAGTATTGAAAAATAGTGAACTCGTTTTTTTTTTTAATCAATGAATTTGTGACGTCATAACGCCTGTAAAATTATACCGACCTAGTAATGTTTTGTGATTTTTAAAAGCGTTGTATCTTCCTCGATTTTGGTTTACTAAATTAAAGAAAAAATACGGGTCATATATTTTTGATAATCTATATTTCGGACAATAGCCTATTACTCTTAAAAAGAACTGTTCCATCAAACCCAATACCAATTCTTCCCTCTTTTCGCAGGAATGCAACGTAGATGAAGCCGGTCGGTACACCAACGTAGACCCTGAACTAAACGGTCAGCCAGTGCTAGGCACCGGACAGGAGCTGATCATCTCCCGGCTGCGAGATGACATCATGCACAGAGGAGAGTACATCCACTCGTACCCACTGGACTGGAGGACTAAGAAACCCCTCATCATCACTGCTAGCCAGCAATGGTTCATTGATACTGCTGCGTTGAAGGAGAAGGCTCTGGTTAGTATCCATATCTTGGTTTAAAACCTTAGGGAGCTTATAACTGACGACGCGATTCGACGCAATGAGGGTTATCGCGTGTGAATTCGCCGCTAGAGGCGCTAGTGTAGCGTGAGGTCCCGAAATGTTTGTTTATTGGCTGGCTGCACGGTTTTATTTCTTTTTAGTTTACTTTCTGAGGTATTACGAAATATTTAATGAAATATTATTCTTATTACGGCAAATACAAGTTACGGGTCAATGAATATCAGTGCTTTAAAAGCGGAACTAAGAAAAAGACGTGCAAAGTTAAGCGGACTGAAAGACCAGCTTATTCAGAGTTAGTTGTTTACTGTTTACAAGCATATTTTATTATTTAATGTTTTGACGCCACAGTCCAGAATAATAACAAACTTTCAATAACAAACTGATAGCCATACAGGACCTCACTCACCAGTGGCGCCATCTGGTGAGCACAAAAACGGTATCCCTCATTCGACCGATTCCAACTACAAGTGATAATCATCCTTACCACTACAACATTATGACATAAAACGTGCGGTTATCTACGGGTAGATGAAAAACAAAACGACATAATAAGTCAGTCGAATTGCATCATTATATCGCAGTATCAAGGACGATTTTCATTTTAGTTAGTAAAAATTGCAAATCTCACGAATCGCGCCGTTGGTAAGTTCCCTAGAGTCTTTAAGTCAAGAGTGAAGTCCCAATGCAGGGCAAAGGTCACCTTTTCCTCCTTTCACTTTTCGCGACCTAATGCTAAATTGTAGACTAGAAAACATTATGTATGTAAAAGAAGAAAGAAAAGATAGAGATTATGGCAGTTTTAACCATCTCATGCTCAGTCCATGTTACATGTCTATGTTTAAGAGAAGCAATTCTGCTTGTGCATTTTTTTAAAGAAATTTAGTAGAATTGGCAGTGAAGTAGCTGGAAATTCACAAAGTGAATCATTAGAAATATTGCTAAGCGACCGTTATAGCCCCGCAGCTCATTCCACCATCTCCTTCCATTAGAACAATAATATTTTTTTCTCTTTGCTCCTTCTACAGGCAGCCCTAGATAAGGTCGAGATACTACCGCCATCCAGTAGTGATCAGTCTCGTCAAGGCTTCAGAGCTCAGTTGGAGAAGCGTCCTTACTGGTGCATCTCGCGACAGAGAGCGTGGGGCGTGCCTATACCTGCCGTGTATAGTGGGGATAACGTTGTTGTGGATGAGTAAGTAACCACTCGAAACCAAGACCGGATGATACGGTTGGCGCAGTGGCTGAGCGACCGACTACTGCGCAGTGTGTCGCGGGTTTGATCCCCGCACGGAACAAATATTTGTACGATCTACGAGTAGTTATTCCGGGTCTGGGTGTTTGTGTATGTGAGTTTATAATTATGTATACAGGAAGAAATCCCTAGTGTGGGACAACTATAAAAAAAAGAAGAAGAAGAAGAGTTTTGACTGACTTCTTTCGATGCGCAGGAGTAAAATGTTAGCTACTTTAGACTAAAATGTTAGAACTTTCGTCGAGGTTACGAAGGCGATTATTTTATGATTATTAAAAGTGATCATGGAGATTAAGTTCCAAAAAAAAAAAATACGAACACGTTTTCTAGTTTATGGTTTTCTATTTATTAAAGAAGTGAGGTTGAGAAATCTCAAAAATGTATAAAATCATGAATTACTACAAAAGGCGAGAACACATGTCATATCGGATGATTCGGACACCTTAATATTTTTTGGCCGTCGGTGTTCTGGCCACCCTGTATATCTCTATTCGCTTATACCTCAGCAGTCTTCTCTTTTATCGATCACACAGTCAATCCATCAATCTCTAGTCTCTCCTACTGGTTAAACTATTCACATCCTTTTATCCCACAAAACATACTGAATACACACTTCATTTCTAGACGCATCATAGACAAGCTGTGCTCTCTGATTGAGTCGCGCGGTGCTGATGTGTGGTGGACATGTGACGTCACTGAACTGCTGACAGATGACGTCATTAAGGACCATCAGATTGATATCAAGGAGGCTACCAAAGGAAAGGTAATCAAAAAATAATGTAATTCACTACTTTTTCTGATTAAAAACTAATAAAACTCTTAAATTGTATATACCAAGGTTTTCATAAACAGAGTTAAGGTTCATAAACCAAAATCTAGTATCTTAGTCTATAATTTTATTGTTTAAGGTATAAGCAATCTCTTAAAGAACTGTTGCGATTTCGAAAATGGTGTTTGTTTTTTTGCTAGGAAACGGGTGGACATAACGCATTGACATTGGGTTCACACATTATCGGGCAAAGTTTCATCATTGACAATGGCTTAGATTTTGTCTTGGGTCGAGTCCTAAAAATATGTGTTAAAGAATTTATTTAGTCAGACCAACGACCATTTAAATCTAGACTCCTAATCACAGGCGACCGATGTCTGTCAACACATTAGGCAAAAAAGTCTTAAGTTCGTATTAGTTTCGACCACTCCTATGAGTCCCCTCGTCGCACTGACCTTGAGTTAGCCAATCAGAACGTAGTACCCCGTCCCCTTCGCTGACGTCGTACCTCAGCGACTTGGCAGAAAATTTTCGTTAGTCAGATCGTGCATGAGGCGTCTAGACATAAATGGACGTTGAATCAGACTAAGGTTCAAGTACAACATATTTTCGAACTCTGCTGTGCAGACGCCCATCAAGCTACTACAGTCTGACAAACTTAAATAGATTTTCAACTTTATCACAATACTATAAGGTTAATTACTTCTGATTAGGAAAAGTTTACAGATTGGGGTAGGTTGAAGTGCTGGCGTCAGTCAGTACGTTTAAAGTTCACATAAAAAAAAAGAAACAGATTTTGCAATATTATTATTATTTTATTCCCAGGATATTATGGACATCTGGCTAGACTCAGGTCTGTCGTGGTCCACGCTAGGTGGGCGCACAGCCCAACTGTACTCTGAGGGAGTGGACCAACTGACAGGGTGGTTCCAAGCGTCGCTGCTCACTTCCCTGGCACTGACTGACGAGGCGCCTTATAAGTGAGTTCTGCCTTTTATAGCCTTCACTGCCGTGGCTGTGGAACGCAAATAGCAAAGGGAAGAATAGGGTGGCTTTTAGTCAGTACGAGTCTGACAGTCCCTTCCCCTCCTCATAATGTGGGAGGACTCATTTGATGATTCCCCACCCTAAAAAAGAGTTAAGTCACCAATAATGTTTTCCTTTCAAACCCAGTACTTATAGCTATTTGCGTTCATGAATCAAATTTAAATTAGTTATTGGTGATCTAGTACTGAGGCTTCTCTTAGACTGATGCCCAATAAGAGGGCCAAAGCCTGCCGTGGTCGCGGGACTGTCTCATCAGGCAACCGTGAACTTGGAACGTAAAGGTAAAACGCTATTGAAGGACACCATGGATTTTAGTCGGTACATGTCTAACATTTTCTTCCGTCCCGTCCGGGGTACGAGGACTACTCATTTTATTATTGTTTACGACGATAAAATAACGGAAAATGCCGTGAATTATCGCGTTAAATCTCAAACTGTGGCCATTTTTTTAACAATTGTTTTGACAATTGAAAGCCGACCAATTGGTCTCCTCAACATTACACCGGTTAATAGACTTTTATACAAACATTTAAAGACTATTATCGCGAAAGAGGAACATAAATATAAATACAGGGTGTATTTGATAGCCTTCAAATACAACCTGCATAATTTGCCATTTTGCGTCTGCTAATTTCACCTTTCCTTATTTCCAAGGTCAATATTCGTCCACGGGTTCGTGGTAGACGACAAGAAGCGGAAGATGTCCAAATCTATCGGCAACGTGATCGATCCGACCACCATCATACAAGGCGGGAAGGATAAACACAACCAGCCGGCTTATGGCGTTGATACTCTTAGGTAAGTTGTTCAAGGTCAAGGTTAAACGACGCACGGGGTCGTTAGACCGTCTGTAAAGAACGCCGTGACCTTGGAACGTAAAAGTTGACTGAAAGAATACTCTCCGGTAAGTTTTTCAAGGTCAAGGTTATGCGACGCCCGGGGTCGCGGGACTGTTTCTAAAAGACACCGTGATCCTGGAATGAATCAGAAAGTTCCTTGAGTGCCACCCAAAGTCCAAAAAAGATAAGCGACGGACAAAAAGAAAACCGATGGTCACGGTTGGTCGTATTGGGTAATCTGAAGTTTTTTTTTTTGCCGGATTTTCACGTATCTTGATGATTTTACCCAGTATCTGGGTAGTCAAGGGGAAGTCAGGTGAACAGTCGCTCCATACCCAATATCAGACGAGTGTTCTTGAAGACCCTTAAATACGACGCGACTACTATACAAATATTATAGCAAATTTTCACTTTGTGTTACTAAAAATAAAGTCCATTATGCTATTTCTCCAAAAAATATAATTTTACAGATGGTGGGTAGCCAGCCACTCCACGCAGCATTCCCAGATAGTAATCAGCAAGAAACTCCTCGATGACTGTCAAGCAGAACTCATCAGAATCAGAAACATCATGAAATACCTCCTAGGAGTCGTTAGTGACGTCCAAAAAACCGATTTTAACCGAAAACCGGAACTAAACTATTTTGACAGCTACATGGTCAAAGAAACAGAGGTTTTTCTCAATCAAATAAATGATAGTTACAATAATTATAGGTATAATCATGTTGCTCAAAGCACTTTGAACTTTATTAGCAATAAAGTTTCCGGTCTGTATTGCCATTGTATAAAAGATAGGTTGTATTGCTCTCAAAGAGATTCTGACGAAAGAGTTTCGGCTCAGTTAGTCGTACATACGATTCTAGTCTCTCTATGTAGGGCACTAGGGCCTATTTTACCGCATTTGATCGAAGAAGTCTGGCAGCACCATCCACTGTACGAAAAACCTTTTTATTTTACCGAAAATTTACCGATTTTGCGGTCAACAGATGTGGATCCATCACTAATGGATGCCATATTGGATTTGAAAAGGGAAATTTGTGTGTTAGCGAAAAATGAAAATTTGAAGAAGTTTGAAGCAAATATTGTCCTAAATTCAGAGTTGTATGATAAAATAAATGTTCTAAATAAATCAGATGGTGTAAACGACAGTGTACTGAGCGAGATTTTAGAACTGTCATCTGTCAGTTTGACAGTTAAAAATGGCGGGAAAGATACGCCTATTGAATTGTCACAGAGTAACAAAAGCCAGTGTTTGCGTTGTAGAAAATATAATGTTAGTGATGATAGCGATAAATGTGTTAGATGTGACAAAGTTTTAAGTAATATGTAAATATTAGCACTAGTAGATAATAATTTATTATTGTAATGATAGTTATTGTTAGCAGCAGTAGTTTTTTGTGTACAGACAGCATCACTATGTGGTAACGCCCTTCCCTCCTTTTTCTTTAGGTAGTAATAATATAAAAGTCCTTCCGTCCAGGGGGGATTCAAATAACACGGTAGATTTTAGTCAGTATGAGCTTGACAGCCCCTTCCACTCTGTCCAGGGGGGGTATTACAACGTCTTAAAACCAGGCTTGTTCCAGTGAGTGAACAAGATGGCGAGGCGATGACTTGTTTAGCTCTGTGACGATCACTACTGCTGACTAAAATCTACCGTGTTCCTTGAATAGCCTTTTACGTTCTAGATCACAGTTTCCCATTTGTATATTCCTTGAGCTAGGCGTGGTTACTCACATCGTGGCGCTGTCAGTGCTAAGTTTATTTAAATAAATAGGTAATACTAGTAGACTCAAACATACTTTCAAATATACTATACTACATCCAACAAATACAAGGTGAAACGGAATTCTATGCACATAAGGTTATGACGAAAACTGATAAAAAAACAAGACTTAGAAAGATTGGAGTAATAGGTGAGTAGCACAGAGAGCCATGGAGCGTTCCATGCTTGGCATAAAATTAATAGACCGAGTTCCAAACGTCGAAATCCGGAGACGAATGAAGGTTTTCGATGTTGGTAATCGAGTTATGGAACTCAAATGGAGTTGGGCAGGACACCTGGCAAGGCGCGGTGACGGCAGGTGGAGTAAAGCTGTGACAGAGTGGCGTCCAAGGAATGGAAAAAGAAGTGTTGGTCGTCCGGCAGCGAGATGGGCAGACGACATTGTTGCCATTGCGGGAGTGTCCTGGATGAGGCTGGCGCAAGACCGTGGAGCTTGGCACAAACAAAGAGAGGCCTATATCCAGCAGTGGGTGAAGACGGGCTGTGGATGATGATGAATAGGTGAGAATAAGAGTACAATCGACAAAGTGGAATCATGACCTATTTTGACAATAAATCGTTTGAATCCGTCAAATTGACAAAGATCAAAGTCGTTACCATGGATATGCATGTTTACACGAATGTGGACCTAATTGTATTTGAATGTCTGTAGGAAAATAAGCTTATGGTGGGTCATCATTCCAATTGGCGATTTGACTTATGGGCATAGATGTCCGTTCCACCTTGTGTAGTAATTAAACTATTTATTAATTTTTTTCTCTGCTGTACCTAACTGAAGTTTTGCTGCTTGCTGATTAAACTACAATATATTGAGTTATTGAAATACAATTATTTTTATACCTTCTCTAGAAAACCGCTCCTCATATACTTTATGCTGGTTATTACGGACAGTGTCCGTCACAGCACGTTAACCTATCCCAAACTTTAATTTTTTTCCCTATCAAACATGAACCTTCTACTTTTGTGATAAAGTTGAAAATCTATTTAAAAAATTTGACTGAGCGGGGTAAGTTGACGTGATAACTTCTGTATACCCCGCGTAGTCGCAGCGTAGACGGAACTCTGTTATTTCAGGAGTGCTGTGTTTTGACAGGTAAAAACATTGTTTTTTTACCCACTTCAAAAAAAATGAGGTTATCAATTCGACCCGTATGTATGTAATATTATCAGAACTGCCCAGTTTTCATATATGTTAGTCTATATCAGCGTCTGAACAAATGTGCCAAATTTCATAAGTGTATGTATGTATGTATGTATGTTTTTATGTTTGTGCACGCATATCTCCGGAACTATAAGTTCGATTTAAGTAATTCTTTTTTTTTATTGTACTAGGTATTGTTCAACTTAGGGTACACTGCAAGTTTCATCAAAATCGGTTCAGTGGTTTTAGAGATATGGATTTTTTATGTTGTGACGGATTACAAGATTAGTGCATTATGTAAGAAAATTTTGTATTTTACAAGAATTTGGGTTGAATATGTAATAAATAAATACAAAAAAGTTTAAAATAACTTTTCTTTCGGAAGTCGGTGGCTTTGTTTTGTTGTGTCATTGACTATTGCCACCGACTTCCGAAAGAAAAGTTATTTTAAACTTTTTTGTATTTGTTTTGAAGTCGGTACTTTTTTTAAAATAAAAAAAGTTTTTTTGTTGTAAAATGTTCGACTGTTATCAGGATTTGAACCTGTATCCTTCTGACTTTCAGACGTTCCATCTGAGCTATCGCCGTCAATTCGCGAAGCAGGCGTAAATGCGTATAAAAAACTTACAAAATAAAAAGTTTAAATATAAAAATTATTCCGATTACGTGAAACACCAAACAAAACACAATTGTACGCCCACGTCGCACACCGGTTTAGTCTAGTTTTAATCCGGCTGAAACCGGCTCGGGACAATTATTTCCGAACTATTCGGCTGAAACGTCCACTAATCAGATTTGCATTGTATTTGTATGTTCGCAAAAAGGCTGACGAAATGTTTTATTATTTGATGTTAGTTTCGATACAATTTTTGTTATGGTTTATTGGGTTTTTTTTTATTATCCCCCAAAACCTTCCACGAGCTCTTTATCCTGTGCCTCCTGGAATCAGCCCTCGTGGTACGCCTTTATCCGTATTAGGGGAGGTAAGCATAAGACGAGTAGCCCGCCTAAAACGGGTGCTGTTCTTGCTAATGAGAATGTGTGCATGCTAGACGCATGTCCTCATAATAGGGAGAGGCGACTTGTCCATTTTCAAATTAATGGCCATACCTTATGCCCGCAACTTCGCTCTCCATTTTTATAGCCTATAACCATTTCCAGAGTTCCATCTATCTCATTACCAACGCTCATTGCAAGATCTGTACATACTCGTATGACCTTTTTTCTTACTTCCTATTTAAATATTTTGCTGTATCTGTCCGTGATATCACTTTGGGCCCTATCAGAAAACCAGCGCTGTGACTTTTTTTTAACGTCACAGCACATGCTGAGATAGTGGCCTTTTGGCCTCGTACAGGACTTAATTATTTTTATGACTTTTTTTTTCTTATGGTTTTTACATTATTATGTTTTCTGTTCATTTTATGTTGTTGTTCTGTCCTGTGTGAGTCCAATAAAAACTTTTTCTTTTTCTTTTAAAAAAAATCCTTTAGTTCAACTCCTTTTTTGACAAAAAGGCGACTAACAAAAGCGTTTGTTTGATAAATCATGCCTAGTTATTTCCTAGTCACACCGTGTTTGTGTTTAATCCATTCACAAATTACAAACTCCCGTTATTAGTGTCCCACGTGAGTAGTTAGTCAAAAACATAATTATTACAGTAGAGTAATGCATAGCAAATTGTTCATAATTGCATTAATTTTTACTTCAACACGGCATTGTTTTACTAGGATTAGTTGGTAGCCGTGTACGGCGTGTACTCATTAGAGAATGTACTGGGAGAGTATTTTATTCACGAGTTCATGAATAGACTCAAAAAGTAGTTTTAGTCGAGTAGTTGCAAAAATTACATGAGTTATTTAGGGTGACCTGTAGAGCAGTGGTGGCCCAGTGGTATCGGCCCCGACTCCCTCGTGGGTGGCACCTAGCCAGCCGCATTACTTTATGTAATTTATTTCATCACCACTGCTCTTAAAACGGTGAAGGAAAACATCATGACGAAACCGGCATGTCCTAGAACCAAAAATTCGAAGACATGTGACATCCACCAACCCGCACTGGGCCCGCGTGGTGGATTATGACCCACTCCCTCTCACAGAGAGGAGGTCTGTGTTCCAGCAGTGGGAACCTTTATAGGCTGATGGTGATGACCTGTAGTGCTATTCTCTAAAGATTCAGTGCTGCGCCAAGGCTGAAAGTAGTTTTTTTTTAAAAAAAACGTCCCATACTAGGAATTTCTTCCTGTATCATGGGTGCGTTTACAAACATAGAAACTCATATACACAAACACCCAGAACCGTGGCACAAGACCTACTGTACCCAATAGGAAATATGGCCCTGTAGTAAAAGGCAGATTTACATTGAGTCAGTAACTGACGTCAATCCACTGACGAGTCAGTACTGACCTGGCACTGCCATAGTGTAAATTGATTTCAAGTCAGTACAGTACTGTCGCGTCAGTACTGACTTCAATATTCGCGCTTCAATATTTTCGGCGTCATCGTCAGTTCGTTCCCCCGCCATCCGCGCCAGTGCAACTGACGGCGTGTAAATATGCCCTAAGATTAAAAATGTATCGTTTCATTAGGTATGGAGGTAATTCTTAACCAGTCGTGACAATGAGTATAATGAGTGTGGTTGTGATAAGGTAAGTCAATAATTACTTATTAGAAATTATGAATGGAAAATTATTCCAATAGCATTTTCTGTGTCGCCCGGAGGACACAATAGAGCATACGGTGCAAGACTGCCCAGCTTGGGCAGAGCACCGACGTGTCCTCACGGCGGCGATAGGCGGAGACCTCTCGCGCCCGGCATTGGTTGCGGCCATGCTGCGGGGCGAGACGGAGTGGGAAGCGGTCGCCTCCTTCTGCGAAGCAGTCATGCTCGCGAAGGAGGAGGCGGGCCGCGTGAGGGAGAGGACAATGTCCTCCCTCCGCCCCAACCGCAGTGGTTTACACCCACGGCGACGGACGTCGCAAGACGATCTCCGGCCACCGTAGGCGCGGGCATGCGGGCGGCGAGTAAAGGGCAACTCGCTGCCCGACCATGTACAATGCCCGGGTCGACGGCGCGTTGTGTTCCACGCGCGCCTCAAAGAGCGTCAGCAAGATGACGGGGCCCCCCTCTAGAGGGCCGAAGCCTGCCGGGGTCGCGGGACTTATCTCATTACCGTGACCCCGTAATATAAAGGGCTATTGAAGGACACCGTGGATTTTAGTCAGTACAAGTCTGACAGTCCCTCCCGCCCTGCCCGGGGTGGGAGGACTCATTTGATGATTTTACCACGATAAAAAAAAATAGCATTTTCTGTAAATTGTTTATTATTGAAAGCCAATTTGAAGTACTCTATCTTTTACTCGTTGTCACATTAATTTATTTGGGTGATCCAGGAGAATATGGGATACAATATTTACCATGGCAGTTACGTTTCCGTAGATAAAGCCTCATAACACGATGCATGCTAGTTGCGTTGAAATAACAATGAATGATAACAATAAGGGCTCGTACACACAGAGCACCCGTATTTACAGCGTAGTTTTTACCGTCGCTAGAAAAGGAGATGTTCACACCACATTTACAGTACCGTTTTGACGGATCCATAGCTCGAGGATCTATAATTTACTGGATCCGTAATACTTCATATTGTGTAACAAACTCGCTCAGACAACATAGGTTATCGCCGAATAAAAACGTAAACGATAACGGTCAGTTCACACCGAGACGCGACGCGGCGCGACGTGACGCAACGATACTGCAAATGTGTATCTTATCGTGTAGTAAATAAAGTTAAATTTTGAGTCGCCAATAAAAAGCAGCGCGGCGCCGCGCTGCGCCGGGCTGGGTTGTGACATGTGTATCTTTTCGTGTAGGAAATAGAGTTAGATTTTGAATAGCTCTATTGATATGTGCGCGTAGCGTCACGTCTCGGTCTCAGCTGACCCTTAAGCGGACCTTTGAAACAGCCCTCTGTGTGTACGAACACTAAGACTGTAATTATCAAACTGGTATTGTACTAGCATTGTTTTATAACTTCAATAAACATGGATGGATTAGGTTCCTTCAATGTTTCAGATAAAACTAGTTATAATTGTTGACTAAGCCTATAATACAATATTAGGGAAATGACAACATGGGTGTTTGTGGTGTATGAGTTTCTATGATTGTAAAAGCATCCGCGATATAGGCGAAATTCCTAGTGTATGGCAGCGTTTTCCGTTTAGTGGAGACGTTGCTATTGCTATTACTGTGCACTTCTTAGCGTGGGGTCCTGAGTTCGGTTACCGAGTTGGGCAATAAGTGCTGTTTGGTTTTAACGTTAGAATTTTTCAGTAACTAGTAGTCCGGAGTTTGGATGGTGGCTGTATGATACCTCCGTTTATCGGAAACCATGTTTAGCCGTTGTTCCTGCGCCTGATCTGTCTCCTGTCGTGTCGGATTGCCGTCCCATTGGACTATGGGAGTAAAGGAATGGAGAGTGTGACTGCCACACTTGTCTACATAATATCTCCCGCGCAGATGAATCTCCACTGAGATTGGGCACCGTTTTATTAAATATAGATTTATATATTTGTACCTCGCACAGTATCCTCATTATTGGCGTATCCTGTGAGGAGAACTTCACGTTTCCATCATGGTTCCTGTTCGGGGCATCGACAGCCGCCTACCAAGTTGAAGGCGGATGGAATGAAAGCGGTGAGCTGCAGTTTTTGGTAAATGTATTTTCGTCATGCAGTAAACAATATTTCCTCAACCACTTTTGACAATCATCGGGTAGGTCGAATTTCGCCACATTCAAATGGGCATCATCAACTCTAGTTGTATGATTACAGATATTGCCATTTCGAAACAGAACGAAACAAATAGTTTAAAGGACCTATCGCACTTGATGCTCGCGTAGCTGAATTTTGGGCCGTTCACGTGCATTCTGTCACTATTGTTACATTTATCCAGACTAAAGTAAAAAAGAAGAACATCTTCGAAATATTTTAGCATTGACATAATAAGAAAGATAAACCGGCCAAGTGCGACTTGGACTCGCCCATGAAGGGTACCGTAGTAGCAAGCATAGATTAGGGAATTATATTGAGATTAGTAATAAGTACCTAATATACACAAACAATAAAAATAACTTTGTTTTTCATGGTGTTTGTATGAATGGCAAAGTTATATTTGCGGTTTTTGAAAATTACTATATCTCAAAAACTGCTAACTATATCTCATCTAAACCAATTTTCGTTGGAAGTTTTTGTTGAGGTCTACATTATATATTTTTTTAGTTTTATAATTCTCTTATTTTAGATGTTACAGGGGGTGGGGAGGGACACACGTTTTACCACTTTGGAAGTGTCTCTCCCGCAAACTGTTCGGTTTAGTTAAATACATCTACTTATCAAGTTTCAACGGGATAGCTCTCATACTTTCGAAGAAAAGTGGCTGTGACATACGGACGGGCAGACAGACATGACGAATCTATAATGGTTCCGTTTTTGCTATTTGGCTACGGAACCCTAAAAAGGACCTACCTACGACAGATTCCAGATTCGTGTATACCAGTCCAAATATAAAGAAATAGAGAGATGAGTCTTATTCTGACCATATGACCAAAAACCTACCGATACTTACTATACTTTCCATTATGTTCCAGATAAAGGAGAGAGCATTTGGGACAGACTGATACACACACGACCTGACGTGGTCGTCGATGGATCCAACGGGGATGTGGCGTGTGACTCCTATCATCTGTGGAAGAGAGACATCGAGATGGCGCAGGAGTTAGGGCTCAATTTGTACAGGTTAGTTTATGCTGGTTCTTGGATTATGGAGCCACTCTTCAAAGAGGGGTCTTACCGCCGCGAGTGCCCGATAACTATAACTTTTAGCTATGAGTGTCATGTTCAAGATCTAAGCTATTTTCTTAGACATTCATTTATTTTATAAGTCATTCAATCCTTTTTTTTTCCTCTTAGCATTCAATCCTAATTTACAGATTCTCGATAATTTTTTATTCTAACCATTTATAGGTTCTCCATATCCTGGCCGCGTATCCTTCCATCTGGTTTCCCCAACCACATCAGTGAGGATGGCGTGAACTACTACAACAACCTGATCAACGGTCTACTTGAGAAGGGTATCGAGCCTCTCGTGACTATGTACCACTGGGACTTACCGCAATTCTTACAGGATCTTGGTAACAGTAACTTATTAAAGCAACTTCAAAAAAGGTATTATTAATTATACACCTATTTAAAACTATGATGTAAACAGCCTTGCCGTCAAACGGTATTAATCAAGCAATGGAAACAACTGAATTCCTGACGCTTGGTGCAAGACATCTCTCGCAATTTGCATTTCTTTCTTGTGATCTTAGGTGGCAATGCAGTGCCAATTGATTGCAACAATTCTTTAAAATCACAACCAGCAGGGTTACTATAACGTCTTAAAGCAGAATGCATTCAAGTGTGGGAAAGAAACAGAGCTATACCAGTTGTTTAGCGCCATCTCGTTCCCACACCGTAAATTACTACCACTTTAAGACTGGGAGGCCACCAGGCCATGATGATTAGAAGAATTCAAGAGTCTTAAAAATATGTTGGATTTGTTTCTTAACAACAATATTTTACTGTATTGAAGATTAAAATACTAAACGCACACTCACAACTTTAGGAGGCTGGGCTAACCCTCTAATCTCCACCTGGTTCGGCGACTACGCAAGGGTCCTTTACATCCTCTTCGGCGACCGTGTGAAGTACTGGATCACACTGAACGAGCCCCTGGTCATCTGCGATGGAGGGTACGGTGAGATGGCCGCCCCCTACCTGGACGATACGAAGATTGGATTGTACCTGTGTAACAAGCATGTGCTGCTGGCTCATGCTGAGGCTTACAGGATCTACGATCGGGAGTTTCGGCATTTGTATCATGGTGAGTTCAAAAATAAATTAGATATGTTTTTCGCAAATCACCGCTGCGCAACCAAATGATACACGCATTTGTCGGCAGTGGTATTGCAACAAATCGCAATTTCTGAGAAAGTGAAAGTGGGCAGTATTCATAATACACACTTGCTGAAACAGTAAAAAAACTCCCAAATATCGCCTTTTATTGAGAAGAACGAAAATTATAAGACAGGTCCACAAAAATAAATCTGCTAATTACTAGAAGCATAATATCCTCCCAATTAGATAAAGATTGGGGGAGGTCTGACATAGTGGACAGCTTTCGGATAAAGAGGTGATAAAAAAAAGTGAACTCAGTCAAACATTACAATTCTCATCACTTTATTTTACAATTTATTCGTTCTCAAGCTATCTACAATCTATTTTTAACTAAAGCATTCGTTTCGTGGTCAGGCAGGTTGTCTTTGTCCATGATTTTCTTCTGGTTTGAGCCGGAAACTCCAGCGGATGCTGAAGCAACGAAACTGACACTGCAATTCTGGGTAAGCTCTATAGCACTTCCCATTTATCTTTCGACTTTCTTATCACTTAATGTATTTCATTCAGATTAGCAATTCATTTTTAGGAAGGCAGATATGCCCATGCTATCTACTCCAAATTGGGTGGTTGGCCACCAGAACTGGAAAAGATTCTTGACGAAAACAGTAAAAAGGAAGGCTATCCGTATCCCAGATTGCCTGCTTTCACTCATGATGAAATAGAATTTGTTAGAGGTGAGAATTTATAATAAACGGTGTGATTGTTGAAGGCTTATTCTGATGGCCGGTGGAGCAGATGAGTCCTGGAGAGGAAACCGGGTATCGGTAAGCGTATAGTGGGACGACCTCCACCTAGATGGACCGACAGCCTTAAGAAGGGTGGCTGGGACAGGCTGGATGTGGAAGGCGTAGGAAAGGGTGATGTGACGTAGCCCGGAAGAGACCTATATCCAGTAGTGTATTACGATAGGCTGACTTGATTGAAGTAGCTTAAAAATTTAGGGAACCAATCAAAATACCTACACGGGCACGATCATGGATTACTACATCTGAGAGAATGTTACTTAATAATCGCTAAAAGAATGTTACTCTTTCAAAGATCTCTTGTTTGCTCGCCGTATTTTTTCAATACCTACAGGAACCTACGACTTCTACGCACTAAACCACTACACGACCAGACTGGTGCGGAAGGTGGACCCTGAGAAGGCCGGAGCCTGGCCGTACTACGGGTCCAAGGAGATCGGAGTTTCGATGGTCAACAATCCTGAATGGGAAACGGCAGCAGCTGACTGGTTTGCGGCAAGAGTCTTTTTAATAAACTATCAACATTGGCAAATGAACGTAACGACAACGAAATATGGACCATTAAACGTACCGTAGGTGCAGGCTTGCGGACGACAAGTTACTGATAGCTCACCGTCTGATCAAGGGTCAGAGTTGACGGCACGTTACGTTCTATCCACGCCTGAAGGAGTTGCAGCATAAGTGACGTACTCCAATAGGGCCAATTTCTGGGGGTTACGGGAATATTTAAACAAGTTAGTGCAGCCCTGAAACGCAGAGGGCCAAATGCAGAAGGAAAAGGGTGGTTTTAGTGGGTAAGAGTTTGACAGCCCTTTCCACTCCACCCATGGCGCATACCGCCATGATTTTTGATTATTTGATGATTTTTACCCCAAAAAAGGGGTAGTGTGGTTCTTAATAGTCGATAGTTGAAGGCCGAAAGCCAGTTAATCCGTCTCATATGCTGGTATTCAGCTGCATAATATAAGCTAATCTTTATCAGTGCACAATTCTGGTCAGAATAAATAACTGTAATTGGAAAAATTATTACATCATCAAAAATTTGGTACCTCTGAATATGCCTCTCTCTTTCGTCAATTTGTTTCTGTTCTTTACTTATTAGTAAGATTCGATTAGTAGCCTTTACAATCTTCTTCTCACTTTGAAATATTGTGAAACCTTCCAGATATACCCGGAAGGTTTCGGGAAGCAGTTACGCTGGATCAAAGAGACGTATGGAGTGAACGATATACTGATCACAGAGAATGGTCTGCCAACTTTCAGCCCGGATCTGTACGACTTGAAGAGGGTGGAATACATTAGAAATAACTTGGCACAGGTACTTAAAAGATGATCTACGGAAAACCAAAACTAGATGTAAAGTGCAAAACTTCAATAATCGTATTTATCCGCAAATGACTTTTACGTAGTGAGGAGCTCGTGGCTAAATAATTACAGCCGCACAGGCCGAACGATCGGGTTAAGCCGTGCTTGCTGAGGTTGGTCTGTGGATGGGTGATCATCTGTTATAGCGAGTTTCCTCCGTGCCTCGGAAAGCACGTAAAGCCGTGGGTCCCGGCTGTCATTTGTAGATCTTTGACAGTCGTTAATATTAGTTAGAAGCTCTAAAGTCCGACAACCATTCTTACCATGGGGTATCGTATAACCCAGTTACTGGTGGAGGTCCGATAGGCAGCCGCTCCATGTAAAATACTGATATTCAGCTGCACCTGGTTCGACTGGAAGCCGACCGCAATATAGTTGGGAAAAGGCTAGGCAGATGATGATGCTGACATTTCCGTAGTGTCTCTATTGATAAAATACCTTCTTGGAAATAAGCAGTAATAATGCTGGTAATGTCACTGCGATATCGAGCTAACCCATAGACATATAATCCTATGGACTGGAAATACCTACACCAAAAACGTGTATGCCTACAAGTTCACTGGTCCCATAAAATGGCGGCCAATGCTAGGGTTGTGCCAATCAAGAAACATTGTGTTAGTGTAACGAGTATCGATACCAGTATCCCTAGTACTTTTAGGATTACATAATAGTATTACGACTAGATACCATGATTGAATTATAATTCATGTAGTTACGTAAAAATAATGTTTTCACATTTGCGTTATCGCTTGTAATTAAATATTATATACTTATGTGTTAGCGTTAATTTTTTCCCACACTGTTCCCACACATTGATGGGTCAACTGCAATGGTGCCTCCATTACGGTAGACGGTTCCTCTATTTATTTATTTAAACTTCATGTACATAAAGTGGTACAAGGGCGGAGTTAATGCCACAAGGCATTCTCTACCAGTCAACCTTTGGGTTAAATAAGAGAATATTATGGTAGGGTACAAAAAAAATCAAAGACATATATAAATTAATATAGATACTAATACATATATTACTGATAAAATAAACTAAACAATATAATAGAATAAATGAAAAAAAAAATATATATACATATAACTTAATAATAACTATTATGACTAGACTTGAAAAGAAAAAGAAGAGAGCTATTTATTGTGACTTAAATAGAGGTTACGTTTTTTTTTTTAAAGTGAAATCGCTTTCAGCTTTTTTAATGCTATAGCGAAAGAATTAGACATAAAACCGGTGCGGTGTGAAGGAATTTGGAGAAGTAGTTTTTTGGAAGCTCGAAGGTTACAAGTATGAGAACTGCCCAACACTTTAAATTGAGTTTTTAAATAATCAGGAGCACGTGGATCGTTCATAATCTTGAAAAGCATGCAGAGAGATCTGAGGGATCTCCTGAGTCGGATAGGCAACCATTTAAGCTGAGAACGGAAAGAAGAAATGTGATCATATTTATGAAGGCCAAAAACGAAGCGAATACAGCTATTGAGAAGTCGATCCAATTTGTTAAGAAGTTCTTGGGATAGATCAGAATAACAAACATCAGCATAGTCAATAATGGGAAGCACAAGTGACTGGACAAGAATGAGTTTGGTGCTAGATGGGAGGAAATGCTTGAATCTATAGAGAGACCGCAGCGAGGACTTTATTACACTAGATTGTTCCTCTATTACAGTAAATGTACAAGAAACACCAGATTCTTGAGTGTTGCTTGTTTCACAGAATACAAATGACTCTGGAAGTTGTTTTTTAATGGATGTCTGAAAAAATAATTAAATACACATTACTATCTATACACCGTGACTTTTTAGTCGTCTTACAAAAGCAGCCCAGTTCATGTATCCAATGACTAGAACACGTTTATAATAAAAAAAAATGTATTTAAGAGATTTGAAAAAGAAGTTCGGCGAGAATGGACCCATATGATTTAAAAATAAAGGAAGCGTCGTTCACTTGCAAGTCTATATAAATTTAAAATAAGAGTTTAATACAGGATTATATAAAAAATATTGAGTTGCTAGCTTATGGCAATTAAAAGTTAGAAATAAATTAAATCTATTGAAAATAAGTTATCGTAAAGATTATAGAATCAGGCGTTACTTTGCGGAAATCCATGACATTAAATGTTATGAAAAATATCTAGTTTTAATTCCGCTACAAAAATCCAGGCTTCATGCAGGATGCAGTCCCACCCTCCCGCCCTCATGCATATGCACATGAAGCAAAGGTCCCACCCTCCCGCCCACATACATATGCACACGTGCAAGAAAAATGGAAAAACATGCCATGCAATCAAACCTATACTCGACACGTGTTTCGCCCCTCCACGGGGCATCCTCAGGAGATGTTGACTCGACAAGCGCTCGGCCTCGGCTTCGAGGCCGAGCGCTTGTCGAGTCAACATCTCCAGTATAGGTTAGATTATAGGTTTCAGATCAGAGTATAGGTTTGATTGCATGGCATGTTTTTTCCATTTTTCTTGCACGTGTGCATATGTATGTGGGCGGGAGAGTGGGACCTTTGCTTCATGTGCATATGCATGAGGGCGGGAGGGTGGGACTGCATCCTGCATGAAGCCTGGATTTTTGTAGCGGAATTAAAACTAGATATTTTTCATAACATTTAAAGTTATCGTACAGTTTACGAACGCATCGCGTGTCACCGATTGCATTCCAACCTTCATAATTAAACAAATTCATCACCTACTAATGCTTTTGGACGTTTTAGTTCGGTTTTTCTTAACACAGGATACCGTGGCCCCGGAACGTAAAGGGCATCCGAAGGAACACGGGTGGATTTTAGTAAGTAAGAGTCTGACAGTCCCTAACTAAACTAAACACTAAGTACTAAATGACAATGTTTATTATGCATTACCGTTAGGAATAGTGGGCCACAGATAAGTTGAACCAAAATGGCTGTCGTAGCTATGGTTACGCGCAGCCCCCCGCTGTTTCGCTGACCCGAAAATCTGTTACTGCGCATTGAAAGTCGGTCGCTGTTTTGGCTCAACTTATGCCGTCTGTCACTTGTGACTATTCAGGTAATGTCACTACCATACATTGTGTACTTTGCGTTTGGCGGGAATGCTAACAGAAAAGTCTTAAGCCTGCTGCGATTAATCTAAGCTGGGCTTAAAGACATCATTTATCTAATAGTTTTAGCCAGTTAGCCAAGTTTCTATAGTCACCAAGTTCCTAGTTCACAGATAATTTTAACTTTTAGATTTTTAGGTTATAATCTTCTACCTTGTATAACTTTTTTCTCCCAACTTTTACAGCTGACTATCCATTTGCATTTTTGCTAGTTTTGTATAGTTCTATAAGTAGTACTAAGTTTCAATAATGTATGATTCTAATATCAATGGGTCCCAATTTACATAGAAGTTCGCCATTCTTCTTTAATAATAAAACTTTAATTGGTTATTATGACACAAGGCGTAGTTAGAAACGCCCTTGTCTCATAGAAAATGGAAATGGAATGATCTACCCGACTATTGCGCTGGGTAGGTATACTCTACAGATTGATACGTAAACATTTTAACTGGGTGTTTCATATTTCTAATGTACCTATTTATTAAAAATAAAAATTATTATTAACGATTTAAAAAAAAATAAACTCGCCTAGAGGTATTTTAGGTCGGATACATTAAGTGGACGACTTTTGTAAGACGACTATAAAGTCACGGTGTATAACTTCTTAGGCTAAAAAACCAGGCTGTTATTTAACAATAATTTTAATACACACTTACCGAAAATATTGTAGGTACAGAGTTCTTATGTAACCTAATAACATCAAGTGTTCTGTTAAAACATTTTTATTCAAAGTGAAGTGAACATATAAGCCAGTCTTTACTTCGTGGACTAATATTTTCCACATCGATAGAGTCCAACCACTTTTTCTTCAATCTTTCATTTTTGGGAAACCTGTAAATGATTAGTATATTTGTATCAATATATCATTTGGTAACAGTTTCAGTGTAACGAAGGACTAGTATCGGGAACTATTACAGCAACGGTACAACACTATTATTATTGTAAACAAACGAACGAAAATAAGAAATGAAAAATATTGTCTGTAGGGCGGAAATAAACCCAAATATTAATACTCTAACCATGAAAATATGATCACATAGCGATTTCTTTACCGAAATTGTTCTAATTCATGTAGTTTTGCATGAAAACCTGTTACTAACCTGTGCAAAGTCAATTCAGGCTGATTTTTCTTTTTTCTGGCACGATAAGACACAATGGAACATCCAGGCATGTTGAATTACTGTTTGTTAATGGTGACACGCACTTTTAAAAGAAAACACTCCGTAATTTACTCAAAAATCTAAATTCAACAAAAAGTAAACAACTATTTGACAGCAGAACTACCACGAAACTCGGCCCATAAAATGGCGAAATGGGCACGTTTCTGTAACTGTGGGAAATATCCCAACAAAATATTCCATTTTGTGCAACAACCGAAATATTGTTGTCTCTTTTGTCAAATATGATTACTGCATTAGAAAGAAAGAGACAAACCAATATTTCACTCTCTGTCTCATGTTTGACTCATATTTGTATAAGCAAAATGTATGTATAGAACATCGGGGCGTCTCCATATAACTTCATCTCAATGAGCTAACCGCTCAAACGCCATGACAGGCGTAGAGGTAGTCATGGAGTCACCGCAAAAAAATTGACAAACGCAAGTATCATTTGACACGCCGGAAGTTGCAAAGTCTGCAGCATTGTGCCATCCATGGTTATCCAAGAATTATCGGAGAAGGTTTTAACAAGGTTCCTCCTGTCTCTGGTTTTGTCAGTAGCTTTGACACGGTTTACGATGGATAATGTAATAGATGTTGCTGTACAGTCACGAGCAATAATATGTGTACACTAAACAGTATTCAAAAGCGATGTTCTGCTACCATATTGATTAAACTTTTGCCTTTTCATTACACTTCTATTTTGGAAGCCATACTATTACGAAATAGGTCTTATTTCATACCAGTATTTCACGAGTAACTTGCGTTTGAATTTTATTGCTCGTGACTGTACCTAGCCTACACCTTTTTTCAATCAATTCTTTGCCTTTGTTTATTCAATTTTGCATACACCTTTGTTCATAAATTAGGTATGGAATACCAGCGTCATATTAATAACTGTTTGCCCAGGTACACTCAGCCATTGACGACGGAATCAACGTGATGGGATACACGGCGTGGTCCTTAATGGATAACTTTGAATGGACTACAGGATACATGTATGTATTATTTTTCTTCCTTCCTATTAAAGTTGTGCTAGTAGGATTCCCGCTAGATTTACCGGCGCTAGGAGGATTCCCGCTAGATTTACCGGCGCTAGGAGGACTCCCGCTAGATTTACCGGCTTTAGTAAGATTCCCGCTTGATTTACCGGTGCTAGTAAGACTTCGGTTAAACTTGCTGAACAAGACACTTGGATATATTATTATTTTGTTGACATTGGCATCTCAGTCTAATCAATTTTGTCTACGAGATATCAATTTTGTATAACGTTACCAAGAAACGTTCAAACAAGGGAATGAAAGATTCGGCCTCGAAGTGTGGAGTTGTGATTGCGTAATTGGTAAGGTGTCTGGAGTACTTATCCTGAAGACGCGGTTTTGAGACCCACTCGCAGCTAAATTTTTTCTTTCCTCAAAAGTATCTTTACGATACGCGTCGCATGTGTATAAATAGTTAAAACTTTTGTTTGATATATTTTCAGTCCAAAATATGGCTTGTACTCAGTCGATTTCTCCACTGCCAATCGCACACGTACACCACGGGAGTCGGCGCGGTTCTTCGCAAGCGTCACTAGATCGCGGTCCGTTCTCCGACACAATCATGATCATAACTATGAGCAGTAGTTGTACGATGTATTTTTAATTAAAAATCTTGAGCAGAAAATATTGAATGGTTTTTTTTTTATGAAAACATTGAGCGGGCGAGTGAGTGATGGTTTTTCTTTTATGTTGTAACTTTCGTGAAATCTTATCATCAAGTCGTGTAGGTAGGTATCTACTATGTTAGAAATCCGACGAACCCTCGTATTTGAAAGACTCATCTTAAGTCAAACTCAGGACTCAGTCGTCATGACAACGCTTCCATCGATTCGAGACGCACAGCCCACCGTTACCGTTTCTATTATAGGAGAAATTTGAGGGCACGTTGAAAAATAGCTACATGAAACAAAATTAATCTCATTAAAAATATCCACTCTTTAAATATTAAAACACCAACTTTTAAAACGTAACCCAACCGTTCATTTGTTTTTAATAACTTCAAAACTTTTTTAAAAAGCATCGGATGTCAGTCTATTATAATTTATACCCCTTCCGGAATACTTTGTCTTATAATTTAATATTCTGGTTTTAAATTAAATTAAAATTGAAGAGCGTCCACTATTTGACGGAAGAGATGTACTCACTTAGAGATATTAAAATTGTAGGAAAGTTAAGTAGTTTAAAATATTTATGCACTAAGTTATTGCTTGCTGGAATGCCGAATCTTGGGTTCAGCTCAGTGAAATTGGGATGGATGACTACACGAATTATGTAATTTCTAGATACAGAGCGTGTCATCATTATATAAAGTTTATTTTGGCTCATTTTCGTATATTCTTGTTATAATATACGCTACCCAGAATCGGTCGTTTATGTATGATGATGTAGGAGCCCCGTCAAGCGGGGCTTCGTCGATCGAATGTAACTTATCCTAAAAGATTTTAGTTAAAGGGAACACTGTAATTCAAGTTGCAACGTTACTCGTGTTGTGTCTCGTAGACGGGTAAAAATAATATCTCTTATACGAAAAGAGACTTTTTCGTCTATGACCACTAGCTGTTGCCTGCGTATCCTGTCTCCATGTCAAAATTAATTACAATCAATCCAGATATTAGAAAGTGAAAACGGAGCATATTATAATTATATAGGTACACACTCACGCATTTA
This sequence comes from Agrotis exclamationis, assembly GCA_950005045.1. NCBI lineage: Eukaryota > Metazoa > Arthropoda > Insecta > Lepidoptera > Noctuidae > Agrotis > Agrotis exclamationis. The sequence goes on from OX465438.1 coordinate 3,861,695, forward strand.
TAATAATGATTAATAGGGGTGTTTAGTTGCAAGCCAGCAATATTTAATAACTTTGATCGACTATAGATTTTTTTTTTTGCAAAATTGCCAACTATAGGATGCACTATACATTATTTTTTTAGTTTTCTCTGACAATAATTTTCCACTACGCCTATACACGGAACTATCACTCACCTGAAGTTAGCTATATCTTTGAAGGTATACCCACCAAGGGCACGATTTATGGCGATTTCACTAATACACTTAAGGGACTCTAAAAAGTAGGGTTCCGAAATGTACGGTCTAATAAAGAAACATGTAAACATTTAGTGGAAACTACTGGAGGATCTGTGTTGCCAGGGTTAACATTTTGGGAAAATAATAAAGGCAGAGGTGGGTATAATTCAGAATAGTATACTGTGAGTATTGTATAGTAAACTTCTCCACCTTCTCTAGGGTCCTATTCATCTCTGTACCGTCCTGTAGCCTTGTAGGCACCAGATAGTACCTACACCAACATTTCTTCATTTATGCAATCCTATTGCCAATATTCGGGCACAAATGTAGACTCCGTGGCTGCTACTGAGAAATTCCTATTGGAAAAACTCAATAACACTTTGTCCGACTGGGGAACTTGGATATCTACCTATTGACCACTCTGTCAAAAAAAATGCGTTTTGGAAAGATACCCAGCTATTTAGGGCGTCTAGCGCCATCCGTCTTTCCCGCTTTGGAATAAGTAATAATGTCATGGGCAGACTGGATGTAGAAAGTGGATGACCAGGTACTGACCTCAGCTTGGGACACGCCTTTCTTCCGCAGTGGACTAATATAGGCTGAGTTGATTATACTTTCCCTGCAGGATTTTTAAGGTAACTGCAATCCAAATTCTACCATTCCATCTCCGTAACTTCCCGGGGTCGCGGGACTAACGAGTAACTGTGGTCCCCGAAGGTAAAGGGCTATTGAAGGATACCGAGGATTTTAGTCAGTACAAGTCTGCCAGTTCCTCCCGCCGGCTACCCTGGATGGGAGGACTCATTCGATGATTTTACCACGTTAAAAAAAAACTCCCTAACTTGGCAACACTCAAACACTTGTATCGCGATCAACATCCCGGAACACATAAACAAGCCGTTCAGGGCTTATTAGATTTATTTGAAGTTCGCCATTAGATTTATTTGAACATCGCTTCGACCGCCGCTTCTGGTGTTCAACACAAATCACTGGATCACTATTAATGTTCAGTTTAAATTACTTTTGGATTCTTTGCTGTGATACCTTTCAGTTTTAATGTAATTTTCTTAAGAATTCCATTACGTGATTTTATCTCGTAAACAGGTAGTGCCTATCTATTCTAGTACCTACCTATTCTAGCATCTGTTTACTAAGTAAGTAACCTTTTCTTCACCTAACCTAACCTATAGTTTCCGCCAGATAAGTGTGGAATAAAATTCGTTGACCCCCGTGTACCTACCAATGTATTCCAATATTTCAAAATCATTCCAAAAAATGTAAAAAAAGTGTCGTAATACGATCAAAACAAACGTATCGCGGTAAGAGGCGACCTTGACCTTTTTTTTTTTTTTTTTTTAGGTGGTAAAATCATCAAATGAGTCCTTCCGCCCTGGGTGGGGCGGAAGGGACTGTCAGACTCTTACTGACTAAAATCCACCCGTGTTCCTTCGGATGCCCTTTATGTTCCGGGGCCACGGTATCCTGGATTAAGAAAAAATTCCGCGACCCCAGCAGGCATTTGGCCCCGTCTGGACGCGTGAAACACGACGCGCCACCGACCCGAGTTTGGTCCTTGGTCAGACGGCGAGCTTACCCATTACTCACCGTCCGCAAGCCCGCTCCGCCGCTGTGCTCTCTGCTAATCAGAGGGACACGCGTTGGAGCGTCCACCCGACAGGCTATTCGCATACAGGCAAAGAGACCCCTTAGGCACGCAGTGCATAAGGAAGAGTTTTTGCCCACATCCCGGAGTGCACCGGCCCGAAAAACTGGTCTTCCCCCCAGATGTATCCGAGAGGGAACTCCAGTCCACGGGCGCACGTGGACGTTTCCTGTCTTAGCACCCCCGACCTTGACCTTATATTATATTTTGAAATTCGAACGATGGTATTATGAAATTCGAACGATGACTAATGACCTTTATTCCAGACTTATTTGGCGGTAACTAAAACCATTTCTAAGTGCTAAAGTATTTACAATAATAATTTACCATAAACTCACGCCTTCTTCCCATGGGGGTAGGCAGAAACTACAGAGCGTCACCTGTTACGATCCTTAGGTACATACTCCTTTCGCCTCATCCACATTCACAAATCTGGTCATACACGCACGCCGATTTCGAGTACTACGCACACGGCCTTTCTGAAGCTCTTCACCAATAAGTTCAGTGTGGGTCTTCCTAGGGCGTCCCCTCCCAGCGTTTCCTCTCACCTCCGCCTTATAAATTCCTTTTGTTAGTCGCCTTTCACTCATTTTCTCAACATGACCGAACCATCAAGTATTTGGATCAACAAAATTTCAAAGTTCCTCGTCAGAACACGAAAATGAAGAAATATTTCTACTACTACACATTTCTTCACAAGCAAGGAGTTCAATAAACTAATAATGTGGCTCAAAGTATTGATAGATCATTATCTGTAATGTTTCTGCATGTATCAACTAAGCAACTGCATTATCTAGCTAGATATTCCAGATGAGTATCTCCATACCTTGCTTATATGCCTTGGCCACGAGCTACAAGGTTACGCGATACGCGTTTTGTGACTGCGAATGCGGAGATAAGTTGACACACAATGAATTGGCTTCTATGAAATCCGTTGATGTTCTAACATACACTACCTGACCACGTGAAACTTTCTTAGAACTCTTCCCCGGATCGTGTGGTATGGCGGTTTCGTGGGAGCATCTTTTTACCGAGACATGCCCCTGAATTAGCCAAACCAGGGCTGAGACAGATTTATCAATTAAGCCCTGTCAAAGTCCGGTATCCGAAGTCTGGACCTAACTATTTGACACAATCATGTAAAGAAAAACAAAAGACGACTCGCGAGTTTTGCTTGACGCATGATGCATCGCCCGAGGATGCGAACGTGGCGTTATTGTCTCTGTATTTCATTATCTATTTGCAGTGACTTTGCAACCATCAAATGAGTAAATACTTCTAGGTAAGATGTACGAGTATGTCTCGTCTAACTCTATTTTCATTTAAATCTACCTTCGCAAATAAGAGATGGAGCTACATAATACGCTCCGCAGAGTGGATTGAGTGAGTGCACCGCAGTGCTGCGATTATTCCGGGATAGAACGTAGCTAGTGCTGCGATTACCCCGGGATAGACGTGGGGAACGCTACCTAGGGATGAAACGTATATCTCTATTAGTACCGGGTCAACGATGCCTCTAACTTTCGTTCTGTAGGGTTGACAGAAAAATAGGTAAGTATTAGAATTTTTTTATGAGATTTTTTCTCATCGAAAGTTTGACTGTTTTTATTTGTTGATGTGGCTTAAACTCTTAAGAGTTTTGAATGTTTAAATGCCTACGTCACGTATTGTAAAGCTTTTTTTAAAATACAAGGTCAAATTAAAACCTGCCCGGTTTTAATTTGACCTTGTATTTTAGATTTTCTGACCAAGATGAAAGTAATTCTGTTTACTATAATTTATCGTCCGTATTTTAAATGGTTCCATATTAGAACTGTTAATCTGCTATTTTCCAGCCATTTCTCTTCTACAAGGTGAAATCGAAATCATGGGCAATATTTTAATATAAGGCTCTACTCACGAGCCCGCCATTGGTCGAGACCATGCTGCGGGGCGAGACGGAATGGGATGGGAAGCGGTCGCCTCCTTCTCATCATCATCATCAGCCGGAAGACGTCCACTGCTGAACATAGATGTCGTCGGTCCACCTAGTGGGAGGCCTGCCTACGCTGCGTCTTCCGGTCCGTGGTCGCCACTCGAGAACTTTTCTTCCCCATCGGTTGTCAGTTCTACGAGCGCTGTGGCCTGCCCATTGCCACTTGCAAATTTTACGAGCTTTGCCGAATATCCATGTTCCGGATTTTATCCCGCAAAGAAACTCCGAGCATAGCTCTTTCCATCGCTCGTTGAGTGACTCTTAGTCTCTCTAAAAGGCCACCTCCTTCTGTGAAGCAGTAATGCGAGCAAAGGAGGAGGCGGAACGCGTGAGGGAGAGGACAGCGTCCACCTCACAACCCAGCCGCCGCGGGAGACGCCCACGGCAACGGACGTCGCAAGACGATCTCCGGCCACCGTAGGCGCGGGCATGCGGGCGGCGAGTAATGGGTGACTCGCCGTCCGATCATGGACCATGCCCGGGTCGACGGCGCGTTGTGTTCCACGCGCGCCTCAAAGAGCTGTCAGCAAACTGACGGGGCCCCCTAAGACAGCCAGAGCCTGCCGGGGTCGCGGGATTGTCTCACTCGGTAACCGTGACCCTGGTACATAAAGGGCTATTGAAGGAAATCCGTGGATTTTAGTCAGTACAAGTCTGACAGTCCCTATCGTCCCCCCTTGTGAGGACTCATTTGATGATTTTACAAGACGTAGAGATACTATACTATATGTATGTTTGTAAACGCACCCACGACACAGGAAAAAATTCCTAGTGTTGGGCAAAAATAGTTTTCTTTGTTTTTTTTGTTAACACTACACCTCTTCAATTTTATATGATAGAGTTGCATGCTGTGTCCGACGTCACGGAGTACATATCAATCATTTGTTAATACTACCCTCAACTGCTCAACCGGAGGGCGCTGTAAGATATTACATGCAGTAGCACTCCAGAACACAGCCTCTCGGTTGACATGTCATGACCAGAGATGTGTTGTGAAGCTTTTCAAATGATTAAGTAGTTGTTATGGCCCGGAGGCTTAGCGTCTTGCTTCTCATGCATGAGATTGCGAGTAGGTACAAAGTGTACAAACCCAGGCGAGCGTCAATTTGTCTGACGGCGCGTTGTGTTCCACGCACGCCTCAAAGAGTCTTTTTTTATGGCTGACGGCTGTCTGACAAACCACCATAAAGTTAGTCATAATCTGTGGCAACAACTGTCATATCATTAAAACTCCTTGGTCACATCCTCTCACTAGATCAGGCCAGATCTCGTGGAAGGATGTGACGGCTATAGTGATTCAGCTGGCTAGTTGAAAGGCTGGCTTTGGCAATGGCTTGGCTATGACTTTGGGTGGCTGATTGGCTCGCTTCGGGTGACTGGCTTAGGCTGGATGGCTAGGGCAGGCTATGGCTGCAACGACAGTGGCGTCATCTCTGCCAGGCGTTACACTACGCATCCGCGCACATCTCTGGTGGAAACGCAGCCTAATTGTCTGATACAAGAGGCCACATTCTCACACGAAAAAAGAGAAGATAAATAAAAAAAAGGTTCTAATCTAAGGGCAATTGAAGGAACATCGTGGATTTTAGTCAGTATGAGTAGGACAGTTACTGCCGCCAGGGAAGAATCGTTTGATGACTTTACAATGAAAAAAAATCAGTAGGTACACAACATTTCCTTATGAATGTGCCCTAACACAGAGGGGGCCACGGTCAGGTCTTTTAACCCTTTATCCGCCCGAGTCGTATTTATGCGACAGAAAATATTCACGATTTTAAGGGGTTCCGTAGCCAAATGGCAAAAACGGAACCCTTATAGATTCGTCATGTCTGTCCGTCTGTCTGTCCGTCCGTGTGTCACAGCCACTTTTCGTCGAAATTACCTATAAGAGCTATCCTGTTGAACTTGGTAGGTAGATGTATTATGTAAACCGCATTAGGATTTTTACACAAAAATAAAAACAAAACATATTTTGGGGGTGCCCACCATACTTAGAATTGAAACGCAAAAAATTTTTTTTTCAACAAACCCATACGTGTGGAGTATTTATGGATAGGTCTTTAACTTTGCCATTCATACAAACTCTATGGAAAACAAAGTTATTTTTATTGTTTGTGTATATTAATTACTAATCTCAATATAATTATATCCCTCATCTATGCTTGCTACTACGGAACCCTTCACGGGCGAGTCCAACTCGCACTTGACCGGTTTTGTTTTTCTGTTCGATTTTATTGCATCTATCCTATGTATATCTCTCTATTTATGTAGTTAGACAGATAGAATACTTTTATTGTACACTATGATATTTTACAAATGGAGCAAAAAGAGAGAAGCTTTTATTTCACAGATTCGTAGCCAGGTGCTAGGGGCAGCGCAAATGATATTTAGCCAAGCGCTTAAAAGGATAAGATGGAAACGGGGCCACTTCCCCCCGTAAACAAAAAAAAAAAGTACCCAACACTTGAAACTAGGACAAAAGTAGGCAAAAAAATCCTTCAGAACTTATTATATAACCTAAAAGCGAGAGATGTCTCAAGATATTTCAATAAGGTAGAATGTTATGAATACCGTCGTCTCAGTATGACAACTGAGAACTGCTTACAATATTGTGAACACATACAGTTATTTAATATTAATATCTGCGACAATTTTGTGAATGTCAAATAATGTTGGCTTAGAGAAGCAGGGCACAAGAAAGGCAGGTTTTTTTATAATATTAAGGTGATAAACAGGCATACAGCTCGCCTGATGGGGAAAGCGTCACCAAAGCCTATGGATGTCAGAGGTACTAGAGCTGGATCGCGAGACTTTCTTATGAGGTAACCGCATGGCCCTGAAACGTAAAAGGCTTTTGAAGAATCACCGTGGACTTTAGTCAGTACAAGTTTGACAGTACCTCCCATGCCGCCCAGTGGGGCTATTGCGTATCTCGGTGCCTGTGTGGTGACCATCGCATAGCTGGTATTGGCTTTTGCATTTGCAATGAAACTGATAAATGTAAATATTCCCTAAAATCAACTATTCTAACGCGCTTGAGACACTTCATTCCTCAACTTAACCTCATAACAGGTGTCAAGCCGTCCAAGTTCAGGTTGACAACTGCGGTCAGTGACTATCAATATGCCAATGGCCCTGCTGAGTGGTAGGACTCATTTGATGATTTGTTGAAAGGAATATTATTTTTGCTTCATCATAAAGGAGTTGATTTTGGTAAGTAACAGGTAAACTTTGTTAATCCATTAATTAAATCTCAGAACTTTTGATGATTCATTCAATTAACGGAAACTTTGTTTTTCTTTCTTAACTTTCGAGCAGTGTTCGCACTTGTTCACACCTGTGGCTTTTAATCAAAATCTTCAATATCTCCCAGATCACGTCTTCAGAAGGCGTGTGAGTGGTAATTACTAAGTCTGGTCTGAAGGATTGTATACCTTTCATGTAGATCTAAAAAGTAAATGAGTTACGGGCAACTTTGTAGACTTACTCGTACCTATTATTTACTAAAAGCTGTTTAAATCCTAACTCTTTGGTGCAATCAAATACTAAGGGTAGTCGCGGAATGACAGGCCCCCCTCTTGTAACGGGAATAAAAGTAGAATTGACTATTTTTGAGACGGGTAGCGCCCTCTATCAGCAAAGGTGGTAAATAGTACAGTTAATTGTACAATAATGTACTAGGTGGCGTTAGAGAGTAACCTCTATTCTCTTGACACTTTAAATAATTCTAAATAAAATATAATAAGTACATAGATAAAATTCAAATAATTAATTGTAATAGATTTCAGTTGAATTAAGTTTAATTATAAATACAGCATGGTCTAAAACACGAAAGCCTAGCAACTAATCTGATAAAAATTAAAAGGTTGACGTATAACTTGAAGGTTAGTTTTTCTTCTTAGAACCGGAACACGCGATTAAGACGCTAATTAGAACAGTGAATATTTAATTAAATAATTAATGTCGCGGACAAGGCGTGGAAGAGCACCTAAGATGAAAGTGCATTAATATAGCGGAACCGCATAAAAATTATGCGTATGTATTGATAATTATTTCCTGTTTTGTTACAATTACATAACATCATTTTCACCATGATTTTGGGTTGAAATGCTCATAGATTTCTTTTCTGATACTTTCAGGGTTTCAAACATTATTTAAAATATTAGAACTTAATTAATTAAAGACGTCTTCTCAACTCGTGGCACATAATATGAAGTAATCTAGAACAAGCTCTGGTTCCAAGCCACGTGTTATATTCTGCAAGTCACACAGGCTGCAATGCCGTCTTCGTTGCATATCAACTGTTCGACCTGGATAGATGGTAGTATGTCCTACCAGCAGGCGTAGCATGGCGCCGTAGAAAGGGGTTTTGTCGGCGGAAGAAAAGACAAAATGACAGAACGTAGAAATATTTTTAGCGTTTTAAGCATGATAATGTAAAAAATATAGAAAATAAACGTTATTTTCTTCAATAGTGTACGAAAGGTGTCATATTTGGGCAAAAAACAGTCAATTTGTATAGAAATAACGGTGAAATAACTTTGTCTATTCTTGGTAGAATAGAGATAGAATCGCCATGCTACGCGTGCTGAAGTAAGTGTTATTTCCATAACCTAACATTATAAGGAAGCGTGACAAAAGCTATGTTCCTGTATCATTGAAGTGTGCACCAACCTATTAAATAGCTGAGAAGACGGAAGTATCTCTTTTATTTCAATCAACACCTCATGCGAACAGAACCCATAGTCTCATGGCAAATCTACGCTGGCAGCTGGTGGTAAGAGACGAAAGGACCTTACAATTGGACGCCCTACGTGTCGCATGAGGTCAGATTGGAATCTTCACTTCAAGATTAAGAGCTTGATCTGACTTAATTTGATTTAACTTATTGATTAGTAATTAGAGTCATTTAACTTAGTACATTTTTGTGAATTTGAGTTTTCAAAATTAGTTGATAGCACATGTTAACATTTTTATTAAAAGGTAAATCTTTCCACATAATTGATGTTATAAAGCTTAAATGTATAGACTCCTCTTAATTTATATAAAGTCATACAACTTAGAAACATCAACACCTTGTGTTAAAAATTAAGGTTATGCCACATGTCATGTTAACATTGTAAACTTGTAAATTACTTGAATGGATTGACTCTAATTTAATTTAATTCACCTTGATTAATGTAAAATTACTATTTACATTCACTTAACTTAAAAATTAGATTTAAAATACTTATCAAAGACTGTTTAAATATTTTAAATTCAATATGGATAAGAGGGTAGATAGTAAAAGTGTACACATCGTTTTACAGAGCTCTCATTTAATTTTTGATTTAAAATAGTTAAACTGCATATTTTATATTGTATATGCACTAAAAAATTTAATTATCCTTGGATGCACTCACAGCCTTCATAACTTTTCTTCTTTTCCTCTCACTTCACCTGCTCAAACACATTTGTCAATATGGACCTATATGCCAAGCTGTCAACTTGTATGGAAGAACTGTCTGCAACATTTGCTTCACGGATGGACACCTATGAAGAGGAGTTGAAGAATGCAAGCAGCAATGAGGTCACCCACAAAACAATTGCCAGCCTATCCCGGGACTTCACCGAGTTCAAGTGTCTCATCTGGAGAACAATGACTGCTCTGAAGACTCAGATGGAGTTGCTGACAGTTGGCCTGGATCGTCACGAGATGGCTTCACGCAAGCAGGTTCTCCTCCTTCATGGTCTCCCCGAACAGGGGGATGAAGATCACACTTCCCGGGCTGTCACAACGCTGACAGATAAGTTGAAGATGCCTAATATCTCTTCTGCAGACATCACATCCTGTCATCGCCTTGGAATTGACTCAGGCAAGCCTCGTCCTTTACTTATTAGGTTTCTGACCCAAAGTTTGCGTAGCGAAGTTTGGAACAAAAAAACTTTGTTGAAAGGTTCTGGACTGGTATTTTCTGAGTTCCTGACTAAACCCAGGCATGACACATTCCTTGCTGCTCGCAAACACTTTGGGGTGAAGCAGTGTTGGACCTCCGAGGGCAAGATCGTCATCCTGCTCCCAGACGGTTCTCGGCGGAAGATAGAAACTTCAGCTGAACTCCAGAAACTTGAAGCCCAATTTCCATTGTCTAGTGATGCGACACAGGGCACGGGCGAGCGATCACCGATCAACAAATCTCCTTTGGGGAGAAGACCACGAAGGCAACCAAAATAATAACTTTATTTTATTGATCACTGTTATTTTTGTGTTTGACACTGACGTTTCTAGTTGTCATATATTGTAACCTGCTCGTTCGGAAACAGTGTCATTTTTTTTTTTATGCTTTGGATACAAGGCCTTTTAATTTTACACTTTTTTAACCACAGACTATGTAGCAACTGGCGGGTGCATCGAGGATTTTTAAATACGAGTTAACTAATAATTGTAAATATATATATTTATTTATTTGTTTTAGTTAGAACCTATATATTATTACTTATTTATTTTATTTAAATTACTGGTGTCATGCTTGATAATTCTGACGATAGTTTTGTGTCTTGTTTTTCTTCTTGTACTTCTGATGACGGCTTTGCTGGTGCACTCAGTGATGATTCTGTACACCTATGTGAACAGCTTTCTTCTCACTTTACATCTTTCAGCAAATTTTTCAATACGGTCCACATAAACGCTCAAAGTATTCCTGCTCATCACTCTGACTTACTGTCCTCGTTCGATTCCAATCTTGTCCATGTTGTGCTTGTTTCTGAAACATTCCTTAAACCAGCTCTTCCTTCAACGCAATATTCTTTGCCCGGTTACAAGCTTGTGCGTAATGACAGAACAGGCAAGGGAGGTGGAGGGGTCGCCATTTATCTCCGTGGAGATATTACGTATAGGGTTGTTGATCAGTCTCCGAGTAATTATTTGAAATTTGCAGAACATCTTTTTATTGAAGTTGTTTTTAACCACACGAAGCTACTTTTAGGTGTATACTATAGTCCTTCTTGTCAAATTGATTATTTTTCCTCCTTCGAATCTAAACTTGAACTTTTAACATCATTATATGACCACACTATTATCCTCGGAGACTTCAACACTTGCTTGATCAAGGATGATGTGCGCAGCCGTAAACTTCAATCTCTTGTCTCTTCTGTCAATATGCATATCCTTCAGCTAAACGCTACTCACCATGCTCCTCATTGTAATCCCTCGTTATTGGACCTCATTATTGTTTCTGACTCCAGCAAAGTAGCCACTCATGGTCAACTTCCCGCCCCCTTCTCTTATCATGACCTTCTCTTTCTATCATACAAAATTCGCCCACCTAAACGGAAATCCAAATTTCTCTTCCTTCGCAGTTTTAAAAACATTAATATGGAGCGTTTGAGGGAGGATGCGAGCGGCATTGACTGGTCTCTGGTTTACAACTGTGATGAACTGGATTCGAAGGTAGAGGAATTCAATAAAATTGTGTTGAACCTCTTTGATGAGCATGCTCCACTGAAAAAGGTTAGAGTGAAGCATCTTCCAGCCCCTTGGTTGTCTGACACCATAAAAAGCGCAATGTCGAAGAGGGATAAGGCCAAGAGGCGTTACAGAAGGGATCCTACTGATGAGAACTGGTCTTATTACAAGAAACTGCGTAATCGCTGTAGTCGTTTGTGTAGGGATGCAAAAAGACGCCACATTCACGTTTCTGTTCAAAACATTAATACAGCACAAGTATGGCAATTTCTCAAGTCCCTCGGTATCGGCAAAGTCGGTATTGATAGCACTTCTGATATTGACCTGGACGCAATTAACACCCATTTCTCTAAATCTCCAGTCACTTTGGATGACAGCACTAAGTCTTCTACTCTCAGCAATCTCTCTAACCTTCCTTTGCCATTGTGTACTTCTTTCTCCTTCCAGCCGGTTGCAGAAGGGGATATTAAACGGGCCATCTTATCCATCTCCACAAAAGCGGTGGGTGTTGATGGAATTCAACTCCAGATGCTTCTTCCTATCCTAGATACTCTGGTCCCAGTAATTTCCCATATCATCAACTACTCTCTGTTCACTGGTTCCTTTCCTTCTGGGTGGAAGAACGCCCTTGTACTACCTCTTCCTAAAGTCTCCAATCCCTCTTCGGTGTCACAGTTCCGTCCTATTTCTATACTTCCTGTCCTATCCAAAGTCCTTGAGAGTGTTGTCAACAATCAACTGTCTTTTTATCTCTCTTCTAATGGCCTGTTGAGTCCATACCAATCTGGTTTCCGTCCTGGCCATAGCACAGTATCGGCACTGGTTAAAATAACCGATGACATTCGACTGGCCATGGAGAATAAACTCCTTACGGTTTTAGTTTTATTGGACTTCAGCAGTGCGTTTAATTCAGTTGATTTTGACATCCTCTTGGGTATCCTATCCTCTCTAAACATATCTCCTTCTGTGATTGGTTGGTTTACTTCTTATCTTCGGGGTCGTTCGCAGTCGGTTCGCTGTAATGAGGCTTCCTCTGAATGGTGTAATCTTGCTGCGGGTGTTCCCCAAGGTGGCGTCCTTTCTCCACTTCTTTTTTCTATCTTTATTAACGCCATCACTAAGATCATAGTTTCCCGCTTCCATCTCTACGCAGACGACTTACAGATATATCGCCATTTCAAGCTGGAGGAGCTTCCTGGAGCCTTGGCCGCCATCAATAATGATTTAGAAAATATCTCTCAGTGGGCTAAAAGTTTTGGACTTTTGGTTAATCCAGCAAAATCTCAAGCAATCATTATTGGTGGCAGGTATTTTGTCAACTTGTTGAATCACCAGTCTCTTCCACCAGTCATTTATGATTCTGTTGCTATACCATATTCTAGCAATGTTAAAAACTTAGGTGTGTTTCTTGACTGCAACCTGTCCTGGAACGCTCACATTGCGGAAGTAAGCAGGAGGGTATTTTGCTCGTTTCAGTCCCTCAAACGTCTCCAGAAGTTTCTGCCATTACCAACTAAAATAACTCTCGCCCAGTCTCTTCTTCTACCTTTACTTGACTACGCTGATGTCTCCTTCCTCGACGCAATTGAGGAACTTCTCGACAAGCTCGAACGTCTGCAAAATTTGTGTATCCGCTTCATTTTCGGTCTTCGAAAGTACGACCATGTGTCGGAATTTCGGAGACGGCTGAAGTGGCTACCTATTCGGCAGCGTCGAGATTCTCATGTCCTTGCTTTTCTGTTTTCCGTGCTTCATAATCCTAATTCTCCTATTTATCTCCGGGAGCGGTTTGAATTTCTTATCCCTAGAGGAAAACCTTGTCGCTCATCCTCATCTCTTCTCCTTCGTGTCCCTTCTCATACTTCGAGTCGTTATGATGGATCGTTTACTGTGCGTGCTGTTCGCCTTTGGAATTCTCTTCCTCACACCTTACGCGATAGCCCGTCGTTAGAAGTTTTCAAGAGAAAAATTAGAGAGCATTTCCTGTCATCATGACCTATAAGTATGTATGTATTATTCTATTTATTGCATGGTATGTATTATTTTATATATTGTATGTATGTATTATTTTATTTATTATATTATATGTATTATGTTTATAAACCGTTTGTTAAACACGTATTTATTTATTTGTTTGATTAAGCATAAATTATTAGAATGTTGTACACCAATTATCTGTCCTCGCTAAAATAAAAATTACTCTATCGCTCTAAGGTTTGCTGTAAGAAAACCCAGTTCTGGGTTAAGCTCGCCTTTGTACATTACTTACCCTATGTTAAATGTTTTCTTTTATAATTATGTGTACAATAAAGAATAAAGAATACAATTTGGATTGACTATCTTCGTAAAGAAGAATTATTACATGAGCTTGAATATTTTAATATATCCACAGATGTAAAGGCGACCAGGGATGTGCTTCGCAGGCAGTATCGCAGTCTGTGTGGCTTGTTTCGGAGAGGTAGCATTAAACCAGAGGATTATGCAACCCCAGCGAGTGCAGAGGAGGTACGCTTGTGCAAGGAACCTATTGAGGAGCTGTGCCTATTACATAGGGATATAACCGAGGGAGATAGCTCCACTGTTAAGCGAATATTAGCTCGTTCGCAATATTACTTAATTAGAACTTCAAGCGTGAAAGATAAATCACCGGAATTAATTAATCTCAAGAATTAAAATTGAATCGTTAGACATATCTGACAATATCCAAGATAAATGGTATTTAAAAATGGTAGAAAATTGTGAAAAGTTTCCCCATAAATTTCCAAATTATTCTCTTAAAGATGGTAAATTGTTTCGACATTCAAAAAATAAATATAATTTAACATCACAATTCACTTGGAAACAAGTGATTCCAAGTGATGATGTGGGACCTCTATTAAAACAATTTCATGATGATCCCACAGGCGCCCACTTTGGTATAATTAAAACTCATAAAAAAAAAATTTGCATTCGATTTGTTAGGACCCTTTCCTGTGTCCACTAAAAGGAACACAAATCTCTTAGTATGTTCAGATTATTTTAGTAAGTATGTTATGTTGTTTCCTATACGGAACGCAACAGGCAATGCTATTGTTAAAATTCTGGAAGAAAAAGTGTTTCTGGTGCATGGGATACCGAAATTTGTCTATGTAGACAATGGTCCGCAATTCATTTCAAAACAATTTAGAGATTTAATGTGCAAATATAATGTGCCTAATATTTACTATAATCCTAGGTATCACCCGCAGGTTAATCAGGCAGAAAGAGCCATTAGAAATGTTCTGTATGCGATTGCCTCATATGTGAAAACAAATCACAGGAAGTGGGACGATCATATTCCAGAAATTCAGTGTGCACTGAACACCTCAGTAAACGAGTCAACTAAATTCTCACCTTACTTTCTCGTACATGGAAGAGAGATGTTTGTAGATGGTAAATTACATAAAGACTCTGAAGTGCCACAGCCTGATTCAGATCTATCAACTGTAGACCCTAAAATTCATGGTGATGACTTAAAAGAACTTAAATCAATTTTCCAGGAGGTTAGTAAAAACTTGAAACTTGTGCACGATAAAAATAAAAAGCACTATGACTTAAGAAAGCGACCTTTAGAATTTAAAGTAGGTCAAATAGTCTATAAAAGAACATTTACTTTGTCGGATGCTAGTAAAAACTTTACTTCAAAGCTAGCACCGCGCTTTATATGATGTGTTATTTCAAAGAAACACTCACCTGTAGTGTATAGTTTAAAAGACATGCAGGACAAAGACTTAGGTAAATTTCACATTAAAGACATCTTAAAATATGAAGACTCCTAGTTTATACATTGTTGTTGTTAATCCAATATTTGCACGAAATTAGCAATAGACGTGCAAATATTTAACTTGAAGAGGGATGGATGCATGCTGGTAGGGTAAAAGGTTTTGTTTTTTAAATTAAATAGGTACCTATACCAATTTTATTAATAAGGAATGTGTGCAGATGTATGAAAGAAAACACAATGATTGTTAAACTTAGTAGTATTCGAATGGGACTTAAAAGTGTCACCACTTAACACTTAAAAAAACACATATCTACATTAATTAAAGATAGTGTTTACTTAAAAACTTGACCAAGTATATTAACCTATACTTTGTAACTTAACACTTAATAAAACACCTATCTACATCAATTGGAGATAGGGTTTACTTAATAATTTTAAAAACTTAAATAAGTATTTGCCTATACTTTGGCTTGATACTTTCTAGATAACACTTATCTAGGTTTCAAGGATAGTGTTTATTTAACTTAAAACTTAACTTAATTAGGAAATTAATTAGACTAAGGCATGATTAGTCAATAAAAAATTAGTTAATTAGTTGATGTCTGCAATGAGTGGCTACGTGCTATATGTAGATAGGCAGACATGCGATTATTATTATATTTAGTTTAGTACTTAGATAGTTTAAGGCAGGAGCAATCAATGTACAAATTTGCCAAATAGGTTTTGTTTCGGAATTGTGCTACTAGCCATTAGCATTTAGCAATTTAGTCTAAGGCATTTGGTTTCAGACTGTCTCAGTATTCAATAGAATGATTTCGAGCTTTCAATGCACATGATGAAGAAAAAAAAATTTTTTGTCAGCAAAAATTTTTTTAACTGGGGAAAGATGTATTGTAACGGGAATAAAAGTAGAATTGACTATTTTTGAGACGGGTAGCGCCCTCTATCAGCAAAGGTGGTAAATAGTACAGTTAATTGTACAATAATGTACTAGGTGGCGTTAGAGAGTAACCTCTATTCTCTTGACACTTTAAATAATTCTAAATAAAATATAATAAGTACATAGATAAAATTCAAATAATTAATTGTAATAGATTTCAGTTGAATTAAGTTTAATTATAAATACAGCATGGTCTAAAACACGAAAGCCTAGCAACTAATCTGAAAAAAATTAAAAGGTTGACGTATAACTTGAAGGTTAGTTTTTCTTCTTAGAACCGGAACACGCGATTAAGACGCTAATTAGAACAGTGAATATTTAATTAAATAATTAATGTCGCGGACAAGGCGTGGAAGAGCACCTAAGATGAAAGTGCATTAATATAGCGGAACCGCATAAAAATTATGCGTATGTATTGATAATTATTTCCTGTTTTGTTACAATTACATAACATCATTTTCACCATGATTTTGGGTTGAAATGCTCATAGATTTCTTTTCTGATACTTTCAGGGTTTCAAACATTATTTAAAATATTAGAACTTAATTAATTAAAGACGTCTTCTCAACTCGTGGCACATAATATGAAGTAATCTAGAACAAGCTCTGGTTCCAAGCCACGTGTTATATTCTGCAAGTCACACAGGCTGCAATGCCGTCTTCGTTGCATATCAACTGTTCGACCTGGATAGATGGTAGTATGTCCTACCTGAAGTAAGTGTTATTTCCATAACCTAACATTATAAGGAAGCGTGACAAAAGCTATGTTCCTGTATCATTGAGGTGTGCACCAACCTATTAAATAGCTGAGAAGACGGAAGTATCTCTTTTATTTCAATCAACACCTCATGCGAACAGAACCCATAGTCTCATGGCAAATCTACGCTGGCAGCTGGTGGTAAGAGACGAAAGGACCTTACACTCTATAAGAGGGTCAAAGTGGAGGGGGAAGCGGTCGCCTCCTTCTGCGAAGCAGTTATACTCGCGAAGGAGGAGGCGGGCCGTGAGAGAGAGGACAGCGTCCTCCCACCACCCCAGCCGCAGTGGTAGACGCCCACGGCGTCGGATGACGCAAGACGATCTCCGGCTACCATAGGCGCGGGCATGCGGGCGGCGAGTAATGGGCAACTCGCCGTCCGACCATGGACCATGCCCGGGTCGACGGCAAGTTGTGTTCCAGGCGCGCCTCAAAGAGCGTCAGCAAGATGTCGGGGCCTCTAGAGGGCCAAAGCCTGCCGGGGTCGCGGGACTTATCTCATTACCGTGACCCCGGAACATAAAGGGCTATTGAAGGACATCGTGGATTTTAGTCAGTACAAGTCTGACAGTCCCTCCTGCCCTGCCCCGGGTGGGAGGACTGATTTGATGATATTTCCACGCTAAAAAAAAGGGTAGTCGCGGTGTATTGTCAGAAAAGCTGGCAAATACCAGAATCAAGGAAATGCCAAGGTCGTGGAATGGCGGCCCACTAATAGAAATGCAACTGAAGAAAAATTTCAGTTTTTAGTCAGTCAAGCCATCCACTTTACCCAAAGCGGGCGCACTTTAATGACTGACAACCCCAAAAAATCCTAGCCGAGCATGAGTGGAGCACAAGTCGAGCAAGTTTAGAGATGTTAAGACATGAGGAACAATGTGTAAAGTTCCTCTAATAACTGTTGAAAATGGAGGATCCATCGAACGATTTGACGACATTGGCGCAGTGGGTGTGCGATTAGACTGTTGCGCAGCGTGTCGCGGATTCGATTCCCGTACGGAACAAACATTTGTATGACCTACTAGTAGTTGTTCCGGGTCACCGATATCGTGTGTACCGTCTAATGTGAAAGCACCCGATGAATGGAAACAGCTAAACTAACACCGTCGTACCGCAAAAACTTTTAAACGTCTGTTGAACACTTGTCTAAAAAAGTCAGATTTTGACGTTTAAATAAGGTCCGTTTTGCAGTCACACTTTTTTTTAGACAATTGTTCAACAGATGTTTAAGTTTTTGTAATAAGGGTCAGTTCAGACCGAGACGCGAAGCGACGCGACGTGAAGCAACGATACTGCAAATGTGTATCTTATCGTGTAGTAAATAAAGTTAGATTTTGAGTCGCCAATAAAATGTATGCGCCGCGCTGGTTTGTGACAGGTTTATCTTTTCGTGTAGGAAATAGAGTTAGATTTTGAATAGCTCTATTGATATGTGCGCGCAGCGTCACGTTTCGGTCTGAGCTGACCGTCAGGCTGATAGTCTTTACCCCCACTACATTAATAAATCACCAACATACTTCAGTCCAACGGCAATGAAAACCAATATTTGATATGGAGCGACTGACTATCTGATAAGTCTACCATCAGAACAGCTACTATAAAATGCAGGCAGGTTCATTGGTCAGTCAGTCGGGCGCACGTTCCAGGCAGTCGGCTGCTTGCGTTCCGCATCGGTAATCGAATGTAGTTGTGTGTAGTCGAGCGTTGAGGAGTTGTCCAGTGTGGGTGGAGCGATGCTATAATATTTTCCTGCTGAAATTGTCTTAGATATCACCAGTTTATAATGATTCTCGTGACATAATGATAGTGAAACATAAGCTTAAGTTATAGTGTTCCCACAGCTGGGACTCAGGCCTCCTTTCTCTGTGATAGGGAGTAGGAAATAATTCACAACGTGGGCCCCAGTGCGTGGTCGTATTATAGTGTTCCCACAGCTGGGACTCAGGCCTCCTTTCTCTGTGATAGGGAGTAGGAAATAATTCACAACGTGGGCCCCAGTGCGTGGTCGTAGATGTCGCATATCTTCAAATTTTTGGATAAAGGACATGCCGGTTTCCTCGCAATATTTTTCTTCGCTGTTTTGAGAGTATTACTGTTGAAATAAATTACGTTAAGTAATACGCTTGTCTAAGTTCGCACTCACTACCTATTTACCTCATATGTCAGGGCCATTACCACTGGGTCACTGATTCTACAAGACCAACAAAGTTTCCCAACTATCGGTCGGCTTCCATGTGAACAGAATTCAATATTTTACATGGAGCGTCTGTGTATCCGACCTCCAAAACCTAGTAACTGGGTATTACGATACCCATTGGTTATCAACAAAGCAGTCAAATTAAAATATGTATATTCTTTTCTTTTAAAAAGACGTTGTCCCACACTAGGAATTTCTCCTATGTGGTAGGTGCGCTTACAAACATATAAACTAACATACAAAATCACCCAGACCCGAAACAACTACTTGTAGGTCTACAAACATTTGTTCCGTGCGGGGATCGAACCAGCGACACGCTGCGCTGTAGTCCAATCGCTTAGCCACTACCGTAACCGTGTCGTGATTATTATTTTATTGACGTCATAAACTGGCGTACAAAAACTAGCATCGCATCGCCTCACACAGGACATCCAACTTTACCTAACCAAACTCGATGATAGAGTACCTAGATATTCTACCTAGATAGGTGGAATATCTAGCTAATATTGTAGATACAATACCTCGGCAGAGACCCGGTACCTATTGTAGCTTCACGGATTGATTCCTAGGAGATTGGCCATCGCATTGAAATTAGTATCTAACTAATGTATACGAGTACCTGGGTTTGACTTGGATTTAGGAAATATGGATCTGATGTTGGTCGTTTGTGCCTATTATAAGAAATTATTCAAATGCAAGGCAGGTTTTCGTCCGGCAGCAGTTTGAGCATCATCTTTTTTTCAAGTCGGTTAAAATAGGATAAGTATTTTCCGAGTACGTTAATTTTCCTAAGTTCCTAAGTTTGATAAAATGTAAGAACGGATTTGAGAGACAATTAAATCAAAAGCAAGAATACCTTCATTACATCAAGAATGAAAACAATTTAAACTTTAAAACAATGTCCGAATCATTTCTCCTGATTACAAAATTAATATTTCATTATAAAACTTCGTTCGCCATCAATTCCATTTAGAACAATAACTCCAAAATATCAATTACGGAACGCACCGAATTTCGTTAACCAAGATTCCGAATTCAAAATGCAAAACTTGTCCAAGTTCTAATTTTGAAAAAGGTTCTGTTCTATATTCAAACTGGATACGCCGTTTTAATTGGCGGCGATTCATTTTGGCGGGAGCGACCGTTATTTTAGAGCAATTGAATTATTAATTCGTTTGGGAATGGGCTCGCCATAATGATAATGGTCGATGTGGCCACTGTATAAAGGTAACTAGTAAATCAACTATATTCTTTAATTTTTCGTATGGAAGATGTGCCCAGGTGTCAGCTTTGAGATTAGGACTATAGACAGTCCGACTTGGTGTAGCGACGATTGACAAGTGGCCCGAAATAACTGGATAGCTATGACACATTAACCACTAAAAATGGAAAGATTTGGAAGTTACGGCTCCTGTACACGATGCCGCTGCCGCGCCACCACCGCTCCCCCACCGCTCCGCCACCGTTCCGCCACCGCTCCGCCACCACTCCGCCACCGCTCCGCCACCGCTCCGCCAACGCTCCGCCACCGCTCCGCCACCGCTCCGCCAACGCTCCGCCACCGCTCCGACACCGCTCCGTTACCGCTCCGCTGCGCCACCAAAGCGGCGCACCGCTTTGCTGGGTATACCTACAGTCGCGAAGGTATACACATAAAAGCAGCGCGGTGGCGGAGCGGTGGTTTTGTCTGTATGCTGATTCTAAACAATTACGTTCCTAGTTGAAATACTGTTAGTTGACTTTTCTACGTTGTTACAGCGGTTAGAAGCCATGTCTGTGATGTTGACTGATTGTTGCTTTGTTTCCACTCTGTTTTGGTAGAAATTATTTCAACTTTATAATATGACATCGTTTTTATTTTTGGGGGATGAAAATCATCTAATGTGTCAGCCCTGCCCTGGGTTTTAGACTCGTACTGACTAAAAACCACCCTGTTCCTTCGGAAGCCCATTGCGTTCCAGAGCCACGTTAGTTTAGTAAATCTTATGAGTCCGGCAGACAATTTTTGTGGCCTTTGAATGTCATTTTTTAAAAGGTTGTGGTTTATAAACATCTTAGGGAGCTTCCACCTGACGCGATGCGACACGATTCCAACTACAAGTGAAAATCAACCTTATCACTACGACATATGACTTAAAACTTGCGGTTGTTTAAGGGTAGATGAAAAACAAAACACGCTCGCCACGACGACATCAAGTCAATTGAATTGCATCATTATATCGTAGTAGCAAGGTCGATTTTCATTTTTAGTTAATAGAAATTACAAATCGCGCTAATCGCGTCATGGGTAAGCTCCCTTAGTTCCGATTTAGGCAACATACCAAACGTTCCATTAAGTTCTACAGAAGGTAGACTTATTTTTAGTTTCTAAAAGTATTATACTTTAATTGAGGGTAGTCTAGTCGTCAACATGAAAGAAGGGTTAACTAAAAAAGATTCCGACGAATTGAGAAGCTCCTCCTTTTTTTGAAGTCGGTTAAAAAAAACAATTTTATTATTAAACCAAAATCAACTTACCTTTTTGTTGATGACAGTGAAGTTGACCATAAAGAAAACAAACCTCCAAAAAAAAGAAGAAAAAAATCAAAACTGTCACATCGACATCAGTCGCAACATGAATAAAAATGGGAAAAATACAAAAAAAATGTAAAACCATAAAATAAACATTCCATCTCATTAAAAAAACAAAACAAGCCTTTAACAACTCTGCAATAGTTAATTATTTAAATTGATTAGATTCAGCAAAATGGGTAAGCCCCCATATGTGTTCACGGATTCTGAAACAGAAGATACAAATTCATGCAGTTCTATTGACAATAAAGCTAAGAAGAAATTTTCGTAAGCATTTTTATTCCTTTTGTAATAGGCGCGTCTCCTATAAAATGGCAATAGGTTTGTTCCCTATTACAAGAGACAAACGTAACCAATGTGGATGTGCGCTATGAGTACACTCCTGCTTAACTCTTCGGAGATTGCAAGCTTATCTTTTTTCGTTGTAATTTATTAATTTTGAATTTATTGAAAATTCTTAGATCACACTTGTATCCGGTTCTATATTTTTTGACATGATCCGTTATGAGTTTAAACTGAGCCTTTTCAATGTTTGAAAGTAGAATGAACCTTCCAGATTGGGTGATTAGATAAAAGATATTTCTTAAAAACATCTATATTCATATCATAAAGAGGAAAGATTTGACTGTTTGTTTATATTAAATAGGCTCCGAAACTACTGGACCATTTTCAAGTGTCTACGGCCCCGTCTTATGAGTTGTAGGTCGCGGGTTTGAACTTAGACTTACTTTGTAACATTTATTTCATCACAACTGTTGATAAAACATCGTATGTCCTAGAATCAAAACTTCGAAGACATGAACGTCTACCAAGGCGCTCTTCGCTCACGTGGTTTATCACAGTCCATACTTTGTCGCAGAGAGGAGGCCTATCTCACATTAGCAGGAACCTAAATGATAATTCCTATGATCACCATAATTTTACTTCCAGAATTCTCAAATGTACAAATGGAAATATGAAGAAGAAGAAATGCAGGATCCACAGCAAGTCTGAGCCTGAAGACTCCGACTGCCGCAGCAAGACGAGCAGGAGTCGGAGCAACCAGAGAGTGAGATACAAGCTGCAAGGCATACTGAAGAAGACTAATATCGACAGTAATAGAGAAAGTGAGAATACTTTTTCGAAAAATTAACATTAAGCTGACGCACCTTTGTCAGCAACGCACACGCCGCACGCACGGCACGTGAAACCACGCGTTGCGTCGCGTCACGCGCGCCCCCTATAACTAATACCTAACTAATATTACGCGCCGTGTGAAGCGAGTGTAGAATTCGTTGTATGTAATCGAAAAATGCTGTCAGCATCTAAATAATGCTGATGACGTCATAATGTCATGCAGAGGCGCGTTCGGTGCTGGTATTTATGTGCGATACCTTTACTCCCACATTGGGCCGCAGCAAATTATTTAAAATTAGCGACTACTCCGGCTTCGTGCGAATGCCATGTATACGATTCTAGATAACTTAATCCCAACTAATATTATAAACGCGAAAGTAAGTTTTTAAAACCCTAAAAACTCATGAAACAAGCAGAGGAAAACAAAAACATTGTTACTTATGATAGTAATAAGTTTCCAATTACCTACTATTATATTTTTTCCTCTTTTAATCTTTCAGCATCCGAAGACGAGGATGACAGTGAGCCGTTCGTGCCCCTTCGTGCCCAGGACAGGTACCTGGTGGGGACAGTCCCACGGCCCCCAGGGTCTAAGCCCGGCAGAGGGGGCGGCCTCGCCCTCATCGTCAAGAAGAATATTAGCGTGAGTTATACTTTTATTTTTGGCTGGTAAAATCTTCTAATTAGTCCTCCCAGCGTGGGGAGAAATGAACCTTTTTTATTAGAACAATCCCAGTGTACTGTTCCCAAAACACTGCAACTCCTGAAAGCCAGAATCAACAGTGGCAACCACCAGAAAAGCGCCGAGACAATGAAGTTCGACGTGTCCCCGAGAATGAAATTAAATGTCTTTGATCCTGCAACGAAATTATTCAAGAGAATAAGATTAAGTAAGAAAATCAGATTCAGACTGTTAATCAGACTCTTATTGACCAAAAATACACCGTGTTCTGTCTGTTGACCTTTGTGTTCCAGGTTCAAGGAATCTTGAATGACGTAAACAAAAAACCATAGGTAAACACTTCGATTTTAAAATTGTAAATCCTCTTAAAAAAAATTAAGAACTCAATTTTATGGAGAAATTTATGTCTATAAGGAATACTATGTGCTTTTTGCCAAAAAATAGACTGATCATCCTGTTATGTCATAATCTAAAAAGTATGGCAATACAAAAAGCAAATCGATGGTCAACGACTGCTTTGACATTATGTCTCTTAAAAGCATTAATGATTTGTTATGATAATTAACTGTGCATTCACTCAAAATTCAACGATTTATTATTAAAATGTAGATTCCTTAAACATAAGAAATGCCCTCTTAAATTCAATTTAAACTAAGCGAGGTTTCTGGAACTAGCTCGCATTGTGAGGCCAGCAGTCGTTGTGCCCCCAGGCTTACACTGCACAAGACCCCACGAGGCAGCTTATAGACAAAGCTTTAGTATTCAATACGACGGTATTTTTGAACGTATTCTCGTTTGGTTGGATTTAGACAGATTTTCTACATTTCTGTTAGAAAGCTTAAAGTCGCTAAGTTTTGTTTTCATTTTACAACTAAATTGTTTTCATCTTCATCAATGATTTATATTTACACATTTTTGATATGCACTGTACCCTTAGCACGAGTTTTCTGTATTTGAGACGTAAACTGGAACTTTGACAATTTCAAATTGACAAACGCTCACAGCGTTTGTCAATTTGAAATTGTCAAAGTTATACTGAAAAGACGCTGTAAAGTAAAAGAATGAAAACTCATGCTAAGGGTACTGGTCTCTGATAACGGACTTACTCGTATAATGGCAGTACCAGCCTAATTGTCTACCACTCAGGGGAAAGAAAAAGTGATTTTACGTCTGAACACATAATCATCAAACACAAAATAAGTGAACCTAAGTAAGTAAACTCCTAAAGAGTCTGAAATCTCACCACTAACCATTAATTTTAGTCCCTAGTGCAAACACAGATTACTCTAAAATACAGAAACTCTAAAACCATTTTTGAAATCCACCCTCCATCACAATTTACACTCATCCCCACATAGTTTAGAGGTGCGACTACGTACTCCTAGATAATATTATCCTCCGGGGGCCCACTAAATGATACGTGTCGACTGGGGGCACCTCTAGAGGTATCCTCGAATAATTCACTTTTATTATAACAGATAACAATTGATTTCTGTGTAAGGGTAGAGAGGATTGGCTCTTGTTATTTTATCTGCAAGATTTAGGTACCTATATCATTGTACAATCTTCTTATCACTATTATAAATGTGAAAGTTTGGATTGCTGTATGTTACTCTTCCCTATTTTTATGGAATTTATAACACATAGTTTTTAACCTAGATTTTGGAACCCATAGCATATTTTTTATCTCGGTAGTAAGACCTTGTGCGACAATAACCTGTTTGAAGTCTGCATTTTGTATTTCACATCATAATAATATATGTATAAATACAAATGGGCAGAAAGATTTGGGTGTTTTTATATACCATAAAGGTGACAAATAAAATAAGCATACGGCCCGCCTGCTGGAAAGCGATCGCCGTAGACTATGGACGCAAGCAACACCAAAAGTATCGCTTGCGTTGCCGACCTTGCATCTTTTTCACGACCTTTTCAAGGGTTGAAGAAAGTAGTAACTTATACGCGTTAAGCTACAGTAATCCACTCAATATTGACCGAAAAATACCTTTTCAACACATTTGCTCGAAAAATGCGTTTACGAAGCCTGTATACATAGTTCGAAAGTTAAAAATTACGCACCATACAACGGAACGTGCGGTAAAATAGGTACTCTCACCTAAGTACCTATTTTACGGCACGCCCCGTTGTATAGCACCGTGCGTTTTCTTTACGGTTTTTTTTAATTTCCATTAAAAAAAAAATAAGAACTCCACCAAAGAGTTTCACATTATGAGAATAAACAGCCTGACTGATCGAACCTCCTTGGAAGCGCTTTTGCTCAATACGTTGTCTCATTTTAATACTAAAGAGTAAATGAGACGAAAAATGTAGTTCTATTTTTCACCACGTGCCTGTGGCGCCATTTGCAAATGCGCGCCATTTTCATATTAGAAACTTCTAAAAAAAGTTTGTTTAATTACATTATTGTACTGTTTTCTCGCAAATGTGTTGAAAATTCATTCATTTCATTTTCATTCAGTCTCAAAGCTCTTGTCCGGACAGACGCGTGCTGGAACTTATTATTTTAAACTAAATAATCGTTCTCGAAATCTGAACTTTGTTGCTACGCTATTCGGTTGTAAATACATTGTGAATACAAGTGCTAAGTTCAATAGTTTGTCTCCGTCGCATAATACATCGTATACGCTCGTGTCAACTCGTGTGGTGAATGTACACGTTCGCGATACGTGGGAACGAGACATCCATCTATTCGTCCTGCTCGTCTCTAAGCGACTCTGCGGTCACTTATTCACCGATACCTCCGACTTTTCTCAAAATCTACCTGTTTCCTGGATATTAACTGAAGCAGCATAATGAATGCCCGATCATCTCCTCCCATGGTAAGCACTGGATCACAACCAGACCTTTCCAAACTGCGTGATGAATCCATAGGTGCTATGTATAGAAAGCGAAAACAGCCTGAATGTGCCTATGATCACTCGGAAGTATTACTCGAATTTCAAAATAAAATTATGGAGACGATAACTTCCACACTTAACACTCAAAATCAAAGTATAATGACCACTTTGGAAGCACTACGGCAGGATATAAATGGGTTTAGACACGATTTGGAGGCGGTAAATAGTAAAATTGATAAGTTGTCCTCAGAACAGAATACATAACTAAGGATGTGAGCGATTTGAAGTCTACAAATGCTACCAATACTAGCAAGATACGGACTGTTTCACAAGATCTAGGAACACTTCAGGCGACCGTTGCAAAATTATCAGACCAACTACGTGTCAAAGAACAGCAGGGAAGAATAAATAACTTAGAAATAGCTGGAATTCCTCTCACAAAGGGTGAAAATTTAATCAATATTGTACACAATATTGCTAAAAAGATTAATTTCCCCATTACATCAACGGACATCGATTGCATCCACCGAGTTCGACGCTTTAACACGAACAGTCTTAACGCAGATAACGGTGAGTCAGCTGTTCCCAATGCTACATCTATCCCGAATATCATCGTCAAGTTCACTCAAAGGAATCGCAAAAATGATATGTTGGCTGCTGTCCGTGCGCGACGAGGTCTTACAACAGCTGATGCCGGATTAGACGGGCCGGCGAAACCCTGTTACATAAACGATCACCTAACTCCTCAGAATAAACAATTATATAAGCAGGCCCGTCTTCTTGCAAAAGAAAATGACTATAAGTATGTGTGGTTGTCAGAGTGTAAAATCTTACTACGTAAAAATGATACGTCCAAAATTATGTGTGTGTCTAGTGATACTGATTTAACTAAAATAAAATGACTATCTACTTATACACCTCACATATGCGTAGCTTGCTTAATGTCTAATAAGATATTACTTGTAAAACTTTACTGTATAATTCTCTGTTGTTTTGTATTCAAGAAAAAATGTACATTCGATTATAAAACTCATTATTCTTTAACACTTAAAACCTTCAAATGTAATGTTAGTGGAACTTGTTTACTCATACCGGTCATAAATAGTACAATTCGATAACACTAACTTGTCCATTTATTACCAAAACGTGAGGGGATTACGCACTAAATCACAGTTATTTCTTTCCGAAGTCTTGCAGAATAATTTTGATGTCATATGTATTACAGAGACATGGCTTAATGAAAATTTTTATAATAGTGAATATGTTGATAGCCGATACGAGCTATACCGTTGTGATCGTAATTACCAAGCGACCGGCAACGATCGCGGCGGAGGTGTTATGATTGCCGTGCGGCGCGAGCTCTGTCCTTGGCCACGCATTGACATGCATGCGTCGCCGCTGTCGGACGAGGTATGGGTCTCTTTGCCCTTGCGCACGACGAACTCGGCGGTCCAAAACAATATCGGTGCTAACTACTTACATATTATAGCTACATATATACCGCACGGTACTAGTCACGAATTATTACTTGCATCTTTTTACGACAGAGTGAGTGAATTTATTTTACGTTACCATAAGGATAAATTTCTTATACTGGGTGACTTTAATGTAACCCACGCTAATTGGTTTTGTAATTATGACTCAAACTCCATGGATATTTATACTAACAATGACAAATTAGCTGGCCTCACCGCCGACTTCATGAATTTCTCATCCTTACAACAATATAATAATCAATTTAACTATAATAACAGATTATTAGATTTAATTTTTAGTAATGAAACGTGCCTCATCTCATTGAGCGAACATCCACTTGTACCACAAGATGTGCATCACAAGCCTTTAGAAATTGACATAAAATTAAGGTTTTGCCCGGCACTCAAGCTCCCATCTACAATGAAAAGACTATATTACAAAGCAAACTATGACTCAATTAAAACTGCCCTCGCGTCTTTAGATTGGGAGAATATTTTTTCTAGTATGACCCATGTAGATTCCATGGTTGACTACTTCTATGGTGTTCTCGAAAATATTCTGGATGAATTTGTACCAACCTGCAAACTAAGTTCTAGACAGAAATATCCACCTTGGTATACAAAACCACTTATTAAATTATCCAAAGAAAAATGTAAGTTTCACCATAAATGGAAAACATATGGGAACCTTCAAGACTACCACAAGTTCTCGTTATTACGGAGTAGATTCAAAAAAATGTCTAAAGATTGTTATCAAAATTTCATTAAGTATTCTGAAGATAATATAAAAAAAGATTCTAACTCATTTTGGTCATTTGTCAAATCAAAAAACGCACCTAATACTATACCTGAAAAGATGATGTATAAAGGCAAAATACTCTCTACAGGCGAGGAGATTTGCGATGCTTTTAATCACTACTTTAACTCAGTCTTTGTCTCAACTACATCTCAAAACTACCCTCACAGCTTCAACTCATCTTCTTCTGTAGAAATAGGCCATATTAACATTACTTTAGAACAAGTATTGAATGAATTGAAACAGATAAATACCAAAAAAGGTGCTGGATCTGATGACCTTCATCCTATTTTCATATCCAGGTGCGCAGAGGTTCTTGCAAAACCAATAACATTAATATTTCGCACATCTATTGAAACTGGGGTGTTTCCTAGTAAATGGAAAAAATCAATTATAACCCCTATACCCAAAAACAATAGAAGGGATATTGTAACCGAATATAGACCGATCTCTAAATTATGTGTCCTAGGAAAAATATTAGAAAAAATGGTAACATCGCAAATCTCTTTCGCTTTTCGTAATTATATTTCCCAGCACCAGCACGGCTTCTTTAAGCGTCGCAGCGTAGATAGTAACATGTTAACTTTTTCCGAATTTCTTGTGCACGCCATGGACAAGAATCAACAGGTTGATGTTGTGTACACCGACTTCTCGAAGGCATTCGACAAAATAAACCACGATATGCTTATTGAAAAACTTGCGAGGGCCGGAGTGCACGGCAACTTACTACGTTGGATCCAATCTTATATCAAAAATCGAAGTCAGGCGGTCTGCGTCAAAGGTTACTCATCTCAATTTCTCCCTGTTCCATCTGGTGTTCCTCAAGGTTCCCATATGGGACCCTTGCTTTTTAACCTTTATATTAATGACATGGGATTCATATTTGACCACAGTAATCACTTGCTTTACGCTGATGATACAAAGATATTCAGAGTGGTTAATTCTGTTGAAGACTGCTGTAAATTACAGAGTGATTTATTAAATTTGCATAATTATTGTACAACGAATCAACTCTATCTCAACATAGATAAATGTTCTATAATGTCATACACGCGGAAAACTCACCCACTCAATTTCGACTACACCATAAATGGCTCAATACTTAAAAGAGTATCTACTATTAGAGACCTAGGTCTTATTATGGATTCCAAATTAACATTTACCCATCACATAGACCGCATAATCAGCTCCGCATTCCGCAGTCTCGGATTTATTTTACGTATCAGCAAACCTTTTAAAAATATAACGACGCTCAAAATTCTTTATTTTTCATTTGTGCGCTCTGTTCTAGACTTTTGTAGCACTGTATGGAGCCCATGTTTTAACATTCATATAAACAGAATAGAAAGGATACAAAAAAAGTTTTTAAAGTCACTTAATTATCGCAGTAATATTTTTGACATTTCATATGAAGATGCACTGCATAGGCATAAAATGTTAAGTCTTCGTAACAGACGTGATATGTTTGATATTATTCAATTGTTTAAAATTTTAAATTCGTTGACTGATTCACCAACATTACTTAGTAAAATATCATTAAAAGCACACGCTCGCCTGCCCGTACGCCCCTCACGTACGAAACCACTGTTTGTCCCCCCTCGACTAAATAAAATATACACTCGTAACTCATTTTTATACCGTTCCACTAACAATTATAATAGAGAATTTACAGATATAGATCTTTTTAACATTTCTCTTAACAACCTAAAATTTAAGCTAAAAAGTAGATATATATCCTGTAATTAACTTTACCTTTCATTTCTTTACAAACTGACAATAATAATATATTCTGGCGAACTCATAGTTTTGTCTTGATACAAAAATTAATATGTAATGTATTTTATCGCGTCTTTCTTCATCAGGAGTCGATTGTATTTAATTCTTACCATTTTATTACATTGTCGGCACTATAGGTCTATTGTAAGAAACTAATTATTTACAGAACCACAATGTTTGTACATGACTGTTTGATGCCAAAATAAAATAAAATAAATAAATAAATAAAATAAAAAACATTGTATGACACACGTGCGGAAATTGGTATTTACAAACTCGTGACTATGGTAAGCCCTCGATTTCATCTCGGGCTTACATTCGTCTACTCGTTTGTAAAAACCAACTTACCGCACTAGTATCATAAATAACTATTCTTAAAAGGATTTTTATCAAAATTACTAAGAAAAACACAAAAAGTGCATCTCAAGCCAATCCAAAAACAATTGACTCGTGAAGGACTTGCACCCCCGACCTCCGCAGTCTGTCGCTCCCGAGCCGAGCAGTCTGGCGACCTCTCTACAAGATAGAAAGCGGCGAGCGAACAGACTGGCGACGCTCTCAACTACTGAGCTAACGAGTCTGGGAGATTGCTGACGAAATAGGGTACCATATCGAGAGATAAAGACATATTTGGGCATATTTGACGAAATGTTTGCCATAAGGACACTTTTGCCTTTCAGGGATTACAGGCGTGCGTGATGTTATGTTATGATAGCGATTGTGTCCTGAAATAGACAACAGGTCTCATTTTATTATTGTTATAATTAAATGAAATGTAGACAATAGTGTGTGAGAAAAGGAAAGGAAAATTATAAGAGAATGCCTTAACCATATGAATATATTATTTAAAATAAGTACTAATACATACAATTAATCAACAGGGTGTATCGTGGCAACAAAAAAAAAAAACCGGAAAAACAAATATAAACCAAAAAGATCAATCAAACAGTGTAACAAAGTAAACAATGCGCACACGCCTAAAGCGATCGTCCACCGGAGCACACGCGTGAGGTCTCATCGCATACGCACACAGACGCGCCCCGAACTGGTATAAAAGACGTGCCCGGCTCGCCTAGCGCAGTTCGATTCTGCGAGGGCTTTGTATCCGACGATTCGGAACGACTCCCTAGCAAGTTGAGCGCTCTGCTTATAATACGTCACGCTGGTGGTACTTTCGTAACACGGAATATTACCGGTGTGCCATATTATTCGTGGAGTTATTTGTTTTATAGCGCTTCCCGCTTTTGTTCAAATTCCTTATTATTTTATTAGTTTGCTTTTGCTCAAAGTTTGTTTAGTTTTAAAATCATTGTTGATCACTGTCCTATACTTCATAGCATTGTATAGCTTTTATATATTTTCTAATTCGCCTAGCTTGCATTGGATTAATAGCTTACTGTAACTGTTTCACATATTTCCTTAATCTCATGTTTACATTTTAAAACTATTTGTATTTGTCATTGCTTAAACATAGTATCGCAGTCGCCTTGCTTGCACTGGTCTATTAGCTTTGCTATTTTTTTTGTATCACCTACCTTCTTATTATAATATTAGCTTAAGCAATTTTTTCCCTGCTACCTGGCTTTGTTTTGTACAACATTCTTGTGTTTCGTATATTATTTTGAATATAGGTCTTAAGTATTTCTTCCTGGAGTATTATTTACTAAGAACCCCACTACAAATTGACGCCCCAACGTGGATCCTCCAAAGAAAAACCTTAGACCTAGACCAACAGTACAGACACAGAGGTTTACAATAAAGGACTACCCGCAGAAAGGGAAGAAAACAGATACGATGGATAGTAAGAGTGGTTCTGCTTCATCTTCATCATCAATAACTATGTCGAGTGATCAGTTTCAACAACTACTCTCAGCAGTTGCTTCAGGGTCAAAGCACAGGAGTTCCATGGTGAGATGTCCGGTGAAATTTAATGGCAATAAGAGCGCTTCTGAGGTCGAGTCTTTTTTAGCAGCGGTGCGTGTGTTCAAGAAGGTTGAATGTATAGAAGATGAAGACGTATTAACAGGGCTGCCATTAATTTTGACAAATGATGCTGCTACTTGGTGGCAAGGCATTAAAAACCAGGTTAAGACTTGGAGCCAGTTCGAAGAACGCTTGCGGCACGCATTTGCGCCCAAGAAGTTGGCATTTAAAATATATCAAGAGATAGTGGAAATAAAGCAAAAGAAGGATACATTAACGGAAATATTCATAGCAGAAAAACGTGCCGTCATAGCCGAATTACCTGCACCAGGTCATACTGAACAGCAAGAGATTGATTTAGTATTCGGCCAAATTCGTTTTGAGATCAGAGAGAGAATATCTAGAGAAGCTATAGCAAGTTTCGATGATTTATTAGAGAAGGCTAGAGAGATTGAGCGAAATTTAGGAGAAAGAGCTGAAGTAAAACAGATCTCTAAAGGAACAGGCAGCATTCCCAAGGGTAAAACGAGATGCAATTACTGTAGACTTCCAGGACACACTGCGGATGTCTGTAGAAAACGTCTGAAAGTTGAGCAGCAGAAACCTGCAGAGAAACCAGAGGAAACTAAGTCTGAAGATAAAGTGAAGCCAAAATTTTCATGCTACGGATGCGGCGAACCAGGTGTTGTTCGAAGTCGTTGTCCGAAGTGCAATGTACAGCGCATAGGAACGGAAGACATCAATTTCTGTTCCCTAAATACTGCGAGTACTAGATGCCTTAGACCGATAGTGCCAATCAGTATTGGAAATATAAAAGGTACTGGGTTCGTAGACACATGTGCTAGATCAAGTGTAGCCTCATATCAACTTTTCGTTTGCTTGAAGCAAGAAGGATATGACTTCAAAAAGGAGACCATGAACATAACGTTAGCTGATGGTATACCAAAAATACAGACTGTCTTGACTGTTACAGCGCCTGTTAATATTTATGGAAAGGTGATTAAAACTTCTTTCATTGTTATGCCTCATGCGAAGAGTAACAAGACATTACTGGGAGTTGGTTTTATCGAAGATGCCATGATGGTTCTTAACTTACCTCAGCTAACATGTCGGTTCCTTGATGATCCTGTGAAAGTGTATGACTTAAAACAAGAAGATATTTGCGAGACAATGATCGCAGATTTGATTTGCATTGGTAGTTTACCAGAGATAATTTCTCCAATGGGTAGTACACCAGAAAATGTTGTTACTCCGAAATCGGTAACATCGAGTCTTGTCGAACAAAATTTGATTCGACCGTATGGTCCCGTGATGAGAGTGTCTTCAGACATATCAGAAGATGCACCTGTACAATCGCAAAGTGAGCCGTTAGTTGCTAATGATGCACCCACTAATATGGATATTTGTCAAGCAAGTGCAGCGCGTCCACAGACACCCACTTATGGTCCACTGGTGCCAATTGAATTTACTACTCCACCGAGTAAGCGCCAACGACTGTTTGATGGCCATTCTCCAGTGGTAGATGCATTGTATCGAGATGCTAGAAGGTCGATAGATGAAAGTGCCATAGAATTGTCACCAAACTCCAGATCTTTGTTCAATTCACCTAGTACGGATATTTCGGCCATAGATGCCGAAAAGCTTGACTGTGTTCTAAGCAATGAGGAGTTTATACGCTTGCAAAATCTTTTAGAAAGGAATGCAAGTACATTTGTTCCCAATGGAAAACCTACAACCCAGACGGAGCACTTCATTGACACAGGAGATCACAGACCGATTTCCGTCCCACCGTATCGTTTATCACCTGCAAAAACTCATATCCTGAAAGATGAAATAAGCAAGATGCTTGCAGAAGGTATAATAGAACCGTGCAACTCTCCGTGGTCTGCACCTGTGGTTATGGTTCCTAAGAAAGATGGTGGAACACGAGTTTGCATTGACTATCGTCAACTCAATGCAGTTACTATACCAGATGTCTATCCACTACCTCGTATAGATGATCTATTACACGATGCTAAACCGACACCGTATATGTCTACCATAGATCTACGCGCAGGGTACTGGCAGATAAGAGTAAAGCAGGAAGACCAATGCAAGACTGCTTTTGTTACACCATTCGGCATGTACAAGTTTTTACGGATGCCCTTTGGTTTGCGCAATGCACCAGCTACTTTCCAACGATTGATGGATGGTTTCCGCGTGTCCTTGAGTCACGTTAAGCTCTTCGTCTATATCGACGATCTCATCGTCCTGTCTCCAACATTTGAGCAACATCTGAGCGATCTTCGAGATGTCTTCTCCCGACTGCAAGAATATAATTTGACAGCCAATAAGGAAAAGTGCAAATTCTGTTGTTCGAGGGTTAAGTATTTGGGACATTATATTACCCCAAAAGGACTAGAAATGGATCCTAACAAAGTCAGTGCGATTGTAAACATGACTGCTCCTACCAATTTAAAGCATTTACTTTCGTTCTTGCAAATGTGTTCTTGGTACAGAAGATTCATTCCTGGATTTGCTAAAGTTGCTGAACCCTTAACCCGTCTAACCAAGAAACAAGCTAAATGGCTGTGGGAGGACGAACAAAAGGTTGCCTATCACAAACTCAAAGAACTTCTCACGACTAGTCCCATATTGGCTCAAGCAGATGACTCCAAACCTTATATAATTAAAACCGATGCCAGCAACTATGCTATCGGTGCAGTTCTCGTGCAGGGGGAGGGTGATCAGGAACACCCCGTAGAATACGCTAGTCGATTGCTAAATCAAGCTGAAAGAAATTATTCTACGACTGAACGCGAGGCACTTGCAGTTGTATGGGCGCTTAATAAGTTTAGAGGATATATAGAAGGGACGCCTATTACAATCCTGACGGATCATCAGGCTCTCAAATGGCTAATGTCGTTAAAATCCCCAACTGGGCGATTGGCAAGATGGGCGCTCCAGTTACAGCCGTATGATATCACAGTAAAGTACATCACTGGGAAGACGAACGTCGTAGCTGATGCTTTATCTCGCCCTAATTGTGATACTGACACTAAAGAAAACTGTGGAATATGTAGTATTGTGATAGATACCCCAAGGAAAAATCCTAAAGAAGTAAGAGAGGCACAAATGAAGGACAAAAACATAGAGAAGATAGTAAAAGCATTTGAAAGTAATAATGAAGA
The DNA here is from genome assembly GCA_950005045.1 of Agrotis exclamationis. Lineage (NCBI taxonomy): Eukaryota > Metazoa > Arthropoda > Insecta > Lepidoptera > Noctuidae > Agrotis > Agrotis exclamationis. Next base: position 3,896,995 of record OX465438.1, read on the forward strand.
AGAAGCACGATACTGGTGTCAAAAGGGTTACGTTATGAATAACGGTTTACTATACCGCTACAACCCTGATGGTGATAGTGATAATAGTCAGATTCTTGTGCCAGAACATGAACAAACCAATGTTATATCGGCATATCATGATGAACCTACCGCCGGTCATTATGGTACAGACAAAACGTTTGCTAGAATAGCTCAACGTTATTATTGGAAAGGCATGAGGAAGGACATCGAAAACTACATTCGAAACTGTCTGTCATGCCAAAGATACAAACCGTCGAATATGAAACCAGCAGGACTCCTTCAAACAACTGCAATGAATAAAAGATTTGAAGTAGTCGCTTTTGATCTGTTTGGCCCATTACCTGCGTCAAGCAATGGAATGACCTGGATACTCATCGTTGAAGATCTTGCTTCTAGATGGGTAGAGCTATTCCCACTAGAACACGCAACTGCAACCAATTGCGCGATGACTCTCATTAATGAGGTATTTTTAAGATACGGCATGCCACGAAGAATAATCAGTGACAATGGCACACAATTTGTTAGTGCTGTTATGCAGCAAGTAGCCTATTGCCTTGACATTAAGCATGCGTTTACGCCCGTTTATCATCCTGAAACGAATTCGGTAGAACGTCGCAACAGAGATCTTAAAACTCAGCTCGCCATACTTGTAGGAGATGATCATCGAACCTGGTCAGAGAAATTACCAAGCATCCGATTCGCAATGAACACTGCAGTTTGCTCTTCAACTGAGCATACTCCAGCATACCTTACATTCGGTCGAGAATTAAGAACGCCCGACGATAATGCACACGATTTACGTGAAATAATCTCGTCAGAAAATTTCATTCCTGAAATTACACCCAAACTGTTAGCATTAGCAGAAACATTAAAAAGAGTTAAAGAAGTACAAGAAGGAAAAGAAGAAAAGCGAAAGGAATATGTAGATAAAAGTAGAAGACCTAGCCCTAAATATAAACCTGGAGATCGAGTTCTCGTTGATGCACACACCCTCAGTAAGACCGTCCAAGGATTCAGCTCGAAACTTGCCCCACGTAGAGATGGCCCTTATATAATTTTGAAGAATCACGGACCAAGCTCTTACCATGTCGCAGACCCTAAAACACCAAACCAGAGTGTAGGGCTACACCATTCATCTGCATTACGCCCTTTCCAAAGTGACACTGAAAGTCCACTACCAGCACCAGCTCGGCCAATTCGAAAGCGTGGACGACCACCTAAAACAGCAGACCCACTTACCTCTGTTGAAGTTACAACCACAAAACTTCTGAAACCCACTCGAGGACGACCACGAAAGGATACTTTGAACCTGCCTTCCTCGTCGAGACGTCTTCGGAGCCAGAGGGGGAGATTGTAACAAAGTAAACAATGCGCACACGCCTAAAGCGATCGTCCACCGGAGCACACGCGTGAGGTCTCATCGCATACGCACACAGACGCGCCCCGAACTGGTATAAAAGACGTGCCCGGCTCGCCTAGCGCAGTTCGATTCTGCGAGGGCTTTGTATCCGACGATTCGGAACGACTCCCTAGCAAGTTGAGCGCTCTGCTTATAATACGTCACGCTGGTGGTACTTTCGTAACACGGAATATTACCGGTGTGCCATATTATTCGTGGAGTTATTTGTTTTATAGCGCTTCCCGCTTTTGTTCAAATTCCTTATTATTTTATTAGTTTGCTTTTGCTCAAAGTTTGTTTAGTTTTAAAATCATTGTTGATCACTGTCCTATACTTCATAGCATTGTATAGCTTTTATATATTTTCTAATTCGCCTAGCTTGCATTGGATTAATAGCTTACTGTAACTGTTTCACATATTTCCTTAATCTCATGTTTACATTTTAAAACTATTTGTATTTGTCATTGCTTAAACATAGTATCGCAGTCGCCTTGCTTGCACTGGTCTATTAGCTTTGCTATTTTTTTTGTATCACCTACCTTCTTATTATAATATTAGCTTAAGCAATTTTTTCCCTGCTACCTGGCTTTGTTTTGTACAACATTCTTGTGTTTCGTATATTATTTTGAATATAGGTCTTAAGTATTTCTTCCTGGAGTATTATTTACTAAGAACCCCACTACAACAGCTATTTATTTTGACTCACAAAACTTATTTTGTCTCTAATATTAATCTCATTTGAACTCAAGCAATAATTTAATAACAAGAATTTTCCCATTTAGGAAGATTTAACACTATTTTATGTAAGTTACGACTTCTCAATAATGTTTTCATTAACCATAAGTGAGTTTGAATAATCTAACAGTAATTCTTTTCCCCAATAAATTCGTATAATCAGTATTTTACAGATTCCATTCTTTTAAACTACAAAACAGTTTAAAAATCACCCAAATTTTAATGCAAAAATAATTGACTCGTGAAGGATTTGCACCTCCGACCTCCGTGGTCCACTAACTCCCTAGAAATGAACAATAGAATACGGTGAGCGGGGACCAACCGGCGCTCTAAGCTACTGAGCTAACGAGTCTTGTGGGAGCCACGACGAAATAACGATACACATTCCACGCTTTAATAGACTGCAAAAAAACAAAAAGTAATAAAATTTCTGTGTGGGATTTGAACTTGAAGTTTCGAGAGTCGAAACACACCTACAACTCTTTCATACTGAGCTATTGAAGCTTCTGTAAGCTACAGCGAAACTACGATACACATTTCACACCAAAATGGAGCTAGATAAAGCAAAAAGTTACCGTGCAGGATTTGAACTTGATGCTATTTTGTGGAAGAACCATTCAACGCTCTACGCCACTAGACTATCGTGTCTGGTGTGAGCAAGCGCCAAATTACGATACGCATTCCTTTTTAGAACTAGTAAAAGGTGGTAAAAGTAAAAAGTATAATTTGAACTCTATGTTCTGAAGTTAGGGACTATAATAAACAGCTATTGAGTTATTGAGTGTACACACACTGTATGAAACAGCTATTGACTTTAATGAACTATTGAATATTATACATAAATGCTTCGGTTAAATTACTATGTATATTGGGTGACTTATATAACGAGTGTGAGGCTAAAAGTGTTGTTATTATAATACAATATAAACCACCATACGACTTTCAAGAAGTGAGATTATTGATTGTTAATTTATGTCTTTATTTAGGCCCTTTTTTTTGCGTGGTAAAATCATCAAATGAGTCCTCCCGCCAGGGGTGGGGCGGGAGGGACTGTCAGACTTGTACTGACTAAAATCCACGGTGTTCCTTCAATAGCCCTTTATGTACCAGGGTCACGGTTACCGAGTGAGACAATCTCGCGAACCCGGCAGGCTCTGGCCCTCTTAGGGGGCCCCGTCAGTTTGCTGACAGCTCTTTGAGGCGCGCGTGGAACACAACGCGCCGTCGACCCGGGCATGGTCCATGATCGGACGGCGAGTCACCCATTACTCGACGGCCGCATGCACGCGCCTACCGGAGATCGTCTTGTAGGTGCAATATCTTCAAGTGAGTTCGCTCGCCCAATTTCGAGCAGAAGGGATTGTTAGACTTGACTGACTCAAAAACAATCTGTTATTCCTGTAGCCCTTTGTGTTCCAGGGGGGGTATTACAACTTTTTTTAATTCCGGGCAGTTTTCGAGCAGTTGAATTTACGGCTATAAGCAGGCTTGTTCTATTTCGTATTATGGCGCACGTAATTCTGCAAGGAATCATCCAGGATTATTTGTCTCTGGATGATTAAGACGGGCTAGCGAATTCGTTCAAAAATCGAATCGACAAGTTACCGATGATTACCGGTTTTATAATTGTGGGTGAAAAACTTCTTTTTCATTGTAAATTTAGGAGATATTTGAGTTAAACTGTATTTTAATAACAATTTAAATATTTATAATCAATGTGAGCAATATTTACTGTTATTTTATGCAAAAACTTAATACTAAATATTCAACTCTCGCAAAGGGGTTTGTTTCTGAACGATCGTGTTGCAATATTTTTTTAGTCTGTGACGGTTTTGATTGCCAAAACAAACAAGAATAATAATATCGTATTCTATTTATTTATCATGCCACTATGTAGTGCAATAATAAAGGAGTACAGACTTTTCCTGCCGCAGAGAAAGTAAGAAAACAATGGACTAAGTCACGAGCGGAAAAAATTGAAAAACGGAGCTGTACCAATGTTGTTATTATTTTTAAAGCAAGAGGCTCCAAAATCAAAGAGGCGCCTAAGATATGAAGCTAGAAAATGTTTCAGCAAGAGAAGGAATGATAAAACCTAGGACGTTTATTCAAACCGAAAGACAGTGTACCTAGTTCTTACCATGTTAGTGTTCCTGAAATTGGCTGTGAAATTGTGGTACCAGAAGCAATCGAGGAAGTGAACTTAAAATGTCTGTTGATACATCAAAGACTGCCCAATGTACCCAAATAAAAATTGAACACAAGTTTTGGCTCCATTGGACTGTACCGTTTCAGGAATGATGCTGAGGCTATTAATTTTAACACAGGGTTTGAGTCCTATCATACATTTTGTTTGGTTTATTCAACCCTAAGTCCATTGGTACGAAAGATTACTTATTTCAGTCACCATGTCTCAAATCTAAGCTCTTGATAATTTTTTGTTACACTGATGGAACTACGACAGAATAAAACATTTTTTTCTGGAGAAACATGTTTTTTATTTAGTATATTAGTATATTATTATATGAGTAAATGTTTACGAATATGAATCTATTTATTTCTTATCGTTCAGCAAATGAGTGTAGGAATATGTGTCGTAAAATGTAATAACTTTGTCGTCTTTATAATGCTCGTCAGCTGACATTATATTATCGTGTATTCACTCTCCAGATATTCGGTAGTGCCTCCATTATTAATTCTAAAGCTTAATTTAGGTAATTTAAACTGTTTAAAGACAAATTAAAAGAAACAAGTCAGTAAAAGTTACTAAAGGGTGGCGTAAACTGAATGATTTTGGAGATACCAATTTTGACAGTTAATCCGGCCTTGAATTGTCATTATGTAGCTTGTAATACGAAATTTCCAGGCACAAGCACAGGCAGAAGTCGGTAAGAGGTCACGTGACTGTTTACTGGCCGTCAATGTGTGTTCATAATACGACTAAGCAAGGCAGCTCACTTTAAGGCGTAAACTGACAGGAATTAAGAGGTTGTAATACGCCCCCAGGGCGTAGTAGTAACATCTTTAGACAATTTATACGAACTTTTTTTACGTGTTAAAATTATAAAATGAGTCCACCCACCCCCTATTGTAAGATTTGTACGGACAAAAATCCACGGTATCGTCAATAGCCCTTTACGTTCCGGGGCCACGGTTACCTTTTAAGAAGATCGCGGCCCCGGCAGGCTTTGGCCCTCTAAGGGGAGTCTTGTCATTAAAAAAATCGAGATGCTCCTTCGGTTCATACAGCACGCTGCTTCTTTATAGCCCTTTAGGCACATTTATTGACTATTTTCTTCACATTTAGTTCTCAAGGCAATTTTTCTTTCTTTCCTCAGTGTGTTCAAGGTCCACAAAGCTCAAGTTTGAGTAGTGGCAAGAGCAGGAGTGGGCAGAAGAGATCATGGTTATCGAGAAAACGATCTTATTAGGTAAGTACTTAGGTGCTTATTACAGTGCAGTTTTATAGTTGTATCGGATATCTGTGTAGATTTGAGCAGTGGCTTAGAAATTGTAGGTCGTAAGGTTCAAATTCAAGCAGGCTCGTAACTGTGTTATTTGTGTACTCTCAAAATGATAAATGAAAACATGCGGGGAGAAAACAATCATTAAACTCTTTTTTTTTTATCGTGGTAAAATCATTAAATGAGTCCCATCCAGGGCAAAACAGGAGGGACTGTCAGACTCGTACTGACTAAAATCCACGGTCTCCTTCAATAGCCCTTTACGTTCCGGGGTCACGGTAGATGTTTAGTTCTGCGACCCCGGCAGGCTTTGGCCCCCGTCATCGTGCTGACACTCTTTGAGGCGCGCGTTGAACACAACGCGCCGTTGACCCGGGTATGGTCCATGGTCGGACAGCGAGTTGCCCATTACTCGCCACCCGCATGCCCGCGCCTACGGTGGCTGGAGGTCGTCTGTGACATCCGTCGCCGTGGGTCACCACTGCGGCTGGGTCGTGAGGTGGACGGTGTCCTCTCCCTCACGCGTCCCGCCTCCTCCTTCGCTAGCATGACTGCTTGGGAGAAGGAGGCGATATCTTCCCACTCCGTCTCGCCCCGCAGCATGGCCTCGACTAAAGCTGGGCGCGAGAGGTCGCCGCCTATCGCCGTCGTGAGGACACGGCGGTACTCTGCCCAAGCGGGGCAGTCCTGCACCGTAAGCTCCACCGTTTCCTCTGGGCGATCCTCGCAGTGGTGACACCCAGGCGTTTCTTCCTTCCTCATCCGACACAGGTACCTATCGAAACTTCCGTGTCCGGTGAGGACCTGCATCAGGTGGTAGATCAGGACGCCGTGACACCTATCCAGCCTCAAACAATCATATCTTAGAACCAAAAATTCGAAGATATACATGACATCTACCAACCTGTACTGGGCTTGCGTGGATTATGTCCCACCCTCTCTCACTAAGGGGGGAGGCATGTGCAGGGCCGTCTTTACCAGGGGGTGCAAGGGGTGCGGTGCACCCGGGCGCGGAGCGCTCGGGGGCGCCTGTCAAGCGCTGAATTTTTGGATATTTCATTGAAAATTGAGAATAATGTATGTTATGTATGTACGTTTGACATGTTGCCGCCCGGTCGCCCGCACTTGAAGCAAAATGATCTCTAAGTCAATAGTCCATAGTAGTATACGAGTACCTATCCGCACCGCGCGCCCATTTCAAATGAACTTACACTAAGTTCATTTGAAATGGGCGCGCGGCGCGGTACCTAATGAGGCACTAGCACGAATTCTACGTATTAGACCGTACTTCCTACTTGAATCAGTGCGTCTGTCATAGGCGAGCAATTGCGCCCTTTGACATTGTCACCCGGACGCCCCAACAACGCACTTGAAGTAAAAGATCTCTAAGTCAATAAAGTGTATCGAGGTTCGGGCACGCCGCAATCGCGGCGGTAAGACCCCTCTTTGAGGAGTGGCTGGATAGGAGTCACGGCGTCCTGACCTACCGCATGACGCAGGTCCTCACCGGACACGGAAGTGAGGGAGGTACCTGTGCCGGATAGGGAGGGAAGACACGCCTGGGTGTCACCACTGCGTAGATCGCCCGGAGGACACAGTAAAGCATACGGTGTAGGACTGCCCCTCTTGGGCAGAGCACCGCCCTAGGTCCTCACGGCAGCGATAGGCGGAGACCTCTTGCACCCGGCATTGTTCGAGGCCATGCTGCGGGGTGAGACGGAGTCGGATGCTCGCGAAGGAGGAGGCGGGCCGCGAGAGGGAGAGGACAGAGTCTTCCCTCCGCCCCAACCGCACCGTAGGCGCGGGCATGCGGGCGGCGAGTAATGGGCAACTCGCCGCCCGACCATGGACCATGCCGAGTAATTGAATTCGTTAGCTCATTTCATTGTAAAAAAAAAACGAGGGCGCAGGCTGATTCCCGCACCCCGGCGCAGAATATATTTAAGACGGCCCTGGGCATGTGTTTCAGCAGTGGGAACACTAAAGGCTGAATTTTGATCATATGTTATTTAATTCACATTAATGCTCGCTTAGTGATCATTGTGCTGATTTTAATGAGCGCTTTCAAATCAGACGATAACGACACGACATCGGTACTTTCATTTATTTCTAGGGAAAATGAGCGAGAGCAGACGATGACACTTGACAAAATACGGTGATGATAGAACATACATCTCTAGTAACAGTAAAATCAGCCTCAAATCAATTTTTACACTTTTATTTTATTTTCATCGAGTTGTCTCAAAATATTTTAAAACAGAATCTGACAATTGCCAATTATTTTTTACAGTTCAGCCGAAGATTCGGAAATATTTATTTGGTAACGAGTTGCGGACGAGTTCGGTCCGGTGCGGAGCGATCCGATGCGGACCGAATCGACGGACATGCACCCGTGGGCGTAATCATAGTAATTGGTAGGCTAACATATTTTTCTTATTTATATTTTTGTCAGGTTCCCAATACATGCAGTGTGAATAATAATTAAAGTGACTTTTTACAAGCTTTCATTTGGTTTTACTTGTCCCGTTGTCAAATGTTGTAAATTTATGTTCCGGTTCCGGTTTCCGATTCAGATATATAATATAATATTCCACAACTATCACACAACGCCATCTAGTCCCAAGCTAAGCAGAGCTTGTGTTATGGGTACCAGACAACTGATAAACATACTTATATACATATTTCTAAATACATAAATATTATAGATAAATTACACGCAGACACAGGACAAATGATCGATGATATACAATATTTGTTCGTCTAATGGTTGCACAGTATACGGATAGTAATTTTTTTTTTCTAATAAATAATAACCCCTCGGCCTATAAGTTGGTAGTCAAGTTGCTCAACATCTAATTCTCTGACTGTACAACACGGGGCTCATTATATCAATGTTTGAGACATTGAAGGATTTATTATGTAGACCCTTCGCGAGCTACTTTATATGCCTCTTGGGAAGAGAAGGAATAAAATGGCTTCAATTGTGGAACTATTACTATGTGTTTCGTTTAGTTAGTTTCTTATTTATTCGTTCAAGTTTCTAGCAGTTGAGATAATCCTTATCTATCTTCTTCTTCTTCTTCTATATTATAAAAATCAATTGCTGTTCGTTAGTCTCGCTAAAACTCGAAAACGGCTGGACCGATTTGGCTAATTTTGGTATTTAATTATTTTTGAAAGTCCAGGGAAGGTTTACAAGGTGAGTAAATATGACAAAGAATAAATTAATTCTGAGGCGGTACGAAGTTACCTGAATTATCTCATCTGAAACTTAATTAATTACAATTCATAGAAATAAATCAATAATGTTTGAAAATTATCACACGGGTTGATGTTCAAGGTTAATCCGCGCTTGTCGAGGTTGGTCTGTAGATTGGTGATTGATGACCATTGTATTACCCAGTTAGTATAACGCTGAGTGCGCAATGTCAGCGCCTCTTACTGACGACATTATTTAGGGATATTAGATCTGCCAATTATTCTTCAATAATACCTAAAAAGTTCTCAAAAAGGTAGTGGTGCCTATTATAATAATAATAATATTCCACAACTATCACACAACGCCATCTAGTCCCAAGCTAAGCAGAGCTTGTGTTATAGGTACTAGACAACTGATAAACATACTTATACATTTCTAAATACATACATATTATAGATAAATTACACCCAGACACAGAACAAATGATCGTGCTCATCACACAAACATTTGTCCTGGGTGGGAATCGAACCCACGACCTCCGGCATAGCAGTCAGGGTCACTAACCACTAGACCAAGAGGCCAGTCAGTCAACTTGACGCGTATGTCACTGTGCGGGTATCACATCGAGCGATGCAAAATCAAATCGAATCATTTATTTCAACTAGGCCAATTACGACTTACTACTAATAGTTATGTTGCTATAGTCCCAGTCACAAGGCATAAGAACTGTGAATGTACCGTAGGTGCCTATTCCAATGCGTAGATCTCTATGGAGGAGAACGGGCAAGAAACTTCATGGACACTATTTTTCAATCGCCAAAATTATTACAGAACCTACCTTTGTTATATGATTCACCTTTGATCGATTTAATAGATCCCACCACCACCGATTTTGAATATAGCGTATACTTTAAGAGGATACACCAAGGGCTAGAGAATTGAAAAATAGGTATTTGTTAAATCTATTGCTGTCGCGCAGTGCCCGAACCGAACCCCGCAGAGCGCGATAGAGACAACTGCAGCTTGAAACGAAAATACCTATTAAATTAGCACAAAATCAACGATTCGTAGTCCCCTGATTACTACTCCAAAACTTAACCGATTTAACTACTTTTTTCTTTAAAAAGTAAAGAAAGGCTTTGACCGTGTTCCTATATTTTCCTTTTTTTTTAATCTCGTCAAATTTGTTTTCTGGATATTTGAACACAGCGGAAAATCTGGCCAATTTTTTAGGGTTTTGAATGTTCATAACTCTTTTAATAATTAATTTATGGAAAAAAGGAAAACATGCCGATAGTGGCCATAGATTTTTTGTAAAAAAAATATTGCTCTACTGGCATTATCCAGGGAGGAAACAGGGGAGTACGTTTGTATGGAAAAACGGCCCATGTGTTTCCTCTTAAGTCCTTCTACTAGAGCGTCCCCTTCCGGCGTCCTCACTAAAATGTGACAAAATGCGTTTTGCTTAGAAATTGTAAAGTAGACACTCGTTATTCTGACCTATTTTCAAAGCCAACAAAATAATCCTTTATTTTCTTCACCTACTTTTAGATGTATAAATAATACACTCGTTACAATTTAAAATAACTTGTTACCGTATTCCCACCTTCGCACGAAGCAATCTGCTTTTCTGCTGCCATTGAATTAATTCCTTTGGCTGTGGTTTAGTTCATAAGCGGCGGCGATGAGCGGTGGCGAGTTATGCCCTAAACAATATTCAATTTCAATCCAAATACACACATCAAAAGTGTCTAGGGATCAAGCATTTTTAAGCGGATTTCTTGAGATTGAGATATGGCTTTGTAATAAATTTATGATTTTATAAATTTATATGGATCCTTTTTGGTGCATTTCATAATTTGAATCAGGAACTGTGAATCAAATTCGAGTAAAAGATGAAAATCAGCTGTCAATATTTTCCCTATAAAAACATACAACGCATTGAAGACATTATTAGTGCTACTGTTTCCCTACTACTGATTAAAACCAACGTTATTATGGAGCGGCGACGTCATTTAAGCAGGGAAGAAATGCTCAGAGCCGTGGGAATGATAGAAGCTGGTTCCCGGCAACGAACTGTGGCTTTAGCTCTGAATACAAGTCAGAGTGTTATCAGTCGACTTTGGACACGTTACCGAAGCACTGGTACCGTGGCTGAGCGCCATGGAGGACGGTATCGCTGCACCACACGGAGACAAGACCGATACATTCAAATCTTAACTCGAAGAGCTCTAACAATAACCGCCATGATGTTAGCCGTGAGGCTTCATCACTCTTCAGGGAACTTAATTAGCGACCAAACAGTCAGAAACCGCTTGCATGAAGTGAACCTTCATTCCCGAAGACCGCTACGGGTACCACCTATAGCAATGCACAATCGTAGGATTCGATATCAATGGGCTCTTGAACACAGAAATTGGGCAGAAGAACAATGGCGTTTCGTGTGCTTTTCTGATGAGTCTCGTTTCGGTATGAGACCGGATACAAGACGTATACGACACTGGAGAACCCCTGGACGCCAACAGCGATTAAAATCCTGCCAGGAAGTCCATCCTTATAGTGGTGGAACCATCATGGTATGGGCGGGTATTTGGATCGGCGGAAGAACTGAGTTGATTTGGATCAGAGGCAACCTCAACGCTCAAATTTATGCTGAGACGATTGTATCAGACGTCATCGTTCGTCTACAAGTGCAAATCGGTCCCTTATTTCAGTTAATGCATGATAATGCACGACCGCACACCGCAAGAGTTGTAAGACAGACTCTCGCCGCAGCTAACATCAATGTCCTGCCCTGGCCTGCTCAGTCGCCAGACTTGAATCCGATTGAGCATGCATGGGATATGCTACAGAGAAGAGCTCTGCCGAATATGGAGGGTATCCAGTCGCAAGAAGACCTTTTTTTGTTGTTGCAACGAACATGGGCGGCCATTCCACAGCGTGATTTGGATGAACTCATTTTGAGTATGCCAAACCGATGTTCTTGTGTTGTTAGTGTTCGCGGTAGAAACACGGATTATTAATTGTTTAAGTTACCCAATAAAATTTTAAAGAAAACTGTTATTTCAGTCTTTTTTTCGAACTTTTGTGTTAGTGGTTCAAATGTCAAAAATCCCTTTATTAGGAAAATGGCAAATTTCTTTATTAATGCAAAGGTGACTTGGTTTATCGTTACTGTGACAAACGAAAACACTTTATTTGATGAATCCTTAAAGAAAATTTTAATTAATATCAATCAGGAGAAAAGTTATTGCAAAAATATATGTTGATCCCTAGACACTTTTGATGTGTGTATATCGTCACTTTGTTTTTGACGGCTGTTTCTGATTGGATATCGTAAAGACTCGGATAGGAAAATTCGTTCATTGATTGGTAACAGACACAGACCTAACTTGATAGCAACCGAGATGTATAATTGATATCCAGCGTAAGTTGATCAAACATTGGTATGTATTTATAGCACAGGGTAGTTTCGAAAGATAGTGCAACCAGCATGCGTTTATTAGCTGCAAGTGGCAAATGATATACGTAAATTATAGAGCATTTTAGCTTGGTTGAAAATCTTTTAAAGACTAGTGGTCTTTAAAAGATTTTCAACTTTATGCGCTACGGCATTAGAGAGTGAATTAAATTAATTCCGTTATGTGAAATTATATGAAAATATCGTTTTGTTAAATTATAGACCTGTCTTGTATTTTATGGATTTGGAGAAAAGGAATTTCTAGAAATACGTCATTTAAAAAAAATAAAGGTTTTATTTAATAAAAATTTCATTCTTTCTAATAGCATAATTACTAAAAACTCATACACTAATCAAATAATGACTACAAAAAGATCGGTATACATAAGTAATATAAAAAAATACGCTGTCGCTTATAACTTGGACCCGTAACCTCACACCTAGAATGACATAACGAGAAAACAGGTCAGGACCTAATTTATAAAGCTTACCTTTCTACACTTTCTTACTTCACCAGAAAAAAACATTTTGTGTAAAATGTTTTTACACGAATTCTGGGAACGGATTTTCTATTATTTCTGTTTTCGTATGTGTCCTGAACGGTTAGCCAGAGGTGTGCCCTGGGTTGCGAAAACGACTTAAGCGGTTACTGCGGTCCTGGAACGCAAACGGCAATCGAAAGAAAGAAGTAGTTTTTATTTAATCAGTCAAGTCGCTCCACTGTGACCGGGAGGACTCATTTGACCTTCCACACGATTGCATGAGGTGGAATAGGGTAAGTAATAGAATAAGTAAGATTATTATCAAATAATATTTGACACGTAATTATTTTTTTTTCACGTAAACCAAAATTAACTTAGATACGACCTTTAAAAAATTACAATACGTCACAAGGAGGTAGTTTTTAATTGCTTCTGACTTCACCCACTCTCGAATTTTGAGGCGTTATATCTTTGTGACATAATATGCATGAATTTAAAAAAAAAAAACAAAAATACGTGACCATTATTTTACATAATTCTTAACGTATAAATTTTATTTCAACCATAATTACAATATAGATTTCAAATGAAAATTAAATCACAATTGAATTACATAAAGAAAACGATTAAAATAGAAAAACAATATAAAATTAAAAATAAATTATTACATTTATATTAACATAAAAAAAATTAAAAAAAATCTTAACTGACTTGAAATTTGACTTTGAAACTGTCAACATGCCTATAGTCCGTTCACGAGTCAGTATTGCAATGATAGGGGCTCTAACTCACACCCCTTATCTTCCTTTATCTTCAGGAACACCCTTTGAAGCTCAATCTGATTCTATTTGTTTCGCAGATACACATAAAACTGTTCATAAAATATAAATAAACTCTTGTCGAAATTCTTCACGTTCTGAGACATTTTTATTGTTGGAAGTGCCAAATGAATATGTTAGTAACTCACGTCTTTTTTCTTTTATATAAAATCATCTGCATCTTTAAGAGATGTTGATCTTTAAAATATTAATCTTCAAAATCAATGTTCAAAATGAAGTACTTTTATATCAACAGCTTCATTTACCGCTCTGTCAGTTGAACCAGCAATATTTTATTTAATAAAAACATGTGCAACTCACAACTGACTTGGATATCTGTAATATCGTGTAGGAGATGTATACACCGTAGTGTAAGGATGCTGGAATAAATAATGATTCTAAACGGTATGATACAAAATTCAATCCCCTTTTCGATCGCCTTATGGTTGGAATGACTAAAAACGAATTTACCTACATCACAAAATTTCAAGTTCAAAACATTCATTTAATGAAAAAACGAGGTAATTTTAACGTTAACATGTTTTTTACCATTTATTTCAAGATGATGCAACATTTATTGATATTATTTGAGTTATTAATCCTACTGTTTGATATGTTCTGTTCTATTTTAGGAGGCCCCCCATTGGAACCATGGGGGTGTTTAGGTTTCCGCACTTAGTCCTCAAACTGGACCATTGTGCGTGAGCCATTGTGGCCAATTACTCCAACCAGCCCACCTCCCTCCAAAAGCAGATCAAACTTCCCGGTCGCCTCAGGGCATCCGCAAGGGATCTTGGTGTTCCCAGGGTCTCCTCGCGAATTTTGGTAACGCCAGTGCACTCAAAGAGTACATGCGCCACCGTTTCCTCCGCCTCCATGCATGCTCTGCACAGGGGACTGTCAGTGATTCCTAGGGTGTGGAAGTGTTTGTTCAGTGAACAGTGTCCAGTGATGGTCCCCGCCACCAGGCGCAGGCTATCTCTGTCCAGGCGCAGGAGGCGCCTGGTCAGCCTTGTATCCAAGGATGGCATAGCTTCCTTGGATTGCCCGCACCCTGGTGTCGAGGTCCACCACCTCTCCGCTTGTATTCGAGTGTGATCCTTTAGCCAGCTTCTTAACTGCTTGAAAGGAATGGGCACAATGGGTTCGGGTCCGTAGGGTTTTGTGCTGGATCCTCTTCTGGCAAGTTCGTCAGCCGCATCGTTTCCAAGTGATCCACTGTGGCCTCTAATCCATTGTAGTGTTACCGTGTTGTGGTTTAGTACCGTGATTCGTTCTAGGGCCTTATGACATTCTAGTATTAGTCTCGACGTGATCTGATTGCTCCTCAGGGATTGTAGAACTGAGGCACTGTCGGAGAGTATTCGTATATTGGCATCCGTAACCTCTCTGGCCTCTATAGCGTGTGCCGCTTGGATAATACCTACACACTCTGCTTGGTATACAGAGTTGAGCATTCCAAGTGGTTTGGATATCTTAATGTTTAGGTCGTCGGAGAACACCCCGACGCCTGTCCCATTATCGGTTTTTGATCCATCAGTGTAGATCCTTAGCTCTTTTGTACCTGAGTAGTCACACAACTCCTCTGTGAGCTCTATGTTGTAGTGTTTTTGGAAGCAGTGGGTCTTCAGGGTTCTGTCGATGGGTGATGCCATCATCGGCTGTTCTTTGATTGCATCTTCTCTGATGCGTGTGTGTTTGATTCTGGAATCGTTATTTAGGGTGCCGGATACCTCGAGTCTGAAAGTTGCTATGGCTGCCTCCTCTCTTACAACGAGGTGCAGAGGTGGTAACCCCAGCATCACCTGTAAGGCAGCAGTGGGGGAAGTTCTCATGCTGCCGGTGATTGCTACGCAAGCAAATCTTTGTAGTTTCTCGAGATCCTTTTGGGTCGTACTTAGGTTGGTCCTGGGCCACCAAACTAAGGAGCCGTATGTAATGATTGGTCGGATAACTGTGGTGTATAGCCAGTAGGTGATCTTGGGGCTTATGCCCCAATTTCTCCCGAGCAGTCTCTTACATTGCCATAGGGCTATACTGGCTTTTGTGGTGATGTAATTCGTGTGTTGTGCCCAGTTCAGCTGTTTGTCCAAAAATATAACCAGGTATTTGGTTTCAGTCGATAGGCTGAGGGTGGTCCCAAAGAAGCTTGGTAATTGTAGCGTTGCCAGCTTCCTTTTCTTTGGGAAGAGGACGAGTTCGGTTTTGGTAGGGTTCACTGCTAGTCTGTATTCCTTGCACCAGTCTTCTACTATCCTCAGGGCTTGGCGCATAAGGTTGCATAGTGTGTTTTCGTGTGTGCCATTTATTATTATGGTCAGATCATCAGCATAGCCCACCGTATAGTAGCCTCTGCTATTGAGACGTTTGATGAGGCTGTCTACTACAAGGTTCCATAGTAGTGGCGAAAGGACACCACCTTGGGGGCAGCCCTTCACCACTATGGCTCTAGTGGTGTTGTTTACCGTAACTTGTACGGCTCTTAGTCGGAGCATATTTGTGATCCATCCTCGCAGGGTCGAGTCCACACCGCGTTCCTCGAGGGCTGCGTTGATGCTATGGAAGTTGGTTTTGTCAAAAGCGCCTTCTATGTCAATGAAGACAGCTAGTGAGGAGCATTTGTGGTCCACTGCACATTCGATCTTGGAGATCACACTATGCAGCGCAGATTCTGTTGATTTTCCTATGGAATACGCGTGTTGTTGTTTATGGAGTGGTCGCTCCCGAAGAGGCCCATCCCGAATGTGTCGATCACAGAGCCTCTCGAGAGTTTTCAGTAGAAAAGATGTCAGACTTATTGGTCTGTACGCCTTTGGTTGTGTGTAGTCTGGTTTGCCTGGTTTAGGAATGAAAATGACTTTCACCTCCCGCCATGCAAGTGGTATGTATTTCTGTGCTATGCAGGCTTGGTAGATGGCGGTCAGCCACGGCGTTAGGACGTCTTCTCCCCATTGTAGCAGGGCGGGGAAAATCTCGTCTAAGCCTGCGGATTTATATGGTTTGAAGGTCTTTATGGCCCATTTTATTCTCTCTGCGGTTACTATGGTGCGGGCTCTGGCCCAGTCTTGGTCATTTGGTGTTTGCGTTGGCTCACTTGCCCAGATTCTGTCATCGGAGAGTTTGCAGTCTGGGAAGTGGGTTTCCAAAAGGATTTTACTTGTTTCGTGGTCCGACTTGGTGTATGTGTTGTCTGGGGTTTTCAGCGACCCGAGGGTGCGATCCTGATCGGTAGATAGGATCTTTCTCACACGCGCGGCTTCGCTGTTTGATTCAATTTCTTCGCAGAATTTCCGCCAGGCTGCCCTGCTGGCATTCCTGACTTGTTTTTTGAAGTTGTATTGTGTTTTCTTGTATGAGTCCCAGTCTTCTGTAAGTCTGGAGTTTTTGGCTCTGTTGAATTGCTTACGCATAGTTTGCCTGAGCTTACTGAGTTCCGCATTCCACCAGGAGTTACCCTTGCTCTTGGTGTTTGGATCCTTTAGTTTGCAGCAGGCGTGGTAGGCTTCAATTATAAATTCCGAGAGTTTTGTTACGGTGTTCTCAAGTTGTTTGGGTTCCGTTAGAATTTGGGGCGTTTGGTTCTGTGTTAGTAGGGTGGCCAAAAGCCGTTTGTAGCCGGGTACATTGGTACGGCGTGGGTTGCGCTTAGGTTCGGGTTTTTTTATGCTAGCTACTAATGAGAAGCGAATCCTTCTATGGTCAGAGCAGGAAGGCTCGTCGGATACGTGCCAGTTAGAAATAAGTTTTGTCGCGCTTTCCGAAGCCAGCGTTAGGTCAATGATCGTTTGTCCGCGAGATGTGACCCAAGTGGGTTCCGAGCCGCGGTTTAAGATGTTAAGGTTAGTGGAAAACAGATATGTGCAAAGTACCTCACCTCTGGTGTTGGCTTTGTTGCAACCCCAAAGCGGGTGATGGGCGTTCGAATCCGTGCAGATGACCAGGTCCAGGTTGTCGTCTTCACAGTACCTTACCAGATCGGCCATCTCTTTTGGTGGGCAGTCGTCATCCTCGCCTGGCATGTATACCGAGGCCAGGACGATATCAGGTGCATCGCTGTCAGTTTTGAGCCTGACGGCTGTTAGGTCTCTGGAACATAATTGCGTGAGTGTGGTAATGGGTATATCTTTGGGTATGTAGGCACAGGTTCGTGGTTTGTCTGTGCCTTGTGTGTCGAGGATTAGCTTACCTCCAACATTACCAAGGCCGCATATTCTGTTGTTACGGATCCACGGCTCTTGGATGAGTGCAATGGTTCGGGGTTCCATCTCCAGTGCCCTGCGTAGGCAAGCCGTAGCAGTCTGGCTATGCTGGAGGTTGGTCTGGATGATATTTATGGGACGGGATGTGGGCGGTAGTGGGGTGGAGTTAGGAGGAGATTGATCCATCGGATGTTTCCCCCCCGTCCTCCAGTCCGTGCTGGTCCTCACTCAGTGTCGGTGATGATGAGAGCAGCTGCTCCGTCCACCTTGTTGGTGAGGTTGGCATCCTCTATTTTAGAAGGCCCCCCATTGGAACCATGGGGGGTTTAGGTTTCCGCACTTAGTCCTCAACCTGGACCATTGTGCGTGAGCCATTGTGGCCAATTACTCCAACCAGCCCACCTCCCTCCAAAAGCAGATCAAACTTCCCGGTCGCCTCAGGGCATCCGCAAGGGATCTTGGTGTTCCCAGGGTCTCCTCGCGAATTTTGGTAACGCCGGTGCACTCAAAGAGTACATGCGCCACCGTTTCCTCCGCCTCCATGCATGCTCTGCACAGGGGACTGTCAGTGATTCCTAGGGTGTGGAAGTGTTTGTTCAGTGAACAGTGTCCAGTGATGGTCCCCGCCACCAGGCGCAGGCTATCTCTGTCCAGGCGCAGGAGGCGCCTGGTCAGCCTTGTATCCAAGGATGGCATAGCTTCCTTGGATTGCCCGCACCCTGGTGTCGAGGTCCACCACCTCTCCGCTTGTATTCGAGTGTGATCCTTTAGCCAGCTTCTTAACTGCTTGAAAGGAATGGGCACAATGGGTTCGGGTCCGTAGGGTTTTGTGCTGGATCCTCTTCTGGCAAGTTCGTCAGCCGCATCGTTTCCAAGTGATCCACTGTGGCCTCTAATCCATTGTAGTGTTACCGTGTTGTGGTTTAGTACCGTGATTCGTTCTAGGGCCTTATGACATTCTAGTATTAGTCTCGACGTGATCTGATTGCTCCTCAGGGATTGTAGAACTGAGGCACTGTCGGAGAGTATTCGTATATTGGCATCCGTAACCTCTCTGGCCTCTATAGCGTGTGCCGCTTGGATAATACCTACACACTCTGCTTGGTATACAGAGTTGAGCATTCCAAGTGGTTTGGATATCTTAATGTTTAGGTCATCGGAGAACACCCCGACGCCTGTCCCATTGTCGGTTTTTGATCCATCAGTGTAGATCCTTAGCTCTTTTGTACCTGAGTAGTCACACGACTCCTCTGTGAGCTCTATGTTGTAGTGTTTTTGGAAGCAGTGGGTCTTCAGGGTTCTGTCGATGGGTGATGCCATCATCGGCTGTTCTTTGATTGCATCTTCTCTGATGCGTGTGTGTTTGATTCTGGAATCGTTATTTAGGGTGCCGGATACCTCGAGTCTGAAAGTTGCTATGGCTGCCTCCTCTCTTACAACGAGGTGCAGAGGTGGTAACCCCAGCATCACCTGTAAGGCAGCAGTGGGGGAAGTTCTCATGCTGCCGGTGATTGCTACGCAGGCAAATCTTTGTAGTTTCTCGAGGTTGGCATCCTCACGGCGTCAGCATCAGCCATCGCCGTTCTGGCCATCTCCTCCTCCAGTTGTGTCATGGTCAGGTCAAGCTCAGTCGGTGCCGGTTTCGTCTTTTCCGTGTCAGTCTGGGTGTCAGAGGGACGGGTGTTGGGGAAAAAGCGCACGTATATCGACCCAAGCAGGTACGATATCCGCCGCTCCCTCTCCAAGACCTTTTCGACTTCTTCCGGTGGGATACCCAGGGTCAAATAAGACCCGTAGTTATCACCACCGACCGATGTCGCCCTGTACAGTGATCCGTCATCGCCATCTACCGATGTCGTACCAAGGGTTCTGTCGGGTCAGGATAGTCTGGAGCCGCGCTATGTCCCCATTGTACCTGGGTACAAAGAGCGCTGCTCGGACCCGGGTCGGTACGTCGGACTGTTTCATTACAGTCAGTGTCGCGTCGGTGTTCGGCATTCGTATCTTAGGTACGTTCTGAGTCAGCCAGGTCAGGGCGCTGTCGTCCTCGCACCACATCTGTACCGTGCCGTCCGCTATCCTTGGGTAACCGCGGAAGGCCGGGATGGTTTTGGAGGGGTCGGTGCACGTGTCAATGATGGCGTTTTCAAGGCTAAGCTTGATGTGCTCAGCCTCGTCAACTGTCATGTCTCGGGATGGAGGCGAGAGGCAGATCGCTACGGCGAGTCGCGCAGGGATATCCTTTGTGGCCCGCGCATAGGTTCTCTGCTCCCCTTGAGCAGTCCGGGTTCTAACACGCTTGGCGTCCCCCTGGAGCATACTCGGTGAAACCGAGTCGTCCGGGCGCTCCCTCTTCGCCGCTCCCCGGTCACTTGGACCGGGTTGCGGTTCTGAGGGGCCTGGCACGTTCTGTGCCAGGGACACCCTGCGCGCGAACCCAGACCGCTTGCCTCGCTTCCGTCTGGTTCGGTGCTGGTCTTGGGTCATCTCGGTGCGGTTCCGGTCGTTTCCTCCCGGTGGTCCTGGTGCAGGCAGGGACTTTTCGCGCTGGTTTTCCCCTTCGCGTACTGGTCCCTGCCCGCACGGCTCCACGTCCGGCTGCTTTTCGCGCTGGGTTTCCCCTTCGCGTACTTGCGGCTGGTCGTGTACTCCCTTACAACTAACCGTTTGCGCTTCGCGCTGACTATCGCCTTCGCGGATTTTGCGCAAACGGTTGTTGAGATCTCTCTCTCTGTTTCGGATCTTTCCGCGCTTAGCCTTGAGCATGCGTACTTCGTCCACAGAGATGAAACCAGAACCACCAGATTCCGCTTCCTTTCCCGTTCCGAGAGAGTTTATGTCTTTCAGCCTTGCCTCAATCTTCTCGCGCTGTAGTGCCAGCGCGCGGAGTTCGCTGCTAAGGCTGGACAGTCGTGCTTTGTCATTATCGTTGTCAGGATTGTTTGTTACACTGTTCCGAACGATGCTCTGTTGCCAGGCCTTCGTGGAAGGTGTAATATTTGTCAGGGTCGTTGGCGCAGAAGTCGCAGCCGTTTCAGGCGCAGGGGTCGCAGCCTTCTTAGGGTCAATAGGCGCAGAAGTCTCAGCCTTAGTCGTGTCGAGTGGCGCGTGAGTCGCAGCCGGTACTGTTGGCGCTAAAGCAGCCAGTCGCGCAGAGGGCGCGGCACTATTAAGCAGATTGGTGCCCCCCCCCATATTACGGTGGGGGCAGACCGCCGGAGCGGTGTGGGATTCCCCGGCATTGCCGGGACCCACCTGGGGAATATTATTTTTTCCACTCTGCTGCATTGTTGGGGTTTGCGGGCTTTTTTGGAGTTGAGGTTGCCCGTCCTCATGGACCGAAAGGAGAAAAGGGAAAAAGGAGGGAGGGGCTGGGTGTAGGATCATGGGAGTGGGGTGTAGGATTGCCCTAGGCCTGGGAATTGGCTTTCGGGATAAATGCGAAAAAGCGCCTGGGGGTTTTAGTTGCGTCTATTTCTTAAGGAATTAGACCAAGAACAGGGTGGCAACCTCGTGAAGGTGAATCCCCCAGACTTGCCTTGAGGATCTGCACGACTGTAGCGCTCCCCCTCAAGACCCCGCCACCCTACCGCCTCTGAGGGAGGCAGTAAGGTAGGCCTGCATCTATACTACCAAGCAAAGCAAAAGCAAAGCATGTCGTTGTGCAACCGCGAAAGTATAAATACAGACCCCCCCGATATGTTCTGTAAAAAAAAAAAAAAAAACTTTTAGAAACAGATGTTCTGTTTCTAAAAGTTTATTTTTTATCATAATCGCTGTAAATACCAAAATTTTGAAAAAACGAAAATGTCTACTATTCAGTAGGGGTTGGTTTCTGATCAATGTAGAATAATTTTATTGATAGAATTGAACAAGCTACCTCCCCTTTAAGTTTGTGCAGATCAAAGCTGGACATTTTGTATAGATTTTAGATACAGAGCGTGCACGTCAAACTGTTTTTTTCTTATTTTTCGAAATATTGAACTGATTTTAATTAAACTTTTTAACACATTTCTAATAAGTGTCTAAACATGTTAACTAACCTTTAAATCCACGTTCCAACAGTTTTCATAATAATATTCTCGTTAAAATAAAAGCCAGAATTATTTAGTTTTTAGAATCAATATTTTATTTAAATAAAATACAGAAGTTTAAGTGTACAATTCTACTCTTCGGTGTAACACGCGGCCAGTTTATTGGAGAAAAGTGAATTGACACATGAAGCTTCTTTGGAAAAATTGCATTTTCTTATCCAACGATACCAATTTCTCTAGAAGTCCACCATTCTGTATAAATGTACTATTTTCTCTATATAAATGTATTCCCTGAAGAACGTTTGAATTCTAACGAACACATAAAACGGACTGTTTTAAGTGTATTGACTGACAGTTTATTTTATTGAGTTTGACGCCAATGTTGGAGGATTATGTTGGCGCCAATGTTGGTGTTGGTTTATGGGGGAAGAGAATGATTAACTTCACTATCCGTGGCTATCTTAACAAGTGAGTTGGAGATGATATTCAGGAGTAGGTGGAACGTCTGTGGGTCGCGAAATCGTCTGTAATGGTAATCGTGACCCTGAAGCGCAAAGGGCAGCTGAAGGAACATGGTAGATTCTTAGACAGTAATAGTCTAAGAGTCCCATGCATTCCATCCAGGGCAAGAGGACTCATTTGATGATTTTAACACCCAAAAAAATAAGCAGGAGAAATCTTTTGATAACCCATTTGAGATCCTATACGGTGATAACAGATTAATATTTTCTTTGTTCCGTGAAGTAGTGGATTCGCAGTCTAAGTTGAGTAAAGTTTATTGAAGATTCCCATTGGGCCACATGTAGTGGGGTGGGTAGTGTCCGCGGATCCACGTCCTAGCGATCTGACAGTTCCCTCCGCTCCACCTAGCGTGGGAAAATTCATTTCGGCGATTTTACCACCCCACCCAGGAAAATAGCACCACGAGTAGCGCAGTGGCTGAGCTATTGGACTGCTGCACTACATGTCGCGGGCTCGATTCCCGCACGGAGGACTTGTAGATCATACAAATATTTGATTTGTATAATCTTCAAGTAGTTATTCAGGGTCTAGGCGTTTGTATATGTGAGTTTATATGTTTGTAAATGCACCCTCGATACAGGAACAACTCCTAGTGGTGTGGAGTAAAATAAGTTACTAGGTCTTTCCAGAGACCTAGTAACTTATTTCTAGTGACCTCTGCATGCAATGTTGGGGCTAGTATAAACTGATATTCTCTTCTTCTTCTTCCTGCCCTTATCCCATTCTACTTGGGGTCGGCGCAACACGTTTTCTTCTTCCATTCTCCCCTATCAGACGTCACAGTATCATTTACTCCTTTTATTTTCATATCATTCCTTACACAATCCATTCATCTTTTCTTTGGCCTTCCTCTTCCTCTCCATCCATCAACATTCATACTCATCACTTTCTTAGTCACATGGGTGTCATCCCTCCTCATCACATGTCCATACCGAGATAGACGATTCCCTTTCATTTTTTCTGTAACAGGCGCCACTTTCAAACTTCCCCTTATAAACTCATTCCTTACTTTATCCATTCTTGTCACTCCACACATCCATCTCAACATCCTCATCTCCGCTACATGCAATCGTTTCTCATCCATCTTTTTCACAGCCCAGCATTCTGATATTGTATGTATACAATATCAGTTTATACTAGCCCCAACATTGCCAACAACGCTACTGACAATGTGATAAAGCCTGGCTCACACAGAAAGAAGTGCCGGCCATCAAGTGACAATAAAACCGCTCGTATAAACCTGGCTCATAAATAGTTGCTTAACGATTGTTGGACTACCTTTATGACGACATTTTTAATTAGCTGAGTAGTGTTCAATGGTGATTTAGTTTGTTTTTTTTTATTGTTTTTGTTTACTTGTTGAAGTGATTTGTTTTTTATTGTGATGGTTGATAAAGGTTTAAGGTTTTTTTTAAGGAATATTGGTAAGGAGTCACTTCTGTCTTGAAAAATTAACTAATCTTGAAACTTACAATGATGAGCATTGAATTGTAAACAAGATATAATAATATTCCACAACTATCACACAGCGTCATCTAGTCCCAAGTTAAGCAGAGCTTGTGTTATGGGTACGTACCAGACAACTGATAAACATACTTATATATTTCTTAATACATAAATATTATAGATAAATTACACCCAGACACAGAACAAATGATCATGCTCATCACACAAACATTTGTCCTGGGTGGGAATCGAACCCACGACCTCCGGCATAGCAGTCAGGGTCACTAACCACTAGACCAACAGGCCTGTCAAAAAAATAATCAGTCTATAATGTCCCACTGCTGGGGCATAGGCCTCCTCTTTGTAAAAGGGGGAGTGGGCTGTCTACCACGCGAGACTTGAGCAGATTGTAAGATGTCACATGCCCTAGAACCATTTTTTTTAATTAGTTAAGTGCTCATTCACACTAATCCGTCAAGACGATTCGTGTCATTTGACATCTTCTCATCTTAAGATCAACCCCAAGTTAACCCCTATATTTTACAATTGAAGGTGCAATGTTTTAATACTACCTTAAGACCCATTTGCCTACCATTACTACCCCCGGGGAAATTATGCCGCCCCAATAATTTCCACGCTGTATCAACGGGGTTATAAAACTGTAGCCTGTGCCATTTTGTCGACAGGTGAAAAAGTTTAAAAAGTGATAAAGAGTTCTAAACGAAGACAAAAAAGTTTCGGATAACTTTTTTTCGGAAGTCTGTGACTTTTTTTGTGATTTGTAATTTATTGATTTTTGTGCCACCGACTTCTAGTTAAGTAAGCGTGAGTTATTCCAGTGTAGGAAAGAGACAGAACTATCCCACCTTTCGTTTAGCGCCATCTTGTTCCCACACTGGAATTACTCACACTTTAAGACGTGATGGTAGGCCACATGATGACCATGGTACCACCTGAGAAGTATAAACTTTGATTTGAAAGTTTAAATTTAAATTTGAAAGATTTTTAAATCGGTCCAAGCTTCTTTGGAAATCGGGGATAAAAAAAAAACTTTTATGAAATTGAGAACTTCTTCCCTTTTGCAAAGTTAATAACTGATTTGTTGTTTTTTTTTCGTTCTGGGTTTTATAAAAAAAAAACGTTGTCCCATACTAAGAATTTCTTCTGTGTAGTGGATGCGTTTACAAATATAGAAAGACACATACACAAACACCTAGACCCGTAACAACAAATTATAAGTCATACAAATATTTGTTCCGTGCGGGGATCGAACCCTTGACATGCTGCGCAGCAGTCGAACGCTCAACCACTGCGCCAACTACCACTGCGTGTCGACAACGATTATTTCCTGTTTAGTGACAAAAGCTTTCTACTAAACTTAAACATAACTTTGATATCATCACATTCACGATATCTCTGCCTAAGCCTGCAAGAACATAGCCGTGTAACGTTATTTTTTCCAAAAATCCCTTTGAACTTTCAAAGCAGAATCACTATAAAACTAAAACTTGGGCCTTGAAGTCACAAATCAAAGAAAACAAACCATTCTTCACCATTTAAGTCTTAAATGCTACGCCGTAGCCGCTCTTAGGTCTCGTAGCCACACGTAGCTCTCGTAGCACCGTAGCTAACTACGCCGTAGCACATAAGCTACGGCGTAGCAAAATCCGTAGCTTAAGTTTATGAGTACTGCTTTATGTCAGTCGACAATGTGTTTATAACGTACTATTATCCCTTTTTGGGTAGGCAGGAGTGTAGGGTAAGAGATAAACCACATTGTTAAGGAGTTTAAAACTTTTACGTGGGTCTGTGAGAATAGAATTTACAAGGTTTGTGTTTTGAGCTGAGTGCGTCGGTTTTGACTAAGAATAGAATATTTCTTTTTTTGTATTTTTGGAGACATGAAACAGAATGTGACAATAGTTTAAAATTGGAAGAGTCTGCATTTTAGTGCGGTTTCGCTCCTCCCTGTTCAACATTATTTTGAATATAATTTTGCGAAACCTGTTTAAATAACTGTGGCCATTTTTTTAACAATTGTTTTGACAATTGAAAGCCGACCAATTGGTCGCCTCCACATTACACCGGATATAGTTTGTTCAGAATCGGTAACTGATTCGATTTGAATATTCTTTACACCATGTTGTATTTTTTACCCAAAAATAATTTTTTTATCACCAGTTAATTACAATACAATCTAATGTGAAAAAGTTATCAATGAGTGAACGACACAGCGGCAAGCGGACCACACCATACACACTTCCATAATTATAATTTTAGTACAAATTCTTCGACTTACCACCATAAAATACTTTAAATTATGAGACCAAAAAAAATTAAAAACCAAACACAAGACGAGAAATAACAATTACGTAATATCTCAAAATATTCCCCGTTGACGAACTGTTATCAACACAATATAATTTATCAACACGTTACTCACATGACGCGATGACGTCATAAGTGACGTCACGGGCGTTATGGCCAGACAATGAAATATTCAATACGGTGCGGGTGAGATATATGGTTTTTATTTTAGATTTTTGATAGGTGATAAATTGAGTTAGGATGTTTTGATTTTTAGATGAAAGCCTGTTTTTGAAGTGAAAACTTCTTTAGCGGCGTTGGTCACTTTTTTAGCAATGGGTAAAAATTTTAAACTTGCGTCTGGACACGTAACCTGATCAAAATTCGTAAGACGGAGAGGCAAACGATAGCTTGCATTTTAATCGTGCAATGCTATCTATCGAGAATATTTATGAAAACATTTGTGATTTGACACCTGTACGACACTAACAAGATGTAACAAAATTCGTTAATTTCATATCTGTACCACTCCAGTTTTAAAATATAACACAGTAATAGAAAAGTTTTCACTTCTACCGGCACTCCCGGAGTGCAACCCGTCTTTTTTTTAAACTAATCCTATCTTCGTACTAGAATTTTTTCTTGTGTCGTGGGTTAGGATACCATTGATCCTGTGATGATCACAATGTTCCTGTGGAATAATATTCGATCTGTGCGATACTGTTAGCAACAGCTGAGCAGTGTTGGCCCAGTGGTATCGGCCCCGACTTACGAGTTGTAGGTCGTAGGTTCGAACCCAGCCAGGCGCTTTACTTTGTGTAATTTATTTCATCACCACTTCTCTCAAAACGGTGAATTATGGCCCACTCCCTCTTATGCTAGTAATGCTATAAATGTTTGCTGTATCGATACCTCACAATCAGAAGATATGTAATGTTTAAAGGACTGTTCAACCTTGAACATGGTCACTAGCAACAGCAGTGCAGCGACATACATTCGCTCCGTGCACCGGCAACACCGACACACCGTCAGCGCTAAGCTAAGAAGTGACCTACTAGATCTTCGCCTCATCGGCTCAATACACATACAACACACATGTAAATAGGCATATGTGTATTGACCACAAAATCTGTATACAGTGTGTCCGGACACGAGTTAGCGATACTTGAAGGGAATATTATAGACTCATTTTCATCGACAAAACTGCTTTTATAAAAATTCTTACTCCAACACCTCGCGAATGGCGGCCATTTTAGTTTTTTGATTTGTCGAACTGGGGTACGTACAATAAAATGCAAATATCTTTGAATCCAAGAGACCTACATACATGCAAATTACTTAATTGCAAAGCTAAATGTTAAGGCTTTTCAAAAACTTTCAAAAGTTTTCTAAATAATATGTAGAAAGAACCAAAAAACGTGGGCAAAAATGAAATTGTACACAAAAATTACTGAATATTTTCACATTTTATACTCTAGCTCGAAAAGTACCCCTGAATTTTGCTAAGGTTTCTGCATTAAGTTAAAAGTATTTGAGTCAGGCTATAAAATAATATCAAAATTATCACTCTACATTAAGTATTTTAGGAGTTATTCTCACTTGAACATAACCCTTCCTTAGCGCATGTACCACCAATGTTACAGAAGCTGCATTCTTTGGGCGAGCTAAACCGTTTCAACGTGAATTTATAAGCTGGCATTATTAACCACCATGTAAATGATCCCAACGAATCACCATTAAACTGAAATAATATTTTTTTGTTTACTCTATGAAAAAAAAATCTTTGAATAAATTCAAAAAATGGGCCATTTCAGTTTATGGGTGATTCGTTGGGATCATTTACATGGTGGTTAATAATGACAGGTCATAAATTTACACTGAAACGATTTAGCTCGCCCGAAGAATGCGACACCTGTATTATTGGGGTACATTCGCTAAGGAAGGGTTATGTTCAAGTAATAATAATAATAATAAGTTTATTTATTCCACATATATGTAAAAAACAGTACAAATATAGGAAGTACCTTTTAAGCAAAGAATTGCTTGTATTAGGTATTTCCGCTCTTCCAGTTTACAGAAACAATATATGAGAAAATTTAGGAAAAAAATTCAAAACAAAAAACCAACATCAAAATAAAGATCAAAATAAATAAATAATTACAATTTAAATTAATATCGAAATTAGAATCAATATCAGAATTAAAATCACAATAAAAATTTAATCTTAAATTAATGTTAAAATCAAATCAAAACTAAAACCAAAATCAAAATTGAAATCAACATCAAAATAAAAATTAAAATCACAATAAAAATCAAATTTAAATCAATATTAAAATCGAATCAAAATTAAAATCAACATTAAAATTAAAATAAGAATAAAAAACCAAATTCAAATTAAACTCAAAATACAAATTAAAGTTAAAATTAAAAATTGCGCAAAAGTGTGAGTGTGTGGGGGTGTGTGTGTGTTGGTGTAGGTGTGGGTGTGGGTGGATGGGTTGGCGTGTGTGTTTGTTTGTGTCAATGTATCTCTCGAATTATGTGATTGCATTCAGAATTGTTTCGATTTCTTCATAGGTTTTGTTTGTCAGCCATTGATAGAGCGTTTTTTTGCAGTCATAGTTTGTCATGGCATAAATGTTTAGTTCCTTATTTAGAATATTGTATATGTGTGATGATTGTTTTGTAAATTGTCTTTTGGCAAAGGCAGTTCTGACTCGTATTTCTGGTGCGACAGTATTTTTCCTCCTAGATTGTGTCCTCGAAAGGACAAACGGAAGTGATTTATGTTTCTTCAAAGCAGTCTGTAGTATGTATAATTTCCTAACCGACAAAAGATTCGAGGTTAGGTACAGGGTTTCAGTGGGGAATCTCATCGGTTTGAAGAACATGACCTTCAGTAACGCCCTCTGCGCCCTCTCCAGTTCCAAAAATTTTGTTTTTGTCGCACCACCCCAGATTGGCAAACAGTATATTAACATTGATTGGCCCAAAGACACGTAGATTTGCCTGATTAGATTTTTAGTGGCCACATTTCGAAGCAGTTTGAAGGTCCATATTAGTTTTCTAACTCTACACATTATTAGTTCTAAATGCGAGTGCCATGATAATCTTTGGTCCAGCATAACACCAAGGTATTTAGTGTTATTGACCCTGTTTATTTTCAAACAAGTGCAGGTGTTGTTAGAAGAGTCGGAACATGTGTGTATTTTAATCTGGAAGTCTTGTGATGGTTGAGAACGATTGTAGATGGAGAAGCAGATATAGTTAGTCTTTGAGACATTCAATGTCAGTAGGTTACGATCGAGCCAGGTAGCTATCTCAGACAATCCACGCTCGGCGGTACGGCCGACACTGTCCCATGATTTTTCTGAAAATACTATTGCGGTATCGTCGGCGTAAGAGAATATGTGAGCGTTTTCTATAGACAAATTACATAAACTGTTAATATACACAAGGAACAATGTTGGGCCTAGCACACTTCCTTGTCCTACCCCGTATGTCACGACTTCTTGAGAACTAGTGACCGATCCTATCTTCACCACATATCTTCTCTCGCTCAGATAATCCTGAAACAACCTGAGTGGGGCACCTCTCACGCCAAGTAAGAATAACTCCTAAAGTACTTGACGTAGAGAAATAATTTTGATACCATTTTATAGCCTAACTCAAATACTTTTAACTTAATGCAAACAACTAAGCAAAATATAGGGATACTTTTCGTGCTAGAGTATAAAATGTGAAAATATTCAGTAATTTTTGTGTACAAATTCGTGTTTGCCCACGTTTTTTGGTTCTTTTTACATATTATTTAGAAAACTTTCGCAAGTTTTTGAAAAGGCTTAACATTTAACTTTGCAATAAAGTCATTTGCATGTATGTAGGTCTCTTGGATTCAAAGATATTTGCATTTTATTGTACGTACCCCAGTTCGACAAATCAAAAAACTAAAATGGCCGCCATTCGCGAGGTGTTGGAGTAAGAATTTTTATAAAAGCAGTTTTGTCGATGAAAATGAGTCTATAATATTCCCTTCAAGTATCGCTAACTCGTGTCCGGACACACTGTATAATAACGTTACGTCGATCGAATTGCGAGACCTATCTATAAGCTTCTCGAAAGTTCCACAAGGTTCTCGACAATTCTACTGAAGATTGGTCTGGAAGTTTCTAGAAAATTCTACCCTGTTCTAAATATTTCGAGATGGTTCTGGAATGTTCCAAAAGGTATGGGACTATGTCAAAGTCTATGGATGTTTCCAGAACATTCGACCATCTTCTAGAAACATCTAGTGGGTCCGGCCAGGGTATAAAAGGAGCGCCAATCGCCGACCTGAGTCAGTCTGGTTTTGAATACGATCGAGGCAACTCGAAGTGAACTGGAAGCGATCTCTAAATGACTATAATTTATGATACTAATGTAAAAAATATCTAAAGAGCAATATTTAAAGCCCATATTTAAATGATATTCTTTTTGCCGGGTGGGAGCAGAGTCGTGTAAGTGGGCTATGACCTTTATACCGTTCTTTTTCGGATAAAACCCTTTCACAAGAGTCTGTTGTCATGAAGAAAGGTTTGTAACTTCATCATGATTGAAGAGGTACAGTTGCTGGCACAGCAGCCTACCCCTAATCTGTCAAATTGATCATGAACCTTTTAGGGTATATGATAAGGTTGCAAATCTATTAAAGGGATGTATTGGATGGCTTGATGTGCTGCTGTCTGTACTAGGGTCTAGTTGAACGGAAGAAGGTGTTTGTTTGTTCAGAAAGGTTTATGAGAAAAGGTTGATTCAGCCTCGGTTGCTAAACTACAAAATGAATCGCTTGACCTTTCAATAATGAAAGCTTGATTTTTTTAACCGACTTCAAAAAAAGGAGGTTCTCAATAGGCTATTTGACAGTATTAATAATATATCACAAATCTAATTACTCCGGCATTTAGAGTTTTGAAAAATAACGGACACGTGTTTTTTCTTTTGTAAATTCAATGAACATTTACCAAGATAAAACGCATCGAAACTCGAGAGTGGGGGCTGGTGACGTCAGAATTCAGTAGAAATTGTACTAAATTGTGACGTATTGCCAATTTTGAAAGCGTTGTATCTCCGTCAATTTTGGCAGTCGTACAAAAAGAAAAAATACGAGGCGAATATTTTATGATAATCTTACTGACAGTCACGGGGCATAAATGTTAGTGGCCATCAGCTGACAAACCTCCGCTTTGCCGATGATATTGTGATTTTCTCCACATCATCTTCAGAACTTCAAGAAATGCTCCAAGATCTGAGCACGGCAAGTCTTGAGGTTGGACTATCAATGAATAGATCTAAGACCCAGATTATGACCAACAGCACGAAACGTAGGGTCGCGGTAGACGGGTATGCGTTGCAATATGTCGATGAGTATACATACTTGGGCCAGATAGTGTCTTTCAAAAATCGGCAAGACAAGGAAGTCGAGAGACGAGTCCAAAATGCGTGGAAGACCTTCTGGTCTCTTAAGGAGCATTTGAAGGGAAGTCTCCCAATAACCTTAAAAAGAAAACTCATCGAGATGTGCATCCTACCCGTCCTAACCTACGGTGCACAAAGTTGGTCACTTACCGAACAACAAAAGTCCAAACTCAAGATTTGCCAGCGGGCGATGGAGCGCAGCATAATAGGTGCGAAGCGAACGGATCGAATCAGAAACACCACCCTGCGCTCCATTACCAAAGTAGCTGATGTAGGAGTTAAAACAGCCAAGCCGAAGTGGGTGTGGGCGGGCCATGTTGAGCGTATGCGCCCGGAGAGGTGGGCAAAGATCGTCACTCACTGGACGCCTGAAGGAGGACATCGCCGTCGAGGTCGACCGCGGCGGAGGTGGTGTGACGACCTGATCATGTTCGCGGGGCAGACATGGCCAGAAATTGCCCAAAATAGAGAGGTTTGGAAGAAGAAAGGGGAGGCTTTTGCCCAGCAGTGGGACACAGACTAGGCTAATAAAAAAAAAATCTTACTGACGGACTAAAGTTTTTTTTTTGTCAAATAGCCTATTCGGTCGGTATTTTTTTATGTATGTACACCGATTACTCCGAGGCTTCTAGTCCAATTAGTCTGATTTTTTTTTGTTCTATGCAGTATACTTTCCATTTGGTCCCATAAAAAAAACCTTTTCAGTTTTTCAGTTAGTTATTTTGACGGTACAGTGGCGCAGAGGCGATTGTTTGCAGCGTTGCGTATCGTGGGTTTTATTCCCGCACGGAACAAATATTTGTATGTTCTTCAAGTAGTTGTTTCGGGTCTGTGTGTTTGTGTATGTGAGCTTAAATGTTTGTAAATGCACCCACGATGTAGGTAAAATTGCGAGGCATGCGAACGGCGAGTAATGGGTGAATTGCCGTCCGATCATAGGCCATGCCCGGCTCAACGGCTCGTCGTGTTCCATGCGTGCGTCACAGAGCTGTCAGAAATCTGACGGGGTTTCCCTTAGAGGCCTAAAGCCTGCCGGGGTCGCGGGAATGTCTCATCAGGTAACCGTGACCCTATAACGTAAAGGGCTATTGAAGGACACCGTGCATTTTAGTCAGTACAAGTCTTATAGTCCTTCCCGCCCCGCCCTAGTTTGGAGGACTGTTTTGATAATATTTTACCACGTAAAAAAAAGGCTTTCAATAAAATAATCACTAAAATAATAATTGAATGTTCCTAAACATTCCCATCTAACAAACATATTTTTATCTCCACGTCTGATGCTGGAAACTCTCATCATACGCAGCAGGTACTGTTGGCTTAGGATAATGGTACTTTACGAGGTGGCTGCGGGGAAAATTGAAAAAGTTTCATCTTACTCAAGGGTTACCCGACTGCGCACAGACTGAGAGGTTATTGTGTTTACAGATGGAAAGTAAAGTCTGGGAGAAATGAATTTTGCGAATGAAATTGATAAAAGGTTTTGATATGAATATTTTCTGTGTGTTTTGTTGCTTAATAAGATGAAATGTTTGTGTTGTAGTGCGATCCTTACTACTTTCGTTTCGAAAACTGTTTAAATTGAGTTTATGGTTGGAAAGACTGTAGAAAACTTATTTACTATGTAAACATTTTTCTTCATACATAATATCTTTTTAGTCACGTGGCATAGCATCTTTTTTGGTCCTGATATTTCCATTTACATCTTATATTTTAGGTAAATAATGAGCTTTTATTGTCCTCTGAATATTCCTAAAAATTTGATTCGTTGTGGCCCAAAATTTCTATACATTTAGGTAACATAGTAATAGCTACAGTTACTATACAGGGTGTTAGGGACATCGACGCACAAACGGATACCATGGGTCCAGGACATGATTCTGTTGTTCGTGTTGGAATTTTTCGTCGGATTTTTCCTAATTCTCAAAATTTTCAAAAACTTTTAAAAATGAACCCATGGTATCCGTTTGTGCGTCGATGTCTCTTACACCCTGTATAACCGTCTCACTAATATTCCTTACTTCGCAAACCTACCCAAATCTGTCATATTTTACCAATTGAACATTAACCTACCACTTTAGTGCTATGGTTGAAAATCTATTAAATTTTGACAGATTGATGTTGGCGTGAGTTGAGGGTTGGATGCATGTGCTGGCGTCTGTACGTTGTATTAAAACCTTCGTTGCCGAATCTGAAAATACTGAAACGAGTGTTGAAGTATGAACCAATGTTCTTCAGAATCGTTCTCTAATTGCTGACAATCGTGACTTCGTTTCAATTTATCAATTAGACTTCTCCATCTGCTGCGGTCAGTGGCCACTAGTTAGTAGTGAACCACTAGTTCCACATTACATTTTTTGGTATTTCGGGCATAGGACCTTTCATCCCGAAAAAAGTACTGTTCCTGTTTTTTGATAATAGATGGCGCCATGTATCTTTGAAATTACGTTTGAATTTATATTATTACAGATATAGTACAACCGAATTGATTATGATATTCTTTTACGCAAGAGAAGTAACAGGCAGCAGCAAACACAAAATAATTATCAACTATTAAACTAGTACATTGACGAAGTATTTCTGAACTCAAGAGTATCAGAATTCTCATATACCTTAGTTATCGGTAATATCTTCTGTGAAATACTTGCTAACATCAAACTATGATAGAAGATTGAACGCTAGTATATTGTTACACCTGTGTAGCTTTAAGAGATTGCATGCAAGCTGAAGTGACTAGATATGTAAATTATGGGTATGATTTAAGCTATCACCAATTTAATTAGTTTTGTGTCTCCTAAGAAATAGAGTTTGTCCCCAAAATAGTAGATTTGTCACCAAATTGTAGTCACCAAACAATATAAAATCAATTCCATAATAAATCACCTGAAATCTTGAAGAAATAGGGTCTAGTACCAAATAATATTTCTGTATGTAATATAATAGGTTTGTCCTCATAATGGCTCGACGGAGCCCCGCTTCGCGGGGCTCCTATTTCTGCGTGCAAGGTTTAAAGTAACCTAACACGAAGGGGATGGCGGGGTCTTTCAGACCCCGCCATCCCCTTCGAACCTAACCTGTCCGTGTCGGGGTGCCCCAAGTCCCGAGCTCGCTTCGCTCGCTCTTGCAGCCTAGGTCAAATAACTGATAACTACCTGTCATGCTGTCATCATCGTTTCAACATTTTGTTTATTTTGTTACTAATTACCACCTTACAAGGAAAATAATTATAATTATATAATTTGGTAATTCATACCTGGGAACACTTTTTGTTTATCTGAGGGCGAAAATATTTCGTGGTGATAGATCTATTTATTAGGTGATACAACTTGGTGACAAATCTAAATTTTGGTGACAGAAAATATAGTTCCCGTAAATTATATACATATTATGTTCATCATCATCATCTCAGCCATAGGACGTCCACTGCTGAACATAGGCCTCCCCTTTAGATCTCCACATATACCGGTTGGAAGCGACCTGCATCCAGCGTCTTCCGGCGACCTTTACAAGGTCGTCTGTCCACCTCGTTGGTGGACGTCCTACGCTGCGCTTGCTAGTCCGCGGTCTCCACTCTAGCACTTTTCGACCCCATCGGCCATCTGCTCTACGAGCAATATGGCCTGCCCATTGCCACTTCAGCTTGTAATCTGGTGGGCTATATCGGTGACTTTAGTTCGTCTACGGATCTCCTCATTTCGGATTCGATCACATATTATGTTATCCAGGTGAAAAACAAGATCGCGGGACCGTCTTAAAAGGAGACTGTTGCCCTGGAACGCAAAGAGCAACTGAAGAAACATAATTATGTCGTTCTTTAGTGATTTTTGCTGAGAAATATTCTAGTTATAATTCATCATCAGCTGGAAGATGTCCACTGCTGAACAAAGGCTTCGCCTTCTTCGCCCTAATCCTCGTTTTCATCAAGAAACGAGTTGTATACTAGTTTTGGCACAAAGCATGAAAAACACTTGCCAAGACATAATTATTTGATTAAACATGCATTGGGACTGTTTCAAAAATTCAACTCCTCACTTTCATCAAGGTATAAAACTCGTACCTATTCTACAAGGTTTGAAATCAACATGTTTTCGTAAAACGGGATGTGACCACCACGGGAACGGGAAAGTTCTCGAGTGGCGACCACGGACCGGAAGACGCAGCGTAGGTAGGCCTCCCACTAGGTGGACCGACGACATCGTGAGGGTCGCGGGCAACCGATGGATACAAGTGGCGAATTGTCGTTCGGCGTGGCGGTCGAAGGGGGAGGCCTATGTTCAGCAGTGGACGTCTTCCGGCTGATGATGATGATGACCACGGGAACAATCCGCCACTTGCATCCATCAGTTGCCCGCGAGTGTCACGCATATCGTACCATTGATTTGATGTGATACCTTCTTTATTTAATTTGTCTCCAAAGTGGAATAGATATTGACAAGTACATAATGAAACAAGTTTGACCAGAACAAGTGACACTCACCAAGTTATCGCCATTATATCTCTAGCGGTTTATCAATTTATCCAAAACACATTATAACAACTTTTCAATTTCTGTTATATCGGCATTCGGTATAGGGTGAACATGAATTGTGGTTTATTTTAGGACATTTTTATAATTCTATTCTGCCGTTCTGCCTCTCAAAATTCACCGTCTGCCTGACGTTTCCCAACTATGTTGAATTCGGCTTCCAGTCTTACCCGATGCAGCTAAAAATCAGTATTTTACATGTGTCGATTGCCTATCTGACCTCCACAACCTAGTAGTAACTGGGTTGTGGAGGTCACGAACGCGAACATGGAGAAAACACATTAAGTAGGACAATCGCAGTTTAATCTTGAAAATTGACCCATGCTACTGTTACTAATAAAATAAAATAAATAAATAAAAATTTTATTTTCAACAAATTGCAATTTACATAGAATAATATAATAATAATATTCCACAACTATCACACAACGCCTTCTAGTCTCAAGCTAAGCAGTGCTTGTGTGTACGTACTAGATGTATGTACTAGACAACTGATAAACATACTTATATATTTCTAAATACATACATAACATAGATAAATTACACCCAGACACAGAACAAAAATGATCGTGCTCATCACTCAAACATTTGCCTTGGGTGGGAATCGAACCCACGACTTCGGGCATAGCAGTCAGGGTCACTAACCACTAAACCAACAGGCCTGTCAATTGTCATGAATATTTTTGGTTATTACAAATCAGATTATGACAGAAGGTTATTTAAATTGCATAAATCTCTGATTGTACCACTGACACCCAAGCTAAGATTAAACTTGTGTTATGGGTGCCAGGGCTCTCTCTATTCATCTATTTTTCACCTTACATAAACCAGTACGGAGTTACATTATTTTTTGCGTGGTAAAATCATCAAATGAGTCCTCCCACCCCGGGCAGGGCGGGAGGGACTGTCAGACTTGTACTGACTAAAATCCACGGTGTCCTTCAATAGCCCTTTACGTTCCAGGGTCACGGTAATGGTATTAGTCCCGCGACCCCGGCAGGCTTTGGCCCTCTAGAGGGGGCCCCGTCATCTTGCTGACGCTCTTTGAGGCGCGCGTGGAACACAACGCGCCGTCGACCCGGGCATGGTCCATGATCAGGCAGCGAGTTGCCCATTACTCGCCGCCCGCATGCCCGACGGAGTTACATTTGGAGAATATTCTCGATTAATTATGGTTCGGTTAGTTAAATAGTAACCTACCAAGTTTTCCAAATTAAATAAAGATTTTACTATAAATTGAGAAAGTTAACTTCTACGAGTATTAGGGTAAAAGTTTTCCTTTCTTGTTTCAATTGTTGTTCATTCATTATCACGATGGAACGATAAGTAAATCTATCCGAACACATTTTTCCCATACGCGTTAGGTCAAAGTGCCCAATCTTCTAAGAGCGTTTCTCAATTACATCACCATTTCCTTGAGACACCACGTTAAGTAACATACCATAAATAACCTTGACCCTTTGGGAACGGAGAGTGATCAATTTTATACTTCAGGACTATGCTAATACAGTCTTTTATTCAGTGTCTTTAAAGAACTGCGAGAGTATTTTTTTGTTGTCAGCTGACCTTGAGTTCACCCGTACACTTTGACCACAACGTGTACGGGCGCATATATTGAAAATAAACAAAGGAATTTTCATGGACCACACTTGCCCTCACTATCGACCACGTAAGCGTTGACAACACCACAGCCACGTCGCAAACACACCGCAATCACTAGCGACATCACGAACTAGCGGCAGAAAAAAGCATCCACAACCACATTTTGTCTGTACCAAGATGCAACTGCACTGCTTGATCAACTTTTTTCACTGATCCACAAGCTAAGTGCGTCGTAGTGAAGCGTGGCAAGCTCAAAATAATTTTAAGCTATTGCATAGCTTTTATCGCTGGCTCTAAGCGCGGCGCGGCGCACCGACCGAATCAAAAAATTTCCAAAAACCTAACGAAAATACCTGACACCATACATCGTCTAACATCGTTTCAGTTCGGGAGACTTCGGCAATCATAAAAATATCCGTCATAAAAACAATTTGCTTTTTTTTCTTACTGATTCTAAACGGCCAGCTACAAAAGAAGATTTCACAATGAAACCTACTTATATAATTCTCCTACAACAAAGAAGTTCTTTATTACAGTAGTGCACCACAAACATTTTAAATAGGTAAATTATATTCTCGTTAAATATACGCGGTAGGCGATATTTTTCTTAAAAAAAAAATGTTATGCAATAGCTTCACCGCGGCAGTTTCCGAGTGCTACATGTATTTTTTTTATTATTTATTTAGCGATAGACTTGTGTTTGACTGCTATCTCGCCTGATGCCAAGCCAATATGTGGTCAACTGTAAAGCACGTTTGCCTAGAAGTAACATATTAACTCCTGACTTAGCTAAAAAGGAATATCCGAGAAAATCATAAACCCGGTGCACCCTACATCCATTTTTACGTCAACAGAATATAGTTAGGGGGGAAGTTTTATTTTTTGCCAATAACCCCTAAGGGCGAGCAAGTTATATTAGTTTTTGAGTTAAGTGCCCAAGATTTACAAGCCAAGGGGCCTCCGAGCAAGATCGAGAATATTCCAAGCTTAGAAATGACGTTATTATGGTAATCTTTTGATTTTGTTTTTTGTGTTTTTCGCGGGAGTTACGTCCTGTTCTGGGAATTTCAACATAAAGGTATAGTTTTCTTTATCCTATGCATTGTTTAGAAAATTGAACCTAGCTGCTAAAATGATAGGTACAGCAAGTTTTAGAAAAAGCGGCTACATTGAGTATTGACTCTGTCAGTAATAATACGAGTATCTTTCACATGAAATGAAATAAATGTTTAAGTAGTAGGTTGTTTAAACACTTATAATTATTTTATTCCAAGTTACTTAAGGCCGGTATTTTGTACCTGACTAAGTACTTTGAGAAAAAGCGTTTGTGAAGCTATAGAAATGCATTGGTATTGACAAATAAGTTGCTTTTTTTTTTCGTGGCGAAATCATCAAATGAGTCCTCCCACCCAGGGCAGGGCGAGAGGGACTGTCAGACTCGTACTGACTAAAATCCACGGTGTCCTTCAATAGCCCTTTATGTTCCGGGGTCACGGTAATGAGATAAGTCCCGCGACCCCGGCAGGCTTTGGCCCTCTGGAGGGGGTCGCCGTCATCAGGACAAATAAGTTGCTGTGAGTATTTTCTTTTTTTTCGTTCTAGAATAACTTTTACGTAACATTGTAATAATTACAGACACATCAGAAAACCATATTTTAAATAGTTGGTCCACAATACATGCGATTCAAACCTTTTTTATTTTGTAAAAAAACGTTGCCCAATTCTAAGAAATTCTTCTATGACGTCGTCGGTGTGGTTGCGTAGCGGAACAACGATTTGTAGATCATATAAATATTTGTTTCATGCGGGAGCGAACCCACACGTTCAGCGCAGCAGTCTATCTAAGCGTACAGTCAATTTTACTTTGTTTGTCTTTAAGAAGACATCTTACTTAATAACATAACATAGATGTTCATAAGTATTTAACAGTATTTAATGAAGCTTTTATAAATCCTTCTGTACCCAAACAAACATACAAAACGCTTAATTATTACACTATCAATATTTTCAATCGAGTCGATTCTTCGAACACTGCCGTTCATTAAAATCGTCTTACTCTTCAGTAAGTTTTACGCCGAGTCTTTGACTTGGTACAGTTAGGAGCACTAATAAGGGCCCACATCCTAAAATTCAAGAGTGAAGATACATGAGAAAATCTTAGAGTGGGGGCAACGAAACGTCAGAACCTGCCGGTGGGCCAAAGCCTGTGCCATTGGGCCAAAGCCTGCCGGGGTCGCGGGTTATCAGGTAACCTCGACCCTGGAACGTAAAGGACTATTGAAAGATTTTAGCGTGGATTTTAGTCAGTACGAGTCTGACAGTACCTCCAGCCCGCCCTAGTTGGAAGGACTCATTTGATGGTTGTACGACGTGAAAGAAGAGTGGGGCATATTTCTTTTAAAATTGAAAATGAATATATGAAATGCTATGTTTGTAACGAAACGAAGAGTGGGGCATATTTCTTTTAAAAATGAATATATGAAATGCTATGTTTGTAACGCACCAACCTGCTGCAGCACGCGCCGCTGACGCGAGCGCTGCGTACACTCAATATGGTGTCACAACGGATTGACTGTTTCGATTGTACTTTGAGTGAATTCACACGGGCCGCATTTTGTATTGTAGCTTCATGTTTAGAATAATAATATACCTATAATCATAACTATAACTACACTATTGTATTAGGTTAAGCCTGTGATGATAGTTGTATGTGTGTTTAAATAAATAAATAAAATAAACTTGCAATCAATACAGTTAAGAGAATCACTTTTACAAGTTTCTATTATTGGCTGTTGAGTGTACAGTAGCGTGCATTAGTAATACAGCCCCATTTATTAGCGACTCTGTTTGTGTCAACTGTCTTGATGTTTGTTCATTAACTGTTCTCATTAGTAGGGAGCACAGAGTAGGTAGGGGCAGAGAATGCGAGGAAAAGAAACGTTAAAGCAAAACCGTACTTAGGTATCTTAAATTCATTCTGTTGTGTTTCTTTTTCATTTTCTTGATTATTGTGTCACGA
Source organism: Agrotis exclamationis (assembly GCA_950005045.1). NCBI lineage: Eukaryota > Metazoa > Arthropoda > Insecta > Lepidoptera > Noctuidae > Agrotis > Agrotis exclamationis. Next base: position 3,937,678 of record OX465438.1, read on the forward strand.
AACATTCTCAGTGTTTTTTTTACTAGGTACGGTATATTAAGGCTTTCACCTAGCCCACCATTGTAGACTTAATCTCTGTCATGTCTGAACTAGACTTAAAACTTTAACATACTTTACATTTTGAAAATTAATTAATTAACTAATTTATTGAGAATCACATGTATGTGGGGATGTGGGATCAGAGTCAAACAGTTTGCTTTTTACACTTAATGAATTTATTTTTCAAAAGTCAACTACGACACGTCTTCCTTTTAAATCTTAAACCGCCATCTTTTTATTCATACCTCGCTCTCGCTCTCTCCTCATATATCCATCCCTTTCGTACATTCTTACATTCCGTTTCCCACATTTTCGGCCTTCCTGCTTTCTTGTCTGTCCTCAGACACTGTTTACCTCACACACTTTAAAAATAACTTAAAATAAACAAACAAGAACTTAAATAAACTTAGGCTAATAACATTGAGAAAATTAGAACATTATAACGCTTAGCTCTTGCACACCATTCATCACCATACTACATACTAATTATTCAAAGTGACTTACATCTGGCCACCTCTTCATTTGATCAGCTGAACTTGAAGTGCGGTTGGGACCTTCAGTCGCACTATCAACCTTTTCCATATCATAGCGGTCATTTGGATGAAGTTTGCTGATTTGATACGGTCCTAAGTACATAGCCTTTAGCTTAAGTCCTGCACCAAATTGAGTTCTTTTTATAGCCACTAAGTCACCGACCTGGTACTTATGACTCGGTTTCCTTTTCTTGTTATAATATTTTCTGTTCTCTTCTTGCACAGCCAGTATTTGCTCCTTCGCCTTTTGACGCAACTCGTCTCTATTGCTCTCGTACAGTCTTGCAGTTTCCTCTTGAAGTAATTTTAAAATCTCAACATCTTCTTTACAACGCATTTTGGTACCAATCAGTAAATTATAGGGAGAGGTATTGATACTTCTTTGGAACGTGCTGTTCAATGCTCTTTGAACTCTGCTCACGTGTTTAAACCACATGCCTGTATTTTCAATACAAAGTTTGGTTAACATAGGAATTATTATTCGATGGACTCTTTCAACTTGACCATTTCCTCTAGGTATACCTGTTGTGATTGTAACATGCTGAATATTTTCTTCATTGCAGTAATCTTGAAAATCATTACTGGTGAATGCTGTTCCACGATCTGTTATTATTCTTCTGGGATTTCCAAATATTTGTTGGTGTATTCTTAATTTATTTAGAGTCTCTGCACTGGATGTACCTTTTGTAGGGAACAACCAAACAAACTTAGTGAAGGCATCAATCATTGTAAGAATATAATTGTACTGCTTTCTGGTCTCTGTCAGCGGTCCTACATGGTCGAGGTGCATGGTATCTAAGGGGATACTTTCCTTTCCAATGGGGTTGAGGAACCCTTCCTGCTTGCCCTCCTTCCTTGTGGCCAAGAGACATGGTATGCAGGATATAACAAATTCTTCCAACTTCTTATCCAAGTCTTTTATGTAGTAGTCTTTACATATTAAATCCTTCATTTTTCTCTTTGAAAAATGTCCCTTACCGTGAACTCGCATTATAATCTCCTTCTCTAAACTTTTTGGTATAAACAACAATTTTCCAGTGCCTTTGTAAAGTATATCTCCGTCTGTAAAATAATCTTTGTAAGATCTGTCCTTCAATACTTCCTTAATCGCTTTCACGCCGTCGTCTTGGTCCTGCGCCTGCTTCACCTGATCAATTAAGGAGGTAACAGTGGCCACATACGGGTTACGGCTAAGTGCATCCGCATGCCGCATCTTTTCTCCAGCTCTATGCTCCACTTCGAAGTCGTATTCACTCAGCATCATCACCCATCTTGCTACTTTTGCTGTAAGGTCCTTCTTCATCAAGGTTTGCTGAAAAGCTTGACAATCAGTTACTAATTTAAAGTGTTTGCCATATAAATAATGGCGAAACTTTTTGACACCTTCTATTATGGCCAATGCTTCCAGTTCGTAACTTGAGTACCTACTTTGTACTTCGTTAGTCCTAGCACTCATATATTGGACTGGGTGTAAACCAGTGTTAGGGTGATACTGCATGAGGATAGCTGCTATAGCTATGCTAGAGGCATCTGTATGTAACTCTGTTTTTAAGTTCGGGTCAAATATTTTTAATACTGGGCTGGTAGCCAACCTTTCCTTTAAAATATGAAAAGCTTCTTTTTGCTCCTTTTCGAACACAAAGTCTACATTTTTCTTTAATAAGTCGTTCAAAGGCTTGGCAATAACAGCATACTGCTCTATGTACTTGCGGAAGTATGAAGTCAATCCTAGAAAACTTTTGAGTTGCTTACTTGTTTTGGGTTCTGGAAATTTCACCACAGCATCCGTCTTATCCGGGTTTGGGCGTATTTCACCATCTTTAATCACATGGCCCAAGTACTCTATTTCCCGCTGTATCAACTTCGCCTTCTTCCAATTAATAATCAGCCCATATTGCGCAGCTTTCTCCAGAACTAACTTCAGTCGTTGCAATGCTTGCTCCTCATCAACAGCTGGAATAATAATGTCATCAATGAAAATCATCACTATCTTTTGAGATAACAGTTCCCTGAAAATTACATCAACAAACCGCATAAAATATTTTGGACTGACTGAAAGCCCAAACGGTGCTCTCAAAAATTCGAATTGTCCATGATGAGTAACAAATGAAGTATACGGTATGGACTCTTCACTGACTTTCAAATGGAAAAATCCATTCTTTAAATCGAGTACGCTAAATACCTTCGCTTGTGATAACCTATCTATCAGGTCATCTATAATAGGTAGAGGATACTCGTCTTTCACCATCTTTGCATTAAGCTGCCTGTAGTCAACACAAACTCTCGTTGTCCCATCCTTCTTCTTCACTAACACCAGTGGGCTAGAGTATTCAGAAAAACTTACCCTTATTATGCCGTCTTTCAACCACTCATCAATTTGTTTTTCTACAATACCCTGCTCCACGTGTGACAGTCTCCGGGGTCGTTGCACTACTGGCACATCGTCTTTTAATACAATCTTAAGTTCCAATGGAGCTTCCTTCACTTGAACTGGACGGTACGAATCAACACATTGATAAGCGCCCTGCTTAACTGATGGACTGCTGATATGCTCTAAAAGAGATTCTGTGAAACCTGTAAAGCAATTGACTTTATTTATCCACTCACTTTCATCCTTAAATATAGACACACATCCATCGCTCATTAACACCGTAACACTCTTCAAAAACTCGTGACCTATTATTATATCATGAGGCATACAGTCTCTAGGTATAATGTGAAACGTAACATCGTTGTAACACTGTCCATCAATGTCGATTACCGTCGTAATTCTACCTAATGATTGCACTTTTGATAGGCCTAAACCCGTTAGCGTTAGCCCGCCGACGTTGAACTCCACATTAAATAGTTTGGCACATAGCTCTGCCGATATATGATTCACATCACTTCCAGAGTCGATCAACGCATTTGAGCTGTGATTACCCGCTATTTTTATACACTTCACCGGTTTTCGTACGGTTTTGACAACTAAGTCTTTGTTTTTATTTATTTGCATAACCCATTGAGATGAAGTTATATGGAGATGCCCCGATGTTCTATACATACATTTTGCTTATACAAATATGAGTCAAACATGAGACAGAGAGTGAAATATTGGTTTGTCTCTTTCCTTCTAATGCAGTAATCATATTTAACAAAAGAGACAACAATATTTCGGTTGTTGCTCAAAATGGAATATTTTGTTGGGATATTTCCCACAGTTACAGCAACGTGCCCATTTCGCCATTTTATGTGCCAAGTTTCGTGGTAGTTCTGCTGTCAAACAGTTGTTTACTTTTTGTTGAATTTAGATTTTTGAGTAAATTACGGAGTGTTTTCTTTTAAAAGTGCGTGTTACCATTAAAAAACAGTAATTCAACATGCCTGGATGTTCCATTGTGTCTTGTCATGCCAGGAAAAAGAAAAATCAGCCTGAATTGACTTTGTACAGGTTAGTAACACGTTTTCATGCAAAACTACATGAAATAGAACAATTTCGGTAAAGAAATCGCTATGTGACCTTGTTTTCATGGTTAGAGTATTAATATTTGGGTTTATTTCCGTCCTACAGATAATATTTTTAATTTCTTATTTTCGTTTGTTTGTTTACAATAATAATAGTGTTGTACCGTTGCTGTAATAGTTCCCGATACTAGTCCTTCGTTACACTGAAACTGTTACCAAATGATATATTGATAAAATACTAATCATTTATAGGTTTCCCAAAATTGAAAGATTGAAGAAAAAATGGTTGGACACTATCAGTGACGAAAAAATTTGTTCTCGAAGTAAAGACTGGCTTATGTGTTCACTTCACTTTGTAGAAAAATGTTTTAACAGAACACTTGATGTTATTAGGTTACATGAGAACTCTGTACCTACAATATTTTCGGTAAGTGTGTATTAAAATGATTGTTAAATAACAGCCTGGTTTTTTAGCCTAAGTTATATGGATAGTAATGCATATTTCATTTTTTTTTTCAGACATCCAACAAAAAACAACTTCCAGAGTCATTTGTATTCTGTGAAACAAGCAACACTCAAGAATCTGATGTTTCTTGTACATCTACTGTAATAAAGCAACCATCTACCGTAATAGATGAACCATCTAGTGTAATGGAGGCACCATTGCAGTTGACCCATCAATTTGTGGGAACAGTGCACAAAGAGGTATGTAGATGTTGAATTTTTAACCGTTTTCTGACAAACAGACGGCAGCACATCAAGCGCCGCAATCTGTCAAAGACTTGTCAACTGTCACTTGAAAAGAACTTTTAGCAGTAAAATGCAATATGCAAATTATTTTTTAACGGTGCATTGTTAAGTTATTGGTTAATAGTGCTGATACATTTGGCATGTTCGTGAAAAGGCGCTGTCAGATGGGACTGATCATCTCTTAGCTGCCACGGTCTATTTTAATTTTTCATTATTATTATTTATTAATATTAGCTGTACACTTAACTTGCTACATTGAGTGTTAAAAGAGTGTCCATGGAGTTTCTTGTCCGTTCTTTTCCATAGAGATCTTCGCTCTGGAATGGGCACCTACGGTACTTTCACAGTTATTATGTCTTGTGACTAGAACTGTAGCACCATAACAATTTTGTACTGATTTATTTTTATGTCTTTTGACCATTCAAAAGTGCCTGTAATTATTGGCCTAGTTGAAATAAATTTGATTTGATTTAACTATTTATCTTTTCTATTACAGGTTTTACAAACTGGAAAAATTAAAGCGTTTAAAGAAAAATACGTCAATCAACAGAAAACAATTAAACGCCTCAATGAAATAATACGAAGGAAAAAAAAATTGCTGATTTGAAGGCTGTTGTGATAGAAGACTTGACGGGACCAAAAGACTTTTTAAAAAGACAAATTAACAAGTCCAAAGGTTTACCTGTACAATCCGAATTAATCGTCAATTTTTTAAATTAACGCTAACACATAAATATATGTATAATATTTAATTACAAGCAATAGCGCAAATGTGAAAATTTTCATTTTTTTTACGTAACTACATGGATTATAATTTAATCATGGTATCTAGTCGTAATACTATTATGTAATCCTAAAAGTACTAGGGATACTAGTATCCATACTCGTTACAGTAACACTATGTTTCTTGATTGGCACAACCCTAGCATTGGACGCCATTTTATGTGCCATGCGAACTTGTAGGTATCCACGTTTTTGGTGTAGGTATTTCCAGTCCATAGGATTATAATGTCTATGGCATAACCTCATTGCTTGACACTATTGACACTGTGTTTGACGTATCATGTCCACTGTCATGGCCGCTCGTACACGCACACTGATTGGTTGGATCCACCGCCCCGAACATAGCCTCTTTAGTCGAACGCTGTTTTACCGACTGCCCCGCACTCGCTGCTTCTCGACTGGATCTAGCTTCACGCACTGACGATTGTTTTACCGACGTGTTTCCGCCGATGGTAGGGCACTGTTTGCCCATATGGCCAAATTCGTTACATCGGAAACATTTGATTCCGTTGGTGCATTGACTGGATAAATGGCTCTTCTCTCCACAGTTGTAACAACGGCGTATATCATGCGTGGATGCTTCCTTCTTCTTTTCAGTTACCGGGTCAGCTCGTCCTTCCTTCTTATTTTTATTTCCTTTCATCTTTTCGTAAATTGCTAATTTCTCCTTGAGTGCGCTGTATGTCGTAACGCCGTACAATACAGATTTGTATATTTGATGATCTTCGATGCCGTCTATTATATATTGAATAGCCACGTAGTCAGGGAATTTCGCTCTTTTACCCAACTCTTTCATTGAGAGCATGTATTGGTAATAGCTCTCATCTCGCCGTTTTTTACGCGCTGCCATCAACTCATGCATCTCTTTGGAATTTATCGTTTCAGGAAATTCTTTCACTAGAGCCGCTTTGAGTTCTTCATACGTCCTGAACACTTTTTCTGACTTAAGCCACAACGCCGCCGTGCCGATGAGGGACCGCCGCGCGATTATCAACTTTTGCTGCGCTGTCCAGTTGAACACTTCAGCGTTATCTTCGATGTCTTGGGCCCATTTAGTGGAGGAATACGATTTATCCTCGCCGTCAAATTGGGCGATGCCGCCGTCGACATTGTAAAACATGGCCGCCGCCGCTGCTGCCTGTGGCCCCGTGCCACCGCTTTTGCCACCGTCGTCCGTCATTCTCGTCTTCGTCTTAGTATTGGTAGGCGGGTTATCCGCCGCCGTGTCGTAGAAAATTTCGTCTTCCGTCTTAAAGTTCGTCGAACACCGTGTGTGCACCACACCACGTGCACTCCGTCGTCTGTCGTCTTCGTGACTCTGAGCCGCACAGATCCCGGACGAGCCCCCAAAATATGTGGGGATGTGGGATCAGAGTCAAACAGTTTGCTTTTTACACTTAATGAATTTATTTTTCAAAAGTCAACTACGACACGTCTTCCTTTTAAATCTTAAACCGCCATCTTTTTATTCATACCTCGCTCTCGCTCTCTCCTCATATATCCATCCCTTTCGTACATTCTTACATTCCGTTTCCCACATGTATGTATAAAATTATGTTGCTCATATTTGCAACCATGTTGTCAGTTAAAAAGAAAGCTAACAAGGATATTTTCATATACAGGGTGGTCCAGGCCAAATGGATAAAAAAATTTTTTAGGTAGTCCGTTTAGGGACCTATTTGTACCCGCCAGGAAAAAAATCGCTTGTCACTCGCTTAAAAGATATGTTTTTTTTTGTAATTTTTGAAATATCACCACTTTTAATGTTTTCATGATTTTTATTTACTTTCAGAATGAAAAATTATATAATATTTTTATTTTAGGTGCTTACTTAGTTAGACATTGCACTCTCTCAGAAAGATAAAACAAAAAACCGACCAAGTGCGAGTTGGACTCGCCCATGAAGGGTTCCGTAGCAGCAAGCATAGATTAGAGATATAATTATATTGAGATTAGTAAGTAATATACACAAACAATAAAAATAACTTTGTTTTTCCATAGTATTTGTATGAATGGCAAAGTTATATTTGCGGTTTTTGAAAATGTACTATATCTCAAAAACTGCTAACTGTATCTCATCCAAACCAAAATTCGTTGGTAGTTTTGGTTGAGGTCTACATTATATATTTTTTTTAGTTTTATTATTCTCTTATTTTAGAAGTTACGGGGGGGGGGACACACTTTTTACCACTTTGGAAGTGTCTCTCGCGCAAACTGTTCAGTTTAGAAAAAAATGATGTTAGTAACCTCAATATCATTTTTAAAGACCTATTCATAGATACCCCACACGTATGGGTTTGGTGAAAAATTTTTTTTTTGAGTTTCAATTCTAAGTATGGGGGGCACCCCCAAAATTTGTTTTGTTTTGATTTTTGTGTGAAAATCCTAATGCGGTTCACATAATACATCTTTCTACCAAGTTTCAACAGGATAGCTCTTATACTTTCGACAAAAAGTGGCTGTGACATACACGGACAGACAGACAGACAGACAGACATGACTCTATAAGGGTTCCGTTTTTGCCATTTGGCTACGGAACCCTAAAAATCAGACTGATCTGCAAATTTGAAGTGCATTTAATTTCATATCAATGCAAGAATAATTACTTTCCTTGAAATCAACAGATTTATCGTAAACTCTAATTAAATTTTAAAAAAAAAACGAAAAAAAAATTTTTGTTAATTTTCTGGCGGGTACAAATAGGTCCCTAAACGGACTACCTAAAAATTTTTTTATCCATTTGGCCGGGACCACCCTGTATATTTAAGATATTCTCACGTTTTACCACTATGTCGCCTGATAGCAATGATGTGGTCGACGGTGAAGCACACTTGCCTAGAAGTAACCTGTTCACTTCTGACTTGAAAATTCCAAAGTTGTAGCTATTAGGAATAAGATACTTTGGCAGGGAATTCCATTCCTTAGCTGAGAATCAATTTTCAGTGTTATTTTGAATAAGCATAGCCACCTAATTATTCAAAGGAATGTACAGTACACTACATCACTAGACAGTATAAAACTAAGTCGCTTCCCGCTGTCTGTCTGTTTCTATGTATGCTTAGATCTTTATAACTCCGTAACGGATTTCGATGCAGTTTCTTTAAATATATAGAGTGATTCAAGAGGAAGGTTTGTATGTATATAACATGCATAATATAGTAGAGATTGTACCTAAGTGCAGCCGGGATGGGTAGCTAGATATTTATAAGTACTGCAGCCTCTGCCCAAACCTACTCTTCACCCATGAATTACTAACCTCGCCCCGCGTGAGTGCGTCCGTCGGCCTCGAGAGCTGCTTACCGCCGTAAACTGACAACACCTGGTACACGCACTACTTACCTAATGGACCACTGCTCAAAGAGAAACAGCATACGTAAAGGTGTAACTGACAGCTGGAACCTGATTATGACAGTCATGGATAGAGCTGGTCGAGTGATACTAATTTAGTAACCTGTTGCATGTCCTTTTTAGGGTTCCGTAGTCAAATGGCAAAAAACGGAACCCTTATAGATTCGTCATGTCTGTCTGTCTTTCCGTCCGTATGTCACAGCCACTTTTCTTCGAAAGTATAAGAGCTATCCGGTTGAAACTTGGTAAGTAGATGTATGTGAACCGCATTAGGATTTTCACACAAAAATAAAAAATAAAAACAAATTTTGGGGGTTGCCCATACTTAGAATTGAAACTCAAATGTTTTTTTTTCACCAAACCCATACGTGGGGTATCTATGGATAGGTCTTTAAAAATGATATTGAGGTTACTAATATTATTTTTTTCTAAATTGAACAGATTGCGCAAGAAACACTTTCAAAGTGGTAAAATGTCCCCCCCCTGTAACTTCTAAAATAAGAGAATGATAGAACTAAAAAATATATATGATGTACATTACCATGCAAACTGCCAGCGAAAATTGGTTTGAACGGGATCAAGTAATTAGTTTTTTTTTAATACGTCATAAATCGTAAACCGCAATTTACCTTTCAAAGTTACAACCTACTACAAGAACTTTTATATTATGTTACTTCATCATCATCATCATCAGCCGGAAGACGTCCACTGCTGAACATAGGCCTCCCCGTTAGACCGCCACGCCGAACGACAATTCGCCACTTGTATCCATCGGTTGCCCGCGACCCCCTTATTATGTTACTTGCTGCTACGGAACCCTTTATGCGCGAGTCCGACTCGCACTTGGCCGGTTTTTATATGTATTTCACATCCAGGTTTATTTGCTGGCGATCAGAATAATAGCAGTACTAAATGACATGCATAGTGTCAGCAATTGTGGGCATAGAGTGAGATACGGGTAAACGAGAAAAATAGCTTCTTTGACTTATCCACAGTTGTTATTACAGAATCTGTTACCAATAGTACTTTGCTACATTAATACTCTGACTTTAAAAGGGAACACAGTACAGTTCCTAGGGCAGTATACTCACTACCACCACGTCCGAACGATCACTGTCGATCCATTGGACTGTGGTGCTTAACAGACAACTACCACTAGACTCAGCATAACGCTAAAGCAAAGGCGTTTGTGTTCTCTTTATGGGAATACTCAACCATGTATATGAGTCCTCCAGCCCTCAGTGGAGCTGAAGGGACTGTCAGACTCATCCACCGCGTTCCTTTAATTGCCCTTAACGTCCCAGGGTCATGCTTACCTGTTCCGGATTTTTAAACGCCCATAGGCCCATAAGCCACCGCAGACTGATGAGATAGAGAACTAAATTATAAAGATTAAGGCTAGTATGAAAATTGCCAAAAATACACAGTACTTTAGTCACGTGGGAAATCGTCCATAATGTAAAACATTATGATCCCACACACCTATTTTATCATATTTTAATATTTACTAGATACCCACCTCGCCTTCTTATGACAGCATCATTAGTAATGAGAGAAAAGAGATAAAATTTTAATGTTTTTCAAGCTTTTATTTAACTGCCCACGGCGACGGACGTCACAAGACGATCTCCGACCACCGTAGGCGCGGGCATGCGGGCGGCGAGTAAAGGGCAACTCGCTGCCCGACCATGGACCATGCCCGGGTCGACGGCGCGTTGTGTTTCACGCGCGCTTCAAAGAGCGTCAGCATAATGACGGGGCCTCCTCTCTAGAGGGCCGAAGCCTGCCGGGGTCGCGGGACTTATCTCATTATCGTGACCCCGGAACATAAAGGGCTATTGAATGACACCGTGGATTTTAGTTAGTACAAGTCTGACAGTCCCTCCCACCCTGCCCGGGGTGGGAGGACTCATTTGATGATTTAACTACGCAAAAAAAAGCATTTAATTAACTAGCAATGTTTGTATTTTCGATTCGTACACTTGGCGACGCAAGTTTCCGATACCGTATGATATGACTTTGGTATTCATTGACGCGTGGCTATGTACGAACCTCAATGCATTTGTATTGCGATAGTCACCTGGAGACCAAAATCGTAAGGTATCGGAGACTTTAGTCGCCTTGTATACGAAGGGGCTTAGAGAGGTAGAGATTTTTTTCGCGGTGACTTTTTGTCACCCAGTCGATAAACCGATCGCTGGGAACTATTAGTCACCATAGTCAGCGCACTCCCATATATCGTCATAGCACTCAATGGGGTGAAAAAAAACGGGTTACTCCATTTTGGTTTATCTTTGATTTTTTCTTCTTTGATTCTGGGCTAAAATATGACCAAAAGAAAATCCGTTTTACAAAACACAAACACAATATTTGCCAACGACACGCTAAGAAGAAGAAGAAGAACCCATTTTAAAAATGATCATCTTGAGACACATTCATGTGAAATGTAAGATTCAAGCTACTATTAAAGATACAGCTCGATCTAAGCTTATGACAGACAGTTGGCGTGTATTAAAATATAACCTCCCGGAGCTTTATGACTTTAGAGTTCATTCTACCGCTGTCACTCTCATGATTCTGTTACGGTGCATCCACACCGCCGGTAACATTTGTGGAGCAACAAAAGGCAACACGGTAACATTCGGCAACATTCGGTAACTTTTGTGGCTCCTTGTTACTATTTGTTGATTGTTACTCATCCACACCGCAGTAACATCCGACAACAAATGTTGCCGTGTTACTGTATGTCGAGTAACGTTGCTCAACAATCGGCAACATTGTTAGATAATGGGGGTAACATTGTTACCGAATGTTGAGCAACGTTACTCGACTTACAGTAACACGTCAACACTTAGTAACATTTTGTTGGCGGATGTTACCGAGCAACATTTGGAAACGTTGAGCTACAAATGTTACCGGCGGTGTGGATGCACCGTTAGATTTCTAACCTTACATTAACAAGACTTCACAGCGCTACAAGGAGGTAAACAAAAACTATAATTAACGATCCAATGTGACAGTACACGGGAAGAGATTCGTCCCGCCTTGTATGTGCCACGTATGTGCGCCACGTATGTATGCCTCATATGTGTGCCTTATATGCGTGCTTCGTTGGATTTACGCCTCGTTACGTGCGAGCTTGTGACTCTGTGGCTTATGGGACGCACATAAACTGGCGGAGATACAACACAGATAGTTGAGGATATACGGGAGAATAATGTGACGAGCTGAGTAAGGTAGACCAGATATATGGACAGAATACACTTTATTTTAAAACTGCGGTCTTATAGCCAATAATATTCAGCAATATCTGGATCAGCCGATATCTTCCAGATAACCTTTGCTTGGACAAAAACAAAAATAATTACTTTTCAAATACACACACACACATAACTATTGGCCTGTTGGTCTAGTGGTTAGTGACCCTGACTGCTATGCCGGAGGTCGTGGGTTCGATTCCCACCCAGGACAAATGTTTGTGTGATGAGCACGATCGTTTGTTCTGTGTCTGGGTGTAATTTATCTATAATATGTATGTATTTAGAAATATATAAGTATGTTTATCAGTTGTCTAGTACCCATAACACAAGCTCTGCTTAGCTTGGGACTAGATGGCGTTGTGTGATAGTTGTGGAATATTATTATTATTTTCCTTTATTCATTTTTTTAACTTATTAAATACATTTTTAAATATTTTCACAAAAATAATAAAAAAAAACATTTAAAAATATAAATAATAGTGGCCCACCGGTATCGAGAACAGGGTCCAAGCTACCGGCAGTCAGGGCTCCAGAGAAAGGAACCTCCTAACAATGCGCACCGTGTCCAGAAGAACTGCTTTCTGAATCTGGCCCTTGATCCAGCTGCCTAACGAGAGCCTCCTTAGATGTTGGTCGAGGCTCTTAGCAATTAAGCCATGGACCGACACGACTATCGGCACAATGATTGCTGAATCCACATCCCACATATCGACAACCTCGCGAGCCAAATCAATATACTTGATTTGCTTATCTTTTTCAGCTTTTACGAGGTTCTCGTCATGCGGGACGGTTATGTCAACAATCATTGTGCGCCGCTCTGATCGATCCACCACCACTATATCAGGTCTATTGGCTACAATAGTCCTGTCAGTGATGATGGATTGATCCCAGTACAGTGTGATATTGCCACTTTCGAGAACTGGGTCGGGCACATACCTGTAGTACGGCACTTCGGATTCCACAAGGCTGTACTTCAGAGCAAGTTGTTGATGGATTATCCTGGCTACAAGGTTATGTCTATGCAAGTATTCTCCGTTAGCCAGACGAGAACACCCGGAAATAATGTGACGGATTGATTCGCCAGGACGGTGGCATGCCCGACATATGTCAACCGTGCCATCCTTCACAATAAATCTCCGGTAGTTATTCGTCATCATAACTTCATCCATAATTGCACAACAAAAACCTCGGTTTCACCAAAGAGGTTCCCGGATCGTAGCCAGGCCACGGACGCTGACAAATCTACATCAGGCCCATGTAGAGCTCGGAAAAAGCGTCCGTGAAGCTCCTTGCTCTGCCATACCTCCATGCGATGATTAGTGTCAAGCACCGCAGGTTTGCGCCAGTTCTCTTTAGCCAAGGAGAGCGGGGTGAGGCCCTTGTCCACCGCTACTACATCTCGATGCATTCCCACGTCGGCTTTTAGGAAATATTCCCTGAGATTGCATATCTCGACCTTAGAAAACCTCGACCTCCACATTTTCGCGGGATATACAATCTCATAACCGAAGACCGTGGGTGATGCATTCGATATGCAGTCAGCAATGTACGGACCCTCCTATCCAGGGCATCAAGTTCTGTTTGAGTCCATTTGAGTATGCCAAAAGAGTACATCAAGACTGGCATGACCCAGCCGTTGAAGGCGCGCACCTTATTACCACCTGATAGAAGGCTATTAAATACTTTTTTCAGGCGGCCAAAGAAACGCTCCTTCAACGATTGTTTCATGCGAGTAACATTGATGCCCAACGCTTCCGACATACCCAAATACTTATAGGTTTCGGTTGCTGAGAGGGATCTAAGGCTTATGGAATCCGAGAGTTGGGTGCTCACAGATTCCACAATCTCTCCTCGCTTTACATGCATGACCGCACATTTGTCCACACCAAATTCCATCCTGATGGCGCTACTGAAGGTTTATTATTATTATTATTATATTACTGTCCTTTTGTTCTACAACAACAAGAGGACGTCCCTCCTGCCTGCATAAGCTCTCCAATCAATCAGTTGTTCTACACGATTCTAAGAAGACATAAAGAAGATAGTTTATCAATATAAAACAGCATCTGTCTTCTGCGTGTCGGTAATAATTTTTGATTTTTTTTTGAGAGAGGCCCCGGAACGCAAAGGGGAACAAGGAGGTTTTTTGTCAATACGATTCTGAAAGTCCTTTCCTCTCCTTCCTGAGGCCTTATCGCATGATTTCTGTACTATATTTACAGGGCATATTTATTCTCAGGGCAGAAGGAATTAATTCATGATTTATCCAAAAAATCTATGATGGTTATTCCACATCTCTGTCTTGTTGCTCATTTATTTTATTTTCTGATACCAAAATGTTGTGCTCTGCAGTATTGGTACCCGTATGTTTCATCAAACGTAATGTAAATGCAGGCGTATCCGACGCGACTTACCCGTAATGTAGACTTTTTTGTCGATGCTCTCCGACACATAAATCATTTGGGCTCACTCCCAATAACATCTCATTTGCGTACTTCTATGTTCGTACAATGTTTTTTATGTGTAATTTTTCTATGACTTTTTCCTGTAGTCTGAATTGAAGATTCATGTTTTAGGATTGAGGACTCATGGACTCATTGGATGATTTTACCACGATAAAAAAGAGGGAGCTTTTTATCGAGTCCTGAGGTCCTGAGGCGCGGAATGCGGACGGCAAGTTATGGGCGACTCTCTGTCCGATCATGGACTCTGCCCGGGTCGACGGCGCGACGTGTTCTACGCGCGCCTCAAAGGGCTGTCAGCAATTTGACGGGGCCCCCCTTAGAGGGCCAAAGCCTGCCGGGGTCCCGGGACTATTGCATAACCGCGTGGCCCCGGAAAATAAAGGGCTATTGAAGGACACCGATGATTTTAGTCGTATTTACAAGCTTGACAGTCCCTCCCGCTCCGCCCTGGGTGGGGGATTCATTTGATGATTTTACCACGTTAAAAAAAGGCGGTCCGTTGTACTGCGGTAAATTATGTTGGGGTTGACTTCCAGTGTAGCCGAATGCTAAATACCAGTATTTTACTAAAAAAATCGCAATTGTCTATCTGACCTCCACAAACCAGTTACTGGGTAATACGATAGTTTCTGATACGACCGTTCATTCATTAAGATAATGCGACTAATAGTTACGACCATAAAAGTTCTGTAGTTGACAGCCGGGATCATAGTGTTACTTTTCTGCCTGCAGGAAAGTCGTATTTAAACACAGCAAGCGTACTATCTGAATTTATTTATGTATGTACGTACACAACTACTATAAAATGCCATTTCCCGACAAGATTCGATGCATGTTAACTTAGGGCCGCGGGCAGTCTTCTCAACTGCATTTACTGCAATCTGATGCAAATATCTGTCAAATATTTTGTACCAACTCTAGCTCTCGGCTTTGTCTGTATTTGGGGTAGGTATTATCCCACGGATACACACTACACGAACAAGAACTAAAGAAAACAAAAGAGATTTATTGAAATACAGGACAAAACAAAAAAAATATATACAGGGTGTCCAGTAATGAATGGATAACCTTGGAATGGGTCATAGTAGAACTAAAGGCGATTCAGAAAAAAATACAAAAAAAAATCAATACCGAGTATTTCCTAAGATATGAGACTTTTAAGAATATTGATAATTTTTGGTACCCTACTTTACATTCTTGCACACCACGACCACAAATTGATGAATTTCATAATTTTTTTATTGTTAAAAAAAATCTACATTAACTGAGCTGGTAGATGAGCAGTAAATAGTGACACTGTTAATACACGGCTTTTCAAAAAATTAACTCGAATTAGTGCTTTAGTGAAAAAATTGAGAAAATATTTCTTTATGACAAAGTTTAAGTTAACCATAGCATGAAAAAAATGTATGGGCGCACAGGTGACCAATAATTTTAAAATAATATGCACTTAATACAGATTTCAAAATGGTATTAGTTATCATTGTACCTAATGTAAATAATGAATTATTGCTAATTGTGTCTGAAAGGAGAGAAAATTGCTGCTAAGAAAAGTTTGAAATATTCAGGTATTCCAGGTATACCCCAAATATTTTAAGGATTTCACCGAAGAAAAAAAAGTCTCATTTTCTAGACGCTTCGAATGACACCTATTTCAAATCGGTTGGATACCTTCACCCAGGTCAGGTTAGCAAATTTCTCTCCTTTCAAACACAAATAGCCATTATTCATTATTTTCAATAGGTACAATGACGAAAAAACGTATGGCAACACAGGTGACCAATTATTTTTAAATTATATGCACTTAATGCAGATTTCAAAATAGTTTTATTCATCGTTTTAACTATTGAAAATAATGAATAATTGCTATTTGTGTTTGAAAGGAGAGAAATTTGCTAACCTAACCTAACCTGGGTGAAGGTATCCAACAGATTTGAAATAGGTGTCATTCGAAGCGTCTAGAAGATGAGACTTTTTTTTTCTTCGGTGAAATTCTTAAAATGTGTGGGGTTTACCTGGAATACCTGAATATTTCAAACTTTTCTCAGCAGCAATTTTCTCTCCTTTCAGACACAATTAGCAATAATTCATTATTTACATTAGGTACAATGATAAGTAATACCATTTTGAAATCTGCATTAAGTGCATATTATTTTAAAATTATTGGTCACCTGTGTTGCCGTACATTTTTTTCATGCTATGGTTGCTTAAACTTTGTCATAACGAAATTTTTTCTCAATTTTTTCACTAAAGTACTAATTCGAGTTCATTTTTTAAAAAGCTGTTTAGGAGCAGTGTTATTATTTACTGCTCATCTATTAGCTCAGTTAATGTAGATTATTTTTACAATAAAAAAATGATGGAATTCATCAATTTGTGGTCGTGGTGTGCAAGAATGTAAAGTAGGGTACCAAAAATTATCAATATTCTTAAAAGTCTCATATCTTAGGAAATACTCGGTATTGATTTTTTTTTGTATTTTTTTCTGAATCGCCTTTAGTTCTACTATGACCCATTTCAAGGTTATCCATTCATTACTGGACACCCTGTATATACTCGTATATGTAAAGAATAACAATACGAACGGAAAAACCGAAAATAAACAATTTGGTTCTATTCGAGGCCAAAAGGCTTCTACTATCTCAGCATGTGCTGCGACATTTTTAAAATTGTCACAGCGCTGGGAAAGGATAACAATTAGCCAAAAATAATAATCTTCCTACTGTTGGAACACAGGCCCACTCTCTGTAAGAGGGAGTGGTTTGTAAATCACCACGCGGGCTAGGGGTTCCATTCCCTCACGATGTTTTCTCCATCGCTTTGAAAGCAGTGGTGATGAAATAAATTTACACTAAGGATGCCCAGGACCAGGAGGGTTGGCGCTCTTTGGGGGAGGCTTACGTTCAGCAGTGGACGGCAATAGGCTGATAAGGATACCTGGTTTGAAGCCACGACCTACAAGTCGCAAGTCGGGGCCGATACCACTAGGCCACCAGTTTTCATACGTCTCCTGCAATCAGGTCGCCTAGCTTTTAGAGACAGAGCTATACTCGTACAAGTCGTCTAGCGCCATCTCGCTCCCACAGTGAAATTACTATCGCTTTAAGATGTCTTGGGCTGATGTGCGGTTGTTGTTGTTCGGCCACGACAATATTAGTATGGAAACACATATTCGTGTGCTATCTTAATCTTCATATTGCCATACATATTTATAAACGACACGATTTGTTGGTAAAATAGATCGTATGATTTTCGCTAGCAATTTCCGATGGCTATAACTTATCAACCTTACATAATACATTTATAACCTCATGCCTACTTTCCTTGAAGGAGTAGGTAGTGATATTTGAAATGCTACTAAACTATGTACTCCTTTCTACCTATGCCTTTGATTGACCTATGAATATAAAATGACACCATTTTGTTTAAAAAAAAACAAACATCATTTTGTTCGATCTTGGAATCGAAATCATAAACCGTACGTTCAGCAGTAACGCTGCCGACCACTAGACCACCAAAGCACAGCATTTAATATTTTTACCCTAACTTTTTTTGGGCTGGTAGAATTATCAAATGAGCTCTCTCGCCCTTTGTGGAGAGATGAAAACAAGTCAGGCACTTATTGACTAAATCTTCAGCCTATGTCTTCGGTTGCCTTTTGCCTCCAGGGCCGCAGTATCCTGCAGACAATCCCGCGACATTTTTAAACTACAGCAAAAAATGTAAGCCACATTTTTTTATAAATTTAACATTTTAATCCTCAGCTTCGCCTCAAACTCTAAACCGTAACTAATTATCACTACTATACAAGTCATCCCCCCGGGTTGGCTCGAACATAGTGTCGTGATGTAACATCTGAAGTTAAATTAATATATCTATTATTAACAGGAGCCACACAACTTTGAGATTGTTTACACGTCGTTGTTTTGTGGGCTAAGGCATGAGGGAAGACCGGTTTCTGAAAAACCTGTGGTCAGACCGCATGTCGAGCGATAAATTATTACATCTTCTATCGGTCCACTCCGGGTAACGACACCATAGGGTACCTGTAATCTTTCTTTTTATGGTGGTAAAATCATCTAATGATGGACTCATTTCCTACCCAAGGCGGGGCGGGAGGAACTGTCAGACTTGTACTGACTAACATCCATGCACGGGGATCCTTCAGAAACCCTTAACGTTCCGAGTCACGTTTACCAGATGAGTCAGTCCCACGACCCCGGCAGGCTTTGGCCCTCTTAGCCCGTCAGATTACTGACAGCTCTTTGAGGCGCGCGTGGAACACAACACGCTGTCAACCCGGGCATAGTCCATGATCGGACGGCGAGTCACCTATTTAATCGCCGTCTACATGCCCGCGCAGAGAAATAGACATGTCCGCCATGAGTTTATGACTTGAGCCCCACAACAATGTTCTAGCATACATATTATTGTAACAGTGGATGTAATAATTAATTTTAACGCTAGCGACACGTGCACAAAATTATAGTTGACCTGATTAAAAGTTTTAATTATGGCTAATTGTAGTGTTTTAGGGAGAGTCACGTGGTCTCTGGTTGGAGTTTGTGAGGTTAGCAGAAGCATTGATTTATCTAGAAACCTACAGTGACCGGCATGGATCTTGAGCGCTGACCTTCACCTGCGCAGAAGTGAGTTATTAGGTCCCTTTGGTAGATGAAGTGAGGAACGGGGGCGGGGAAAATGTAGTGATTGGCTCGCGTAGCGTGCCGTAGCGCATCGCGTCATAGCCGCCACTCGGGATTCGTTCTTTTGTACGTTTTATTTGTTATAATTTGTGTGTTTTATTGTGCGTTTCATTTGTCGATAAGTGTACGATGCGCAAAGCGATCCCCACTCTTACGCCGAGCGCTCAAGAACCGTGCCGGTATTTGTACTGATATATGGAACGGTGGTTGCAAATGCATTTGTTGAGCGTGAGGTCGATAGTTTGGTTCTAAGTTCGGACATCATAGATTTAAATTGAGACGATATGGTTGGCGCAGTGGGTAAGCTTGCTCCTGGTCTGGGTGTTTGTTTATGTGAGTTTCTATGTTTGTAAACGCACCCATGATACAGGAAAAATTCTATTGTCGGTCAATGTTTTTCCAACGTCTTTTTAGTAAAATAAATAATAATAATAGTTTCGATTATCATTGACAGTATTTTTATGTTAACTGGCCTGTTGGTCTAGTGGTTAGTGACCCTGACTGCTATGCCGGAGGTCGTGGGTTCGATTCCCACCCAGGACAAATGTTTGTGTGATGAGCACGATCATTTGTTCTGTGTCTGGGTGTAATTTATCTATAATATGTATGTATTTAGAAATATATAAGTATGTTTATCAGTTGTCTTGTACCCATAACACAAGCTCTGCTTAGCTTGGGACTAGATGGTGATGTGTGATAGTTGTGGAATATTATTAATTTATTATTTTTATTCCCACATAAACTTCCATCCATCCCCTTGGGGTGCATACTAAAATTCATACTCGCCTTTTACGACATGAACATATTCATACAAAGTAGAAAATATTCTAATTAGCGGTGAGCGGTAATCAAACGGAACGTATGCAAAGCGAGCGTTAATACTAATTGAATGAGCTTGAAAAAACTGGACTAAATGTCGTTTAAAATGTTAATATGTGTGTGTGAAATGTTCTCCATTTCAGAGAAAAGATATTTGCATAGCTGTCCCGGATTGGAATGTTTTAATTGATATGACAAGACCAGGTACCATACAATTTTTAAAATTTTTTTTTGGTCCCGTTATCTGTAATCAAATCTTGCAAGTTAAATTTGATCCACTTCCCGGTTTCCGATTGAGCTCAAATTTAGCAAGTATATGCATATCCCGTGGCAATGCAATATTATGATAACATGGAGCTGATCTGTTGATGGAGCTGGAAGGTGGCCATAGGAATTCTGCAACGAAACGCTGCAAACCTATCGAGTTTAGACACGTTTGTTTCGTCTTGAGAGTACTTCGTCTATCGTATTTTTTAAACAATGAAAGCTTTTAGAGATGGGTAACTAGCCGAAATTTCAATAGCTAAGCTAACCGGCTATTTGTGGTGTAATAGCCAGCTAGCTAGCCAGCTATTTGGCTACTTGGCTATTGAACAATAGCGTTTAGTAACTAGCGGCGCGGCGACGCGGCGCCGGTGTAGCTAGGTAGGACTTAAATAACGAACAACGACAACAAAGCTTAGATGGTGAAAGATTTCGTTTATTAATTTTATTTTATTATCATAACAAGAAATGATTTCCTCTCGGAGGTCATAATAACCAAAATAGTAACTATCAAATGTTTATTTATTTTAAACCTGACGGTAACTAACCACCTGTCTAATTATCGGATTTCATAAGTTCTTTTATTAAACGGACGAAATTACTAAGTGTAATGCTCTCTCTCTCTTTGTCTCATCTATTTTGTGAATATTGTGAGATAAAGATGGACGATACGAATGAAGATCACACACGCGTAGCGCAGTGAGCGCGCACTCAGCTATCGGCTATTTTGGCTACTCTCGCAACCCGGCTACCGAATACCGGGACGGCTACAAAACGTAGCAGTTACCTATACCTGTGGCGGCTACGCAGCTACGAGCGGCTACGCGGCTACGAGCGGCTACGCGGTTACCGGCGGCTACTGGCTATGTCATAACCTGTCAGTTCTCTAGCCAACCAGTAGCCGATAGCTAGCTATCGTATTGACGGATATCATAGCCGTGGCTATTTTGCTCATAGCCGGTATTTAGCTAGTTATGGCTATAGCTACCCATCGCTAAAAGCTTTTATTAAATCATCAAAATGACACCTCCCGCATGTTACTGTCAGACTTGTACTGACTAAATCCTCGACCGTGGCAGGCTTTGGCCCTCTAAGGCCCCGTCAGTATGACAAATATGTCAGATAATTCCTTCTAGTTCAATTAAAAAATAAAACAAGTACGTTCATCACAGTAATAAAACAACAAGCATGTTTGTCATAAACAGCAGGAACGTACTGACAACGTCATAATTCTCTACAACACAGAGACTACACAAAGAGAGGATTTCAACACAAACAGCGTCAAAATAAGCGGTCAAAGCCAGTACAAAAGCTGATGTTTTCACAAGGAAATATCTCACAAAATAGAGGCATTGTTTCACTATTATAGTGCTACTAAAAATATTTATCGTGAAAAAAGAAAACGGGATCTTGATTAGATTTTATGGTACGCCAAAAATATAATATGTGTAAATATTGTTGATTTTATTCCATTCTTGTTGTCTTGAATTACTAATTATAGTAAACTACATAATTTGAGAAAAAATATCATCTGACAAATTCGCTAGGATTCGACAAAATTTCATAGAATTGTACTTATATTCTGTAGTTTTCACGTTTTTGTGAATTAAAGTAAACGCGAGCTTTGACGTTAATTTGATGGAGAAAATTATTTCCTCGTTCGTATATTAAAGGTGCTTTTTCATTTCCGTACGATTTACGTCGTACATACATATTTCAAGTACGAAGTTAAGGGCAAATACTTTGAATTAGGAACTCTTTTTGGTTAGGCAATCTATTTGCATAGTTGTCAAAAATACTGTTCACATCAAATCATCGGTACATCTACCTAAAAACTCTTTTACTCATCTTCCATACATCTTAATACAATCCATATAAAACACACTAGTGAATCCACAAGTTACAATTTGTCAAAGCAGCCCACAATTTAGCCTTCCGCAGTGTAAATCAAGCGAGTGCCATACTGAAGCCTGGCTCAAAAGTAAACTACTTTAAATTAATTAAGGCGCTGTTTGTTTCCCTCCCAGCTCGGCGTATTACATCAATCACGGCGTATTAATTCACTGACGGCCAAGTTTCCCATATGCCCGGAGTTGGGAATACAGGATGGCGTATTGTGGGAATAATACGCCGTTTTGGGTTTGGACTAGTTTTGAAATTGTATGTGGATATGAGTATTATTTAGTTATTTATGCATTTTTAAGACGTGACATATTTTTCAAAAATAAATTATAATAATATCTGTTACTGACTATGATTGTGTATAACAACAATTACAGTGTATTAGTTTACTGGTAGGTATCCATGGAATCCAAACACGAAAATTGGAAATAAATAATAGTGAATTTCACACAACATATTTATAAAACCCCATTTCAAAGTCATTCTAGTTTCGAAACTTAATTTTTGTGTGTTTTACATTTTTAATTTCATAAACTCATTTAAGTTCTTTGATAAATACCATTAAATGAATAAAACTAATCAAGCCAATGTTTGTGCCACGTGACGCATATGGCTTACATTAATCAGAGAATATTAACTCACTAATGAACGAGTTTTCATAAGCCTGGAGTTGGGATATGGGAATACGAAACAGCGTATTGCGGAAATAAAACGCCGTTTCGTTGTATGATGCGTTTTCCTATGCAATGCGAACGTACAAAATATCTTATGGTATTAAAAGACGATGATTTTAAAAATTGCTGATTTTCATTCTTTGAATAAATGAATTTAGATTTAAAATGATGTTCTATTATTGATGGCAAATGCGACTCATTGTTCATTTGATATCGTTATTAACCCTAGAAGCCCAATCTAGGTCATTTTTACCCACACAAAAACGAATAATTGCTTTATCTTTCGCACACTTCTTTCGATTGCCGTGATTGATCGAACCAACTTAGTACAAACCACGAGCTAACAGGAGACAACCGTGTTGCCTTGGTAAGTACCTCCATATTGAAGTTATCGTAATGTTGTAGGTCAATTTGACCTATGTTTAGGCTTTGTGTAACTTTTTGAAATGTATGAAAACTGTTTATAATGAGATAACTGCTTTATGAAACTGGTTGATTGTTTTGAAATATTTATTAATTAGAGATTTTATTTTGATTTTTCTTTATATCTTTAGTTTTTAAGATAAAAACCGGAAATATCTCATTTTGTTCCAAATTTTTGTGTGTTTACCTATTTTTGTATTTTCAAAGATATAATAAATAGATATTAAAAAATTTATGCGTCTTTTAATTTCATGAATAATCAATACAAATAAATAATGACGAAAAATAATCAATTTAACATCATAAACTATCCTATACGTGTATTTATTTATGTAGGTAATTTTGACCTATGATTGGGCTTTTTAGATAGCAAAATATGATTGGGCTTCTAGGGTTAAAAAAAAGTCTTATTTAATAACATTTTTAGGGCCAGCTCACACCGAGACGCGACGCGGCGCAACGTGACCCAACAGTCTGTACTGGAAATGTGTATCTTTTCGTGTAGTAAATAGAGTTAGATTTTGAGAAGCTCTATTGAAATGTGCGCGCAGCGTCGCGACCTGGTGTGACCCTTAAAGAGAAAATATGATAGAGACAAAAATTGTAAAATAAATTAAAGTGCACCTAAGTTTAATCACTTACCTATTTTAGAGCTTGATTTCACCGATGGACATAAAAACGTCTGTCGGGTCAGCTAGTAGGGGAACAGTGTAGACCACACGAGGTATGATGGGAAATTACACACTTAAGGCAAACTTAACACAAAACTAACGTAGCAAAAGCGCCAACAGGAAGCCATTTGCGTCTGGCCGCTTGCAAATGACGTCCTGATGGCGCTTGCTCTACGTTAGTGTTTGTTAAGTATGCCTAAAGAGTGTATGTCCCCATTATACCTCGCGATTATTAACGTCCCCGTCTTATACACTGTTCCCCTACATACCATCCAAAAGTTTAAAAAATGCGGTGCGTCACCTACTTAATTTCTTGTAACATAAAACTCATTAAAGCAATGTTTGTTGTCTCCAAGTATACATCAATCACGTCTTAATTAATTTACCATGACTAAGTTTACTGCGCATAGTCTAGGAGATAGGGGTGCGCGTACTACTACGATACGCCGTTTCGTATCGTGCGAGTTTTAGATACAATGTTCTATTAGGAGATTTTATCAAAGGTATCTCTTTTTCCATTTGCATGAATTATTCTTCATCATGTTGGACACAGTAGATGGCGCTGTGGTCGACAATTGAGACAAAACAATGTTAGTCGGGTCAGTTGGATTCTTATTAACTTAAGCTGAGTACCTTCGCTTAGTCCAGGAGTTAGGACTTAGGACATGCGGTGCGCGATTTCGACATGGCATTGAAATATTTTACCAAGATAAAAACACAACAAAAAAGCAGACGGTCTACGGCCACCGTAGGCGCGGGTATGCGGGCGGCGAGTAATGGGCGACTCGCTGTCCGATCATGAACCATGCCCGGGTTGACAGCGCGTTGTGTTCCACGCGCGCCTCAAAGAGTCAGCATTATGACGGGGCCCCCCTCTAGAGGGCCAAAGCCTGCCGGGGTCGCGGGACTAATCGCATTACCGTGACCCTGGCACGTAAAGGGATATTGAAGAACACCGTGGAATTTAGCCAGTAAGAGTCTGACAATCCGCCCTGCCCTGGGTGGGAGGACTCATTTGATGATTTTACCACGATAAAAAAAGCAACGTATTGAAAAAGTTCATTCCCCACTCCTGACCTACACGGCAAGCGAGCTACTCGTCTCGCACACACAGTGTCGTATATCATTCATATTTGACTACACCTGTGTTGACTGCCGACGATTTTGGACGCGTAATGTCGAACATTCGTTATCTTGTCGCGTACCATTTTTGTTTGTGGTATTGCAGGCGCAATTTAATCATGAATTATATCTGAGCTGGTTTATATGGCAATATGATGGAAGAACACACAAAATAGACAGAGATCTTTGCCTAGCAGTGGTACATTCGGAACATAGTCATGAACAAAAAATCAGCGTTGCGACACGAAATAGTATGTAATAATAGGACTAGAGAGCAGTGGTGGCCCAGTGGTATCGGCCTCGACTTACGAGTTGTAGGTCGTGGGTTCGAACCCAGTCAGGCGCATTACTTTGTGTAATTTATTTCAACCCCACTGTTCTCAAAACGGTGAAGGAAAACATCGTGAGGAAACCGGCATGTCCTAGAACCAAAAATTCGAAGACATGTGACATCTACCAATCCGCACTGGGCCCGCGTGGTAGATTACGGCCCACTCCCTTTCACAGAGAGGAGGCCTGTGTCCCAGCAGTGGGAACATTTGTAGGCTGATGATGATGAATGGGACTAAAAACTTTTTTTCAATAATATTTGAATATTAATTTTATGTAGTATCTATTTGAAAAAAGATTGTGTAATAAACTGCAAAGGTACCATATTATAGGTATATTTTTTTACCAAATAAGCTTATTCTTTTTATGACTAAACTAATCTTAGTATTTTAATAAATTTCTGAACCCGCAAAATTGAACTGTAAAGGCATCTGAAAGTAGCTATAAATTCAGTTTATTTGTTTTGGCTCTACAAAACTGCTTTAGAATTAATCAAAGCTTGGATGCCAAATTTAGGTCTTTTTTTTTTTTTTTTTTTTTTTATCGTGGTAAAATCATCAAATGAGTCCTCCCACCCCGGGCAGGGCGGGAGGGACTGTCAGACTTGTACTGACTAAAATCCACGGTGTCCTTCAATAGCCCTTTATGTTCCGGGGTCACGGTAATGGTATAAGTCCCGCGACCCCGGCAGGCTTTGGCCCTCTACAGAGGGGGCCCCGTCATTACGCTGACGCTCTTTGAGGCGCGCGTGGAACACAACGCGCCGTCGACCCGGGCATGGTCCATGGTCGGGCTGCGAGTTGCCCTTTACTCGCCGCCCGCATGCCCGCGCCTACGGTGGCCGGAGATCGTCTTGCGACGTCCGACGCCGTGGGCGCCAACCACCGCGGGTGCCAAATTTAGGTCTTGGATTAAATTCTGTAATATTAATTTTTTCAACATAAAATTTACAGTTACAATAATTATGAAGCACGAGCTAGTGCGCGTAAAATAAACACATTTTTTAATTCGAAAATACTCGTAAAAACCTCAAATAAATACGTTACCGCTAAATTATTTTAGTGTCTATAGAATCTCAAATATCTCGATTCGTTTTTATTTAATACTTTTTGTCTTTACTATCTTTTAACCCGGCTTCGTTCGCGTTAATTTATAATTTGGCAATAAACGTTGCGGTATCTATTATCATAGGAACGTTATTGTAGTTTTCCTCGGGAACAGAGGCGTTTGCATGTATTTTCACGTTTTTGTGACGTAAACGGGGTCTTTGACGTTAATTTGATGGACAAAATTAGTTTCTTGTTCGTACACTAAAGGAACTTTTTCATACAATTTACGTCGTAATAGTCAAAATGCGTAAAATTCATGGTAGGGCCACAGTACTTTTTTTTTGGAATGAAAAGAGGTGTAATGTACGTCTCTGTACACCTGATAATGTATACACCGTGTTCCGGACGATATACATAAACTTCGACCAGATGTTCAAACCACGGAAGTAAGCATTTTTCATTATGGACACATTAATAAATTCTTATTTTTTGTTAATTTTCATACAAACTAAATACCTAGACGTAAATAACCCGATATGCATGCCTCTTTATCCGAATTGGCAACGTCATTCATAACATTTGGCGGGCTGAAACAAATGAAATGCAAATAGTATTTGATAGATTTCAAATTAAGATACTTTCTCACTGCATAGCTCAATTAAATTTCATTAAATGAAATTACGAATATCTTTGTAACGAAGCCTTTTTAAGTACTACTTCCTGTGTTGGATTTGATTTGTAAAAGCCATAGAAGTATTTGCTAAAGTTTATGGATAACGTGAAGAACACGGTGTATATACGAGTATATGCAAAACTTCAGGATGATCGGTTGATTGGTTGTGGTGGAAAAGGTAACTTAAAGTAAATATTTTTTATCATTAAATATGTTTATTATTTAAATATTTTATACGCAATATCGCCTGCGTCGCGTACTGTAAACCTTTTCTAAGGAAAGAATAAATCTACGAGCAGTACTGTGATGACTTAGTTGGTAAGGCATTCTGGGAAATTTGGGAGGACGCAGATTCGAGTTATGCTCGCAGTTAAATATTTCTTTACTCTAAAAAGCTTTAGGCAACAAACAAACCAACTAACTTACTTTCGTTTATAATATTAAGTAGGATTAGAGTTTACTTTATACTATTTCACAGAACCACATTGAGCTTACTGTAAATTATACATACACGCTTTCAGATCTCTTCTTAGAAATTGAAGCGAAGCAGTTTACTCATTAAAATTCTAACCGAATTTCCGCGTAAACCTAACCCGTTTTCAGAGCATAACTAAAACAGTGTTCCTGAATACGCGTCCACATACGAATTGCTTATGAAAGTTTCCACCATTTAATATATTGAGATAGTTTGTGCCGCTACTGCTGCTTACATTTCCTAATAGAATTTGTTTTAAAGGAGTTTTGTGGAACGCTCTATGCTTTTGACTTAATTTGGTAAGTTGAAAGAGCTTGAAGAAACTTTGATTGAACGTATTTAGGTGCCTGATTCATGAGCAATAGGTGCGTCCGCACAGAGCGCGTAGCCTCGCGAGACATTTTCCGCGCGGAGCAGCTCGGTTGGTGTGGACGAGTCTCGGGCGAGGCAAGTGACAGCGCTGCCGCGGTCGAACGACCGAGCGCCCGAGCCATCCAGTGTCGGCTTTTGTTTTGCTCGCGTATATTGTTTCGTGGCTCGGTCGAAAAACAATAGACGCGTCCACACAGAGTGAGCAGCCTCGCTTGTCAATTTTCTCGCGCAGCAAATGCCTCGCGAGGCTGCGCGCTCTGTGTGGACGCACCTAATGAATATTTTCTTTAAAACACTTCAAGACACTGGCATTTATATTAGTGTTTTTTGTATCATTAAAATTAAAGAAGTCATCGTAGAAAAGAAAGCGAGAATACGATCCACTAGCACGCCCCGGCTTCGCACGGGAAATACCTATACACAATTACCTAATTCGTTAATCTACACTACATTCACCCTGAGTAACAAAGACTATAATATCTCCATATCCATTATACTGAGTATCATGTCCACCCGTGCGAAGCTGGGACGGACCGCTAGGAATTGAGAAACTAATAAATTTAAAATTTAATAAAGTAAATTAATTTATGTAAAAAATAAATAAATGTATTAAACTGTCTCTTGAATCACTCTTTCTTTTGATGATAACCACATTTAAATCCGTTACGAAGCGACTTTTTTATACTAAGTAGAGATGAGAGAAGTCGAGCCGAACTTGGTGAGCTCACTCGGCAGATGGGTGACCATTTACACGTCGCCATTATTCTGAGAGCGCATTAACCCACGCAGTTCCCAGCTGTCTTCCGAATATTGATGACAGTCGTTAAGGGAAGATCTGTTTTCCATATGAAATACGTGAAACTTCAAATTGAAGGTACTAGCATGAGTGTGCAATGTAAATGTCATGTAAATACGCAGATTTTTAATAAAAAATACAACTATTTTATAATTAATTAAAAAAAGGACGCACCTATTGAAAATTTGTCGTGCGGCGGGGGAAAGAAAATGTTCATTTTAATAAATCGGTTCAATATAACTTTGCTAATGAGCAAAGTTATATTGAACCGATTTATTAAAATGAACATTGAGCAAAGTTATATTGAACCGATTTATTAAAATGAACATTTTCTTTCCCCCGCCGCACGACAAATTTTCAATAAGTGCGTCCACACAGAACGAGCAGCTTCGCGAGGCATTTGCCGCGCGAAGCAGCTCGGTTAAGCTATTGTCAAACAGACAGGCGAAGCGAATGCGATCCGAATCCTGTCGTATAAAAGCGAAAGCGGTCCGATAGTCTTTGTGACAGGCTTCGGAGATAAGGGAATGGTCAAATTTCGTCTATTTTCTTGAATAACTTGGAAACTATTTATTTTAAAATTATAAAAAAAAAATTAAGTTTGTCTCAACAATACCTTTCATTTGATATGTCACACGATGCAGTTTTCAATTATTTATTTTTTTTCCCCTTCCCCCCCCATAAATTACCTCCCATATACAGATATGGACTTCTTATAGGTTATCCTATAATCTATAAGTAGAAAACTAATTCTTGTATTTTTTTCAAAATTTTAGGTGCAGTAGTTTCGGAGATAAGGGGGGGGGGGAATGGTCAAGCTTCGTCTATTTTTTTTGAATAACTTGGAAACCATTTATTTTAAAATTACAAAAAAAATACAATTAAGTTTGTCTCAACAATGCCTTTCATTTGATATGTAACACGATGCAGTTTACAATTATTTTTTTTTAATTTTCCCCTTCCACCCCCCAAAAATTACCTGCTATATACAGATATGGAATTCTTATAGGTTATCCTATAATCTATAAGTAGAAAACTAATTTCTGTATTTTTTTCAAAATTTTAGGTTCAGTAGTTTCGGAGATAAGGGGGGGATGGTCAAATTTCGTCTATTTTCTTGAATAACTTGGAAACTATTTATTTTAAAATTACGATAAAAATATATTTAAGATTGTCTCAACAAGACCTTTCATATGGTATGTCACACGATGCAGTTTTCAATTATTTTTTTTTAATTTTCCCCTTCCCCCCCAAAAATTACCTCCTATATACAGATATGGACTTCTTATAGGTTATCCTATAATCTATAAGTAGAAAACTAATTCCTGTATTTTTTTCAAAATTTTAGGTTCAGTAGTTTCGGAGATAAGGGGGGAGGGGGAATGGTCAAATTTCGTCTATTTTCTTGAATAACTTGGAAACTATTTATTTTAAAATTATAAAAAAAAAATACACTTAAGATTGTCTCAACAAGACATTTCATTTGATATGTTACACGATGCAGTTTTCAAAACTTTTTTTTTCATTTTCCCCTTCCCCCCAAAAATTACCTCCCACATACAGATTTCATCCATTCACGTCACACTTCTGTGCTTGGGTCACAGGAATTGATATGTGTACCAAATTTCAACCCAATCGGTTTAGTAGATTCGGAGATAATTGACTGTAAGCGACAGACAGACGGACACACGAGTGATCCTATAAGGGTTCCGTTTTTGTATTCGGACGTACGGAACCCTAAAAACGCTTCGCTTCGCGTTCGCTTCGCCTGTCTGTTTGACAATAGCATTAGTGCGGGCGTGTCTCGGCCGAGGAAAGCGCGCGCGTTGCCGCGGGCGATCGACCGAGCACCCGAGCCATCCAGTGTCAGCTTTTGTTTTGCTCGCTGCCTCGGTCAAGAAACAATTGCGCGTCCAAACAGAGCAAGCAGCTTCACGAGGCATTTGCCGCGTGAAGCAAATGCCTTGCGAGGCTGCTCGCTCTGTGTGGACGCACCTAATGAACTTCACATATACATACGAGTAAGTATAGGGAACATAAAAATTTAAACCTGATAGTTTGTATGGAAAATGAAAAAGGAGTAAATGATACTGTGATGTCTGATAGGGGAGAATGGAAGAAGAAAACGTGTTGCGCCGACCCCAAGTAGAATGGGATAAGGGCAGGAAGAAGAAGAAGAGTTTGTATGGAAAATTTAAACCTAGTCGTGGATAGTCATGGGATCACCTCACCCTTTCACACAAAAGAAGAATTTTCAAAATTGTTTGTCTATGCGTATTTGAGAAATCGGGGAACACATAAGTGCATAAAAGAAAACAAACCACCTTTAGCTTTTTTCGGAAATTAAGTATACACGTTTCGAAAGTCAAGTATTCACGTTTATACGCCAACCATTTTTCAGCAACACGAACCACCGATTTGTATCCCCCAATTTGTTGTTTATCCGTCGCTTTCAGGCCGTAAACTAAATAGCAGCAAAAACGTTCAGTTTCCAAGCAGGCATCAGCGTTGTTCAGCACGGTAACGAAAGCTGATGGTATGTCAATGTTTGCACCCCAGTCGATTGGCACAGAGTAGGAATAACAGATTGGTAATTTAGGCTAGTTTAGTCCACCAGATTGAAACCGTGAGCCCCGGATCTAGGATTTTTTCAAACCGGGGCATAACTTCATAGTGGCGCTCCTTCTCCAGCCTATAAATTGTCAAAAATATAAAAAAATACCAGGGAGGACTCATTTGAAGATTTGACCACGCTAAAAAAATACATGTGCACACTCGGACACTGCCGCGGTGAAGCTATTGCATAACATTTTTTTATTTTAAAAGTTTAAAATCGCCTACCGCGTATATTTAACGAGAATATAGTTTATTTAAAATGTTTGTGGTGCACTACTGTAATAAAGAACTTCTTTGTTGTAGGAGAATTTTATAAGTAGGTTTCATTGTGAAAACTCCTTTTGTAGCTGGCCGTTTAGAATCAGTTAGAAAAAGTAAATTGTCTTTATGACGGATATTTTATGATTGCCGAAGTCTTCCGAACTGAAACGACCTTAGACGATGCGTGGTGTAAGGTATTTTCCTTAGGTTTTTTTCGTTAGGTTTTTGGGAATTTCTTGATTCGGTCGCCGCGCCGCGCCGCGCTCAGAGCCCGCGATAAAAGCTATGCAATAGCTTAAAAACTTTGTCTGTTCTTGGTAGCACAGATTTTCTTGGGTACATTGGTACTTACTAAATTTAAAATTATTGGTCAACTGATATTGTTACACTGTGTTGTTGCTTCATTACTATGTAATCGATAGTAGAATCGCCAATTTGGCAGTTTTTCCTAGTTTTATTTTTGTTGCAACTGTTTTATAGGCTGACCTGATTTTATGTGAAAAATACTTGTCAAATAATAAATAGGTATTTGAGGAGTTTAGCCGGTATTGGTACTTTTTGTTACCCGTGGTACTACTGGTAGTACAAAGGGTAGTAGACAAACATGAGCTTATCATGTTTTAATGCATAAGAGGTTACGGATGCCGACGGGTAGCCGACCTATCTTAATCTTAAGACACTACGGCCTTGGAACACAAAGAGCGACTGAAAAACATATTTGAGACAGCCAAGAAGTTACGGTTAAAGATATTTGTTTACTCAAAAGAATTTACAAAATTCACTTACAGAGTAAACATGGTTAAGATTGGCGTATTTGCCGACAAGCGTAGACAAAGTAGTTACGTATCTTAAAATTAACATTTCTAATAATGCACTTCGACTCAAACAAAGATGTATCAAACAAAACATAATCAGAAACAGGTAGTTACACACAAGAAACAGAAGTTTTAGAAGTTCACGAGGAATACACTTTTAATACTTAATTACACCGCCAAAAATATCCAAATAATCATCTACTAATACGCCAAGCTAATTTGACACACTCCTACATAATATATCTCTTCTATTAGATTCAAATTAATATACAAGCATCTTATTACAGCTAATAAGCATTGAATCTAGCCTCTCCACTGACTAATTGATCAGTTCCGTTGCACACAGCTCACGGCTCGCTACATGCTTTTTGCTAACGGGATATCTCAGGCGTGTTAACAGGAATCCATTTAATGTATTACATTTAGTTAGGTATCTATACAGGGTGTAAGAGACATCGACGCACAAACGGATACCATCCATGGGTCCAGGACATGATTCTGGACCCCCCCGTGTTGGAATTTTTCGTCGGTTTTTTTTCCTATTTTTTATTTTTTTATGTTTTTTTTTTTTAATAGTGAGCCGCGCTTAAAGTACTACAGGTGCTGTGGTACTGTACACAGTATTTAGGTATACGAGCACCTTTCATTATAAATGTAATGTCTCGGGGGTCAATGAAACACACTTTTTGTCACTCAGGTTATCTGATCAGGATACACTGTATGCGCAAGTCTAAAGACGTGCTCACTCGCCTACGGCTGGTAACCGACTGACAACGCCAATGCGCCCGCGCATACACTACATCCCTTCTTTATTTTAATTGAATTGAAATGTTTCAAAATTACAATATTAGATTAGGTTTTAATATTCCGACCTAAACACCTATAATTGGTGGATAACTAATCAAATGTTTTAAATATAATTATTTCAGATTTACCGCAAAGTTTTACAGAACAGCAATGATTTACTTAATTTTAAATCTGTGTAACAAATCTTAAAGACATAGTTGATAACAGTAAATAACAATATTATAGTACAAAATTAACAAAATTATTTACTATTTACGCTAGTTCATCATTTTCTCTTAAATCACTATTACCACTATTTTGATTTTACATTACGACGATATTCTTTCCCGGTTTCATCATTCCAATAACATCGCAACCTCTCACGTCCGTTACTGTATGCGCAGGATTGAAATTGGGGGTCAACTTATTATCTTTGATTAAATTTTCCACCAATACTTTTTCTCCTATTTCCAAGCCTGTCGCTTTACTTTTGAGATCTCCATGCTCCTTCCCTTTTTCCTTCATTTGCAGATCTCTTTCTCACTTCTTCTTCTATTGATTTGTATTCCATGTCTGGTGCTGCCCGGATCTTGTCTCTAAACTGTCTTTTATAAAACAACTCTGAGGGAGATTTGCCTCTTCTTGTATTCTTTAAGATCGGGAACTATTGGCGACACCCACGGAGAGGGTCCATTTACTTCCTCGATAATATCCGCATCCTTCAGTTCCTCTAGTTTTTTGGCAAACTTTTCTTCTAAGGGAATGGGAACTCTTCTACAAAATTATTTTTGGCTTATGCCAAAACCCGATTCACCCATCTAGTATTTTTGTGTAAAGAATCTATGTGCAATGGAATCGAATCAGTTACTGATTCTGAACAAACTATATTCAGGTTTCGCATATACCAAAAATAATGTTGTATATGGTTGAGTGACTGGTTTTACTGTTCGGCCTTTTGGGATCTGGACAGTCACTCCTTTGAAAACGCTTTCCCTAACGATGTCACATTGTTTAATTCATTAAGCCAAATTGAAGCCCAATTTTAAGCACGCCTAATAAATCGCGTGTGCTGTTTCTGATGACATAAGCAGTACACTTTATACTTTTATTTTTAATGACTGAAATGTCCACGTCAAAGGAGCCTATAATATCCAGGAGTTTTTTACTGCCATAGGAAATAAGTGTCTTATTAGGTTTGCGTATCTGGTTGGAAACTTACACATTATTGACTATTAGAAATTGTTATATTCTGTCTGTAATAATATTACATTTACTTCTTGAATCTATTAGCATATCAACGGTGACTCCCTTAATATTGCATTTCATAGTTTCGCCGTCATCCAGGTGGAAAATATAGTCAATTACAGATTTATTGGCATCATTTTTTATTTCTTTTCTTGGTTTTTTTTTTTTTTTTTTACAGTCCTGTTGTCTGGCCTGTTGTTGGAAAATTGTCTTTTCTGTCGAGTCCTGCAATGTTCTCGGAAAAGACCAATGAATCCACATTTTAAACATCGTTTGTCTTTTGCGGGGCATTTTGTGTCTTCGGATAGATGGGTGGAGTTTCCACATCTACTACATTTTGTGTTCGATGATCGTTGTCTGAACGGTTTGTTGATTTTTTTTTCTTATCTATTTCATTTATTTTTGCTTTGTTGTAATAAATGATAAATTATAATTATTTATTCAGTAAATTGGTTTTGGCAAACTCTTTTACACGTCAAAAGACACTATTTTACACTAGATGAGGCCGGTGTTTCGTACCCGACTACTCTGAGAAGAAACATCCGAAACAAACTCAGAGGTCACAGTCTCTTTTAAAGTCCAGACAATTTTCTATTGTTCAAATTATATGGGAACCATGCAGTGTAATTATTCGCATCGTTTGTATTTACAGTTTTAAATTGTTCTAATCGCCTGGCTACAACTTCTAAAGCATTTGCTTTACTGATGATTTCGTCTAAACATATTGTATCCCAGTATTCTTATTTTTTTTTCGATTAATCGACACTTTTCCGTGATTTGATCGATAATATGCTCTTCTTTACTATGGAATTGACATTTATCGGCATGGTTTCTCAACCTTAATAAAAATCTTTCAAATTGTTCTCCTTCCTCCTGTTTCGTGAGTCGGAAAAGGTATCTTTCATAAATCCGACTTTGTTTTGGAGCAAAGTAACCCAACAAACAAACTAAGCTCATAACATTAAGTTTATAAGGTCTAAACCCTTAAACTGATTATAAAAGAGCATTCATTATGCCAATATTACTTTTAGTGGCACATTATTAGAAGATTTGGCTTAAATTACCTTTTATTTTATATTTTGGCTGGGTAAACGATAATAAATCCAATTTATACGGCTACAATAAGGGCTCGAAATTGTTTTTCTTATAGAGGCTAGTTACATTGCTTTTTAGCCACATAATATTCAAAGTCATATAAAGGCTTTTAGTATGGTCAATTATTCTTAGGAAAGTAATGCACAAGGTAACTATGATGCTTTTAAACTTATAGGAGCATTTTATAAGACGTCTATCCAACAAATGAATTCTAGCATGTTATATGATGTTTACACACACTACCTCTACTCTTATGGTACTACAAAATGACCAAGCCGATACTCACGAATCAGCTAGTGGTTCCGCAGAGGATTATTTTATAGAAAATGAGATTGAAAAGGAAACCAGTGAGGAAGAACATAATTGTAGCGGTAGTGATAGTGATAAGGACATATAGATATTGCTATCAAGAGTCGGAGAATATTGATATTCGTAGTGATATAAGAGAATGGGTAGTGAAATTCAACATTTCCCATATCGCTTTAAGTGACTTATTATTAGATCTTTTCTCTTTGCAATTAATTTTCCGCCAGTTACACGAATGTTCAAGTTTTCTTAATTTATTTCCATTACATTATACCAGCGCAGAACGCCATCTTTTCCCACTTGCTCGGTACTGCGGACAATTTTGAGTGTCCTAACAATTTTGTAAGGCGTTAAGTTACTATTGTTAATGAACCTCACTATTTTCAATAATATGGTTGGCGTTTTTCTTTATTTGCCAAACTGTTGCACAAAATAATGTAAATCACTGAGAAAAAGACTTATTGCAGACGGCTATAAGGGCCGTCGGATTTTTATGAGCCTTTAATTTGCTACAATAAGTTTAAATAACCTTGTATCGGACCATAATAAAATATGTATAAGGGTGATCGCCCTTATCAACGCTCTTCATATCATTCTCACAGGGGTATTGGCTTTGTTGGAGCACTTTTCTTGCCATTATAAGTTTAGTTTGAAACTATAAAGCAACTATAAGAGGAGTATAAGGGTTTTGCCCTTATAAGTTGTGCCCAAACGCTCCCTTATTAGCGATAATACTGCTGCTATAAGAACATTATTTTTTGGCATTCTAAGCCACTACAAAGAAAATTTTTTGATTGTTTGAAACAGTCTAAATTATTTAGAGCTATTGCATAATCATCGACACCTGCGCCTTCTTCAGCATGAGCTCCAGGAAGGTTTTAATACCTTCTTGAATTGCTATTCCCCCAACGTGGAGAAGAGTAGCTCTTTTTTTTTTTACGGGAGTGTCGATGTTGGCATTCAGTAAATAAATTTCAAGTGCCCTCTTCCATTTCCTCCAGCGAGTGCCGACAGATGTCGGATCGCTTTCGCAATCGAAATGTCTAAGTTGGGAACTATGGATGATGCACGAGTCATTTTGGGTAGCAATAAAATATTGACTCTTATTTTTGCATGGCTTTTTACTGAAAATCAGTAACAGTATTACAACTGCATAGCCCTATTTTTTGTTGTACCTTGCGTGGCTTTTTACTGAAAATCAGTAACAGTAATACAACTTTACTTATTTCAATTTTATTTCATATTTATTTCAATTTTATTTCGATTTTATTTCGATTTTATTTCGATTTTATTTCAATTTTATTTCAATTTTATTTCAATTTTATTTCAATTTTATTTCAATTTTATTTCAATTTTATTTCAATTTTATTTCAATTTTATTTCAATTTTATTTCAATT
Organism: Agrotis exclamationis; assembly: GCA_950005045.1. Classification (NCBI taxonomy): domain Eukaryota; kingdom Metazoa; phylum Arthropoda; class Insecta; order Lepidoptera; family Noctuidae; genus Agrotis; species Agrotis exclamationis. Next base: position 3,975,098 of record OX465438.1, read on the forward strand.
TTATTTCAATTTTATTTCAATTTTATTTCAATTTTATTTCAATTTTATTTCAATTTTATTTCAATTTTGTTTCAATTTTATTTCAATTTTATTTCAATTTTATTTCAATTTTATTTCAATTTTATTTCAATTTTATTTCAATTTTAATTCAATTTTATTTCAATTTTATTTCAATTTTATTTCAATTTTATTTCAATTTTATTTCAATTTTATTTCAATTTTATTTCAATTTTATTTCAATTTTATTTCAATTTTATTTCAATTTTATTTCAATTTTATTTCAATTTTATTTCAATTTTATTTCAATTTTATATCAATTTTATTCCAATTTTATGTCAATTTTATTTCAATGTTATGCAAATTTTGTATCATTTCTTTAATTTGTTATAATTGAAATTGTATAAATGTAATTAATTGTAATTGATAATCAAAATATGTTTTACTAACACAAGCTGTTTAAGAAAATTGTTACTAACCATTTATCAGCTCTGAGCTTGAATTAAAGATTTCTCGAGTACTCATTGCGTGGACTTCATTATATTTTTGTAAATGTTTGTTTTTTTTTTTAATAATTTACAGTCCTTTTAAAATTGTTACTTATTTAAACGGCGTGGCCCTTTGTTATTTACTCATTGCGTGGCCTTTTGTTAGGTACTTATTTAAACGGCGTGGCCCTTTGTTATTTACTCATTGCGTGGCCTTTTGTTAGGTACTTATTTAAACGGCGTGGCCCTTTATTATTTACTCATTGCGTGGCCTTTAAGTGTACCTTTATTATAACTATTTTCCGAATATGTATAAATTGTGCAAGCATAAAAATAGTTAGGTTAGGTTATCTACCTAATTTAACTATTGTGATGTAATTGTTCTTCAAATAAAACAGTAAAAGTAGAATATGTATAGTAGTATCGTGTAAACACAACATACGTACTTTTGCTATCAACACTTCCAAATTCAATAAGTCTATTATTAAAATGACATTATCTAAAGCTATTTAATAATAGGTTTTTACTAATGAGTATAACAAATCCATAAACAAAATTAATTCTGTAAGTAATAATATCTTTAAGCGAGCTGAAATAACTAATTACCTATCCTTTCTACTGTGTTGTGAACAGTTAGGTAAGTATTTCTTATTATCTCGATCATAAATCTCATTATGTCGATAATTACGTTTGGTTAAACTTTTTTACTAATTGTGGGTAGTTACCGTTAGGTCGCATACTTGCACAATATTATATTTTTGTAGTATCCCTTGCGTGGCCTTATTTTCCATCTAAGACGATGCAATGGCCTTACAGTATTGAGATACTGTTATCTGTATTCTTACATTGCTTCGATTCTCGTCATATTTGATTTTAGCTCATAACTCAATGTAAAATGAGTGTTAATTTGCTAGTATTTTTTCTTATATAATAACAAATAATTTGTAATAGGCTATTTGGAACGAATCTACCCGCAAACAACTGATAGGCAATAAACAATTACTTATATTCCTTCCTTCATTTTATTTTGTTTTTAATGTGTCATGTACTCACTTTTATCCTCGTCGCCATTTGTAATGTCTCGGGGGTCAATGAAACACACTTTTTGTCACTCAGGTTATCTGATCAGGATACACTGTATGCGCAAGTCTAAAGACGTGCTCACTCGCCTACGGCTGGTAACCGACTGACAACGCCAATGCGCCCGCGCATACACTACAATAAACATCTAAGAAGACACCATTTCTAGTTTTATTTACATTGCTACTTTTAGTGAAAGTAGTGAATTAATTACTTTTTTATTAAAAAAGTCATTGGGTTAGGTAAGAATAACGATTATGAACAGGCTATATAAAGTAAAAAAAAGACTCCAAAAAATTGTTTAATTGACAAAAAATATTCGAAAATTTAATGCGATCGGCTCCCATTGGAAGTCATAATGGTTATTCTAGACAGATTTTCCGGTTTCTTAGTACATATTTTGTCTTGTATCGACAACCTGTTTCTTTATAAAATCACCCTAAAACGAAATTAATCTACCAAAACAAGATCGTGTTGGCCAATTTTTAGCAGCTGGAAAACGTTTATCAGCTCCTCTAAAATATAGACCTAAGTATTTTGATAAATGATTCCACGGGACCATTCGTCTTGATCTAAGGTACCTCGGGAGACATACGACATTATCGCTTTTTACCCAAGCTGCCTATGTTTTTTTCCTAAAAAACATTTTTATCTGTAAAAGATGAGGATCTTATTTTGGTAAAAAAATATTTAAAATAAAAAGAAGCAAGGTATCTTTTTTTCGTAAAAAAATCTGGGTCGTAGTGATTTCCTTTTATTTATTTATTTTGTCACGGTTGGTTTAAAAATAGCGGAAAAAAACTTTGCATAGGAATCTGAATATCGGGCATGTGAACGGCGAGTAATGGGCGACTCGCCGTTCGATCAAGGACCACACGCAGATAAAAAGAAAAGGAATTTGGATATCTTGTGGGACTATCTAAAAACGGTACAGTGGCCCTGGAATGCATAGGATAACTGAAAGAAAAGGGTGGTTTTGAGTAACCGTGGTATAAAGTTAAAAAAAATATTAATGTTAAATACATAAAAATTCACCCTGTATAATTAATTATAAAATAACATAAACTGGGAGTACCTCCACGCGGTGAAGGCGGCAAGACTTATAGGACTGATTTTCGATGAGGATGGTATATCATTAAAATCTGACTCTACTGGCCAGAACTCCCATTTATTATTTACCCGGGCTCTTGGTATTGGACATCAGACCAGTTTTAGATCTTCGATTTTGACGACTCCGTTGTCGCTGGCATAAGCAACAGGATCCGCGTACGAAGTCGCGGGCAGAAGCTAGTAAACACATAATAATATATTATAACCCGTTCAAAACAGGAGTTTCGTATCTACCCCGTCTTATCCAGACGTGTTATCAAAGATGAGTGAGAACAAAGTTAAATGCGTTCAATTTAAGTTCTGCCGGCCGCCATCGCCAGAGTTTCTTGTAATTCTGTTAACACAAGTTTTATAATTGATGACGGCTGCACTGTTGGCGCACCGGCTGATCGATTGACTGGTATGCTGTGTATGTATGTATGTGTGTCGTGGGTTCAATCCCCGCAAGGAACATATTTAGCAAGCTGAAGTGGCACTGGGCAGGCCATATTGCTCGCATAGCAGATGGCCGATGGGGTCGAAAAGTGCTAGAGTGGAGACCACGGACTAGCAAGCGCAGCGTAGGACGTCCACCAACGAGGTGGACAGACGACCTTGTAAAGGTCGCCGGAAGACGCTGGATGCAGGTCGCTTCCAACCGGTATATGTGGAGATCTAAAGGGGAGGCCTATGTTCAGCAGTGGACGTCCTATGGCTGAGATGATATGATGAAGGAACATAATATTTGTATGATCTACAATACAGGCCGTTGTTCCGGGTGTGGGTATTTGGGTTTGTGAGTTATAATGTTAGTAAACGCACTCACAATACCGGATAAATTCGTAGAGAAGGGCAAAGTTTTATTGATACTGATACTGCCATCTACAAAAAAACTTGAAGTTTTAAAGGTCACCAGGCAAAATAGACGTATCCCATATAAGGATATTAAAGACCTTTTTAGGTGCTAAGCTTATATTATACATAGAATGTCCAAATTCCTAGAAGGCCACTAAGAACTTAAGCCAATAAAAGGAAGAAAAAATATCACCTTTGTTCGATTCCTACGTGAAACAAATGAATATCTCCAAGGAAAACCATTTAAATGTGTGCAATGTGCATGGCTCTCACACATTTATAAAAACTGATGACTTCACGAAAATCTTTACCTATGTTTTGTTTTGACATTTTATAATATAAGGGAAGGTTCATGCGAGCGGGGAGTAATGGGCAACTCGCCGCTCAACCATGAACCATGCCCGGGTCGACGGCGCGTTGTGTTCCACGCGCGCCTCAAAGAGCGTCAGCATTGACGGGGCCCCCCCATCTAGAGGGCCAAAGCCTGCCGGGCTCGCGGGACTTATACCATTACCGTGACCCTGGAACGTAAAGGGCTAATGAAGGACACTGTGAATTTTAGTCAGTACAAGTCTGACAGTCCCTCTTGCCCCGCCCTGGGTGGGGGGAGGACTCATTTGATAATTTTACCATGCTAAAAAAAAACAAGGAAGGTTCATGTCTGACAGAACATCCGTCGAGTCATCATCGAATGTTCTTTGACGCACTAACGGATCATCGGTTGAGTGTGAACGGTCAACTATTTTTTCTATAGGTACATTTGTCTGCCGCGACCGATAATACGCGACGCATGTTCCGTCAGATGTGAACCTTCCCTTAGAAGCTCTAATAGGCTATTTGACTAAAAAATTCTAATTAATCCGTCAATTAGATTATCAAATAATATTTGACCCGTATTTTTTATTTTTTTACGCAAACCAAAATTTACGGAGATATGATGCTTTCAAAATTGCCAATACGTCACAATTTAGTACATTTTTTACTGAATTCTGACGTCACTAGCCCCCACTCGCCTTGATGTGTTATATCTTGGTAAATACACATTGATTTTACATAAGAAAAAATATGTGTCCGTTATTTTTCAAAACTCTAAATAACGGACTTATTAGATTTATAATTTATTGATACTGTCAAATAGCCTACCACCTTATTTTGACCTATATCTAGGTACACACATGCCAGCACATCAACCCACCACAGTCTGTCAAACTTTAATAGATTTTCAACCTTATCACAGCAGTGGAAGCTTCATATTCGATTGGTCAAATTGGATAGATTTGGATGGGTTGACTTGCTGGCGTCTGTACAAGATAACAAAAGGATGCCAGTAGGATGTCAACACGTTGAGAGTTAGAAGTGGGATTTCCTAGTATATTACCCTTTTGTCCTGTAGTGGATTGTGGAGTGAAGTATGTAGTGCGAGGAGCTCTTGACTACATAATAACCGCCCCACAGGTCGATCTTCAAGGTTAAGCAGCGCTTGCCAAGGTTGGTCTGTGGATGGGTGACCATCTATCATAGAGAGTTTCCTCCGTGTCTCGGAAAGCACATTATGCTGTTGGTCGCGGCTGTCATTGGTAGATCTTTGACAGTTGTTACTGTTTTACTTAGTATTACACAAACATTAAATCAGTTCAACATTTAACAAATTCAGGCTCTGAAAAGTGCCTGAAGAGTAAAACCCAATAACACTTTGCCCGTCTTGAGAATCGAACCCAAGACCCCCATGCGTACACCAAACCAACATGGTTGTTGAATAATATTTGGTTTACTCCCAGCTTAAGTAAAAAAAAACGGAAGTTATGCGAATAATGCTATATCATTAATACATGGCTAAAGTCCTTAAGAGGCTTGAGCCGCCTTTCCACAGTTTTTCTTTAATAAATAATTAAAAAACATCATTAATTATTACCATAAGAAATTAATCGAATTTCCCGAAGAGCACCATTGGTTACCTGCTAACATTTGTGGGATTTTTTATCGTAAATACATTTGAAAATCACTGGAAAATTAACTTAATTTTGTTGGGAAAACAGTTGAGAATGGAAAATCCTGTTCAGAAACATGTGTCGTTCTGGAAATTCGAAAAAGGAACAGAGGTGTTCCATCATTTTCTCGCAGCCAGTTTTCGTCCGACGCTCAGCCCGATCGGACGTGTCAAATCGTTGGGGTGTGCGATTTTCGTGTTCGCGTATTTCAGTAATGTTCGTTTAGTTCTCGTGCTGAATTAAATTCAAAATAATAACAAAAAATATTAAAACTTTTGTGTTTTGAAAGTGTAAGTTTCAGTTGTACGAAGAAAGAATTTGAAATTGTCACTTTGCTGAGATCATCTAGAAAAAGGTAAAATTTTCTATTCATGGGATTTCGTCCGTTTCGTTTCCGAAGGGTCCTTTTCGCTTTAATGAAACGGTATATTTTGTATTGAAATGGTTAATTATACGGATTTTTAGGGTTCCGTAGCCAAATGGCAAAAACGGAACCCTTATAGATTCGTCATGTCTGTCTGTCTGTCCGTGTATGTCACAGCCACTTTTTGTCGAAAGTATAAGAGCTATCCTGTTGAAACTTGGTAGAAAGATGTATTATGTGAACCGCATTAGGATTTTCACACAAAAATCAAAACAAAACAAATTTTGGGGGTGCCCCCCATACTTAGAATTGAAACTCAAAAAAAAAATTTTCACCGAACCCATACGTGTGGGGTATCTATGAATAGGTCTTTAAAAATGATATTGAGGTTACTAACATCATTTTTTTCTAAACTGAACAGTTTGCGCGAGAGACACTTCCAAAGTGGTAAAAAGTGTGTCCCCCCCCCCCCCCGTAACTTCAGAAATAAGAGAATGATAAATCTAAAAAAAATATATAATGTAGACCTCAACCAAAACTACCAACGAAAATTGGTTTGGATGAGATACAGTTAGCAGTTTTTGAGATATAGTGCATTTTCAAAAACCGCAAATATAACTTTGCCATTCATACAAATACTATGTAAAACAAAGTTATTTTTATTGTTTGAGTATATTACTTACTAATCTCAATATAATTATATCTCTAATCTATGCTTGCTGCTACGGAACCCTTCATAGGCGAGTCCAACTCGCACTTGGCCGGTTTTTCCTTAAGGTCGAGAAATAAAGCCGAAAATGGGAAATAATATTTTTGAGTGAATACTTTATATTTTCCCGGTTGACATATTTTTTAATGAACGCTTTTGGGAATTGAAAACGGCCAAATTGTTTAAAAAAAAAAGTAGCTTTTAGAAATTAAGTGAATGGATTTTGTTTCATCTTTATCTGTCTGCTTCAATAACCACAGATATTGATTGTTTATGATTATTAGTGATTTAGCAGTTAATTACTAAAATAAAATTATTCTTATTGCATTTCATCAATGAATAAAAACTCGATTTCACCAACTGTACCTTTGAAGTACTTGTAATTTCAGAGGAAACGCAATTTCAATAATAAAAAGGGCCGAAAAAGGTTATTTTTAGAATGTGGGTCGAATTTTCAGTCCGAACCAAGAATGAATCGTGATTTTAGAGTTGTCACTGCAATGGGATGATATTTTTTTTTTTGCAAAGGCAAAGGCCTCCCCTTTCTTCTTCCAAACCTCTCTATTTTGGGCAATTTCTGGCCATATCTGCCCCGCGAACATGATCAGATCGTCACCACCTCCGCCGCGGTCGACCTCGACGGCGATGTCCTCCTTCAGGCGTCCAGTGAGTGAGTGGGATGATTATAGGTTAATAATTAATATTAAAAACCTGGTTGAGGGTAGCAGAGTTATTTTAGAATTGATACAAAAAAGAGAAGCCTATATACACCAGAGAATGAATTCATTCTATTGATGATGGTGCTGATAATGACTCAAATTTAGCCACTTACGTACTTACAAAAAAAAAACCTCTGATTTGTCAAAATATTTATTTATTTCATAAACACATACAATTGCTATTACAGGTAATACCCAAGCTAACACAAGTAGTCATAAATTAGTTGTCTGCCCAGTCCCAAGTAACGGGTCTGGGTAGAAGTACACGTTACGTAGTGGTCAACTCACTAAGTGTCACCCTCTGGAATTCCGCCAAAGAGCAAGAAAATAAGTCAAAGCGCCGAGACCCTATTAATGAATATGATATATAAATAAATATATAAATATAATAATGAGGAGATCCGTAGACGAACTAAAGTCACCGATATAGCCCACCGGATTAGCAAGCTAAAGTGGCAATGGGCAGGCCATATTGCTCGCAGAGCAGATGGCCGATGGGATCGAAAAGTGCTAGAGTGGAGACCGCGGACTAGCAAGTGCAGCGTAGGACGTCCACCAACGAGGTGGACAGACGACCTTATAAAGGTCGCCGGAAGACGCTGGATGCAGGACGCTTTCAACCGGTATATGTGGAGATGTAAAGGGGAGGCCTATGTTCAGCAGTGGACGTCCTATGACTGAGATGATGATGATGATGATATAAATATAAAACCTAATATGAATTGACATACACAAAATGTGAGTTTCTACGTTTCTAAACTTACCCACGATTCATGAGAAATACACAAAGTATAGAAAAAGTTGAAAAAGCAAACTAACATTTATATTGCAGTTGAGAAACTGTTTTATGAAGCCTTTTTTTATAGGTAAATTATTTTCCTAAATCATTAACTATGTAGAATAGTATTTCTTTTTTTGGGGGTGGTATAATCATGAAATAAGACCTGCTCTGGGCGTAGGAAGAGATTGCCCTTACTCTTACTGACTATAATTATTAGTCACTGACAGTCCCGCGAACCCGGCATAGTCAACGAGTAGAACACACGGCTACACATCAAGCTATACAAAACCAATTTATCGTGATCTCGCTTTGTATGATCTTTACGTACATTCAACGGTCAGCTTATACTGGTTTTGTAAAGCTTGATGTGTAGCCGTGTGTACCACGGGCAAATAAAATTTTCCTGTGGTACTACTAGATTCCTTGGTAGTATCACGGGTAATTTTTTTTCCCGTGGTACTACTGGTAGTACAACGGGTAGTACCACGGGTAATAAACGCTGTTTTAAGCTATCACGGTTTGTTTCACAATTTAAAATGTCACTTACGGGATACCTTCCGTGATTATTTATTATTTTGAGTTCCCGATATTTCGACGCTATTGCAAGCGCCATGATCGCGGGAAGACTGATCATGGCGCTTGCAACAGCGTCGAAATATCGGGAACTCAAAATAATAGATAATCACGGAAGATATCCCGTAAGTGACATTTTAAATTATAGTTATTAGCGTGAAATTATGGTACAGACGAGGTAGGAAAATGTGCTAGCGTCTGTGCATTGAGTGGAGCGTGGAGGCGCGGCGCCGGGGAGAATTCCCGCTGCCCCGACAAGTCGAGGCGCGGCGGGAAGAGGTCCGGCGCGATCTCAGGGCAGTATGGAGGGAACGACTGTCGCAACCGAGGTTCGGGCACGCCGCAATCGCGGCGGTAAGACCCCTCTTTGAGGAGTGGCTGGAAAGGCGTCACGGCGTCCTGACCTATCGGATGACGCAGGTCCTCACCGGACACGGATGTTTCGAGAGGTACCTGTGTCGGATGGGGAAGGAAGAAACGCCGGGGTGTCACCATTGCGAAGATCGCCCGGAGGACACAGTAGAGCATACGGTGCAAGACTGCCCCGCTTGGGCAGAGCACCGCCGTGTCCTCACGGCAGCGATAGGCGGAGACCTCTCGCGCCCGGCATTGGTCGAGGCCATGCTGCGGGGCGAGACGGAGTGGGAAGCGGTCGCCTCCTTCAGCGAAGCAGTAATGCTCGTTAAGGAGGAGGCTGGCCGTGAGAAATCGCATTCATAGTATTATCACGGGTCATTAAATGTGTTTCTGTTCATTCAATACTATCATTGTTCCTGTGAGATATTTCATTGAATTCAACATCATTGACTTATCCATTTTAATTATATCACTGATACACTGTCACTTTGTCTTTGTCTGAGCTTGTTTCTAAATAATTACAGCCACACAGACCTATCTTCCAGATTAAGCTACGCTTGACGAGGTTATGGATGGGTCCGACGATAAGCCGTTTTTGCCGGCTGTCATTTGTAGATCTTTGACGGTCTTTCACTATAAGGCGCGGGCCACACAGAAAAGACGTAAGACGCAGACGGGGCGGAGACATACTCGTACATATGTCTCTTCGGCGTCTCTTTCATACAAAATGTATGAAGCGTCGCGACGTAAAACATACACAAGAGACGGGGCCCGGCCGCGACGACTTTACGTCTCCGTCTTTTGTTCAAAACACACAGGGGCGAGGACGGGGCGCGCACGCGGCGGGGGCGAGGACGGGGCGCGGGGTTGCACTTCGCACAGTGACGTATACCGTCTTGAGGTTGAATCGCTGAAAAACGACTGCGTCGCGTCCGCGCCCCGTCTCTTTTATATAATTTCAAAAGTGGCGTCCGTGTCTCGTCTCCGCCCTGTCCGCGACGCGTCCTCGTCTTACATACGTCTCTTCTGTCTGGCCTGCGCCTAAGTCAGCCATCAGAAACTCGAAAGTTTGACAACAATAAGCTCGAAAGTCTTAGCAAGAGCTATAGTATTACCTAAGTAACTAGGTTGTGGAAGTCAGATAGGAGCTGGATCCGGTTAGATTGGAAGCCGATTTCAACAGATTTTGAAAAGGCTAGGCAGATAGATGATGATGAGTATATCATTTTGTCTAGACTCTCTGACTTCGAAGATTAAACGTAATTTGTAACAGTAATTAAAGGTTATTAAAAGGTCTTCAGTTTAATTATATTGGATCTTTCTCGTATTTTCCTAACACCTCAGGGGGGGTATTATAACTTTTTTTAATTCCGGGCAGTTTTCGAGCAGTTGAATTTACGCCTATAAGCAGGCTTGTTCTATTTCGTATTATGGCGCACGTAATTCTGCAAGGAATCATCCAGGATTATTTGTCTCTGGATGATTAAGACGGGCTAGAGAATTCGTTCAAAAATCGAATCGACAAGTTACCGATGATTACCGGTTTTATAATTGTGGGTGAAAAACTTCTTTTTCATTGTAAATTTAGGAGATATTTGAGTTAAACTGTATTTTAATAACAATTTAAATATTTATAATCAACTTGAGCAATATTTACTGTTATTTTATGCAAAAACTTAATACTAAATATTCAACTCTCGCAAAGGGGTTTGTTTCTGAACGATCGTGTTGCAATATTTTTTTAGTCTGTGACGGTTTTGATTGCCAAAACAAACAAAAATAATAATATCGTATTCTATTTATTTATCATGCCACTATGTAATGCAATAATAAAGGAGTGCAGTCTTTTCCTGCCGCAGAGAAAGTAAGAAAACAATGGACTAAGTCACGAGCGGAAAAAATTGAAAAACGGAGCTGTACCAATGTTGTTATTATTTTTAAAGCAAGAGGCTCCAAAATCAAAGAGGCGCCTAAGATATGAAGCTAGAAAATGTTTCAGCAAGAGAAGGAATGATAAAACCTAGGACGTTTATTCAAACCGAAAGAGTGTGTACCTAGTTCTTACCATGTTAGTGTTCCTGAAATTGGCTGTGATATTGTGGTACCAGAAGCAATCGAGGAAGTGAACTTAAAATGTCTGTTGATACATCAAAGACTGCCCAATGTACCCAAATAAAAATTGAACACAAGTTTTGGCTCCATTGGACTGTACCGTTTCAGGAATGATGCTGAGGCTATTAATTTTAACACAGGGTTTGAGTCCTATCATACATTTTGTTTGGTTTATTCAACGCTAAGTCCATTGGTACGAAAGATTACTTATTTCAGTCAGTTTTTTGTTACACTGATGGAACTACGACAGAATAAAACATTTTTTTTCTGGAGAAACATGTTTTTTATTTAGAACAGTATATTATTATATGAGTAAATGTTTACGAATATGAATCTATTTATTGCTTATCGTTCAACAAATGAGTGTAGGAATATGTGTCGTAAAATGTAATAACTTTGTCGTCTTTATAAAGCTCGTCAGCTGACATTATATCGTGTATTCAATCTCCAGATATTCAGTAGTGCCTCCATTATTAATTCTAAAGCTCAATTTAGGTAGTTTAAACTGTTTAAAGACAAATTAAAAGAAACAAGTCAGTAAAAGTTACTAAAAGGCGTAAACTGAATGATTTTGGAGATACCAATTTTGACAGTTAATCCGGCCTTGAAATGTCATTATGTAGCTTGTAATACGAAATTTCCAGGCACAAGCACAGGCAGAAGTCGGTAAGAGGTCACGTGACTGTTTACTGGCCGTCAATGTGTGTTCATAATACGACTAAGCAAGGCAGCTCACTTTAAGGCGTAAACTGACAGGAATTAAGAGGTTGTAATACGCCCCCAGGAGAGATTAATGAGTGAATGTACTTATATCCACTCCAAGGAACAAGAGATCTTTTTGAGGCATGATAATTATAATGATCGACAAATTAAAGTAAAATGACCTTTTTACCACACAATTTTTTTGTTTCATTAAAACGCACACTACGTGCGTTTTTTTTTATTTTAATGATAGTTCCACGTTTGACCACTATCTCGCCTGATTGTAAGCGAAGATGTGGTCGACGGTGAAGCACACTTGCTTAGAAGTAACCTGTTCACTCTTGACTTGAAGACCCCAAGGTTATAGCTGTCAGGAAATACAGATCGGCAGGGAATTCCACTCCTTAGCAGTGCATTTACATTCATAGAAACTCACACACCTAAACACCCAGACCCGGGATAACTACTTGTTAGTTATGTAAATATTTTGTTCCGTGTAGGAATCGAACTTACGACACGTAGCGCAGCAGTCTGTCGCTCAGTCACTGCGCCAACCGCCATACTAGAGAAATTTCTAGTGAGGGGCAACTTCAAAAAAACCGGCCGAGTGCGAGTTGGACTCGCCCATGAAGGGTTCCGTAGTAGCAAGCATAGATTAGGGATATAATTATATTGAGATTAGTAAGTAAATACACAAAAAATAACGTTGTTTTTCATAGTGTTTGTATGAATGGCAAAGTTATATTTGCGGTTTTTGAAAATGTACTATATCTCAAAAACTGCTAACTATATCTCATCCAAACCAATTTTCGTTGGAAGTTTTTGTTAAGGTCTACATTATATTTTTTTTTTAGTTTTATCATTTTCTTATTTTAGAAGTTACAGGGGGAGGGGGGACACATTTTACCACTTTGGAAGTGTCTCTCGCGCAAACTGTTCAGTTTAGTAAAAAATGATATTAGTAACCTCAATATCATTTTTAAAGACCTATTCATAGATACCCCACACGCATGGGTTTGGTGAAAAAAAATTTTGAGTTTCAATTCTAAGTATGGGGGGTGCCCCCAAAATTTGTTATGTTATTATTTCTGTGTGAAAATCCTAATGCGGTTCACATAATACATCTACTTACTAATTTTTAATAGGATAGCTCTCATACTTTCGAAGAAAAGTGGCTGTGACATACGGACGGACAGACAGACAGACAGACATGACGAATCTATAAGGGTTCCGTTTTTGCCATTTGGCTACGGAACCCTAAAAATGGAAGAAGAAAACGTTCTGAAAGTTTAACTGTATCCATTCTTGCTAACCTAATGAATGAATTCTATTAAACCAAAGAGAGGCTTCTAAAACAGTTTAGTAATTTGTAATTTAGATAACAGGTTTCAAATGAAATTATGAGCGTTTAAAACTGACATCTAATATCTCTGAGAAAACAGCCAGATGACTGAATAATTTAAAATTAAGTAGTCAAGTAGGTATTGGATTTCTATGTTTGTACTGTGAATTTGATATTACAGTCTGTAAATTAATTTAAATTAAATTTAAACTGAAACGCTTTGTGGTAACAACTTACGTGTCGCTTAACTTTGGGATATCTATTTCATCAATTACTAGCCTGTATCCTTTCTCTATATACTCATAGACTTTCTAAAATAAAAATGTTTTTTTTTTTCAATTGGAACCAGTAGTTTCTGAGATCAATGCTTTTATTATTATAATATTAGTACAGAATGCTTTTAAGCATAACATTTTGGGAAATTGATACGGCCTATGGGTCAAAAGTATTCATATGACATTCACTGACGTGTACTGGATCTGTGTGGTGGTAACGAGAGAAAGGAGACTTGTGTCCCAGCCATGGAAAAGCCATAGGCAGATTGTATTTAAACCTGAAATAAGTCTTCTAGTTACACCTATGAAGGGACCATGCTAAAGGTGCCGGTTCGCGGGCGAGACCGCGACAGGAGACCGCGACACTTCTTAACATTAGGTAATGACAAGTGTCGCGGTCTCCTGTCGCGGTCTCACGCGCGAACCGGCACCTATACATTGCCTAATGTTAAGTAGTGTCGCGATCTCCTGTCGCGGTCTCACGCGCGAACCGGCACCTATACATTGTCTAATGTTAAGTAGTGTCGCGGTCTCCTGTGGCTGTCTCGTGTTGCGGTCTCGTGCGCGAACCGGCACCTTTAGATTGTAACCTGAAAATTAATAAACTATCTACGTTGTTATCATCGGCTATATTTTTGTCTGTAACCAATCAATGACCGAATTTCCCTATCCGAGTATTTAAGATGTCCAATCAGAAGTAGCCGTCAAAAACAATAGGTATATATAACGGGATTGAATATTAATTTGGTTCGGTAAAAAGCCACCTTCATTATCAGCATTGACATCATCATCAGCCTATAAATGTTCCCACTGCTGGGACACAGGCCTCCTCTCTGAGAGAGGGAGTGGGCCGTAATCCACCACGCGGGCCCAGTGCGGGTTGGTGGATGTCACATGTCTTCGAGTTTTTGGTTCTGGGACATGCCGGTTTCCTCATGATGTTTTCCTTCACCGTTTTGAGAGCAGTGGTGATGAAATAAATTACACAAAGTAATGCGCCTGCCTACAACTCGTAAGTCGTGGCTGATACCACTGGGCCACCACTGCTCGCAGCATTGACATAATTATGTCATATTTATGTTCCAACAAGAAAAAAGTGGTTGAAACCTCCATCTATCAACTGCCATTTGGAAATTACGTTTAGCTGTTTAGCAAAAAACACTATGAGTAAATTATTTTTATTGAATAGAGTAGAGGTCTTAATATCCCAAGATTTATGTATTTTATTTACAGCGTGCTTAAAGTATTTTAAATTAGAAAAACGTTTCAGTGTAGGAACGAACGAAAATCAAATTAACCTCAATGTTCCAGTTTTCCGTAACGTAAACTAGAAAAGTCCTGTTAGTGTCTCAAATTATGTAATTAAGTCAGTTATGTCTATTATGCTGATTTTCATCATCATCATCATCAGCCTTCAATGTTCCCACTGTTGGGACACAGGCCTCCTCCCTGTGAAAGGGAGTGGGCCATAATCCACCACGCGGGCCCAGTGCGGATTGGTAGATGTCATTTTGATGGTTTTAGGACATGCCGGTTTCCTCACGATGTTTTCCTTCACCGTTTTGAGAGCAGTGGTGATGAAATAAATTACAAAAAGTAATGCGCCAGGCTGGGTTCGAACCCACGACCTACAACTCGTAAGTCGGGGCCGATACCACTGCTTCACCAATGCTGATTTTAAACAAAACTAATTACAAAAAAGTAATGATACATGTCAATCATCCCAGCCGACTATTTACCAATTATTTGCTGACTACTCGCCGTGGGTACATCCCTAATGATTTATAATTCATAAACAACCAATATAATTATCCTCCTCACATAATAATATCGTTTCATTTGTTTTTTGTTTGTCTCCGAACATTATTGGTAACAAGCCAACTTGTCAAACATAATTCTGTATTTGATAACTTTGGGCCTAATCGTGTAGCTGATGTAATTTATTGGCTATAATAATATGGTTATGTTGTACACACCGCTATATGTTACCAACATATTCAAAACCAGTCTAACGTGGCCTCACTTCGTACGTACTTTCCTTGCTCGAGCCAGCCCGCGATGCTGAGCTAGTAGTTTTAAATAGGTGCAGCCTTACTACAAAAACTTAAACATCTGTTGAACACTTGTCTAAAAAAAGTGTGACTGCAAAACGGACCTTATTTCAACGACATAATCTGACATTTTTTTAGACAAGTGTTCAACAGACGTTTAAAAGTTTTGTGGTACGATGGTTTGTGTTTAAAACGCCTACCAGAAAAGTATCTATTTTAAAACAAAAAAAAAAACGATTGCTGCTAGAATGGAACTGCTCACCAAATTGTGTATCATAAAGTATTGTAGAAATTAACCTATTTTCTGTGATAATAAAAGAAAATCGAATTTGCGGGGCTTCTATTTCTGTTTGCAGGGTTTAAAAGGAACCTAACCAAACCAAACTTCGGCGTGTCCCTGAAATCTTGTTAAAGCGAGTTTTAGATTTGGTGAGCATCTTGGTATATTAAAAGACTTATTTTTGAGCATTTAAATTGTAGCCGTTTTTATTCGACCCTAAATAATGGTATCATTCAAATCCAACATGTCCCTTGCTGTCCTCCCTCAGTGACACCCTAAGCCGAGGTTCGTACCCCACAGGGGATGCCCTTAGCGTGTGGTCACTTAGTTTGTAGTTATTTAGTTATAAGCCCCTAGCCCTAGCCCCTATTTAAGACATCCACAGAAAAGTCCGGTTAAGCAGCTCACAACCTTCTCTAGGTTGACCTGCGAGATGCCAAAAAAGTAAGATCTTTCTGAATAATGGACGGTCAGCTTATACTGGTTTTCCATAGCTTGCTGTGTAGCTGTATGTACAAGCTAAACGGTTTGGCTAAAATTATAGATTTCAGAAAGGTACGGTGTGCATAATAACTGTGTAGCTAAATTCCGATTTTAAAATTGTATAGTAAAGTGTACTATTTCGAAAAGTGCAGTTAAATGCTTTGTAACTATATTGATGGTACGGTTGGCGCAATGGCAGAGCGACCGACTGGTGCGCAGTGTGTCTCGGTTCGATCCCCGCACGGAACAAATATTTGTATGATCTGCAAGTAGAATTGTTTCAGGTCTGGGTGTTTGTGTGTGTAAGATTCTATGTTTGTAAATGCACACTCGATACAGAAGAAAAACCGGGTCGTTGTCACTAGTTCCATTAACAGTTCCATAATGGAACTACTGATTGTTTTTTAAGCTACTGCATAGTTTTTATCGAGGGTTCTGAGCGCGGCGCGGAACGGCGACCGAATCAAAAAAAATTCAAAAACCTAACGAAAATACCTGACACCACGCATCGTCTAACATCGTTTCAGTTCGGGAGACTTCGGCAATCACTCAGAATAATGCTTTAGTCATTATTCTGAGGGCAATCAGGGGCAATCATAAAAATATCCGTCATAAAAACAATTTACTTTTTCTTACTGATTCTAAACGGCCAGCTACAAAAGGAGTTTTCACAATTAAACCTACTTGTAAAATTCTCCTACAACAAAGAAGTTCTTTATTACAGTAGTGCACCACAAACATTTTGAATAAATTGTATTCTCGTTAAATATACGCGGTAGGCGATTGTATTCTTTTAAAATAAAAAAAATGTTATGCATGCAGCTTCACTGCGGCAGTCTCCGAGTGCCACATGTATTTTTTTTAACACTAGTTCCATTTTAAATGAATCCGAAAATAATGGAACTAATGTTGAATTTGTAAAAATAAAAAGGGGAAAAAAATCGTGCAATGGCCTTCCCCAAGTAACTTGAACTCAATATTTTTCTTTTATTCTCAGTGTGGATTCGGAAAGTTCATTAAAAGTTCACTCCATTATTTCACTAAGGTAACTTTGTCGGTACTTGCTGCTATCTGCTGTTTGCTATGTAACTTTGCACTAGCGTCTCAGACAGAAGTTAAGGTGATAGCTACATATTTTAATTATGAAGTTACACTAGGGCCATGGGGTCCGAGTGCCCACCATCTTTTCAAAGACATCGCCAAGCGTTTAGTCGACTCTTCGCGTGACCAGAGGGCTGGCCTATTTCTTTGTCAAAGGATCAGCATTTCCATCCAACGTGGCAATGCTGCCAGCGTTCTGGGCACTTTCCCCATTGACAGCGATGTGGATGAGTTTTTTGACACCCTATAAATTTTTTTTAGTCATTTTTGTAAATATTTTACTTTTAATTTTAGTTTTTAAATGTAGTATAGTAGTAGTATACACCGTGTTCCGGACGATATACATAAACTTCGACCAGATGTTCAAACCACGGAAGTAAGCATTTTTCATTATGGACACATTAATAAATTCTTATTTTTTATTTTTTGTTAATTTTCATACAAACTAAATACCTAGACGTAAATAACCCGATATGCATGCCTCTTTATCCGAATTGGCAACGTCATTCATAACATTTGGCGGGCTGAAACAAATGAAATGCAAATAGTATTTGATAGATTTCAAATTAAGATACTTTCTCACTGCATAGCTCAATTAAATTTCATTAAATGAAATTACAAATATCTTTGTAACGAAGCCTTTTTAAGTACTACTTCCTTTGTTGGATTTGATTTGTAAAAGCCATAGAAGTATTTGCTAAAGTTTATGGATAACGTGAAGAACACGGTGTATATTATTATATATATTTCTTTTTTTATTATAATTAATTAAGTTGCTAATAAAATAATTATGTATTGTAAAAAGGTAAATAAAATTATGAAGAATTATGTTAACTTCATAATTCTTCATAATTTTATTTGTGTGTGGAATTAGTTGCGGATGATAAAGTTGAGGCAGTCGGGGCCCAGTCGAATTCATATTTTTTTAGGGTTCCGTACGTCCGAATACAAAAACGGAACCCTTATAGGATCACTCGTGTGTCCGTCTGTCTGTCGCTTACAGTCAATTATCTCCGAATCTACTAGAACGATTGGGTTGAAATTTGGTACACATATCAATTCCTGTGACCCAAACACAGAGGTGTGACGTGAATAGATGAAATCTGTATGTGGGAGGTAATTTTTGGGGGGGAAGGGGTAAATGAAAAAAAAAAGTTTTGAAAACTGCATCGTGTGACATATCAAATGAAATGTCTTATTGAGACAATCTTAAATGTATTTTTTTTGTAATTTTAAAATAAATGGTTTCCAAGTTATTCAAGAAAATAGACGAAATTTGACCATTCCCCCTCCCCTCTTATCTCCGAAACTACTGAACCTAAAATTTTGAAAAAAATACAGTAATTAGTTTTCTACTTATAGATTATATGACAACCTATAAGAAGTCCATATCTGTATATGGGAGGTAATTTTTGGGGGGGAAGGGGAAAATTAAAAAAAAATATTTGAAATCTGCATCGTGTGACATACCAAATGAAAGGTCTTGTTGAGAAAATCTTAAATATATTTTTGTTGTAATTTTAAAATAAATAGTTTCCAAGTTATTCAAGAAAATAGACGAAATTTGACCATTCCCCCCCCCTTATCTCCGAAACTATTGAACCTAAAATTTTGAAAAAAATACAGGTAATAGTTTTCTACTTATAGATTATAGGATAACCTATAAGAAGTCCATATCTGTATATGGGAGGTAATTTTTGGGGGGGGAAGGGGAAAATTTAAAAAAAAAATATTTGAAAACTGCATCGTGTGACATATCAAATGAAAGGTATTGTTGAGACAAACTTAAAAGTATTTTTTTTGTAATTTTAAAATAAATGGTTTCCAAGTTATTAAAAAAAAATAGACGAAGCTTGACCATTCCCCCCCCCTTATCTCCGAAACTACTGAACCTAAAATTTTGAAAAAAATACAGGAAATAGTTTTCTACTTATAGATTATAGGATAACCTATAAGAAGTCCATATCTGTATATGGGAGGTAATTTTTGGGGGGGAAGGGGAAAATTAAAAAAAAAATATTTGAAAAGTGCATCGTGTGACATATCAAATGAAAGGTATTGTTGAGACAAACTTAAAAGTATTTTTTTTGTAATTTTAAAATAAATGGTTTCCAAGTTATTAAAAAAAATAGACGAAGCTTGACCATTCCCCCCCCCTTATCTCCGAAACTACTGAACCTAAAATTTTGAAAAAAATACAGGAATTAGTTTTCTACTTATAGATTATAGGAAAACCTATAAGAAGTCCATATCTGTATATGGGAGGTAATTTTTGGGGGGGAAGGGGAAAATTAAAAAAAATAATTGAAAACTGCATCGTGTGACATATCAAATGAAAGGTCTTGTTGAGACAATCTTAAATATATTTTTTTTGTAATTTTAAAATAAATAGTTTCCAAGTTATTCAAGAAAATAGACGAAATTTGACCATTCCCCCCCTTATCTCCGAAACTACTGAACCTAATTTTTTTTTAAAATACAGAATTTAGTTTTCTACTTATAGATTATAGGAAAACCTATAAGAAGTCCATGATCTTAAAATAACATGGTAAATCACTCAATATTGTGCGTACCAATTTGGGTCAGATTAAAAAAAAAACGTGATAGGAAACGGAATAACGTGATAAAGGGTTCGTACGGAACCCTCTTCACGCGAGTCCAACTCGCACTTGGCCGGTTTTTAACATTGCCCCTCTCTACTACTAGGAACTAGGAATTTCTTCTTATATCGTGGGTGCGTTTACAAACATATAAACTCACATACACAAACACCCAGACCCGGAAAAACTACTTGCAGATCATACAAATATTTGTTCCGTGCGGGAATCGAACCCGCGACACGCCACACAGGCTGGTCTTCGGGGTTAAGCCACGCTTGCCGTGGCTGGTCTGTGGATGGGTGACCGTCTGTCACCGCGAGTTTGCTCCGTGGCTCGGAAAAAACGTAAAGCCGTTGGTCCCGGCTGTCGTTTGTAGATCTTTGACAGTCATTTCTATTAGACTGAAGCTCTAAAGTCTGACAACCAGTCTTACCATAGGGTATCGTATTACCCAGTTACTGGGTTGTGGAGGTCCGATAGGCAGTCGCTCCATGTAAAATACTATATTCAGCTGCATCTGGTTCGACTGGAAGCCGACCCCAATATAGTTAGGAAATGGCTTGGCAGGTGATGAGTATAAGTTTGGTAATTAATCATTCTGCTACAAAATATACTCAATTTCTTGTTAAAATCATGTTGAATGTAACACAAAATACAAATCGTTTTGGAAACTATGACTACATATATTGTTTTGCTCTTTATTCTAGAAACGCCCTTCTCATCACCTTTTGATGTTTATTTGTTCACCGTAAATCATGGATCTGTACCATTTTTTTTCGTGGTAAAATCATCAAATGAGTCCTCCCAGCCCCGGGCAGGGCGGGAGGGACTGTCAGACTTGTACTGACTAAAATCCACGGTGTCCTTCGGTAGCCCTTTTGCGTACCGGAGTCGCGGTATACGTATGTCCCGCGACCGCGGCAAGGCTGTGGCCCTCTAAAGGGGGGCCCCGTCATTGTGCTGACGCTCTTTGAGGCGCCCGATCTGTACCCTTAGCACGAGTTTTCACTCTTTACTTTACAGCGTCTTTTCAGTATTTACAGCGTTTCTTGTATGAAAAAATGGAACAGCGCCTCTGGTGTGCGAAGAAGGAACTAATTTTTTCCTTGAAAATTGTCAATTTGAAAATATCAAAGTTCCAGTTTACTTCATGTCTCAAATACTGAAAACTCGTGCTAAGGGTACAGGTACCCTGTAAAAAACGCTGTAAATACTGGAAAGACGCTGTAAAGTAAAAGAATGCAAACTCGTGCTAAAGGTAGGATATTACAATATCTAAAAACATTGAAATAGTCACAAAATCAAAAGTCATTTATTCAAGTTAGCCTGATTTATCAGCACTTTTTGAATGCAGCAATTTTTACATGAGACATTCCCCCAAAGGGCCCCCTCTTCTATACTTCCTAGTGTTTTAGCTGGGAAGAAGAAGTGGCGGAACAAACTCGTAAAAGTAAAACTTCAGATTCACAAATTCAATCTTCAAAGTCGGTTTCTCCAAATTCGAAGCTACCTCACAACATTACTATATTAAAAATATAATGAAATGATTCTACAACACAGCGGGGGACACAAAAAAGGTATCGAAATATTGACTAAAAAACAACAAATAATGAAATAAGCTTTGAAAAGGACATGAAACGTTTCTCCCGCTTCCAATCTAAATATATTTTTGATAGAAATTCCTTTATGCTACATTTCTTTATACTGAAAACAACATTAACAATGACTTTTTCGCTTTGATCGAGCTTGTATTATTAGATTATACTTAGCTTTTTCCTCTGGCTTTGTTCCTGTTCAATTTATTTTAATGTACGGTATGGTTTCGGTTGATTCTATGTTATTAATCCTCGGTATCTAGTTTTTGGGGAATGTCTATGAGATTTAAGATCGACTTTGTGGCACTTCTTAATTGATAGAAAAGATTCGTATACATTTTTTTTTTTTTTTTTTTAGGGTGGCAAAATCATCAAATGAGTCCTCCCGCCCTGGGTGGGGCGGGAGGGACTGTCAGACTCTTACTGTCCACCCGTGTTCCGTCGGATGCCCTTTACGTTCCGGGGCCACGGTATCCTGGATTAAGAAAAATCCGCGACCCCGGCAGGCATTTGGCCCCATAAGGGGCCCCGTCGTCGGTGACGCGTGAAACACGACGCGCCACCGACCCGGGCTTGGTCCTTGGTCGGACGGCGAGCATACCCATTACTCACCGTCCGCAAGCCCGCTCCGCCGCTGTGCCCTCTGCTGTTCAGAGGGACACGCGTTGGAGCGTCCACCCGACAGGCTATTTGCATACGGGCAAAGAAACCCCTTAGGCACATAGTGCCTAAGGAGAGTTTTTGCCCGCATCCCAGGGCGCACCGGCCCGAAAAACTGGTCTTCCCCCCGGACGTATCCGAGAGGGAACTCCAGTCCACGGGCGCACGTGGAGGTTTCCTGTCTTAGCACCCCAAGATTCGTATACATGAGTAAAATGTTAACTCATGTTTTTTGACACTTTACACTGTCTTTACAATGTCGACAACAATTTAACATTTATGGAAGAATATTTCGATTAAAACGCAAGGTTATAATAATAGTGCCTTGTGTACTGATACATTACAATGTTATAATAATTATTTTCTATTTCACATAAGATTTTTCCCATGAGGAAAGAAACCACAGAGCGCCACCTGTTATAATCTTTACATAATTAATTTTGCCTCGTCCACATTCATACATCAGTACCCTGAGCACGAGTTTTCAGTATTTGAGACGTAAAGTAAACTGGAACTTTGACAACTTCAAATTGTCAATTTTCAAGGAAAAAATAAGTTCCTTCTTCGCACACCAGAGGCGCTGTTCCATTTTTTCATACAAGAAACGCTGTAAATACTGGAAAGACGCTGTAAAGTAAAAGAGTGAAAACTCGTGCTAAGTGTACTGGTCATACACGCACTCCGATTGCTAGTACTATGCGCCCGACCTTACTGAAGCACTTCACCAATAAGGTCAGTATAGGTCTTCCTAGGGCGTCCCACACGGCGTTACCACTCCCATCTGCCTTAATAAAACTCATTTATATGCAAAGCCTAAAATCTAATTGCTATAACTCACTATACAACTATACCTAACCAGGGTAGCCAATAATCAAACTAACATTATATTTTCACACAAACCACCTTTCACCCACCCCTTCAAGGGGTGGTGTAGTCAAATTATAATGGCCCCGTTTGATCCATAGCCACCATGATGGCAAACTATTTGGTAATTGCATGATCATGACTGGCTGGAACGATGGCTTTGTCAGGAGCTCTTTATAAGCTATATAGCAGACAAATTGACGCACTTTTGGCGTAAACCTTTTAAAGGGGTATGGAAGCGGTGTTGAAAAGTTAGGTATTGATTGGTTGTAAGGTGGTTTTCTTTACGTAGACTTGTTGTCTTTACTTACATTATTGAGTGTGTCTATGTACTAGTACTCTGCCCGTGACTTTGTCTGTGAGGATTTCGTATTTTTTCCTTTCGATTTTTTTATGTTACCTCTCTGAGGTTGAAATTTTGAAAAATCTTGAGACGTGTTCTCACAGTGTGATTGATAGGCATAAATTCGAAGTTTTCAGTAAATTGGACGAAATTTAATTTTTGTACAGCACATTTATAAAAAGTATATTTTAAGCCCCCTTAGAGGGCGATATTCTGCAATTTTTTGAAATTCGTTTTACTGCACACGTACGTCATATTTTAAGAAACGTTCAGTACGTCTTTTTTTAGTACATTGGAAATTATATAAAATAAATTAATACGTTCCTGTGACGCTCCCAAACTCTGTCTGTATAGGTTAATCAATTCAATCTGACGTCATATCTCCCGCCAATTAGTATTTGATTGAATCATAGTATTTCGGTTTGGTCAGCCAATCATAGCAGCGGATTTGATAGCTGACAGCGTCTGAATTGATTAGACTTCCAATGAATAGGGCTAGTCGATATAAGTGCCAAGAATTTCATACATTAAATCACATCCTTTACCCGTGGGGATGAGAAATAATAAAAACAGATTGGACACTAGCACCCTTACTACAAAAACTTAAACATCTGTTGAACACTTGTCTAAAAAAAGTGTGATTGCAAAACGGACCTTATTTCAACGACATAATCTGACATTTTTTTAGACAAGTGTTCAACAGACGTTTAACAGTTTTTGTGGTACGACAGTAGGAATTTATCCTGTATCGTGGGTGCTTTTACAAACATAGTAACTCACATGCACAAACGTTCAGACCAGGAACAACTACCCGTAGCACAATATTCGCTCAGTGCGGGGATCGAACCCGCGACACGCTGCACGGCTGTCGATCACTCAACCACTGCGCCAACCGTGCCGTCAAACTGTGATATTTATTTACTCATTTTATCTCATCCATGTTCATACGTTTTGTCGTACAAGCGGGACATTCTCCAATTGTTGAGGATAATGATTGATGATAAAAAAATAAAATAAAATTAAGGATAATGAAAAACAAATTTTATAAATTATTTAATTACATTTAAACGTAAGTGTAATTAAAATAATTTCTATATTCGTATTTCACTATCCTTAATTTTATTAATCAGGATACAGTATCTACGAGTAACTAGTCTGGAGGTCAGAGTCTCACCTGTAAGATGTACTTGCAGGGTTGGAAAAAAAACAGATTTTTTTTAAATTTTATAAAACAAACTGTTCAAATTGTTTTAAACAAGTGTTTTTTTTTAGTTTCGGTCATTTTTTTTTCAAATTAATTCGACTGTGGGTCGACATCTTAACTTATAAATAACTTATATGTTTCATTTCTAGACTAGATCTTTTCAAATTCGCTGTTTGTAACGAAATATTTACAAAAAAATATCAATGTAAAAATAACATTACTGTTTTTTTTCTAATGTTTTGAAGTATTATTTTATTACAATGCCAACAAAAGTTAAAAAAATGTGACATAGCAGGGGCATACACTCAAATTATTTAATGTTAAGCTATTATGACCCCTGAATATTAATTCATTTTCATTTTACAGGCATTCATCCGCCATGAAAAGTAGTTAAAACGTGTAATAAAAACACTGTTTAATTTCAAACTGTTTTAAACACTGTTTAAAACAGGTGTTTTAAAACAACTTGTTTTAAACATGCCAACCGTGTGTACTTGTAAAGTTCATAATAAAGATTTGTCTATTATTATTTTTATTTTTATTATTATTATTTTTATCATTTATCATTATCCTCAACAATTGGAGAATGTCCCAACACGATGGTTGTGATTATGATGCGTCTGACCTTTCTAAAGTTAATGACATCAATAAACCAGCTTCTTTTTTGTGTATGGGAGACTGGGAGTAGCGTCTTTAATACATTTTCAACTTTATCCTTTAGCGTATATAAAGCTGAAAATTCCTTGTCTTGTGGGGTTTTTTTTTTTTTTTTTTTTTTTTTAGGGTGGCAAAATCATCAAATGAGTCCTCCCGCCCTGGGCGGGGCGGGAGGGACTGTCAGACTTTTACTGACTAAAATCCACCCGTGTTCCGTCGGATGCCCTTTACGTTCCGGGGCCACGGTGTCCTGGATTAAGAAAAATCCGCGACCCCGGCAGGCATTTGGCCCCATAAGGGGCCCCGTCGGTGACGCGTGAAACACGACGCGCCACCGACCCGGGCTTGGTCCTTGGTCGGACGGCGAGCATACCCATTACTCACCGTCCGCAAGCCCGCTCCGCCGCTGTGCCCTCTGCTGTTCAGAGGGACACGCGTTGGAGCGTCCCACCCGACAGGCTATTTGCATACGGGCAAAGAAACCCCTTAGGCACATAGTGCCTAAGGAGAGTTTTTGCCCGCATCCCAGGGCGCACCGGCCCGAAAAACTGGTCTTCCCCCCGGACGTATCCGAGAGGGAACTCCAGTCCACGGGCGCACGTGGAGGTTTCCTGTCTTAGCACCCCTGTCTTGTGGGGTAACGTAGACTTAAAGCAGGTGTTTTTAAAGAATGCACCACATGTTGGTAGAATTTGTCGTAAATACTCGTACTAAAGGCTAAAGCCTCACTACGCATTTTCACCGAGCAAGTTTTTCACGTGGTATTTAAATAAATCCGCCTTTTTTGTATATCTTTGTCGATATAAAGTCATATAACCAGTCTGTCATAAAACCAGCATTTTCAAGTTCTTAATAATCAGTGAACATGCTAACCTAAAACAAAACAAACAATGTATTTATTCCCTGAACAAACAGCGAAGCATACATTACGGATTCACCAAACAGAACATATTTGTCAACCACACAGAGCGTGTAATGTAATGCGCGTGAAGTTAACAATGCGGATCAAATAGATGGCGAATTATTCAGGTGTTGCTACTGTAGCTGATCCAAACATTTGCTTTTTTTTAAACCAATTTTGCCCCCTCACTTGGAATGTTTCATATAAAATATACATAAATATTATACCAACAGGTCATTCCTGGTTATTATATTATTTTCCACGCAGGAATCGAACTGAAGACTACAATTTGTGTTCTTGTAAATTTATGACGACGAAGAAATTCATAGTGTTGAGCAATGTTAAAAAAAATAGTAATCTATCTATGGGCCGAAGTCAGTCGGGCTTGCGTGACTAACGAGCTACCGTGACCACGGAACGTAAAAGGCTATTTAAGGACACTGTGGATTTTAGTCAGTACAAGTCTGACAGTCCCTCCTGCCCTGCCCTGCGCGGGAGGACTCATTTGATGATTCTACCACGTTAAAAAATTCTATCTATCTTTGTCGATGACTCCATTCTTTTCCGGGTAATTCCATCATCAACTGACTGCTAGCCATGTCAATGACCCAAGTCCCCCCTCCGGGCAGTTTCTTTACAAAAAATATTTCGGAAACTTTAAGCGTAAACTGCCACAAAGACTTCTGACTTGTAAAATTGTACAAACCTGATACTTTTCCCCCTTCTTCGGGCCATTAACGTCGCCTCAGTACTTGAGTTTGAGTAATTATCGCTGTAACACCGCATTGTTTTAATAAAGAGCGTTGATGTTACCCTTAATAAAGAATGGAAGAATTTTAAACGATATAAAATTATTCGCGGAATATTTCCCCCTTTTTAGGGATATTCTTAGAAAAACTTTCCTTTAGTTTTGTGAATAAAGCCCTGGACACGAACTTAGGTGACGCGACGCTACTTGCTTCAAGCAACGTGATAAAGAAAACTAAACCCTAACAGCCTTACTACAAAAACTTAAACATCTGTTGAACACTTGTCTAAAAAAAGTGTGACTGCAAAACGGACCTTATTTCAACGTCATAAACTGACATTTTTTTTAGACAAGTGTTCAACAGACGTTTAAAATGTTTTGTGGTACGACGGTAAAGGTTTTCCCTAAAGATTACTGTACGGTCTGTACGTCTATCACTTATTTCTTTCGCGAGAGTACCATCGTGTTGCAAGTCGTATTCTGGTCAATATCTAAGCATTTTACATTCATTTTTATTTTCAAATCGCGTGTCTACTGAGGCTGTATCTAGTGGCTAAACCAAGCGAAGCCTTTCAATAAATCCTGTGGGTTTACAAGTATTGCTTTGTTCACGACCTTAAGTTATGCGACTTGTGTCAAGTGTGTCATTTGTATCTATTGTGAGAGTACTATAGCGTCGCCGATTATTTTTTTCTACATTTGTTTTTGTATCTTTCCTGATATTTATTACACGACATGTAGCTCATGTTCAAGCAGCCTTATCTGATCATCCTTTTCCAACTTTGTTCAGTATGGCTTCCAGTCTAGCTGCCTAGAAACTGAATATCAATATTACATGACAGCTTATCTGATCTCCGCAACCTAGTTAATGTGTATAATAACTTAAAAACTTTTGTGTTGTGGCCAAGCATAAAAGGGTATAATTCTTTAAAAAATATTCTTGTGGTTCTAACGAAAAGGGTGAAATTACGTAGAAGTTTTTTACAGATTTTCCTTTGAATTATTTCTTGATTGTAATGTTTGACCTAGGTGCCTAACAATTGGAGTTAGTCACCGCCATCGGCTTTCAGAAAGTCTTTTATTATGAAGGGCGTATTTTGACGTTCGTTTGTATTTGATCAATTATGTTTGCTTTACAATTATGCGTTGTATTGTTACCTAAAAAGAAATTGACTTTTGAATTTAGTTTCGTGGTATTTTTTTTTAATTAAGAACATTTTAACTAACTAGATGTTGCCCAGCGACTTCGCTCGCTACAACACGAATATTATCTCACGGAAAGATAAAATTGGGATAAAAGCTATCCTATGTGTTAATCCAGATCATAAGCTATCTGAGTACCAAATTTCATCCAAATCCGTTTAGTAGTTTTTGTGACAAAGAGTAACAAACATCGATCCAACCATCCGTCTTCACAAAGTCTCACATTTATAATATTAGTTTTTTAGACTGACATGGTCACTAGAACTATTGTTTAGATTTAAAACGGGATATTTACCATGTTTATTATTTGTTTTGAGTTTCCGATATTTCGGCACTGTTGCAAGCGCCATGATCACGGAGGAACTGAAGTTATTGCGGGTGGATGTTTATGAGCAGACAAATCGGTCTACCTTCCTTCTCGTTCGTTTTTTGCGTTCGGCACCACTACTATTGTCACTCGTCTCACTCACAACACGATATTGTTCCCGACACACAAAACTCACTGTATCCGCTCGCGAAGTTGTTATTGTATTTTTTCATAAAAAACATGGTTCAATAATAAACATGGTAAATATCCCGTTTTAAATCTAAACAATATTTATAATATTATTGTCATTTATTCATTCATTCACCTTACTATATACATTTTTAAATATTTTTACAAAAACAAGAATTTAAAAAAACATTTAAAAATATAAATAATAGTGGCCCACCGGTATCGGGAACAGGGTCCAAGTTACCGGCGGTCAGGGCTCCAAAGAAAGGAACCTCCTGACAATGCGCGCCGTGTCCAGAAGAACTGCTCTCTGAATCAGGCCCTTGATCCAGCTGCCTAACGAGAGCCTCCTGAGATGTTGGTCGAGGCTCTTGGCAATTAAGCCATGGGCCGACACGACTATCGGCACAATGATCGCTGAATCCACATCCCACATATCGACAACCTCGCGAGCCAAATCAATATACTTAATTTGCTTATCTTTTTCAGCTTTCACGAGGTTCTCGTCATGCGGGACGGTTATGTCAACAATCATTGTGCGCCGCTCTGATCGATCCACCACCACTATATCAGGTCTATTGGCTACAATAGTCCTGTCAGTGATGATGGATTGATCCCAGTACAGTGTGATATTGCCACTTTCAAGAACTGGGTCGGGCTCATACCTGTAGTACGGCACTTCCGATTCCACAAGACTGTATTTCAGAGCAAGCTGCTGATGGATTATCCTGGCTACAAGGTTATGTCTATGCAAGTATTCTCCGTTAGCCAGACGAGAACACCCGGAAATAATGTGACTCTATGCACTTTCCTGATGTCGTGTATGAGGCAATGGAAGACAGTCCTTCGCTATCCAGGATGTCGGAATATCCAGAGAACTAGCGAACCGATAAGGATAGAGCGAGGTATTTTCCAGGGTGATAGTTTGAGTCCACTTTGGTTCTGCTTGGCCCTGAATCCTCTTAGCACACTGCTGGAGGATTCAGGTCTAGGCTATCGGTTGAAGAGAGGTGGTCAGGTTATATCTCATCTCCTTTACATGGATGACCTCAAACTCTTTGCCCCCAACAATTTGCAACTGATGAAGCTACTGAAGGTAACTGAAACCTTCAGTAGCGCCATCAGGATGGAATTTGGTGTGGACAAATGTGCGGTCATGCATGTAAAGCGAGGAGGGATTGTGGAATCTGTGAGCACCCAACTCAATTTATCTTTTTTCTCTTCACAAAATAGTTCTTAAAAAAAATGCTAGCTGAAAACAAAGTTATTTGAATTATTCTCATTTTTATCTAAACTGCTATTCGAAATCCCACAGTGATCAACAAAAATTAAAATGAAACCAGTTTCATAGTTAGCTCGTTCCAAAGTAGAAACAGTTAAAACTTTGTCGAAGTTTGGCTCAATTTTAAAGTGTAGCTCAATTCTAGCCGGGTGGAGTGACTCGGCAGAAGGTACTTGTCTCACAGTTGACGAGGCAGAGACTAAGCTATCAAATTATTTTCTCGTCCATCAATCATACAATCAGAACTTGAATTTCTTGTACGTTTCTTAGGGTCGTATTAGTAAACAACCCTCAACAATGTACTTCAAGCACATGACGTCATCAGGATCTTAAGATCGTAACTAAAGTCGAAAATTTTTCTTGAGTTCATCACTGATTTTTCACACTGCCAAGCGAGAATACAGTTTTTTTTAAAGCTTGCCCCATCATAGGAATTTCACCTGTTTCGTGGGTACGTTTACAAACATAGAAATTCACATACTCAAACACCTAGACTCGGAACAACTACTTGTGGGTCATACAAATATTTGTTCTGTGCGGGAATCGAACACGCGTTACGCTGCGCAGGAGTCGAACCCTCAGCCACTGCGCCAATCGTGTCGTCTTCTCTCTCTCTCTTTACATCTGTATTATTCTGCCCAGCTTTTTCCTAAATATTTAGGAATCGAATTCACATCAGTCAGTTTAAGCAGATGCACCTGAATACAAACTAGCATTTAACAAGTAGTGAGTATCTAAGTACTAGGTGATACGTCTTGCTATGACTGGGTGTCAGACAACAACTGTCAAAGATCTTCCAAAGATAGCCAGAACATGCTTCAAGAAACATACCTAAGTATCGATTTTGAACCAAAGAATGAAAGGACGCAGTAAGCCAAATAAACGAAGTTAAACGAACTTAGCTTCGCTTCGCTCCGTTGTCAGTGTGACCTGCGCTTTAAACAGTGGCTCAATTCCAGCCATCTGGAGTGACTCGTCGGAAAATGAGACGGCTCTATTAAGAGATGAGCCATTTAACGTGTAGGCGGCTCCAAAATATGCCTGGTATTGTGTGGAGTTTTTAAGGTGGAATCTTACGTCTTAAAATTCATTATAACATTACGCCTGTGATTCCTGAAGATTTAGGCAGATGTGTACCTAAATAGTACACCCACTTTTCGAGTAATGCAGGGTGACTTGCCGTCCGAGTCTGTTTCGCGCGTCTCAAAGAGCTGTCAGCAATCTGACGGGGCCTCTTAGAGGGCCAACGCCTGCCGGGGTGCTGGATTGTCTCGACCCTGGAACTTAAAGGGCTATTGAAAAGATCACCATGAATTTAGTCAGTACAAGTCTGACAGTTACTCCAGCCCCGCCCTGGGTAGGACTCATTTGATAATTTCATTACGTACAAAAAAAATCCAACATAGCAGTAAAATATATTCATTTAGGCCGGTGATGATCTGAGAATTGAGACTATAATAAAGAAAACCAGTTTCAATTTAGGAAAAGCGTAATATAAAACAGAAATAAAAGTGAGTAATAAAAAGAAGGATAGTAGCTAGGTAATCAGCAGAACCTACGTAAATAAAGTAGTTAAGAAAAGGTGTAAAATTCTTGCTTTAAGGCAGTTTTCATACGAGACGGCTCAATCGCGGTGGTGCGAACCCAATCTGACGTTGCCTTGACTTGTAATAAATTCATTGATACCTAACCTTCTTAACTACACTTTTTAAGGTATGCTGGAAGGTGTTGACCTACGCCCAGCAATGGGAAAGCATAAAAAAAAACTAAAAAAAAAATGCTGAAGTTCAAAGACATCCGATTCTCTCGATAACCATAATTATGAAAAACCATATTTATGTGGATCATGAGCGTTAGTTCTGTCCATTTCGTCACAAGGTATGCTGCGACGCTTTCTGGCTGTGTCAGGGGACATGCGAAGTGAACAACAATATATTCTTATAATAATAGAAGGCGCCACGTTTCTTTTTAATTGTATTACAAGTAAAGTACAATTCGAACATCAATTTCTATATTAAAGCTAGCTAAAATACGGGCATTCATCATCATCATCAGCCTACAAATCCACCACGCGGGCCCAGTGGGGGTTGGCAGGTGGGCTTGTTGTAAGTTGGCCACAAAGTTAATTCGCCACAGTTTTGTAAAGACCATACATTGAAAGTAAATTCGCCACATGCATAAAATTCATATGTAAATTCGTCATAGGTATGTCAGAGTAATTGTAAATTTGCCACAAATCCACATTTGACATGATTTCTGCTAAAAGTAGCGATAGCAAGTAAAGTTATTGGTTTTAGAGCTCGAACTGTAAAGGAGACTTGAGTATCCACTTTCAATAGAAACTCGAGCATGCATCATTTGTTTTAGAATTTGCGGTTCTAGGACATGCCGGTGTCCTCATGATGTTTTCCTTCATAGTTTTGAGAGTAGTGGTGATGAAATAAATAACACAAAGTAATGCGCCTGCCTGGGTTCGAAACCATTACCTAAAACTACCATGATATACAACTCATAAGTCGGGGCCGATACCACTGCGCCACCACTGCTCTTTCGGGAAAAATCTAGTTAATTATAAAATACACTCCACTGAAACGCCCTCTGTTCGCGAGACCTCTGTTGTATCTCGAATCTTACCTACTCATCGTCATAAACGATACTACAATAACAAGCTCAGACGAAGAAACAATAAAACCTCTTTATAGTAGCACGATTGTATCATTTGAATTTCAAAACAGTCGCTCTTAGGTTGTCACGGCCTTCTTTGATTTATAATGTCCTGGTACTTCGTTCAGAAGGTTTTGACAAACTGGCATCTTCTATCTATGTATTGGATGGATGGATGTTGGATTTTCGTTACTCTTATAAGTAAAAAATAATTAAACAAGAGTTTGGATGAAAAAAAAAACTCTTTTAAATTAAGATACTTTTTTAGTAGTACGATAATGTTGGATACTTATACATTCCACGTGGGCGAAGGCAATGGCCTAAGCTAGTTAGTCAGCTAGAAAAACAATGACGAAAAAGACAAGAGTGATCAGGATTGACTTGGTCTACCGAAAAGCTTAAAATTGTTAAAATACTTGTAGAAATACGAAACGATTTGAATGCGATTGTGAATGATCTTTTTTTTTTCAACTTATTCCTCCCGCATTGGGTGGACTGATGATTGAAAATCGAAATGATTTCCGAAACTGTTGCCTTTAGTGATCCAGAGATGTAGTAACCTTTTTAAGACAGACATTAGCTATGCTGTTTACCTTCTGTATGCGACACTCTTACCTTCCAGCAAAAATGTTGGAAACAATTGTTGTGCCGATTCCAAAGAATGTTACTGGGGACGCCACAGATAAAAACAATTATAGGCCGATTTCTCTAGCGACTATAGTTGCGAAGGTCTTCGATGGTCTACTTGACGCTCAACTCAGCAAGCACATTGAGCTTAATGACGCACAGTTTGGTTTCCGTCAGACACTGTCAACTGAAAGTGCTATCTTGACATTAAAACATACGGTTAACTACTACGTACATAGAAAAACACCTGTCTATGCTTGCTTCCTAGACCTATCGAAGGCCTTTGACTTGGTGGACTACAACAGGCTCTGGGCTAAGCTTGGAGAGGTAGGAGCTCCCGCTGAGCTTATTAACATCTTGCGCTTCTGGTACAACAACCAGAAGAACCTTGTAAAGTGGGGGAACGTCTTATCGGATGAGTATGCCCTCGAATGCGGTGTGAGGCAGGGAGGCCTGTCCTCTCCAAGGCTATTCAACTTGTATGTTATTCAACTGATAGATGGGCTCAATAACAGC
This sequence comes from Agrotis exclamationis, assembly GCA_950005045.1. Taxonomy (NCBI): domain Eukaryota; kingdom Metazoa; phylum Arthropoda; class Insecta; order Lepidoptera; family Noctuidae; genus Agrotis; species Agrotis exclamationis. The sequence continues at coordinate 4,008,804 of OX465438.1, forward strand.
CGGGTCGGTTGTCATATTGATAACGTCTGTGTTAATAACATCAGTTACGCTGACGATATGGTGTTGCTGAGCCCATCGCTCAGTGGCTTAAGAAAACTGCTCGATATCTGTGAGTCATACGCTGAGGCTCACGGTCTAAGGTACAACGAAAAGAAGAGCGTGTGCATGGTCATTAGAGGCAAAAATAAGCAACCAGAGCATGTACCACCTGTCTATCTGAACGGAGTGCCTTTGGAACGTGTTGCTCAGTTCAAGTACCTAGGGCACATTGTGACAGAGACCCTGAATGATGATGCGGATATCGAGCGGGAACGGAGGGCGTTGTCGGTGCGTGCTAACATGTTGGTTCATAGATTCGCAAGGTGTACAGCAGACGTAAAAGTAACACTTTTCAGAGCCTACTGCCAAAACTTTTATGCCAGCGCTTTATGGTTCAACTACACTCAGCGGGCCTACAACGCTCTTCGCATACAGTACAATAACGCCTTTAGGATTCTGTTGAGGCTCCCTCGATTCTGCAGCGCATCGGGCATGTTTGCGGACGCAAGAGTTGATGACTTTTATGCCATTATGCGTAAGAAAACAGCTTCTCTGATGCGGAGGATTCGTGGGAGCGCCAACGGAATCCTAAGAATGATCTCTGAGAGACCAGAGTCTGCAGTGCTGGGTAGGCTTATTCGGCTACATGTGAATAGAGAACACTGATTTTATTTCTTGATATAGTAATTGAAAGAATGATAATATTAATTTGTATTTTTTGACATTATGGTATTATTTTTGTATTGTGTTTGTGATTAATGACTAACATAGTTTTTAAGACCTTTGTAACTAACAATATATGGACAAAATTAAGTCTGAATTAAATAAATAATAATAATAATTAGGCCGTTTCAGCCCTATCAGAGCCTCTACCATGAGTTGTCATTACGATACTTGATCATACGCATCGACCGCGTTTGGCGCTCTCATTGGTTGAGAGTTCATACAACCTTGGAGCGGACCAATGAGAGCGCCAAACGCGGTCGATATCGATGATCGAGTATCGTAATAACAACTCAGGTATGGGTACAGTTGGCTGAAAGCTCCTTAAGGCGCGCGTTGAGCACGCTGCGTTGTTGAACTGAGACCAGGTCCTTAACCGGATGCTGAGCAACTTATTACTAACAGTCCGCAAGACCGAGCCAATCAACTACAAAACCGAAAAAGAAAACAGCTGCCCCATACATTTGTGCTCTTGTAAAAGTCGAAATGTAGGGAACACCTTTGCCAAAAAATCGATGACCCCCTAGAGGTTTTCGGGAAGGTTATATCCATGAAATCCAAGTTCACAATCATGACAAACAAGCCAAATCTCTTTACTACAGAAAGAGTCCCAATCCTTCATACAAACGACCCCAGAACTAAAAGAATTACTACTAGTACATAAAACTTAACATTATAGACCTGACCCAAGATGAAAGTACGGTGATAAATCTCGCTCGCAACGGAAATTAAAATGATGCTTTACTGCTAACAGATTAGGGTGTAATTTAGATTGAAGACGGTATTTCGTTGCTTTTTTTGAGATACAAGGCATTAGTGTTTGGGTTTATGAGATTAAATGTCGTAAGGATTATGTTGGTGCTTAGGAGAAGGTCGTAATGGTCAGGAAGATTAGGGAAGGATGTGCTTTTAAAGCAGGTTGCTCATTCAACCTCTATATCTATCTATATCTATAATAAAACAGTAAAAAAACTGTGTCTGTACATTGAATATATTAAAAAAAAAAATTGAGGGGGGTTTAGAAACAGTAATAGATCACGAATCCAAAACAAAAATTCTGTCTGTTTGTCTGTTTGTTTATACACGCTAATCTTCGGAACTGCTGGACGGATTTGAATTATTATTTTTTTGTTGTATAGATATTAAGTCGGAGCAACACATAAGCTATATTTATCTTGAAAACTTGAACACCTGATGCAGAACCGCAACAGACCAGCTAAACTATAAGAGATTAAAAAAATGGCACCATAGCAAAAATTGTTCCACGTGATGAGCATTTTCTGCTGCAAGAATAAATTTGAAGATCTGGAACACCTGATGTGAAACTCCAAGAGCCCAGCTACACTATAACATGTATAGTAATGACGTCTTAGCAAGAGTTATTCAGCCTGATGAGCACTCTCTGTTGACGTATAAAAATTGAAGATCTGGAACACCTGGTGTGGAACTACAGGAGCCCAGCTAAACTATAACATATAATAATTACATACACAAATGATAAGTATGTGAGGATGGCTAGATGTATAGATTGATGATTTTTTTTTTCGTAGTAAATAATCATCAAATAAGTCCTCCTACCCAGGGCGGGGCTGGAGGAACTCTCAGACTTGTACTGACTAAAATCTACGGTGATCCTTCAATAACCCTTTACGTTCCAGGGTCTCGTTTACCTGATGAGGCAGTCCCGCGACCCCGGCAGAATGGATTGATGCATAATAGTTTACTAAAAGTTAATTTTTTGAAAAAATTCGCAACATTATTCTCGAATTACTGAAAGAAGGAAACAAAGAAAAAGTATTAATTGGAATCACACAGTACAAATCAAATTGATAAGGCAATCCACAATAAAATAAAGTTATATAAACATGTAAACATATCAACATAACACAAAGACAAAAGGCATCTCAGCATGTTATTGTAACAATTAAAAAAAATACATGTGGCACTCGGATACTGCTGCGGTGAAGCTATAGCATAACATTTTTATTTTATTTTAAAAGAATAAAATCGCCTACCGCGTATATTTAACGAGAATATAATTTATTTTAAATGTTTGTGGTGCGCTACTGTAACAGAAAGAACTTCTTTGTTGTAGGAGAGTTTTATAAGTAGGTTTCATTGTGAAAACTCCTTTTGCAGCTGGCCGTTTAGAATCAGTAAGAAAAAGTAAATTGTTTTTATGACGGATATTTTTATGATTGCCGAAGTCTCCCGAACTGAAACGATGGTAGACGATGCGTACTGTCAGGTATTTTCCTTAGGTTTTTTCGTCAGGTTTTTGGAAATTTTTTTATTCGGTCGCCGCGCCGCGCCGCGCTCAGAGCCCGCGATAAAAGTTATGCAATAGCTTAAAAAAACACAGTGCTGTGATTATGGGGCCCAAAGTCTTGAAAGCCAGAAAAGCGGAATTATTAGACTAATTCCATTCCACAACGAAATGAATCAGAACAAAAAGCAGAAGAGTTGTATATAAAAATTGCAACGATATGGGAAGAATACATCGTCTTTCGGCTTCATTAGGAAGTCTTTTTAAAGCCTTTATAAAAATTTGTATATAAAAAGCGATGTCAATAGGTACGTATGTGCCATTCCAAAGGTACATAAAAGAAGGACCACGAGTGGATTTCAAAGGTCATCGTAAATAAATAATGAAGGGTCCAGGCTGTAATCTATATTCCAGGTCTCCTATATTCATGGATTGTCGTTTTAAACCTTATTTTTGGGCACCTGAGCTTAGAATAATCTGGCTAAAATATAGTTTTCAATGTTTTTTTGACGTTTTTGGGGCTTGTCTGTTCCCGGCTCGTTTTTATCATCAAAGCTTGAGTTAATCTAGAGATGCAATAAACATGACTCTCTTTTTTCTTTTTTATCGTGGTAAAATCATCAAATGAGTCCTCCCACACAGGGCAGGACGGAAAGGACTGTCAGACTTAACGACTAAAAAGTTCAGAAATAGTTTTTTATTTTATCCTTTTTAGTTTAAATTTTCAACCCAAATTATTGTCAAATACATAATTTTCTTACATGTACACTAAAATATTGTAATCCGTAGCACCGGTAAATAACATCGTCCATGTATGTACTCTTACACAATGAGCCAAAAATGAAAACTACTGCACCAAACTAAATGAAAATTCTATGGGACCAAATGGCAGATACGAGTATACTGTATCGAAAAAAGAATCATCGAAATCGGACCAGAAACCTCGGAGTAATCGGTGTAGACAATGTTGATAACTTTTTAGGTTTTTGTTGATTTTTATTCATTTTTCAAAAAGTGCTAGTCCGATGTCGATAAAATTTTAATGGGACCATTCGGGAAGTATACTCTTTCCAACAAAAAAAGAATTTTTCAAATCGGTTGGTAAACGACGGAGCTATGCCCGAACAAACATAAAAAATATATATATATACAGGGTGATTTGTTATTCGATGCGGTCCTTGAAATGGGTGATACTAGACCTTATTTGCAACAATTTTAACCCCGACAACATGGGGTCTAAACTGACTGGTTTTGGAGATATCGAACTTTAAAGGTTTTTCGAAAAATGTCTACCTCTCCATCATTAAGTGCTTATTGTTAGAAATTAACGATAGTCACCACTTAGAATTTATACTTTTCTGATAGAATATGAACGACTGAATCTAGTGAATACAAGTTTGTTATAAAACTAATCATATCTTGGGAAATTAAGTGTCATAAAGTTTCTGTTTTGAAGTTTTCTGAAAACTTCCCTTGTGTTTCAAAGCATATTTAAAAAAATAAATGTATAACACTTGGTTTACAAATTACAGGAAAAACTTTCTTGTCTCATTACCTTTCTAAAATGGTGCCACAGTACCCACTTTTAGTTAGTGTCTGACCAGAAAATTAGGGTTGTTACTGACAAGGTAGTAAATAAACGAAAATTCGTTGTAAAGTTTTTTCGACCCAACATTTTTTTTCTGTGGTTTTTGTCCAAACTGTTATCTGATATTAGCTTTTTGAGTCAATGCGCTTAATCTTTGTAAATGACATCTGGCAAAATCGCGCTTTATCTGGAGTATTTTTACCTGTCCTACCAGTAGGGTGACCTAACTTTTATGCACGCCAGTTTAGTTTTTTTATGAAACCAGAGTTTACAAACATTCCGTTATTGTACTTATGTTTCAAGTAGCTGTTTTAAATGGAAGAAAATTGATGGTTTGTCTATCTGGTCCATAGGTAAAATACTCCAAATAAAAACCGACTTTGCCTGATATGATTATGTAATTACTGCCAGGAATAAGCGCATTGACTCAAAAAACTAATATTAAATAGCAGTTTGGACAAAAACCACAGAAAGAACAAGTTGGGTCGAAAAAACATTGCAACCGATTTTCGTTGATTTACTACCTTGTCAGTAACAACCCTAATTTTCTGGTCAGACACTAACTAAAAGTGGGTACTGTGGCACCATTTTAGAAAGGTAATGAGACAAGAAAGTTTTTCCTGTAATTTGTAAACCAAGTGTCATACATTTATTTTTTTAAATATGCTTTGAAACACAAGGGAAGGTTTCAGAAAACTTCAAAACAGAAACTTTATGACACTTAATTTCCCAAGATATAATTAGTTTTATAACAAACTTGTATTCACTAGATTCAGTCGTTCATATTCTATCAGAAAAGTATAAATTCTAAGTGGTGACTATCGTTACTTTCTAACAATAAGCACTTAATGATGGAGAGGTAGAAATTTTTCGAAAAACCTCTAAAGTTCGATATCTCCAAAACCAGTCAGTTTAGACCCCATGTTGTCGGGGTTAAAATTGTTGCAAATAAGGTCTAGTATCACCCATTTCAAGGACCGCATCGAATAACAAATCACCCTGTATATATAAACATCCGAATTGAGAACCTCCTCCTTTTGGAAGTCGGTTAAAAATACACGGTGATCTTTCAATAGCCCTTTACGTTCCAGGGTATCGGTAACCTGGTGAGACAGTCCTATAAATCATTTTTAACAAGGCTTTTCCCTCCCTTTGAATTTTTCCTGTGCCGTGGATGCATTTCCAAAATTTTAACTTACATACACCGACAGTCACATCTGGATCTACTACTTATCGATCATACAAATATTTGTACCGTGTGGAAATCGAACCTGCTACGATTGCTTAGTCACTGCGCCAACCGTGGCGTCTCTGCAACGACCATTTATATCTAGACTCCTAATCACAGGCGACCGATGTCTGTCAACACATTAGGCAAAAAAGTCTTAAGTTCGTTTTACTTTCGACCACTCCTGTGAGTCCCCTCTTCGCACTGACCTTGAGTTAGCCAATCAGAACGCAGTACCCCGTCCCCCTCGCTTGCGTCGTACCTCAGCGACTTGGCAGAAAATTTTCGTTAGTCAGATCGTGCATGAGGCGTCTAGATATAAATGGTCGTTGCGTCTCTGTGAGCAAAAGGGCCGCTAACTAGTACGTTGGTCCTGTTTGATTTAGTATATTCCATTCTAGACGTCATCATCATCATCAAGTGTTCCCACTGCTGGGACACAGGCCTTCTCTCTGTGAGAGGGAGTGGGCCATAATCCACCATGCAGGCCCAGTGTGTGTTTGAAGAGATGGTTTCCTCAAGATACGATGTTGTCCTTTACCGTTTTGAGAGCAGTTGTGCTGAAATAGATTACACAAAGTAATACGCTTGGTAGGGTTAGAACCCACGACCAATACCACTGCTCACACAGAACATGCATGCTAGAAAAACATCATCAGCCTATAAATGTTCCCACTGCTGGGATACAGGCCTCCTCTCAGTAAGAGGGAGTGGGCCGTAATCTACCACGCGGGCCCAGTGCGGATTGGTAGATGTCACATGTCTTCGAATTTTTGGTTCTAGGACATGCCGGTTTCCTCACGATGTTTTCCTTCACCGTTTTGAGAGCAGTGGTGTTGATATAAATTACACAAAGTAATGCGCCTGACGGGGTTCGAACCCACGACCTACAACTCGTAAGTCGAGGCCGATACCACTGGGCCACCACTGCTCTAGAACATGCTGGCTCTTAATTACACTACTCAATTCTGACATTATAGGCTGATTAATTGCTAATACATCAGCCGTTCTAATCTGTAAAATAATAAGGAAAACCGTGATATTTTTCCCTTTTCTCTCACCAGGAATATCCGTTTCCATTCCTAGAAGTTTTCCTCATAAAAGCATTACTTTCTACTAATCGATCATGAGGTGACCTACTATATAAATAAAGCCGGTACAAAGGGAGGGTTTTGATGCATCGCCCTCCCTGATTTAGGATATAAAAAGAGGGATAATGTCCGTTCAGATCAGGCTGGAATTATTTATTTATGTTTATTGTGTTGGCGGTACTGGACGTTAGGTTGTGTGTGTTGGTAACACTGTTTTGCATGAAGATGGGAGGGGATACTCAGATGAAAGGAAATAAAGTATATTCTACTTTATTTTAAACCAAAATTATTATACATCTGTTTTACAACGGTGGTTTTATCGCTGTTACAACTTTTGGATGGATTGTATTAAATAAAAATAATAAGGTGGTGCTAATGGTGTAGGTGTTTCTGTGTTTTAACCAACAAAAAAAGAGGAGGTTCTTAGTGGGGCATGTATATTTTTTTATGTTTTACCATGCCTTACTTGTCGTAGCTTGCAGTCTCAAAGTTAGTCTCATTATTTGGAAAGTGAAATCGGCATTTGGTAAAAAATTAAAAGAAAAAAAGGATTTTTGAAAATATAAAGTGTGTTAAATTAACATTCTAGTTACGGAGATATTGAAGGCCAAAGTTCCAACATTTAAAAAAAATAAGTTTATCTATTATTCAAAACGTTCACATGCAAATATTTTAATGTTTTGAGAGTATGAGATTGAGTGCTATCGTAAACTGTCGACACAGAAACTAACAGCCGGCTGACAACACTGAAAAAAATCCTAGGCCAGTGTTTCGTATTTTTTTAAATGCACATACCTATGTGTTTCTCTTTTCAAGTTATGTTTTGAAGGCGATTACCGACAGCTGCTTTCTGCAAAAAAATAGGTAGGTATCAAGTTTCCAGCCCATTTTTTCCTCAATTTTCGTTGCCAAACTAGATTGATATTCAAGACGTTAAAAGAGCTATCACTCATCATTGCGTTTTCCGCGTTTCCCGGGTTCCGTATTAAAGGTTTTGGTTCACTAATCATTTTCACCTTGCCGTCAAAGTGGGGAGGTAGGTAGGTACCCGTGTCAGAAAAAATAAATCGGCTAAATCGCTTGATTTGGACAGAATTATTTATAGACGTTCACACTTTAGAGCTGTTTTTTTTAAATGTGAAATGTTATTGGGGAAATGGCTTAAAAACCACATACTGGCCTTATTTTTTTTTGGGTGGTTAATCCATCCAGTGAGTCCTCCCATCCTGGGTAGGGCGGGAACTGTCAGACTCGTTCTGCCTAAAATCCAATCCAGTGTTCTTTCAATAACGCCTGGGTGTCACCACTGTGAGGATCGCCCGGAGGACACGGTGGAGCATACGGTGCAGGACTGCCCCGCTTGGGCAGAACACCGACGTGTCCTCACGCATGCGATAGGTGACGACCTCTCGCGCCCGGCATTGGTTGCGGCCATGCTGCGGGGCGAGACGGAGTGGGAAGCGGTCGCCTCCTTCTGCGAAGCAGTTATGCTCGCGAAGGAAGAGGCGGGATGAGCGAGGGAGAGGACAGTGTCCACCCCTCACCCACGCCGCAGTGGTAGACGCCCACGGCGACGGCCGTCGCAAGGCGATCTCCGGCCACCGTAGGCGCGGGCATGCGGGCGGCGAGTAATGGGCGACTCGCTGTCCGACCATGGACCATGCCCGGGTCGACGGCGCGTTGTGTTCCACGCGTGCCTCAAAGAGCGTCAGCATAATGACGGGGCCCCCCTCTAGAAGGCCAAAGCCTACCGGGGTCGCGGGACACACGTATACGGCGACCCCGGTATACAAAAGGGCTACTGAAGGACACCGTGGATTTTAGTCAGTACAAGTCTGACAGTCCCTCCTGCCTTGCCCTGGGTGGGAGGACTCATTTGATGATTTTACCACGATAAAAAAAGTGTTCTTTCAATAGCCTTTTACGTTCCAAGGTCTCGGTTACCTGTTTAGACAGACCAGAGATCCTGGCAGGCGTTTGGCCCTCTATGTGGGGCCCCGTCAGATTGCTGATGGCTCTTTGAGGCGTGCGTGGAACACGACGCACCGTCGAATCAGTCATGGTCCATGATCGGACGACGAGTCACCCATTACTCGCCGTCCGAACTTATGGTGGCGACTGGGTCATGAGATGGGGGATGTGAAAAATGTAGTAACATATTTAATTAATTACTGAGTAATCAATAAAAAAAAAATTAATGTAAAACTCTATAATCTAGACCTCAATAAAACTAGTAAAAAAAAAAACCTATCAAATCTCAGAATAACATGGCGTCGTGTTTACGTTCATAAATCATTAAATAACGACCGAATGCCGCAAATAAAACCTTCATGTAACGTAAGTATAAACCCATATTTTAAAAGGAGAATAATTAAATAATTACAAAAAGCAATAAAAAGCGCATGAAATAATTACTTTTAATTATGAAACTATGCCGCAAGTGCTATAAATGTTGAGCAACGGAAATTGACTGCAGTTTTTTCATTGTTGTTCTCATTTATAAACATACTAACTTTTACCATCGGCTATTGCTGTTTTGTTTATGTAGACTACTCTACTGTGTCCTGATGAGTTTATAAGGGGAAGTTTGAAAGTGGCGCCTGTTACAGAAAAAATGAAAGGGAATCGTCTATCTTGGTATGGACATGTGATGAGGAGGGATGACAAAGGCACCGATTGAAGGGCACCGTGGATTTTAGTCAGTACAAGTCTGACAGTCACTTCCGTCCGGTCCTGGGTAGAAGGACTAATTTGATGATTTTACCACGTAAAAATGGTGGTATTGAAAATGTCAGTGACGATTTACAGTACCTTGAGTCTATTGTTAGTATTTTAAGTAAACTATTAACTATAGTGTCGCTGAATCCGCGACGCATTTCCAATAATATCAAAACAAAATTTTAATAGAAATCAATCATGTGTCCGTTATTTTTCAAACTGAGATTGGGCGCTTTTCCATTAGCCGGCACGGCACCGGCACCGGCGACGGTAACGGCGGCGCGGCGCCGCCGCCGTGCCGCTGCCGGGGAAGCAAAAATGTATGAAATTGTATGGCTCGCTTTTGCACTTACCGGCGCCGGCACCGGCCCGGCGTTCATACATTTTTGCTTCCCCGCACCGGCACTACGCCGGTGCCGTGCCGGCTAATGGAAAAACGCCCAATGAGTGATATGGATGGCCAATTAGATTTGCAATAATTTAAAGATGCTGACAACATTACACAAACCATAGAATAGATCACTGTATTATTTTTTATTGCTAACAAACATTTTTTTCGCTTACTTTCTTAGGCCATTATTCCAAAAATCTAATTCCAAAGCTTGTTTTGTTATTCTGTTATCCGTACGCAACATCTTAATTAGATTTTTTTCATCGGACAGTTTTTGGGTTTGCCAAATACATTTTTGCTAAATAATAAATTGAAGTTATTTATATTTGGGATTCGAATAGCATATTCCGATCCCAAACACAAATAACTTTTTGTTTAAATTGGCAAAATGCGAGTCGAATAGAAAAGTGAAAAATAGTGAAACCCTCAAATAAAAATTGAACGAAAACTAAAATACCTGTTCATTTCTGGGATTCGAACCCGCGGTCATCGGCGTTAAAGCTTGTATCACTAAACAACTATATTCAGAGAGCGGAGACCGCAGCGAAAACTTATTGTACGTGCAAATCTTTTTGTAGTCAAAAACAAAAACCTGTACCAAATTTTAAAACCGTGTACCAATTTTCAACAGAATCGTTTTCCATTTGGACGTTGGGAACTCTAAAACCTTGCTGAAAATCTCAAATTAGACTTTGTGATTGGCTAGCCAACGAAATCAGAAGTGCTTGACCCAACTGCAGCCAATAAAAGATATGACTTGTAGACTCTAATCCAGGGCGTAATTGTCACAAATAGTGATAGGTACAGAAGGTTAAGGTGTTCGAAAGGAGGTATTCCACTAAGCACACCCAAAAGAAGCACACCCAGACGAAGCCCACCTAAAGTATTCCACTTAGCCCACCCGTAGGTGGGCTTCTAAATAAAAATTTAAAATAATTAATTTCCTATTCCACGAAGCACACCTACGAATATCGCATCGCATAGTGCGGGGACTAAGAAAGAAAAATGTCGATAGGAGATAATATTTATTATTTAAAAGACTAGCATCTTTCAGTTTCATTATAATAATGTGACACAATATTTGTCATTTTTGTAATCTTACGATTGGAAATCACAGGTTGTGATTTAATCAATTGAAATTAGAATAAAAATGGGTTATTCAAATCATCAAAAACATGCTGAAATAAAAAATAATATAATCGAATATATAATAAAAGATTATAAAATGGCTTAATTTCAGTTGGACATTGTGTAGAGAAATTAAGATTCTGATTAATAATAATTTATTTAATTGATAAGTTTAGATACTAAATTGCCCATTTCTTCAAGATTATTTAAGAATCTTAAAGATTGTGATTTAAACAGTTTGTGATTTTACATAAAACTAGAGTATTTTTTGTTGTTATTTAAAAGGTAGCTATGAGAAAACATCAACATAGATCTCTATGGAAAACTATATTTACAAAGTTTTTGGTATTTGTCCAAGTTTTTATTGTAATTAAGAAACAATCTGTGATGTTTTATGTTAAAGTAGAGTATTTTTATTACTCACTAAACATGTAGCTATAAGAAAACTTCGACATAGATCTCCATGGAAAACTATATATTTACTTACAATGTTTTTGATATTTGTCCAAGTTTTTATTGTAATTATGAAACAATCTGTGATTTTTTATGTTAAAGTAGAGTATTTTTATTATTCACTAAACAGGTAGCTATAAGAAAACTTCATCATAGATCTCTATGGAAAACTATATTTACAATGTTTTTTGATATTTGTCCAAGTTTTTATTGTAATTATGAAATCATCTGTGATTTTTTATGTTAAAGTAGAGTATTTTTGACCGACTTCCAAAAGGAGGAGGTTCTCAATTCGGATGTTTATATATTTTTTTTATGTGTGTTCGGGCATAACTCCGTCGTTTACCAACCGATTCTAAAATTATTTTTTTGTTGAAAAGGGTATACTTCCCGAATGGTCCCATTAAAATTTTATCGAAACAGGATTAGCACTTTTTGAAAAAATCAACAATAACCTAAAAAGTTTTCAACATTGTCTACACCGATTATTCCGAGGTTTCTGGTCCGATTTCTATGATTCTTTTTTGTTCGATACAATATAATATCTGCCATTTGGTCCCATAAAATTTTCATTTAGTTTGGTGCAGTAATTTTCATTTTTAGCTCATTGTGTAAGAGTACATACATGGGCGATGTTATTACCGGTGCTACGGATTACAATATTTTAGTATGCATGTAAGAAAATTATGTATTTGACAATAATTTGGGTTGAATATTGAAACTAAAAAGGATAAAATAAAAAACTTTAAAAAAAAATGTAACCGACTTCCCACAAAAAAGTTCAAAATAACCTACAAAAAAACTTTTCTTTCGAAAGTCGGTGACTTTCTTTTTTATTTCATTGACTTTTTGTCACCGACTTTCGAAAGAAAAGTATTTTTGTATGTTTTTTTTTTGAAAAAGTTTTCTTTTATTACTCACTAAACATGTAGCTATAAGAAAACTTCAACATAGATCTCCATGGAAAACTATATTTACAATGTTCTTTTTATATTTCTCCATGTTTTTATTGCATAATTATGAAACAATCTGCGATTTTATTAAGAACAAAAAAGGAACATAATAAAAAATAGTTTTTTTTTTAATATAATAATGAAATAATCTGTGATTTCCAATCGTAAGATTACAAAAATGACAAATATTGTGTCACATTATTATAATGAAACTGAAAGATGCTAGTCTTTTAAATAATAAATATTATCTCCTATCGACATTTTTCTTTCTTAGTCCCCGCACTATGTGATGCGATATTCGTAGGTGTGCTTCGTGGAATAGGAAATTAATTATTTTTAATTTTTATTTAGAAGCCCACCTACGGGTGGGCTAAGTGGAATACTTTAGGTGGGCTTCGTCTGGGTGTGCTTCTTTTGGGTGTGCTTAGTGGAATACCTCTTCGAAAGTAACTAACGTCAAAATCAAATAGCGGTCGGATAATACCGCCATGACTGAACTCATTTTGACGCGGCATTAATGTTTATGTCACTACATCAAACTGCATTGTAGTACCACGAATTTTCCGCAGTCATGAGTGAGAGGCGCGGACTCTAAAGGCACCGGTTCGCGCGCGAGACCGCGACAGGAGACCGAGCCAGGAGACCACGACAGGAGACCGCGACCGAAGATTGCTACCGTATCTGTCTCCTGTCGCTGTCTCGCTCGCGAACTGCTGCCCATACATTGCTTAATGTTAAGTACTGTCGCGGTCTCCTGTCGCTGTCTCGCTCGCGAACTGCCGCTAATACATTGCCTAATGTTAAGTACTGTCGGGGTACTTGGGGTCTCCTGTCGTGGTCTCGCGCGCGAACGGGCACCTTAAGGAGCTATCTGTCAAATGGTAATATCAGTCATTCTTAGTTCGGATGTAACCAAGACCGAAATCACGGGTTTCGTGCTCAAAGATTAGACCCCCCAGTTACAATGAGAGCAAGCGGGTTAAGAACTGACATTTTTTATCAATGTGTTGAAAATGTTATCGATTCTTAACCATCTTCTTGGTCAGGCCATTAAAAACTAACTTTGCATAGGCTGTTTTTACTCTTGCGCTTGAAAGGGTATGTTATGTCCAAATCCTAAGATATTTTATCGCTCCTGCTATGAAATGGTTTTTCTGCATTTAATTATTCTGTGTGATTGCAGGCAAAACTGAATTCCTGACGTGTTTACTTTTAATATAGTGTTGGCAGGAAATGTTTGACGGGAAATAAATATAGCAGTAGCTTAGCCATGATTGTCGAGGGTTCAGCCAGAGTAGGGTGGGATTTATTCATTATTTTTTTGGCTGAGAAGTTACTCGTATACTCTGTGCTTGGAACTGAGTGGGTAGCGATAGGTTACGAGTATGTACACTTCGGAATTGTTTAGGTAAAGTTAAGGTTTGTTTGGATTTAAGCGTAGGTATTATAGATTAACGCGCATGTCGAACATGAGATTAAATAACCTCAGAGCATTTAATTCAATTTCAGCGTTGAAGGCACAGACTCAATCTGTCAAATTTCTTTAATAGTTTTTCAACCATAATTATTATGATAGTGTAAGGTTAATGTTCGATTGGTAGAATTTGACAGATTGGGGTTACACACATACATGAACTCGCGTCCTTTTTCCACGGGGGAAATTACAGAGCGCCACAAGCTATGATCCATACTCCTTTTCCCTCATCCACATTAATTTATCTGGTCATACACACACACACCGATTGCGAGTACTATGCACCCGACCTTTTTGAAGTACTTCACCAATAAGGGCAGTGTAGGGCGACAAAAATAAACCGTTGCGACATTAGAACTTAAACATTTTCAAAGTACACTCTCCTGGGCATGCGGGCGGCGAGTGGGCATGCGGGCGGCGAGTAAAGGGCAACTCGCTGCCCGACCATGGACCATGCCCGGGTCGACGGCGCGTTGTGTTCCACGCGCGCCTCAAAGAGCGTCAGCATAATGACGGGGCCCCCTCTCTAGAGGGCCAAAGCCTGCCGGGGTCGCGGGACTTATCTCATTACCGTGACCCCGGAACATAAAGGGCTATTGAAGGACACCGTGGATTTTGGTCAGTACAAGTCTGACAGTCCCTCCCGCCCTGCCCGGGGTGGGAGGACTCATTTGATGATTTTACCACGAAAAAAAAAAAAAAAAGTACACTCTCCTTCACATTACAGTCCCTCCTTCTCGTACACTACACCACACACCACATCCCATTACACTCAAACATACATCCCTCTCTTTTTACACATACTAACAAATCCCTCGCTTAACAATCATCCCCCTTTAAAGTCAGTTTTTTATTACATGGGTTTATTAATACACATAACAAATAAAGGTTATTTTTTACATGAAGTTACAGTAGAACACTGACTAGAGTAACTCCTAGACTAGAGTAACCCTGTGCTCTAGTCTAGGAGGCAGGGGTATCTCACTATTTGTGCAGCTTTTTCCGAAAATCGAATGTACCTGTTAATTGCTATTGTTTACAAAGGTTTTTATGTCAATAAAGGTTATTTTGTACATGAAGTTACAGTAGAACACTGACTAGAGTAACTCCTAGACTAGAGTAACCCTGTGCTCTAGTCTAGGAGGCAGGGGTATCTCACTATTTGTGCAGCTTTTTCCGAAAATCGAATGTACCTGTTAATTGCTATTGTTTACAAAGGTTTTTATGTCAATAAAGGTTATTTTGTACATGAAGTTACAGTAGAACACTGACTAGAGTAACTCCTAGACTAGAGTAACCCTGTGCTCTAGTCTAGGAGGCAGGGGTATCTCACTATTTGTGCAGCTTTTTCCGAAAATCGAATGTACCTGTTAATTGCTATTGTTTACAAAGGTTTTTATGTCAATAAAGGTTATTTTGTACATGAAGTTACAGTAGAACACTGACTAGAGTAACTCCTAGACTAGAGTAACCCTGTGCTCTAGTCTAGCAGGCAGGGGTATCTCACTATTTGTGCAGCTTTTTCCGAAAATCGAATGTACCTGTTAATTGCTAATTGTTTACAAAGGTTTTTATGTCAATAAAGCTTTTTTTTAAAGTAACGCCTAATTCCAAAACTTATCTTAATTATTTTGTTTTTGACTATTCAAAAGTTCATTACAGTACTTCCATTGCCTGCCGGGGTCGTGGGGCGAACGAATACCGTGATCTCGTAAAGTAAAGGGCTATTGAAAGACACCGTGGATTTAGTTAGAACAAGGCTGACAGTCCCTTCCACCCTGCTCTTGGTGGGAGGACTCATTTGATGATTTTAACACGCTAAAAAAAGGCCGTCAAAAATAAAACAAACATCCCGGTTCTGTCGCAGCATTAAAATTAAACATTTTCAAAGTAACGCCTGATTCCATAACTTATCTTAATTATTTTATTTTTGACTATTCAACCGTTCATTACAGTACTTCCATAATATAAAACGTCGAAAATCGGTCTTGAAATAGAGACTGTAAACATCAAACCAGAATGGACATTTTCATAGCAACAGACTGTCCCTGCCTAAGCCTTGCTCTTTGAAAAGAGTAAATTAAAAAATAAAAACATCGTAAGCTAACGTAAGCAAATTGTACGGTCTAAAGAAGTTTTTTGTTTAAGAGCAGTTCCACTAATGCGAAGTAGATAGATTGTGTTGAGTAGTGGGACGAAGGCTTAATTGGTTCATACTTTTTTTTTTTTTCGTGGTAAAATCATCAAATGAGTCCTCCCACCCCGGGCAGGGCGGGAGGGACTGTCAGACTTGTACTGACTAAAATCCACGGTGTCCTTCAATAGCCCTTTATGTTCCGGGGTCACGGTAATGGTATAAGTCCCGCGACCCCGGCAGGCTTTGGCCCTCTAGAGAGGGGGCCCCGTCATCATGCTGACGCTCTTTGAGGCGCGCGTGGAACACAACGCGCCGTCGACCCGGGAATTGGTTCATACTTAAGAAATGTTTTCAAAGAAATAGAGTGTTTTTATTTAAAAATGCTTTGGATATAAATGAGTGCCAATTGCCTGGAATGGATGCTTGTCGTTTCTCTGTAGGATCAAATCCATAATGAGGTGATCCGAAAGAAAAAGAATGTCATCGACATGGTCTATGGAATAAGCATTAAACATATAACATAGTAGTCATCAAAACTATGACCGTTGGGATAGACGTGATCTCAAGTTACTGATTATAACTGACTGACTTCTTTTCCATTTAAAATAACAGAACGGAAAAATCCTTACTAATATTGTGAATGCAAAAGAAGTCGGTTTATGCAAAATTTAATGACGAAGACGAAGCCCTGCTGAGCGGGGCTCCTATTTATATCTGCTATGTTAAAAGGAACCTTACATGTGAACTTAGCTCCCGTCATGCCATTCATACGTGTCATAGATACTTAATAATTTCCTTAGCCTGAACTACTAAATTACTTTTATTTCAAACTGGAGCACGGCAATGACATGTCCTTCAGAACTTTCATGATGAATGTTGATGATACCGTTTCTAAATAAATAATAATAATAATAATATTCCACAACTATCACACAACGCCATCTAGTCCCAAGCTAAGCAGAGCTTGTGTTATGGGTACTAGACATCTGATAAACATACTTATATATTTCTAAATACATACATATTATAGATAAATTACACCCAGAAACAGAACAAAATAATGATCGTGCTCATCACACAAACATTTGTCCTGGGTGGGAATCGAACCCACGACCTCCGGCATAGCAGTCAGGGTCACTAACCACTAGACCAACAGGCCAGTCAAAACACTTTGCACTGAGCACCTGGCAACCACTAGATTACCGTACTGCTGTACATAATCCTTTATAATATTTTTTTTGTAAAAACTTTGCCCCACACTAGGAATTTCGATTTATTCCATTCTAATACCAAAAACTAATACCACTGGTATTTGTTTCAACTCATATTTTTTTTCTATTCCGAACGGATACCACTTTTTAAATAATTTAATTTAATGTACGAACGAATACCAACAACTTGAATTTGGTACAGTCAGCGCAGTCAAACCTAATCAAAGTAAATTTGTTTTTCAATATTTTTATGTAATCGTAATATAATGCTTAAAACTTTCCAAATTCACTTCACTCCAATATTTTTACAAAGGTTAGCATAGGTAAGAGTAGTTTTAGTGAATCATCTTGCTATTTTTTTTACCTGCGAGAAAGGGTGAGTTTGCTCTATTGTTCCAAAATTCGAAACAACCAATCAGAGTCAAGTGTGACTGGAATGTTGTGCTTTGACTCGGAGAGAAATTTTATCTACATAAATTCCTCAGTACATTTCCGTGCGGTGGCGGTGGCGTATTGGTATCAGAGTGACAGTGATTTTTATTTATTAAGTGAGTATATTAATTTGTTCTTTTCTATAATTTACTTCTCTTTATTAAAATTAGTGTTATTTAAAATACCTATTATTTGATTTTTTTATCATAATCCAATCAAATGTAAAAGTTACATACAATATATAATTTTTTTTAGATATGTCTGAGGAAGCTGATAATCAGCCCTCAACATCTTCGGGAAAAACAGGAAGCTTGACTTTCATAACAAGAAATGGTGGCTTGGTTTTAATGAGAGCTGGTTACCAGTACACAAAAAAAAGGGAAAATAAAAATGGATGGACCCATTGGAGATGTGTGAATGTTAAAGAGTGCAGTGGATCTTTACAGATAAAGGTATGTTACCAACTTCTTACATAGAGTTTAACTGGCTTATTTATAATGGATTAGTGGAGCTTTATAAGGCCTTTGTAGGAAGCTTGTTAAAAAAATGGTATTCATAATCGTATTTTAGAGGTAAAAACACTCTTTATTTCTCCATTAAAGTTAATTTGATTTAAAGAAGCCATGACCCTTCTTTAAACGTTCGTTAACAATAAAATGGCCGACATCAATTCTATTCTATTTCTTTAAATGGCAATTAGTACCGATGCCGTTGTTCGACAATTCTGCCATTGTCAAAAGTGAATTGGAATAGCAAGAGTAAAAAAAAACACTAGATAAACAAAAAAAAAAGGGAAACAAATGGCCGACATCGATCAGTTGTTTCGTGTTTGACGTTCGGTTTACAATGTCAGTCAGTTAGTATTAAAATACCTACTTTAAAATCCCTACATAGCATTGTGGTTGTTCGCGTATAAAATTGTATTAGCAGAGATTCGATGCATTTTATCTGGATGACGAAGAATTTCGTAAATGGTACAGTTTTTCCAAAGAAACGGCTGCTTTTATAATTAATTTAGTCGGTGGTGTGGTACTTCACCAGAATTACAAGTATTAACGGCAACGGCCTTTGCCGCTTTTTCCCAGATTGCATGATAACAAATTCAACAAATTGTTCAAAAGACTAGGTAGTTCAAACTATTCCCTCCTTTACCTTGGTGTACGTTTTTTATGACAGTGTTTAAAAATGCATAGACAAATTTTCTGTGACCAGAGGCAAACAACGTTAAAATCGACTAAAATCGCATATTTTTCTACAAAATGGCAACATTGTGTACGATAGTGGCGTTTAGTTATGGGAGCTCTAAGAAACGATTATGAATAAGAATTTTTATCGAACGTTCGGTAGGCTTAAGGTGAATGCTCCAGGGTAGCCCGCGAAATTCAAATTTCCGTACGTTTTTTGCAATTTGCAGCTGAGTATCGGATATTTTATTAATAGAAACTAAATTCGCGGTACTGGCATGTATGTATTTACACAATTATACTTATTAAAACCTTCAATATAATTGTCTAACTTAGAGAAAAGAGAAAATGTGCCATTTTAATAATAACTTTACGTTTAATAATTTTAACTTAGTGGGTTACATTGATAAATTTAACTAATATAATGATATAAATACATACATGCCAGTACCGCGAATTTAGTTTCTATTTACCATACTATCCCATACTGAGCTGCAAATTGCAAAAAACTTACGATAATTTGAATTTTGCGGGCCACCCAGGAGCATCCACCTTAAAACATGTTTTAACTAATGAAGGTTTATACCTTCGGTAAGCGTTATATTATGAATAAGACAGTTAGTGTTCCATCTTTCAATAGGTATGTATTTTTATCCGAAAACTATTTTGCTAAAGCTATTTTGTTGTCCTCACAGGATGGCAATATTTCCAATGAGAAAAATCATAGCTGCGAGCCCGATGAATTCAAAAATGTAATGGCAAAAAAGCTGGATGATTTAAGAGATAAAGTGATGAAGTCTGATTTCGCCCCAATACCAAACATATATAACAAATTCAAATCACAATTCTGCGCTACTGAATCAGATTTGGTGAGAAATATCCCATCGTTTGCAAACATCAAATCAAAATTGTATTATGCAAGAAACAACGCAGCTGGTGTAAAAAAAATTAAATGTAAATCAATTGATGAAGTAGAAGTTCCATTACAATTTAGAGATTTTTTGTTTTACGATTATAAAGATGAGTCTTCCAATACCCGAATAATAATCTTGGTCAGTCCAAATCAACTAGAGATAATTCCGAGCATTAAATTTTTTGAAAGCGACGGAACATTCGATTGCACCCCTGAGCCTTTTGTGCAGTTATATACTATCCACGGAGATCTGGGAAGTGACGAAGATCACACTCGTATAGTTCCTCTTATTTATGTTTTACTTAACAAAAAAACAGAAGAAATATACAAAAAATTATTTGAAATTTTGAAACAAAACATTTCTGGGTGGGAACCCGTAAAATTTTTAACAGATTTTGAACTAGCCGCAATGAACGCCATTACAATTGTTTTTCCGTCAGTTGTGATTAAAGGATGCTACTTTCATTATTCCAAAAATGTATGGAAAAAAGCAAAACAGTTGGATCTGACAAAAGATGCTATCACCCAAAGACATGTAAGACTTTCAGCTTTACTGCCTTTACTTCCTCGTAAATTCATATCAGAAGGATGGTGCTACATAATGGAAGACTGTCCTGATACTGACGCCATTCAAACATTTAATGACTACATGGTGTCACAATGGCTAGAGAACGAGAGTTTTGTAGACATTTGGTGCGTTCATGGTGAACGCCATCGAACCACAAATGCCGTAGAATCTTGGCATAAGAAATTAAACTCGGCTGTGCCAAAGAATGCTAATTTATATCAGCTTCTGAACGTGCTGAAAGAGGACGCAGATTTACAAACAGTGGTTGTTACTCAATATAAATCAAACGCACCCCCCGCAAAACGATGTGCACAGACAACTATTATGAAAAATTCGTGGATCACATACGTAACTAACTGACCAACTCCTCAAAAACAAAATCTCCGTAGGTCACTGCTTAGAAAAATTAAGGGTTTAGCTACTAATTGTTGAAATATAAGAAATTATTTACACGTCATTTAGCTGATTATACTAATAGTTGATTTTCTGTGATATTTTATAATTCTTAGATTATAAGTGAATTATTCATACATAACGTTTTTGCAAAAAAAAATTGCTGATTCATTGCTATATAGGTGAAGAATGACTGATTTGATTAAACAAAAAGTTGATTTTCTGTGAAATTTTACAATTGTTAGGTAAAGTTAGAATTCATTGCAAAAAAAATTGCTGATTCATTGCTATGTAAGTGATGAATGACTGATTTGATTATACAAAAAGTTGATTTTCTGTGATATTTTATAATTGTTAGATTTAAAGTGAATTTTTCATATTAGATATTATTGCAAAAAAAAATGCTGATTCATTGCTATGTAGGTGATGAATGACTGATTAGATTATACAAAAAGTTGATTTTCTGTGATATTTTACAATTGTTAGATAAAAAGTGATTTATTTTTGTTAAAAATTTACCTGACATAGTTGTTATGAGATAGGTAGACGTGAATAATTACGTACCTGTCTAATAATAACTATGTCAGATAAATTTCAATATAAATTAAGAGTTAATTTTTTGAGATATTTTGTAATTTTTAGATTGTAAGTAAATTCTTCCTGTTTGATGTTTTTGCAAAAAAAATATTATACAGGTATAGAGAGGAACTAAAATTATATTAAAGTTGATTATTTAAATGATATTTTATCATTGAACAAGACGTTTGCTAACAAAATTTGTTTTTTTTGGAGTTATCTGTTTTTTTTTTTCAATTAAAGGTCTTATATTTACATACAAAGCATTTTTACTGACTGTACCTTATATCTTTGAACTTGTTTTGGTATTAGTTTAAACAATGGTATCGGTTCGGAATAGAAAAAAAATATGAGTTGAAACAAATACCAGTGGTATTAGTTTTTGGTATTAGAATGGAATAAATCGGAATTTCTCCTGCGTCGTGGGTGCTTTTAAAAACATATAAACTCACACACACAAACGCCTAGACCCCAAACAACTACTTGTAGATCATGCAAATATTTGCTCCGTGCGGGAATCGAACCCGCGACACGCAGCGCAGCAGTCCAATCGTTGCCGTCAAAAAATTGAAAATTGTAGGTTATTTCACTCCATTACCGGTTACTGTCATCCAACTACTATCTTGCGAAAACCGTCGCTCTACTTTGTGCGACCCTATGTTTTTGGTCTAGTTAGTTCTTCATATCGTACTAGAGTTATGTCGATAAGTGTGTCGAACAAACGTGCTTTCGAACTCTGGTGAGACGTAATACTGTTTTGTCGCACATGCGTTAATCGTACATCCATTTATCGAGCTCACGTAGTACAATCAAGCATAACTCGAGTACAAACCAAATTGTAATTAATATTCAGAGCCAGTAGGTACTATTCAGCAGCTAACTACATTACTAGTCGCAGAATATCAAATAATATTGTGTAGTGTACTATCAAAACTAAATATAATTTGAACCTTGAATAGTTTTAGTTATGGCTTACGAGTATTTTATAACAGTGTTAACCCTAGAAGCCCAATCATATTTTGCTATCTAAAAAGCCCAATCATAGGTCAAAATTACCTACATAAATAAATACACGTATAGGGTAGTTTATGATGTTAAATTGATTATTTTTCGTCATTATTTATTTGTATTGATTATTCATGAAATTAAAAAACGCATAAATTTATTAATATCTATTTAATATATCTTTGAAAATACAAAAATAGGTAAACACACAAAAATTTGGAACAAAATGAGATATTTCCGGTTTTTATCTTAAAAACTAAAGATGTAAAGAAAAATCAAAATAAAATCTCTAATTAATAAATATTTCAAAACAATCAACCAGTTTCATAAAGCAGTTATCTCATTATAAACAGTTTTCATACATTTCAAAAAGTTACACAAAGCCTACACATAGGTCAAATTGACCTACAACATTACGATAACTTCAATATGGAGGTACTTACCAAGGCAACTCGGCTGTCTCCTGTTAGCTCGTGGGTTGTACTAAGTTGGTTCGATCAATCACGGCAATCGAAAGAAGTGTGCGAAAGATAAAGCAATTATTCGTTTTCGTATGGGTAAAAATGACCTAGATTGGGCTTCTAGGGTTAAAGGCTAATTTGATGTATTCAAATTAATTATTCCGTGTCTGTGAATGAAAATTTTAGTTCGGTTTCGATGTCACGGGAGTAGAAAACGCCCGTAACAGGCCGAAATCGTGCTTAGAGATTATAGACCCCAGGATTCTAAAACGTAATTTTAAAAATTCCACCCCTTATGGCCCAGCTTAATACGGGTTTAGATTCGAAACAAGTAAAACATTACCGGCTTAAAAAGGGCTAAAATATTTCTATTTTCCCACGTTTTTATACACTCACAATTCTTGTTTGTTTGTTTGTATGTTTGTTTGTTTGTCGTTCCGGTTGGACTTTTGTTTAAATGCTTTAGACCTAACCTTTCAAAAGGTCTGATACAAATAAAAAAAGACCCTATTCCCCAATCGATAGGTATCAATAAAACATGGCACCCGAAAGGTAATATCTAATTCACACAATATATTGAGAGCGCCTAACCCTTCGATTGTTTGTACGATTGTTCTAACCTTCCCAATGCCGACGTGTTAATATTTAATGTAAACCTTTGAGGGCGTTTAATCAAACTTGAGTATTGTATTTTCGGTAAGAGCCGTTTTTGTGTCAATGGACGGTAACAAGGTCTAATTGTTCGGAAATAATTCCGTTTATTAATGAACTAATATTGAACTATTGAACTAACGGGTCTGAAAAGGCCAGCTTAGTAACAGCGTTTTATAAAATCTTCAGCCAGTCTAACAAACATGAAATCTAAGGATAATTAGCATAAAATGTGTGTCTCGCGGCTTTTTTTACACGCTTATATTAGCTTCACCTATAACTATGTAATTATGTAAGAAAATCTTGGAGTCTTAATTTGACCCACTTTCCGGTCTTCAATTAAGATGAAATTTTTCACACACTCTGAGTTCTGATGGCAATACATGACTAGCTAAAAAACGTCATTACAAATCCAATATGGCGGCCTCACCAAGATGGAGGACTGGCTGTTTGAAATCCACCCCCATGATATGGGTATCAAATGAAAGGGTTTGCTGTCAGGAATACGAAAAAAATAGTCACGTGACTTAATTCTAACATGGCGGATATCCAAGATGGCGGATTGACTGTTTGAAATACACCCCCATGATATGGGTATTAAACGAAAGGGTTTTCTGAATGGGATACGAAAAAATATATCACGTGACCTAAATCCAACAAATAACATGGTGGCCGTCCAAAGGTGGCGGAGAAGTAGTAAATTAACTAAAATGTGTTATTTTTAGTGCGTGCCAAAAGCGTGCTTTTTAGATATCCATTATTGTTATATTCTAAAAACTTCCCCAGAATGTAACAAATACTTTTTTGTAAACCGCATCAAAATCGGTTCATCCAAACGCGAGATAATCGCGGACAAACATGCAATGGTCACTGAAATTCTACAATCCAAGAAAGCAAAAACGGATCCACGCGGGCAATGTCACGGGATATCCATTAGTGTTATATACTAAAACCTTCTCCAGAATGTAATGAACACTTTCCTGAAAACCGCATCAAAATCGGTTCAGCCAAACGCGAGATAATCGCGGACAAACATACATACATACATACATACAGGTCGAACTGAGAACCTACTTTTTTTTTGAAGTCGGTTAATGATCAATGATATGCTTCCTCTCTCCTAAACTCACTTATTTGCTGTGCCCGACAGGGTCCATGTTATGATCTAATTATAAATTTTACCACCTAAGAATACATGTGGAATGCAATAAAAGTATTGAGTTTTTTAAACTTTAAAGAATTATTTTATCGTGGTAACCCACGGCGGGACGGTCGGAATGACTTCCAGACTTGTACTGACTAAAATCCACGGTGATGCTTGAAAACCTCAAAAAACGTACTTCATTTAAAAGCAAAAAAAAAAACTAGTGACATGTGTGGCTTTACCGGCTATACAAAGGCTACCGGTAACAGTAATATGAGTTGCAATCAAATTCGTAAAATGGAATATTCGATTTCTTTTTGACAGGCCTGTTGGTCTAGTGGTTAGTGACCCTGACTGCTATGCCGGAGGTCGTGGGTTCGATTCCCACCCAGGACAAATGTTTGTGTGATGAGCACGATCATTTGTTCTGTGTCTGGGTGTAATGTGTCTAAAATGTTTATATATTTAGAAATATATAACTATGTTTATCGGGTGTCTAGTACCCATAACACAAGCTCTGCTTAGCTTGTGACTAGATGGCGTTGTGTGATAGTTGTGGAATATTATTTTTATTATTATTGCTTAAAATACAGTTTATAATAGATTGAGAATAATTTCATTACGATGCAAAATATTATGAGTTTCACTAAAGTGGCATTTTAAGAGCTCCTGACCAATATTGCGGTACGGTTGACGGTATGGCTTAGCGATAGCCTGCTGATTTTCATGTTGCGGCGTCGATTCACGCACGGAACAAATATTGAGGGAGAGGGAGAGGGAGAGGGAGGAGAACGTTTCTTGACGTTTCACTTGATTGACGTGGCTGTCCATAGCCTAATTACTACAGTAATAAATATAATAAATAAATAATTATAATTGCATAAGTTGATAAAAAATGCTATGCAATAGCTTTACCGCGGCAGTCCTCGAGTGCCACTAACTTTTTTTTTTCAAACGCAACTCTTCGAAATTCGGGAGTGTGGCTTGTGATGTCTTATCGCTTGTACTTGACGTTTTGTGATTTTTAGAAGCTTTGTATCTTCGTCAATTTTGGTTTGCGTAACAAAAGAAAAATGTGTCAAATATTTTTTCATGATAAATAATATTCTATCCTATATTCAACTGAGAACTATTAATAAACCAGCATTTATAAAAACCTTAATAACCAAATAAACTTTCCTATAAACGAGACACATTAAAACGTTACAAAACCGCAGCGTCACCTGAACCCAGTGCGTCAATAAACTATGCAAGTGTCAGAGTACATTCTGCGGTGACCACCAACGTTGGTTTAACGTGGGACATAATTTAGCAAGTTTATAATAGGGTGTTTGTAAATGACGCGAAATTCGACCCAGTACCCGAACGAACTATAAATATTGGGAACTTGGTCACTTGTTCATATTTAATGATTATGTGGGTAGTTTATTTTGTGGGTCAATATTAAATATAGCCTATTATGTCTTGCCAGCGACTTCGTCCGCGAGGTAGTCGACATTTATTTCACAAAAACGTATTAAATATGTTTTGGATTTTATTTTTTATATTGGTATAAAGTACAGGTAGTACATACTCGTAACATACAAAGTAACAAAAACTTAAATATATAGGATAATATTTCTTATTTTGCTAGATTAATTAGTATTATTGTACTTTTTAGGGTTCCGTACGTCCGAAACGGAACCCTTATAGGATCACTCGTGTGTCCGTCTGTCTGTCGCTTACAGTCAATTCTCCGAATCTACTAGACCGATTATTTCCCTTATAAATAAAATAAAACATCACGCGGGCCGCGGGCGAAGTCGCTGACATCAGCTAGTGTAGATTACATCATTTAAATAGGCATGTCAAGCTTATAAAAGGTTAGCAGTCTTGATAAATTAAAGCCATATTCGACCACTCCGCCATTTTATTCCAATTATACGCTCACATTAATTTAAAAGAAGTTAATTTTGCGAAATAAGTGTCGGCGGATTTATTTGCAAATGATCGTAAATTGTTTCATGATAATAACTTAATTATGATCTTAATTTGCTGTAATTTTTGAGTAATAGTCTATTAGTAGTTACAATAAGGAGTAATAAGGAAATGATTTGAAAAACTGTGATAAATGAGGTTGCCAGTGCGTAATCCGGACGGCATTTCTTACAAACTTTCAGGTCCTCATTTTTAAAATGACTCATCATCCGCCATCATCTGCCTGCCTTTTCCCAACTATATTGAGGTCGGCTTCCAGTCGAGCCAGGTGCAGCTGAATATCAGTATTTTACATGGAGCGACTGCCTATCGGACCTCCACAACCCAGTAACGGGTAAAGGGTAATACGATACCCCATGGTAAGACTGGTTGTGACTTTAGAGCTACCTTTACAGTCACCTATCCACAGACCAAACTCAGCAAGCGCGGCTTAACTCAGAAGATCGGCTTGTGCAGCAGATAACAGCTAGCAAACAGCAAATGGCAATCAGGACTAAATTAAGACCTAGCGTTTTATAAAGTATAGAAAGAGTTTCGAACTACGTAGTGACCGTCACCCATCCAGAGATAGACCTCAGCAAACGTTACTTACGATCGGTGAGAGCAGTGGTGGCCCAGTGGTATCGGTCCCGACTTACGAGTTGTAGGTCGTGGGTTCGAACCCCGCCAGGCGCATAACTTTGTGTAATTTATTTCATCACCGCTGCTCTCAAAACGGTGAAGGAAAACATCGTGAGGAAACCGGCATGTCCTAGAACCAAAAATTCGAAGACATGTGACATCTACCAATCCGCACTGGGCCCGCGTGGTGGATTATGGCCCACTCTCTCTCACAGAAAGGAGGCCTGTGTCCCAGCAGTGATGAAACGTTACTTAACCTTAAAGATCAGTCTCTCAAACTAAACGGCAAATATGGCATCAATAATTAAATCTTAACTCTGACACATGACTCATCTCTCCCGGACTAAGCCACTAAATTAAGTAGCCTTAATAATATTATTTTTACTCCCTGGATTATACAAGGTCCAAGGTTTATATAGGACAGTAATGAAATGATAGAGGACGGCTAATCCCCTTTGAAAGGTGTGTCTCGAGGGGAGACCGGCTTATTTAGAGGATATTTTGATAAAGACATTTTTGACATGGGGCTTAAGTGATGAGTTGGGGGCGGTTGAGTGTTTGCGGAATTGGGATCTGTGACGTTTTGGGGGTCAGCGGTGTTGGAATGTGGATTGAGTTATTTTGAAGTTGGGGTGTTAAGAATAGAAGAACGCAGATTGATACGGTGTGTAAAAAACTAAGTAAATTTTCCTACGCTTTATATAGACTTTCCAGGATTGTAAATCAAGCAGCAGTTTTAACCGCCTATCATGCCTATGTAACGTCTACGCTTAGATATGGATTGATTTATTGGGGGAATGCTACAGACAGAGAACTCGCTTTTAGGGCACAAAAGAAATGTCTTAGAGCTGTTTGTGGCATACGTGCCCCCGATAGCTGTAGGCCGTATTTTAAGAAGCTCAAGATTTTAACCTTACCTGCCCTCTACATCTACGAGATTGCTATATTTGTAAAAACCAATAAGGAAAGGTTTGGTAGCCTTCATTCCCGTCGACACGCCGACAAAATAACTAATATACCCTCAAAAACAGCCTTGCTTTCTAAAAGTTTCTTCGGAATGTCTTCACGAATTTATAATAAGCTTTCTAAACAAATAAGGGAAATTGAAAAAGTAATTTCTTTTAAGAAGGAATTAAATGACTTCCTGGTGAATAGACCATATTATACACTGCATGAATTTTTGTCCGACAGATTCGTGAATAGTTAGATCCAAACCCGTGTCCAAACTGCCATTTTATGTTTTGATGCAAAATATAAATATTTTTTTTTATATTAATGTTATTGATAAATTTAAATTTAATGCAAGTGATAAATTTTAATTGGATTGATGTAATTGATAATTTAACGTAATTAATAATTTTTAACTTAATATAATTTAGTAATTAACAACAATTAATAATTTTGACACAATTATTGTATACCTAACATGGTGGAGCAGTGCAAGAGCACAACAACCTTTAATACAACTTTTTAAACCACTGTCTCACAATAAAGATCTTTGACTTTGACTTTGACTTTGAATAGTCTGAAATAAGGAATAAACAATTTTGTAGATGGTAAGATCATCATCAAATAAGTCCTCCCACCCAAGGTGAAGAGGAATGGACTGTAAGACTCGTTCTGACTAAAATACACCGTATTCCTTCAATTGCCCTTTACGTTCCAGGGTCACCGCGACCGAGGCGTTTGGCCTTCTATAGGAGCCCCGTCAGATTGCTGACAAGTCTTTGAGGCGCAAGTGGAACAGAACGCGCGGACAACCTGGGCATGGTCCATGATCGGGCGGCGAGTCACCAATTACTCGCTGTCCACATACTCATGAGCAATTAGACTCACGACGCGATTGGTGCGCTAAGTAATTTATTTCTGCGACTCTGATATTTCGCCCTATCGAAGCCCAAAACATATAATTATGAACTATTTTTTGAATGTATTGCACAACAATTTATTTGTGTCAACAGAGCTCTTATCACTAGTTTTCACTATTTTACTTTACAGCGTCTTTCCAGTATTTACAGCGTTTCTTGTATGGAAAAATGGAACCAGCGCCTCTGGTGTACGAAGAAGGAACTAATTTTTTCCTTGAAACTAAATGTCAAAGTTCCAGTTTACTTTACGTTACAATAAGTGAAAACTCATGATAAGGCCTACTGAGCGTGTAGCCTACGAGACCGTAGCACAATGCCTACGTCGTAGCACCGCTACGCCGCGCCGTAGCTCGTAGCATGTGGTTTGACATAATATTTAAGTTTGTGTGAGTTACACGAAGATGCAAAATGGTTAACCAGATTAGATTTAGAATTCATTAGCTATATATCACCTTTTTCCAAGGACCTCAGGCAGAAATCACGGGATTGAACTATTATGATTATAATTTTTTTATTTATAATAATAATAAATTTTATTCAGCATTCAAAAAATGGTACAATATAACAAAAGGTATATAAAATAATTTTAGTCTAAAAAGTTTGATGCCTGTACTAGGTTAAATTAATACCTGTATCACAGGCGCACTAGAGCTAATATTTATAATAACTAGTTGGACTACAGATTTGTTAACAATATTTAACATAACTTAAAATAGTGAAACAATTATGAAATTTTATAATTTTAATTTGTTTATTGAAAACTAATAATGAAAACGCATATTATTTTGCATAAAAAAGGTGAACAAAATAATGAATTACGTCCACTATTGAACCTGTCATCGTCCTTCAAAAAATCCCAGCCCAAAGATTTAAGTTTTTTTTTCTACCATGATAAAAGCAACGCTTAGACTTAATCCATCTTAGTACCCTCGAAAGGACGAAAGTGCTCAGCATTTTTCATCCCTGGATCACCATAAACCAACATCAGGTATAAACTTCTCAATTAACAAAGGAATGTCCTGCTCTCAGGTTTTAAAATAGAAAAATGCAAATTCTCTCGCAGTTTTAGCACTTAGGCCTCTGCCTCGAATTTTGCGGGGAGCGGCAGCGGCAAGGGCGGTGCGGTAGCGATAGCGGATTTTATGCATAAATTCAAATGGATCTTTTTTACTTTTTATGTGGTAAAATCATCAAGTCTCTTGACACTATCACTACCAGACTCGTACTGACAAAAATTTACAGTATTTCTACAGTAGCCGTTCCAGGGTCACGGTTAGGGTCACGGGACTGTCTTGTTAGGTAACTGTGACCCTGAAACGTAAAGAGTTATTGAAGGATCATCGTGGATTTTAGTCAGTAGAAAGAAAGAAAGAAAGAAAGAAAAAGCTTTATTGGACAGAACAACAACATAACATTAAAAACAAGGAAGTAAAAATTAACTAAAGGAAACTTAAACAATTAAAATAAAATAACCAATTTTGGTCCTGTACGAGGCCAAAAGGCCCCTATTTCAGCATGAGCTGTGACATTTAGAAAAAAAAGTCACAGCGCTGGTTTTCAGATAGGGCCCAAAGTGATGTCACGGTCAGATATACGTACAGTGATAAATATATATTTATGAGGATATAAATAATAAAGCAATATACAGGTAAAATATAAAATAAATAAACTTGTTAATATGCTGCACCCGACATAACCGCTTGTCTATGTCATGTTTGTCAATAGTTGGCAACACTGACAGACAGAGACGCGAGCGCAGACAATAGACAATCATAAAAATGTGACAGTTTGTGCATACAATTTCAACACGATAAACCAAAACATAATAATTATAACAAGATATAATTTGGTTATTGTGCAGCGAAAGGTGAACAAGTCTGTTTGAGTACGAATAAATTGACGTGAATAATAAAGTTACCATAATAGTGACAGCAACCGAAACGTAGTCAGATTGCAAAACAAAAATGTATCTTAGTGCTGAGCTGTGATGAGGAATCATTAGCACAGTACGAGTCTGACAGTCCCTTCCGTTCCACTTTGCGTGGAACTCATTTGATGATTTTACCACGGTAAAAAAAGACCTATCTGTTAAGACAGTTCCGCGCCCCGGCAAAATTAAACGGAACTTCCATCGAAAACAGTGACGCGGCAGCAGGGCGGTTGAAAACGGGTCTACGTTGCCCGCTCCGCCGCCGCCGCCGTCCCGCTTTCCGCACCAATCGGGGCCGAGGCCTTAAGCGGCGTTCGCTTATTATGCTGGCCAGTGTAATTAGCATACAGAAGTTTGTCAACTGGTTAGGTTTGCAGGAAATGTGGTGTAGTTAAGCGCGTGAAAACTGTGCGGCATTTTATATAAACTTTCAGTTTCATATTGTTTTTTTATGAAATGACTGAACCGATTTTAATGAAACTTTATACTCATAAGCAGAAAAAGTAATGTTTTGAAAAGTTATCACATGGACAGCGTTCTGGGTCTGACTATTTGCGAATATTTTTCTTACTTCACACTAATACTATTTATGCGAAAGTTAGTGAATATGTTTGTGTATTTGTTACTCTTTCTCGTAAAAAATCCTGAACCAATTTGGATGAAATTTTGTACACAGTTAGTTTATAACCTGGACTAATACACGCAAGAAATTTTGTTTAATTTTATGGTTCCATGGCATAATTATCGGGTTGTAGGCGAAGCAATTAACGCGATCTAGTAGGCTGTGGAAAAGTGACAGAACTATACAAGTCGTCTAGCGCCATCTCGTTCCCTGAGCGTAAATTGGATCGGGTTAAGAGGTCGTGGTAGGCCACCTGGGCATCAAACGAAACTAAGAACTCAGATTCAGCAGGAGCATTCATAATCACTACACCAACAAGACACGATCTTAAATCCATTAACACACACTTTGAAAGTGTATTGTGAACAATCTGATATCGTAATCAAAGCGATGCTCGTAGAATTCCCCCTTTTCTATTCGGGATAAGCAATATTGCACCCTTTTCCACATACCTGTAAATCTATTATCGTGTATCGCCTTTGTACGTAGCCTAGCATGGGTGTACCCTTTGAAAAGTGATGCACTTGTGAATTCCTGTGACCTATTGGATCTCAGCAATGTTATAAATAGAGATGGTCGGATTTGTTGCCGACTAGTATGTAACCTACTAGTCGGCTCGACTTACTCAAGGAGTTCGTGGCTAAACGATAACAGCCACACAGGCCGATCTTTCAGGTTAAGCCGCGCTTACCATGTTTGTTTGAGGATGTGTGACCATTATTTAATAGCGAGCTGATCCTTGCCTCGGAAATCACGCTAAGCTATTCATCTCTGCTGTCTTTTGTAGATCTTTAACAGTCGTTACTGTTAGTCACTAGCTGAAAAGTTTGATGACCAGTCTTACCCAGAGGTATTGTGTTTGGTGGTGGACACCCACGGCGACGGACGTCGCAAGACGATCTCCGGCCACCGTAGGCGCGGGCATGCGGGCGGCAAGTAAAGGGCAACTCCGGCTGTCCGACCATGGACCATGCCCGGGTCGACGGCGCGTTGGGTTCCACGCGCGCCTCAAAGAGCGTCAGCATAATGACGGGGCCCCCCTCTAGAGGGCCAAAGCCTGCCGGGGTCGCGGGACTTGTCTCATTACCGTGACCCCGGAAAATAAAGGGCTATTGAAGGACACCGTGGATTTTAGTCAGACAGTACGAGTCTGACAGTCCTCCCACCCCGGGCAGGGCGGGAGGACTCATTTGATGATTTTACCACGGTAATGAAGTTTTTGGGTTGTGAAGGTCAGACAGGCAGTCGCTCCATATACATTTTTTAGCTGCATCCGGTTCTATTGGAAACCGACTGCAACCTAATTGGGAAAAGGATTGGCAGATGATGAGGATGAAATATTTCATTCGGCTTTATTTTGTAATGCATCATCATCAGCCTATAAATGTTCCCACTGCTGGGACACAGGCCTCCTCTCTATGAGAGGGAGTGGGCCGTAATCTACCACGCGAGCCCAGTGCGGATTAATAGATGTCACATGTCTTCGAATTTTTGGTTCTAGGACATGCCGGTTTCCTCACCGTTTTGAGAGCAGTGGTGATGAAATAAATTACACAAAGTAATGCGCCAGACGGGGTTCGAACCCACGACCTACTACTCGTAAGTTGAGGCCGATACCACTGGGCTACCACTGCTCCAGTAATGCATAATTTAACCTAATTCAAGATTAACATAATTTCAAAATTAGAAATAATTAGATCACACGGTGGATGTGATACAGTGCATTTTAAAATGTACTCAATGTAAGGTACAGCGAAACGTCACTAATAATCTCAATAACCCCTGAACTCAACGAGAACGATCGGCCTGGTCGACTAGTCGGCTGCAAAAAGGCTGCCTAAACGAACAGGCCAGGCCAGTCGGCCCACCACTAGTCATAAACATTCCAAGCAAATGAAACGGTATCGTGGGAAATCAGTCGTCTATAAACTAGCAATTTCTCACAGCGGGTTTCATTACTCGCATATGAGTCATTGAGAGATGCAAATTCCACGGAGAATAAATTTGTTGAAGCAGTTTCTTTTCCCAACTATATCGGGGTCGGCTTCCAGTCGAACCAGATGCAGCTGAATTTTAGTTTAATACATATAATAATACAATTTAATTCCAGTATTTAACATGGAGCGACTGCCTATCGGACCTCCACAACCCAGTAACTGGGTAATACGATACTCCATGGTAAGACTTGTTGTCAGGGGTGCTAAGACAGGAAACCTCCACGTGCGCCCGTGGACTGGAGTTCCCTCTCGGATACGTCCGAGGGGAAGACCAGTTTTTCGGGCCGGTGCGCCCTGGGATGCGGGCAAAAACTCTTCTTAGGCACTGTGCCTAAGGGGTCTCTTTGCCCGTATGCGAATAGCCTGTCGGGTGGAGGCTCCAACGCGTGTCCCTCTGAATAGCAGAGGGCACAGCGGCGGAGCGGGCTTGCGGACGGTGAGTAATGGGTATGCTTGCCGTCCGACCAAGGACCAAGCCCGGGTCGGTGGCGCGTCGTGTTTCACACGTCACCGACGGGGCCCCTTATGGGGCCAAATGCCTGCTGGGGTCGCGGATTTTTCTTAATCCAGGATACCGTGGCCCCGGAACGTAAGGGCATCCGAAGGAACACGGGTGGATTTTAGTCAGTAAGAGTCTGACAGTCCCTTCCGCCCCACCCAGGGCGGGAGGACTCATTTGATGATTTTGCCACCCCAAAAAAAAAAAAAAAAACTTGTTGTCAGACTTTTAGTGCTTCTGACTTATAGTAACGACTGACAAAGATCTACAAATGATAGCCGCGACAAACGGCTTAACGTGCTTTCCGAGGCACGGAGAACACGAAATAAAATGGTAGATGTATTTAGTAATAAGTACTAGAATATTCTGGACAAGATCACAGCTTGGGCGAAGCAGGGCTGGGAACTGCTCCTCATTAGGAACGCGCCTCTGATCGACCAACCAGTTATCAGGTATTTTGGCTATTTGCCTGAAAAATTCTAAAAAAGTCCGTCAGTTGGATTATCAAATATATGTGACCCGTATTTTTCATTTAGCTAGTGAGTTTATCTGAATTACGAAGGTTTTTGAAATTGACAATACGTCACAATTTAGTACAATTTTTACTGAATTCTGACTTCAGAAACCTTACTTACTCTCGAATTTTGATATTTTACCCCTTTAAAAAATAAAAATAAAACTCTCAATGACGGGTTAGTTAGCAATTTATTAATGCTTTCAATATGCCTAGTCCAGTCAGTGATGTTAGATTCTAGTACAGTTCCAGATAAGGCCACTTTCAAGTACTGGGTTGGGCACTCGTTAAAATATTATCATCAATGTTCAGATAAGACAGTTTTTTTTTTAAAAATCGTTGCCCCACACTAGGAATTTCTCCTTTATCGTGGGTGCGTTCACAAACATATAAACTCACATACACAAACACACAGACCAGGAACAAATACTTTCAGATCATACAAATATTTGTTCCGTGCGGGGATCGAACCCGTGACACGTTGCACAGCAGTCGATCGCTCAGACACTGCGCTAACCTTGTTGCCAATTGTCAAGTTTTTGAAAACTATAGTCTGTCTGTAGTGTGTTTACTGTCTTAGTAAAACATTTCACAAATTATACACCGTGACTTTTTAGTCGTTACAAAGGCAGCCTAGTTCATGTATCCAATGACTAAACACGTTTATAATAAAAAATAGGTATTTATGAGACTTGAAAAATTTTAAAATAAAATTTATTAAAATTACGTTATTATGACATAAGGCGCAGTTAGAAACACCCTTGTCTCATAGAAAATGGAGATGTAATGATCTGCCCGACTATTGCGCTGGGTAGGTATACTCTACAGCTTGATACGTAAACATTTTTACAGGGTGTTTCATATTTCTTTGTACCTATTTATTAACAATAAAAATTATTATTAACGATTAAAAAAAAACTCGCCTAGAGGTATTTTAGGTTGGATATATTAAGAGGACCACTTTTGTAAGACGACTAAAAAGTCGCGGTGTATTATTAGCCCATAACAAAATACCGCAACATATTCACAGAAACTTTCAGTAAATGTTACACAACTTGATGTATTGCGTGGGTCGGGGTCGTGGGGGTCACCACAATTTCCACAGTTCAATAGATTGACCCCCGACCTTTGATGGATAGTCAATACATTTGCCAGCGTGATCCACATACTCAAATAACACGCGTGTGGGTGAATGCAAAAAAAACAAAAATGGAGAAGACTGCGTCCTCCCTCCATCCCAGCTGCAGTGGTAGACGCCCACGGCGACGGACGTCGCCAGACGATCTCCGGCCACTGTAGGCGCGGGCATGCGGGCGGCGAGTTATGGTCGACTCGCTGTCCGACCATGGACCATGCCCGGGTCGACGGTGCGTTGTGTTCCACGCGCGCCTCAAAGAGCTGTCAGCAATATGACGAGGGGTTCTAGAAGGCCAAAGCCTCCCCGTGACCCCTGAACGTAAAGGGCTATTGAAGGACACCGTGGCTTTTAGCCAGTACAAGTCTGACAGTCCCTCCCGTCCTGCCCCGGGTGGGAGGACTAATTTGATGATTTTACAACATAAAAACAAAAAAAAGTTCTTGCAGCGAGCGTGTAAATGGGCCTTAAAAGTAATACCATTCTGCCTCGAGTCTACACATTCTTTTATTTAGAATCACAAAACAAAAAAGAGTCGTCCACTTCGATACGAAATGTTCAACTGCATCTAACCCTCCCGTGCCGCACTATCGTTATTACGACAGTAGACCGCACCGGGTCTAATTGGACCAAGCCATAAATACCGCGTTTTAGTGTTGAAACGTCAACGCACAGTTGTGAACAATTCAAAAGGTATTGACTATTAGTTAACGTTTTGGTTAAATGGAAAAACATTGTGGTAAGGTCCAAAATAGTATAAAAAAAAAAGATTTTTTTAATTGTTTATGGAAAGGAAAATTCTTCTTCATTGCGTACAGCCAAATCAGAATAAGTCTCAAACGATAATCGTAAACGCTCGGTACTCCTTTTATTTTAACCTAGCGTCTAAAGTTGAAAATCTATTTAAGATTTCTGAGCGTCAGCGACAGGAAAGATCGAAAACGATAAGCAATCTTCACTAGATCTTCAACGTTTTACCCAAGCACATAAAGTAGAAAATCTATTAAAACCTACTCAACGTTTGCCTTTATCGTTTGTTACATGGCTACAAGGCCTGTTACATTCTGATTCAGTACACGGGACCCTTTACCAACTCGGCCATCGTATTCATGTTCAACATTTCTTGACTGGCCTGTTGGTCTAGTGGTTAGTGACCCTGACTGCTACGCCGTAGGTCGTGGGTTCGATTCCCACCCACGACAAATGTTTGTGTGATGATCACGATCATTTGTTCTGTGTCTGGGTGTAATTTATCTATAATATGTATATATTTAGAAATATATAAGTATGTTTATCAGTTGTCTAGTACCCATAACACAAGCTCTGCTTAGCTTGGGACTAGATGGCGTTGTGTGATAGTTGTGGAATATTATATTATATACATTTTTAATGCCTCGTGATGATGTTCGGCCTTCTATTGTACAAGTGTCAAACTACTAAACCAACATTACAGTCAAATCAATGGCGTTTATTAAATATGTTTTTTCGACAAAAATCTTTACAATTTGTGAGGTAAATGTGTAAAAAATAAATAAAATATCTGTAGGTTCGAAGATCAAAATCCACTACCGACACAAGACAATTGTTTCACCGTGCCTTCGTTATTAATACCCACCATTGTTGTTTAAAATCTCCAGTTTTTATCGTTAATTGAAGACTGGTAAATGTTCTGTTTTTAATATTGGTTTTCTTTTCTTTTGCAGGTAAGAAATTGCAATAGAAAGAAGTAAAGAAGCAGTGGACATAATTGGTATGAACTTTGATAAAGTTGAATAGATTTTGAAAAATAATCCAAAGCTTTAAAGGCTTGTGGACTGGAGGAGGGCTAAATTATTCTTACACTAGAGGTGACATATTATATTATATTATTAGCCTGAACTGTCCCACTGCTGGGCAAAGGCCTCCTTCCATTCTTTCCAACTTTCACGACTTTGCGCCACCTCTTTCCAATTCTCAAGGAAGACATCCAGTTCGTCCCGCCATCTCCTTCGAGGTCTACCGCGGCCCCGCGTCGCTGTTTCAGGGCACCAATCATGAGCTTTGCGTGCCCACATCTCATTCGGCATGCGGCAGACATGTCCTGCCCAGTCCCAGTCTCATCCCAGAGGTGACATTATCATTCAAAAAATAAAAAGTGTTACCCAACTCATAATTACTCGTTCACGCCAAGATTTAATTAAATCCTGGAAAAAATCCTAACTTTTAATAAGGCTTTACCAAACATTGAGTTCGTCGCCGTCGTGGCGGGACGCTAGCGTGGCGTGTTCTTAGCGTGCTTACTTCCTATAAATATGTGTAAATTGTCACACATAATACGCCACGCTAGCGCCGACGTTTAACAGACAGCGTAAAACATGAATTGACTGTTAAATTCGAAATTACCGCATGCAAAGCAACGGGAAAAAGCTAGTATTTGATATTTCTATAAGTGGCTCGGTGGTAATTTGAATACCTCTCCAGTCGCTGATGTTTTCCGGCAAGACGTGATCAATCATTTACAATGTTGGCAACACTGTTTGTCGAGTGACCCGTTTTTGTGCTGTTAGTGATACGGCAAAATATTTGGGTTTAATGATGTTGGTAGATATATTACTACTAAGCGGGGACTGTTTAATCGGAGGAACGCAAAGGGGAACCAAAGGAATGGTGGTTTTTAGTAATTTTGATTTTAGGAAAGTGAATGTCGAAATATTTTGAAAATATTTTGACAGCAGAGCGGAAGGGCCCATTTTATTTTTTCATCCCAAAAAAAGTAGATGGAATGCAGTTGGTAGATTAATTTTTTTGTTTGTTTAATCTGACATAGTCCATTTTTTTTTTAAATAAAATAATGAAAGAGCACAAAAAAAAAAACAAACTATCAATAAAAAATTAAATCAATTGGGTTTCGATTTTTATCATGGCAGTTGCGTGTTGCATGGGATATCCTCAATACTGCGTTGAAAAAGTAGTATTCTCTGACCGAATAATTGGCATGACTGCGATGGCTCATTTAGTAAGACCGTCTGGTGTACTGAATCAGATGGTTTGGCACAAATCCTGCTCGTAAACAAATTTTTCTTTCTACAAAACAAAAAAAAAATATAACGTCAACACTATCCAGAGAGCAGAAAAATGAAAACACAATTTTCACAAATTATTTTCCCTTTACACGAAAATACAACACCATACTCGCAACGCAACTAACAACTTCTGAATATGGAAATGTAATAAAAAACAAAACATTATGGCTCATATCTCCTTTAATACACATTAACCACAATGCAACGTTGGCTGGCGTGGCGCCAAAACCCGTAAAAGATGGGCCATCTTTGATAAACATATCATTGCGGATTATTTCCCTTTTGGCGTATCATAGTCCCATGAATTCATTGAATGGACAATTTTCCTGTCATAATTATAGAATTATTGCGGACTAATTTTGTGGTCGTGGTCGATTTGAACGCGGTCGGTATTGCAGGGTTGAATTTAATTTCGAGAGAAGAGATTTGTTTCGGTTGATTATGTAGTTAATAAAATATGTGGATTTGTAGTAAGGGGCGAGGTTATTGGTATCAACCGGGAACAAAACAAAACAGGCTGAAACTACCAGCGTCGGGCACTAGTTGTCCGGCATTTGCTGAACTGGGTCTATTTGGCGCAGCCGTGAGACACACAATATTTTAGTGTTTAGTTGTTACTTTTTTTAATCATTTCTTTTCTTTATGTTGTGTGTATTATGGCATGTGTCATTAAACGTTTTTTCTTTCTTTCTTTCTATACTGAAAAATTCCTAATGGAAAAATCTACCTATACCCCAAGGTATGATTTCTTCTGTTTCGTGTATGCGTTTACAAACATACACAAACACCCAGACCCGGGACAACTACTTGTAGTTCATAAAAATATTTGTTTCGTACGCGAATCGAACCCGCGATACCTTACGCAGCGGTCGAACACTCAGTCACTTCGCCATCACCGACTAATTTCGCAGGACTGACCAGACAAACCCATTGTTGCTGACTATCATTTGGTAGCTACTATTAAACGACATGAATAATTTCGTTCAAAAATTTGATCTGACAGATGGAAAATATAATTAAATAATGGATGCGTCTGAATCTAATGTCCGTTTCACGACGCGTCCGTTTCATTTTGTATTTCCCCATATTGTATAAGGCTTCATAGCTAAACATGGTCATTGAAATATGTATGTTATTATTTGTGGCTACTCTACTCATTTAACTTATTAATAATCGGGTTAACGGGAGCATGACGAAATAATTAGCTGTCACTTGTCAAATTGACCACAATGGCGGACGAAGTAAAATTAATTTAGTATTTAATGGAATCTCAGTATTAAGTGACGTATAGAATTAAGTAAGTGTCGATACTAATTGGATTGATAAGGTAAGCGGTTTCAATCATCATTTTTAATATGCACGGCAAAAGATTTGAATACATCATTACAACCCGAATATTTTCAAAGTTAGAGTGAACAGGCTACTTTTGGGCAAGTACACTTCATCTTCATCAGTGGTGGCCCAGTGGTATCGGCCTCGAAGAGCAGTGGTGGCCCAGTGGTATCGGCCTCGACTTACGAGTATTAGGTCGTGGGTTCGAACCCCGTCAGGCGCATTACTTTGTGTAATTTATTTCAACACCACTGCTCTCAAAACGGTGAAGGAAAACATTGTGAGGAAACCAGCATGTCCTAGAACCAAAAATTCGAAGACATGTGACATTTACCAATCCGCACTGGGCCCGCGTGGTAGATTATGGCCCACTCCCTCTCACAGAGAGGAGGCCTGTGTCCCAGCAGTCAAGTGGGAACATTTATAGGCTGATGATGATGACACTTCATCACTGATCTAGACTAGGCTCAAGAATAAAACAAAATCAAACAAGAAGATCTGGAACACCTGGTGTGGAACTCCAAGAGCCCAGCTTAACTATAACATCTAAAGGAATGACGTCTTAGCAAGAGTTGTTCAGT
Source organism: Agrotis exclamationis (assembly GCA_950005045.1). Taxonomy (NCBI): domain Eukaryota; kingdom Metazoa; phylum Arthropoda; class Insecta; order Lepidoptera; family Noctuidae; genus Agrotis; species Agrotis exclamationis. Next base: position 4,049,669 of record OX465438.1, read on the forward strand.
CTGATGAGCACTCTCTGTTGACGTATAAAAATTGAAAATCTGGAACACCTGATGTGGAACTCCAAGAGCCCAGCTAAACTATAACATTTATAGGAATGACGTCTTAGCAAAAGTTGTCGGTCTGATGTGCATTTCCTGTTGACTTATAAAAATCGAAGATCAGAAACATCTGATGTGGAAATCAAAGCTATCGCTAATTTCACTATACAGGGTGAATTTTTTAACTGGGCGTGGGTGGCTATTTCCGAAACTATGAGGAATATCAAAAAACGATGAAAGGAGTCTCGAGGCCGATTCTGATGAAAACTAAAACGGCTTCATTGGATTTTAGAAAAATTAATAATCCTGGCCAGAAATCGAACCCGCTGATTTTGGAAAAAAAATCACACCTGTATTACAGTCGAACCTGGTTAAGCGAGAATCCAAGGGACCCGAATGTTATTCTCGCTTATAGAGGTTTCTCACTGAAGCAGTTTGTCACTTACGAAGGTTTGAGTGTAGTCTTTACTCTCATTTAAAGAGGTTAACAAAAGTCGAGAAACCAAATGTTGAAGATATCAGGTAGGGACAAACGCACAATCATGTACTGCAGCTGTTTGTAAATCCATCGAAAACAATGACGCTTTGGCTTTTTTTGTTTACAAACAAGGATATGGTTTGGTTTTAAGTACCTAAAGTTGCAAGTTTGGAGATGTGTATTGAAATATTATTGTAAATAGTCTCGCTTACAGAGGTCAAAAGGAAAAAACTGTCACTTACAGAGGTCTAGATGTGAAAAATTACTCTCTCTAAAAGAGGTTCCTACACTGTCACTCATAGAGGTATTCGGAATAAAAATGACGGGACCTGACCATTATTGTCGCTTAATAAAAAGTTTTCTCACTTATCAAGTTTTCGCTTATCCAGGTATTACATATTCGATAGTGTTGCTAATAAGGATCAAATTCTGGGAAGTAATCATATACGGCAAACTTAAGGAAATTACAGATTTTTATGAAATTGCTATTTTATATGTTACTTTACTTCTACTGATCCATAATTAATTCGAAATTATAAAATTTCATTGTTTTCAATGTTTCATTGGATTTGACGTCTCAACAATCCCACTGTATTCAGCAATTAATACGAAATTATTGAGTTGAACAAGTACAGTCACAACAATAGTTTACATCAAAATCGGCCTCGAGACTCATTTCAACGTTTTTTGATATTCCTCATAGTTTCGGAAATAGCCATCCACGCCCACTTGAAAAATTCACCCTGTATAATTAATTATAAAATAACAAACTGGGAGTACCTCCACGCGGTGAAGGCGGTAAGACTTTAGGACTGATTTTCGATGACGATGGTATATCATTGAAAATCTGACTGTACTGGCCAGAACTCCCATTTATTATTTACCCGGCCTCTATTGGACATTAGACGTTTCAGATCTTCGATTTTGACGACTCCGTTGTCGCTGGCATAAGCAACAGGATCCGCGTACGAAGTCGCGGGCAGAAGCTAGTTCTTAATAAAATAAAAAATCAACAATTATTCGGTCTAAAATACGTCTCAATTTCACGTTTTCGGGAGTTGCAGACATGTTTTATATAAAATATTAATCTGTGTTAAAAACTGCGATCGCGTTTCAAACACGCGTGTACTTGCTTTCACGCACACAAAACATACACCCTCTTGCAACGGCGCTGGCGCGCGTACTGAGTGAATCAAATGCAACGTAATGAAAATAAAATTATATAAGAAAGGGGCCAAGCGCCAATTATGTTTAGTTCTTGTCTAGTCTGTTCTAGTCTTTACTATTGGTGTAAGCGACGTTATAGTATTTCATTTTCTTGTCAATAGTGTTAAGTGAAAAAATATTACTAAACAAATAAAAGGAATATGGATACAAACGACATATTTATTTCTAATATTGTTTTTAAAATTATGCCAAATGACAAGGCGATACAAAAACGTAATATACAAAATGGTCCTTCAACCAAGCAAGGTAAAGTCGGTGTCGCTTGAGCACTTTTGGTAAGTATCGATTTGGCAATTCAGTACAAATAATTCTTTGGTGCAAGTGACTTTTTTTCTTGCTAGAAAAACGATACTATGACCATTCGAAAGAGAAAAAATAGTGGAGTTGGGGTCAATAAAAAAGTTAAGATCGCAAAATGTGGCGCTTGACCCCTTTTGCCTTTTTACCGTCGATATAGAGCGCGCAGCCGCGAGGCATTTTCCACCGAGCTTGCCTCGGCCGAGAAACGTCCACACCAACCGAGCTGCTTCGCTCATACAAATGCCTCGCGAGGCTGCGCGCTCTGTGTTGACGCACCTAATGAATTTATTTTAGTGTTTTTTTCAATTGTGTAATTACTTAATCACGCAATGAAAAATTAAAAATGGCTTGACTGATTCTGATGAAAGTTCTAATACCTCCTTAGTTTATCATCATCTCATCATCTCAGCCATAGGACGTCCACTGCTGAACATAGGCCTCCCCTTTAGATCTCCACATATACCGGTTGGAAGCGACCTGCATCCAGCGTCTTCCGGCGACCTTTACAAGGTCGTCTGTCCACCTCGTTGGTGGACGTCCTACGCTGCGCTTGCTAGTCCGTGGTCTCCACTCTAGCACTTTTCGACCCCATCGGCCATCTGCTCTACGAGCAATATGGCCTGCCCATTGCCACTTCAGCTTGCTAATCCGGTGGGCTATATCGGTGACTTTAGTTCGTCTACGGATCTCCTCATTTCGGATTCGATCACGTAGAGAAATACCGAGCATAGCCCTCTCCATAGCTCGCTGAGCGACTTTGAGCTTTGAGATGAGGCCGATAGTGAAAGACCACGTTTCGGTGCCGTAAGTCATCACTGGTAACACACATTGGTTGAAGACTTTCGTCTTGAGGCACTGAGGTATGTCGGACGAAAAGACATTGCGTAGCTTCCCGAACGCTGCCCAACCGAGTTGGATTCGGCGGTTGACCTCTTTCTCGAAGTTGGACCTACCTAATTGGACTACTTGTCCTAAATAGATATATGAGTCAACAACTTAACATATATGAGTCAACCTTAGTTTATAACCTGGGCCAATGCATTATGATACTTTTCATTCCCGTAGTACTATCTCTACATGCAGGCGAAGCCGTGGGCCCTAAGCTAGTAACCCATAATCGTGACTCCAATACCGAAACTTGGAACCCAGCTGCTATGTCAAAGGTCGTAAAACTAATTACAACTCAAAAGGAAGTGAAAAAAGGTACGTTTGTTGGACGTGTGAGAAGCATTCCTAATTGTTGGGGCAAAGGTCACGTGACCTGTCGAAGGTCAAACTAAGACCCGTCTGCAGGTGTAGGGTTGGAACGTTTAGGGCAGATATAATTATTATAGTTGTCTAGCTTTAGTCAGCAGATTTGTCCGTTAACTTTTTCCTTTTTTTAAAAAAAAAAAAACGTGGTTTATACTAGGAATTACTCCTGTGTCGTGGGTGCGATTACAATTAACATAGAAGCTCATATACACACACAAAAAATGCTTGTGAGCGCTTTGAAAAATCGAAATCTTTTTTGTAACGGTAGATTATAATTATTATGATTTCTTCTTCTTTTTAGATTCTTTACTTAAAATATAGATTTAGAATGTACCTAAAACAACCCATTTTAGTCAATCATCATATTCCTGCCCTTAGCCCATTTTACTTGTGGTCGGCGCAACACGTTTTCTTCTTCCATTCTCCCCTATCAGACGTCACAGCATCATATACTCCTTTTTCATTCATATGATTCCTTAGACAATCCATCTTTCATCCATCTTTTCTTTGGCTATCCTCTTCCTCTCCATCCATCAACATTCATACTCATCACTCTCTGAGTCATATGAGTCTCATCCAATTTTAGTTTTAGTTTTTTAACCAATTTTAGTCAATATCAACCATTATTAGTAAGATATCAAAAATCTTACGTATTAAAACATTTACTAGAAAATTAAATACTAGGTATTAAAATGAGAAAATAATTAATTAAACCGTACCGCAGCTTACCAACATAGAACTAGTTCCCCAGAACGCGAAATAAGCACGGCAAGCTAATCCGCAGTCATTTTATCTTTTGCGAATTAATTCAGCTGTTACAGACTGGCTGGCTTGCAGACTTTCACAATTATCTAGGATTTCATGCATTTTAAATGTGGTTTTAGTCAAAACTAGCAACTGAATTTATCTACTATATCTATTGTAATATTACAAAGTTAAGTTTGTAAGTTTTAGTGAAGGGATCTTTAAAATTCTAGGTTTGGTTTCGAAGCGATTTTTATTTTTGCATTTCAGAAATGTTCATCTAATATATAAAACTCTCGTGTCACAGTTTTCGTTGTCATACTCCTCCGAAACGGCTTGACTGATTTTGATGAAATTTTTTGTGCTTATCCGGTATCTATGAGAATCGGCCAACATCTATTCTTCATCCCCCTAAATGTTAGGGGTAGTCCACCCCTAAATTTTAATTTTTATTTTTTAGACAAAATTTTTAATTTATGGCAAAACAACGTTTGCCGGGTCAGCTAGTAGTTTATAAATTCCTAGTGTGGGGCAATGTTATTAAAAAAATCTTCTACTAACATCGGACCTCAAGAAGTATTGCTGAATTATCTTCCATACTTGGTTGTCATTCCACCAATTCGCATTATCGCTTTCAATCTTCCTTCATAATGCGCACAGCAAAGGAATGGAACTCACTTCTTGCATCTTTATTCCCGAACGCATACAAACCAAATCTCTTCAAAGTTACAGTGAACAGGCTTCTGAGTAAGCTCACTCCACCGTAGGATTTGTCTCAGTCACCTATGACCTGGATTAGAGTCAGGAGCAAACCGATCACAAATAAAAAATACGTGTGGTACTCGGGGACTACCGCGGTAAAGCTATTGCATTGCATTTTTTATCAACTTATGCAAATATAATTATTTATTGATTATATTTATAACTGTACTAATTAGGCTATGGTTAGCCACGTCAATCAAGTGAAACGTCAAGAAAAGTTCTCCTCCCTCTCTTTCTCCCTCCCCCTCTTCCTCCCCCTCTCCCTCTCCTGCCCCTTGCTCAATAAAAGCATGCTTTCCTGCTAGTAATGAGCACGTCTGTCCGTACCTTTATGAGCACGTCTGTCCGTTCCTTTATAATTGCCGAAGTCTCCCGAACTGAAACGACGTTAGACGACGGTGTCAGGGATTTTCCTTAGGTTTTTAGGAATTTCTTGATTCGGTCGCCGCGCCGCGCCGCGCTCAGAGCCCGCGATAAAAACTATACAATAGCTTAAAATATCCACTTACAAGGTGGACAGACAATCTGATGAAGGATAGCGCTGGATCCAAGTCGGTTGCAACCTGTCTTATTGAAAAGCTATAGGGAAGGTCCATGTTCAGCAGTGGACGTCCTAATGCTGGTATGATGATGATGATGAAATGTCAAAATTAAAAACAACACGCATTCGGCGTTACGTAATACCAGGCAAACTCTCTGCCAGATTATAACAAAAAACATATATCACCTGGAGATCTAGCCTAAAGATAAACTCATAAGAACAGGGCCGTATTTTCAAATGGGCATTCTGAGCAACTAGGGCCCCAAGTTTCCTTGAGGTTCAAGCTCGTTTTCATATCTTCATTCTCATGATTTCACAGACACAATCGATAGTCGATAGTCATTTATTATTGTATTACTGTTGCCAGCGGCTTCTCCCCGCTACATAATCGAAAAATATCACACGATAACGAGAATAACATCGGATAAAAACTATCCTATTAATCCACGTTATAAACTATCAGTGTACCTACTACATCCAAATTCTTTCAGTAGTTTTGTGACAAATATCAACCCGTCCATTCTCACAAATTTCCACGTTTATAATTTTAAAAGGATGAATATTTGAATAGTCAAAAGTATTGTTGAAGCCGACCCAGAATGGGGCAATGGTTCATGGGAGAAATTCGGGAAGGCCTTTGCCAGTGCAACAGTACACGAGAATGCTGATAAAATAAATCTAAGAAATGCTTACCTACGTATCCCAGGCTGTATGGGCCCTCTTGTCCTAAAGTGCCCAGGGCCCCCCAAAGACGGCTCTGTTAAGAACATCACCATAAATCCAACGATGAAAGATGGGACAGCAGCAGTCTAGCCATAAATAATGTTAGCACTCGAGATTCAGCCTGACTTTATGTGACAAGTCTAATTTATTAATATTAATTACGAGTTCAAAGCAGTCTCATTAAGATTTGTTTGCTTTATATTTAGAATAGGTGAATGAGGCGAGATGCTTGATAACCGAGAAACTGCGTGGAAATCAGTTGTCATAGTATGGACTTTGATGAGAAGGATAAAAAACGTAATTAATGTTTCGACAGCGAGTTGTATTATACAAGCTTTTCCACTAAGTATTAAGCTATACATTTTATTAGCAACAAAACGATGTTACCGTTTTCACCAGTTTTCACAGATACCGTAGTGAAGCGAGTATATAGAATACAATAAAATAGAATTAATAGAAAAACATTTATTTGATATTGGACACACACAGAATTAATTAAAAATTAAATTAAAAATATACAAATATAATGATGTGCTATGAAAATCCGCGAAGCCGCAAGATAGCTGTGCGAGAAAGATACGCAGATTGAGTTATGCGCTATGCTAGGCCGATCCACGTATCGACAAACGGAAGTGCATAGCATTACTCTGCAAATAGGTGCGTCCACACAGAGCGCGCAGCCTCGCGTGGCATTTGCTGCGCGAGGAAACTCACAAGCGAGGCTGCTCACTCTGTGTGGACGCGTCTATTGTTTTTTACCGAGAAACGAAACAATTTACGCGAGCAAAACAAAAGCCGACACTGGATGGCTCGGGCGCTCGGTCGCTCGACCGCAGCAGCGCTGTCACTTGCTTCGCCCGAGACACGTCCACACCAACCCAGCTGTTTTGTCAATTAGATTACAAGAATAGTTCAAAGAGATCTCTTTCAAATTCATTTTACTAATACCAAGAAAGAATGAAAATAAAAGCCTCAATAATTGGATTGTTTTTCATTACAAAGAAAATAAGAAATCGAAAGGTTTAATAACAACTCTTGACCTAAAAGGCGATTTGTATTGAGTCTCGGGTTTAAGAAAATGAACAATACTTTTGCGGGAATATGACCTTTTTTTTTTTTTTTTTTTTTTTAGGGTGGCAAAATCATCAAATGAGGCCTCCCGCCCTGGGTGGGGCAGAAGGGACTGTCAGACTCTTACTGACTAAAATCCACCCGTGTTCCTTCGGATGCCCTTTACGTTCCGGGGCCACGGTATCCTGGATTAAGAAAAAATCCGCGACCCCGGCAGGCATTTGGCCCCATAAGGGGCTCCGTCGGTGACGCGTGAAACACGACACGCCACCGACCCGGGCTTGGTCCTTGGTCGGACGGCGAGCTTACCCATTACTCACCGTCCGCAAGCCCGCTCCGCTGCTGTGCCCTCTGCTAATCAGAGGGACACGCATTGGAGCTTCCACCCGACAGGCTATTCGCATACGGGCAAAGAAACCCCCTTAGGCACACAGTGCCTAAGGAAGAGTTTTTGCCCGCATCCCAGGGCGCACCGGCCCAAAAAACTGGTCTTCCCCCCGGACGTATCCGTGAGGGAACTCCAGTCCACGGACGCACGTGGAGGTTACCTGTCTTAGCACCCCGGGAATATGACCTAGGTAAGATTTATCGGTAGGTATAAATCTGGAGTCTTATTAGAGAATTTAATGAAAAGCTTCGTATTAAGTCTGGGAGAAATGAGTATTGTTTATTTCTTAAAGTTAAATGATAGTTAGCAACTTAGCAATGGCTGAGCAATCGTCTGCTCAACGTGTCGAGGGTTCGATTCCCGAACGGAACAAATATTCGTATGATCTACAAGTAGTTGTTCCGGGTCTGGGCGTTTGTGTATGTGAGTTTTTGTGTTTGTAAACGCATACGTTACAGAAGAAATTTCTAGGAAAAGTTTTGAATGCAAAAAATATGTGAAAGTCTGTACTTCTGGATGTTTTAACTCATTAGGTGCGTCCCCACAGAGCGCGCAGCCTCGCGAGGAATTTACCGCAAGAAGCAGCTCAGTTGGTGTGGACGTGTCTCGGGCGAGGCAAGTGACTGCGCTGCCGCGGTCGAGCGACCGAGCGCCCGAGCCATCCAGTGTCGGCTTTTGTTTTGCTCGCGTAAATTGTTTCGTTTCTCGGTAGAAAAACAATAGACGCGTCCACACAGAGTGAGCAGCCTCGCTTGTCAGTTTCCTCGCGCAGCAAATGCCTCGCGAGGCTGCGCGCTCTGTGTGGACGCACCTATTCATGAACAAAAGGCTGAACCAAATGGGTGTACACATACTTTATGACCTGTTTTAAGATGTACGATATTTTTTTATCCCGCAAGCACAATCTTGTCGGACAATTATCGAATTTAACTTTATAAGGGCAAAGCCGGAGGATTATGCTAGTAGGTAGGTAATGTAATCAAACTCTATTATTCTAGACTAATTAGCTTATCAAACTACGACAGTAGAGTAATAATGTTTTAGCCAGAAAATTACGCTCTCTATTATAGTGACCGTAGCACAATTCTGCTTATCATAACAGAATGTTAGCTAAACAGTATCGCCACTATAGAGACGGGCACAGAAGGACAGAAATAAAGAAAATATATTTATTTGGCACATGCCACAAATGCATGCTTTTCTGTGTTAAAAGCGTGTATCTAAAACAGTTGGCAACGTCGCAAATAGCTGTCAAATATTTATATGACTTAATTGTTTTGGAATTTTACTGTATGGAAATTAGAAATATGGCTGTGCAGTGCACTAAAAATTGATTATGGAATGCAATTAGAACGTTGAATTTGATGTTGTAACCGTTTCAGGCGTAAAAAAAGTATTTGGCAAGTACTTTTTTTACATCTAAAACTATAAATTCGGTGTTACGACCGAATAAGTTTTGACAACATAATGAGAGTAAAAACAAACGTCCAATCATGTTGTCCTTAACCGAACTTAAGATAGATTATTATAAATTGATATAGATTAGTCATTCCACTCTCGGCTCTAAGGAACTTTCAGCTAACTGACTGGGTCTCGGAACTGTCTTATCAGAAGACCGTGACCTGGAAAGCAAAGGGTATCCGAAGGAACATGCCATGGTGGATTTATGGACAAGCCCTTACGTTCCACCCAGAGTGAGAGGACGTAGCGGACATATAGACTTTACTACTCAGCAGTTTTGAATTTTGATTCTAAGTAATCTTTTCATCTATTTGTATTCTTCCCGGCTCGACGTCGCGTCGTGTTCCACGAGCGCCTCAAAGAGATATCAGCAAAATGACGGGGCCCCCTAAGAGGGCCAAAGTCTGCCAGGGTCGCGGGACTAACGAGTAACCATGGAACGTAAAGGGCTATTGAATTTTAGTCACTACAAGTCGGACAGTCCCCTCAGTCGGATTCATTCGATGCTTTTAAAACGTAAAAAAAAAATACATGTGGCACTCGGAGACTGCCACGGTGAAGCTATTGCAAATTTTTTTTTTTTTTTTAAAAGAAAAAAATCGCCTACCGCGTATATTAAACGAGAACATAATTTATTTAAAATGTTTGTGGTGCACTACTGTAACGAAGAACTTCTTTGTTGTAGGAGAATTTTATAAGTAGGTTTCATTGTGAAAACTCCTTTTGTAGCTGGCCGTTTAGAATCAGTAAGAAAAAGTAAATTAGGTATTTTTATACGACGGATATTTTTATGATTGCCGAAGTCTCCCGAACTGAAACGATGTTAGACGATGCGTGGTGTCAGGTTTTTTCCGGTGGTTTTTTCGTTAGGTTTTTGGAAAATTTTTTGATTCGGTTGCCGCATTCAGAGCCCGCGATAAAAGCTATGCAATAGCTTAAAAAACTTTTCCTTCTGTGCTTTTCTGTGAAGCCAATTAAGCAGTACAGTAACGGCTCTATTAAGTAGGAACCGGGTTTAACGTTTATTATACTAGTTTTTTAAATAGGAAATTGTGGATTTTGTTCTAGTTTTTTTAGCTGTTTTTTAATTCCTTGTGTTCGCTTCTGAAATTGGAAAAGTCAAAGTATTATTTTATTAGTTATTCCTTTGATTATGAGGACAAAGCATAAGATATCCTCACTTCTCGAATAAAAATTGATGAGGGATTTGAGCTACAGCCCAAGTTTTAGTGTCCTACGGATGGTGGAAAATCGAGTGCCCACCTAGTATTTCGAAATATTCACGAATAAGAATTACTATCCGACTTATAATGCTGCCAACCTTGTTTTTCCACCGAGGCACGAAACAATATACGCGAGCAAAACTAACCGACACTGGATGGCTCGGGCGCTCGGCCGCTCGACCGCGGCAGCGCTGTCACTTGCCTCGCTCGAGACACGTCCACACCAACCGAGCTGCTTCGCGCGGAAAATGCTACGCGAGGCTGCGCGCTCTGTGGGGACGCATCTAATGATTGTATAATTAAGAAAAAAATAATATCGCGAGATAAAATGAATAATACCGATTCCAACTACATATAATGTCCAAACTTAATTTCATTCTTGCTCTTTGTTGGCGTCGATACTCATCGTGTACTATTCAGCTATGCTCACCCCCATCGAAATTACAGTGGTGAAGTTATATAATCAAAATATTTTGGATGGCAACGTGAGCGAGAATCATAATAATATCCAGGCAGAAATAGTGTTAGTGCAAGCGTACATTTTACTGAATATTCAAGCTTGTTTAACGCAATGGAGCTGAAATTTAATATTTGTACTGGTATTTTTGTTAAACTTTTGTGCATCAAAATATTTATTTTATTGGTAGATTTTTTTGTGGAAAACAGAAAAAGTCTAAACGAACAATAATTTGTTAATCTGGTCGACTTTGCTGGAAAATGCTTAGGATCTCTCGATCTTTGTAATTATGCATTGATTTAACTTAAGAAAAAATATGTGTCTGTATTATTTTTAAAAACTCTGGCTGGTGAATTAATTTTTGCAATTGAAATGAAATGATAAAATTAAATGATATTTATTTTTGCAAGTAGGATAATATCAACACTTTTACACGTTGTCTTTTTAACCGACTTCAAAAAGGAGGAGGTTATCAATTCGACTGTATTTTTTTTTTTTTTATGTTTGTTACCTCATAACTTGCGACTGGGTGAACCGAATTTCATGATTCTTTTTTTATTCAAAAGCTGGTGCTTCCCGTGTGGTCCCATTGTCACCATTTTAATATCTGATGATTGGATCCTGGAGAAATCGAGGGCAACCCTCAAATTTTATAGGCCCACACATCGTTTTTCGCAAATATTATGAAGTAATTTAAGTACTTGCGTATAGTAATCATCATCTCATGTAGCTGAGCTGATGATGGAAGGTTCAACAACTCCTTAACAGTAAGGAGTTGGCGTCGATTGATTTAGTAAATTATTTTTTTTCATTAAATATTTCAAAGCACTACAATTTAATAAAGGTCTGGAGTATATCTGATGATGGAGCCGAGAGGCAGTCGAGGGAACTCCTCAACGATTCACAGCAGCTACCTTGTGTTTGAGCTTGATTAATTTGTATTGATTTTTTTTTTTTTTTTTTTCGTGGTAAAGTCATCAAATGAGTCCTCCCACCCCGGGCAGGGCGGGAGGGACTGTCAGACTTGTACTGACTAAAATCCACGGTGTCCTTCAATAGCCCGTTATGTCCCGGGGTCACGGTAATGAGATAAGTCCCGCAACCCCGGCAGGCTTTGGCCCTCTAGAGGGGGGCCCCGTCATCATGCTGACACTCCTTGAGGCGCGCGTGGAACACAACGCGCCGTCGACCCGGGCATGGTCCATGGTCGGGTGGCGAGTTGCCCTTTACTCGCCGCCCGCATGCCCGCGCCTACGGTGGCCGGAAATCGTCCCGCGACGTCCGACGCCGTGGGCGTCTACCACTGCGGCTGGGGCGGAGGGAGGACGCTGTCCTCTCTCTCTCGCGGCTCGCCTCCTCCTTCACGAGCATAACTGCTTCGCAGAAGGAGGCGACCGCTTCCCACTCCGTCTCGCCCCGCAGCATGGCCTCGACCAATGCCGGGCGCGAGAGGTCTCCGCCTATCGCCGCCGAGAGGACACGGCGGTGCTCTGCCCAAGCGGGGCAGTCCTGCACCGTATGCTCCACCGTGTCCTCCGGGCGATCTTCGCAGTGGTGACACCCGGGCGTCTCTTCCCTCCTTATCAGACACAGGAACCTCCCGAAACTTCCGTGTCCGGTGAGGACCTGCGTCATGCGGTAAGTCAGGACGCCGTGACGTCTTTCCAGCCACTCCTCAAAGAGGGGTCTTACCGCCGCGATTGCGGCGTGCCCGGACCTCGGTTGCGACAGTCGTCCCCTCCATACTGCCCTGAGATCGCACCGGAGCTCTTCCCGCCGCGCCTCGACTTCTCGGGGCAGCGGGGTTACACCCCGGCGCTGCGCCTCCACGCGCCACTCATAGACGCGCTGGAGGGCAGTCGCCTCCAGATCCCAGGGCAGTAATCCGGCAAGGAGGTTGGCTGATTCGCCGGCTATCATGCGGTATCCCCGGATCATCCGGATAGCCATGACCCTCTGGCATGCGACCAACTTTAGTGGTCGCGTCCGGATGCTCAAGGCCCACACGGGGGCCCCGTAGAGGGCCATGGACCGCACGACAATTTGTATTGATAAGAACTTTACACCTAGATGAGTTGTAACTGTTATTAGGGGTCTGATGACGAAGACGAAGGACAGTTCAGGGAATTCCTCAACGGTTTATAGTAGCTACCTTGTGTTTGGACTTAATTCATTTATATTGATGAGAACTTTACACCTAGATGGGTTGGTACTGTCATTAGGGTTCTGATGATGAAGACGAAGAACAGTTCAGGGAACTCCTTAACGGTTTACAGCAGCTATCTTGTATTTGGACTTAATTCATTTATACTAATGACCCATATGGGTTATTGTTCGATGCAGTATACCTGCCATTTGGTCCCATAATAAAATCATTTATTTTGGTGTTCTTGGTTATTGTGTACATGGGCGATGTTATAACCGGTGCTAAGGAATATAAAATTCTAGTGCATAAGTAAGAAAATTATGTTTTTGACAAGAATTTCGGTTGAATATTTAAACTAAAAAAGGGTAAAATAAAAAAAGTTAAAAAAAAAAATGTAACCGACTTCTAAAAAAAACAACCACTAAAAAGGGTAAAATAACCTACCAAAAAAATTTTTTTTCGGAAGTCGGTGGCAAAAAAATCAATGAAATAAAAAAGCAAAGCCACCGACTTCCGAAAAAAAAGTTTTTTGGTAGGTTTTTTTACCCTTTTTAGTGGTTGTTTTTTTTAGAAGTCGGTTACATTTTTTTTTAAAAAACTTTTTTTTTACAATTTAAGCCTCGAGCAGACACACACGATTAATCGCGCGGGGCGACTTGTCGCGGTCCATTCGCAGTACATTTAGAGTGGAAATTAGCTTGGCTCGTTGTCGCAGCGCGATTAATCGCGTGTGTCTGTTCGAGCCATTAGATGAGGTCGATGTTTCGTACCTGACTACCTACTCTTGGAAGAAATAGCCGAAACAAACTCAGAGGTCATTGTCTCTTTCAAAGTCCAGACATTATGTTGGTGAAGTCATACGAAGGCCATGTAGGTTATTGCCTGAGATGGTCTTTTGAAGATTGCTGTCAACATACCTATTACCGAAATTCATGTGATCAAAGCCGCGGTTAAAGTTACTAGGAACTTAATACTAACATATAATTATTTTCCTTTGAATCGACATCAAAGCTGCAGTATAATGATTTCTCGAAAGCCGTATAGCAATCGATTGAAGGAAAATATTGGTTGCCACGCCTGTTCATATTGCCTACTAATTTTATTAATGCGAAAACATCACTGCGTGTTCGTTTGTATGTTGGTTAGGTTTTGCTAAAATGTTGAACTATTTTTAATCATAAACTGAAATGGAGCCTAAGTCTGCTATTATTATAAATTCGTTATTCCAACATGATCATTATTGTCAGTTTGCAAAAACTTTATAATCTGCTAAATTCATTAGTCGATCATTGGTCGGTCAACGGTCTCGTATAATAGAATTGTACGTAGTATAATGTCATGTAATCATTTATTTATGCCAGATTTTGTTTTTAAATGTTTTTACTTTTTATTTGTTAGTGTTTTAAAGCAATCTGAAGTAGAAAGAAGTTTGTACTTAAATAGTGAAACACATTTGTATGTTTGCCATTGTATGCTTTTTCTTTCAATAGAGTGTAAGTGGTGGACCATTAGAATGTATTAATGACGCTATTATATTTTTATGGCCACACAGAAAAGATGTAAGACGCAGACGGGGTGGAGACTCTCTACAGCGTCCCTTTCATACAAAATGTATACATAGAAGAGTCGCGATGCAAAGCTTACAGAAGAGTCGGGTCGCGGGCGAAACGCTTATACATCTGCGCCTGTCCGCGTCGCGTCCTCGCCTTACGTCTCTTCTTTGCATGCGCTGCTGTAGATGAACAAACTTGTCAAAATCAACAATAACGAATTCTTTGATAGACCATTCTGACTCTATAGTATTGGCAGACTTGTGGCGCTGTTTAATTGTTGATTTACCCTGACACGAAAAGAGAAAAAAGAATATGGCGGTATCCAGGTCAATTCTAAAAAAAAAAACTAGGAAAAGTCGATGAAAAAGTACTAGTCTTTTATAAATAATAAAAGTTGGTTGTCTTCGAAGGTAGTCATTGATTCAATAATGATAGATCATTAATAACTAATGAGTTTGTAGTCTAGGTAGTGCAGGCATTTCTAGAAATTGATCGAGGTTGTACATATTATGAAGGCTGTTTAAAAAAAATGCTGGTTCTGTACTTTAATTATAGTAATATGTATGAAAGTACTAATGAGTTAATGATAGAGTAATGACTGACAAGGAAGAAGGAAAGAAAATATCATATTGTGCTGCTCAAGACCTCCTTCTGCGAAGTAGTTATGCTAGCGAAGTATAGTACGCGTCACGAAAAAGAACGCTGGAAGAAAGTGGTGGGAATGTGTTTGCGCATGGGTACAGTCTCGCATGTGTCTATTGGATGTGGATTCTGCGCGGGAAGCAAAGCTCAACTGACGAACCAATAGCGCACCGGCAAACATGCAGCGCGTGGCTCACCCGCCCCGCGCCCTACCTCAAACCACCAAATAGACCGATAAATCGCCTATGCGCAGCTTGACCGCCAGCGTTCTTTTTACATGACGCGACCTGTAGGAGGCGGAAAGGACAACTACTACCTCAAGACACAGCCGTCGCAGGAGATGCCCATAGCATCGGACATCGCGAAGGGCATGCAGACGGCGAGTAATGGATGACTCGCCGTACAAACATGGAGTATGCCTGGGTCGACGGTGCGTTTTGTTTCACGCAGTCCTGCACCGTATGCTCCACCGTGTCCTCTGAGCGATCCTCGCGCCCGTCCACAGCTTACAATAAATTATCCAAAATTAGGCAGAAATGTGTCACCAATTCTACATTCTAAGTGCGACTTAGCATACACCGTAAAATGAGGTCTATTAATTTATAAAAAAAGGTCAAACCTAGAACATTGACCTGTGACGGCGATACTTCGAATTGATGTGGACTATGTGTCGATATCGGGGTTAAGTATGTGCTTAGGTATTGGGTTTTATATGTTTTTTATGGCTATAAGTAGTATTGATAGAGCTTGTGATAAAAAATAATAAAATTGTTAAAGACACTTTTTCTGAGTAATTGGCTTGAAGTCCTACCTTTCCTGAACCTGCAAACTATAACATGTTCCGCGCAAATGGCTATATAGGCTCCGAGTTTGGCCGCCGTGGCCGAGGACTATTGTAATAGTCACAGAAATATTAAAAACAGGAGACAAGGGGGCGTGTACGTGACCACGTTGGGCTGAGCGTTTCGCTCAGCTATTGACTTGTACTACTTTATTTTTGTTTTCCTATATTACTCCGACTGTATTAAATACATTGCTCTTTTACAACCACCTCAGTCTACCACTGAGTAACTGGACAAGCAATGTAAAGCTGACATAACGATACCTCATCAAGCCGTAATGTCGCATGGTGCGTCCGTTGTATTTGAGCGGGAGTAGTCGTATCCGCCCCCGTGTCTCGACAACACACAATGAATTGTTTTAGTGTGAGTAAATTATACTGAAAAAGTACACTGTAGTCTAAAGGATTAGGTTTATATTTAAATGACTGAGTTATCGATGGCGCGTGTGTGCACTTTTACGTAGTATTGTTTTGACAGAACTGTGTGTGTAATATTAGCGTTATGGAGGGGAGGACCACCAACACAACTCCGACCATCACATAGTATGCTGTGTAGTGATGGATATTGTGACTGTCCGTCACGTACCCTTGTTTTTTAATAACAAAATAGTTTAAATCACCACGTGCACTTGGTCCACTGGGAAACCCATTAAACCTCTACTTTATTACCCGACGGCCAATAAATAACGCAGCGCTCATGCTTATTTTGGAGAAGTAAAACAAAAAACTATTCAATTGCTTTGAAAAGCATAAATCCTTTATTTTAAAAACTATTGACAGGCGAAAACTGATATTTCAAAAGGATTCTAAAGAAACGATCCCACAACTTAGTTTATCAGCACACGTGTTTGTAATTTAGTTTCACGAAATGGCCAAAAGGACCTTTAAGAACAAACGAGCCTCGGGCAAACACTCAATTGCAGCTTTTAGAACAAATGAGTGCAAAAACAAAGAGATATTCGGGCTAGAGAGTAATAAAACATCCCCATGAACCGTGAGAATTTTGAAGTGCGTTCGGGGGCTTAGCGGGTAGAAAGGCTGGGCGACGTGGATGATTCCTGAGGACAGTTGGTTCATGACCCTCAAGGGTTGCACACGGGTGCTCCAGGATAAGATCGGGATAGGCAGTGGAGTTTGGACCGGCGGGCATGCCGGGCGCAGTATTACTGTATTTGTTTGAATTAGGTTTGATTAAGCCAAATATTGGTAGCTGAAGTAAATCTAGTGTTAATGGTCGGTGGAACGAGAGAAGACGAATCCAGAAGGCGATCTGATGATGGTGATCCTACGGGTGGTATTTGAGCAGAGTCTGTAAGTAGATTATAGACTAATTCACTTCAATAAGCACTTAGTAAGTGTTAATTATAATTAACTTTATAGTAGCAGTTTGGAGGAGACGCAGGATGGCTGTTAATAATCATTTATTTCAGTTTGGCGGAGCGGAGCCTTCACGTTATTATATTTTGTATTATTATATTATATATTACTTGTCCTAAGTCCCTGTTCCGAATCCTCACAGTAATTAGTCATTGGCGGATGGTTAAAGGGCACGGGGAATGCCTTTCGTTACACTCAGTACAATGACTCACACGCCAATGACGCATGACAATTAATATTGACTGTTACTCGACAAATGTACCATGTATCAAAGGCTGAACCATGTTCTTCATTCAATTATTATTATTCAAATTATTCCTCCAACCAAGCTATTATGTGCCGGTGACTGGCATTAGCAACTGTAACCGACATTGCTATTTGTTTAGCAAAATAACCAAATGCTATTGATGATTACTGTCTCCCTACAGCCTAGCCCAGAGACATTGCGAATGGTTGATGGATGTACATTTCCAGGCTGGGGGTAGGCTCCACCAAGTACTGGATTATCATTTGGATAACTCCGTTCCAAGGAACGCTAGATTTAGCGGCTGTGTCTCGTTAAACGGCCGCTGGTAGGCCTATATCTGAATCGTCACAATTATTTAACGAGACACACCTGTCGATAAGGGGCAGATTTAAATGTGAAATGAATGAAGTGCCGATGACATCCACTTCGACATGCAGCAATACAATCGCAATATGCTCTGTTACAGGCCGAGTCCTCTCGGTACGCTTGAGCAATTTCATATTATTAGAGAAAGGGGATAGGCAGTCGTAAGGGTGAACTATTTGAACGCGTGTATACTTCTATGGATATATAAAACTTGTCTTTCTCAATGGCAGTGAATTCACGACTCACTGCCTCAGGATTGGAAAGGACATGTAAAACGTGCTTAGGAAACGTTCGCTGTTAGTGTTCGTAGCAAAGTCCTTCGTAGGGTAATGCTGGTAGGACTAACAGTAAACGTACGCCGAGTAAACGTTGTAAAGCAATACCATGTTGAGTACATGGAATCGTTTGCGTTTGCAGTGCGGCATTTAGTACACTGGAGTCAAACAAGTTAACGTAACAGTAATCAACTAATCTTTCAAGCGCAAGCGTAACGTTTCCCTATCACATTTCTATATTATTATCTTTGCTGTCCTCTTGTCTTACTAGCTTCATAATCCTTATTGGTTTGTTTTATCTGACTTGATGTTATTCATGTATATTATATAACTGAGAACTCTCAGCACTAACTTACTTTGGTCCCCTCCTCTTTGTTGAGAGTTCAGTCCTCCATGTCCCGGCGGGGGCCCCAGTATGTCATTGGACGGGGGCCACGGCGAATAGAGCGGCGAGCGGGGCTCTATCGCTGCCCCTTCGGGGGCACCATCCTCATATTTTCCACTATATTTATGTAATTTAAGAAAAACGAAAATTTTATCAGCCTAGAGTAATTTATGAACAGTCACAATATCATGATAAGAAAGTTGATTTGGCAAAATTTCACTTGCTTTAAGAATGCGGAGTTGCTTCTTGATTTCGTCAAGCTCCTCGTTATTCGGGAGTAGTGTATAGTTTTCTATCAATGGAGTTGGGATGCTTACGTCTATGATATGATTTATTGGTTCTATCTCAGGCAGGTTGAAAGATGGTTTTATGTCTAAAGTGCTAAAACCTTCATTGCGTGAATAAACTGTAAAACTTTCAGTTTTAATTAGACAGTCGTGTTCGACTCCCAATATACCTGCTTTTACTAATTGCCCCGGCGACACATTATCGTCGCATAAAACTCTTATTTCACACTGACTACAGCAGAAAAATGCATAACTGTTTATTTTGCTAAGAGCTGTCCATTGATTCGAACAAGTCGTAATGCTGATCTTGCATTTGCTGGAATCTGGTTCTACTTCACAAAATTTATCATTATTCTTGAGATGATAAATCGGTTTTTCTATGTGACATAGATAATTGTCGACATTGTCACGTAGACATACCTGAACGTCATTTATAGACATCGGTAAGTACGAGTCCTTCTTCAAATTGATTGCAACATAATCTGCAATCGGAGTTAAAGTAGCCATGCTTGAGTTACCTACAGGTTGAGGTATTGTAATGATTTTCATGATTGAAAATGTATCTCTAGACACTAGAGGCAGTTTCAATTCGAAGATTAAAAATTCTTCAGTCATTCTTGCTTTGACTGTTAACAAATGATAAATGTTTCTAAAGTTGTTTTGTAAGTTATTGATCGGCAGCGTAAGATCCTTTGAAAGATGACTCGATATTGTATTCAGAGTGTCTTTCAGTTGTTCTGGTGATAATAAATGAATATTGAGTCTCCCGTGGTAAACATCTGTTATGGTATCTAATAAACTTGTTTGGATTGTTTTTAACTGTCTTAAAACATTGCTTGTAGCGATCGCTCCCGTATTGAAATCGTTCATGATTTGATTTCTCTCTGATTCGTTCAACAAAACGTTCTCCATCTTATCTAGCTTGATTGATAGTGTATTAAGCATCTTGTGTTGCTTATTAATTGCTTGCCCGTTCCTTTTCAAAATGTTGTATTCTGCTTCAATGACCGTTGTTTGTTGTTTCATGAGCGAGAGCAAGTGATTTTCATTGTCATGAATGGATTGAATATCTTGTTTATATTGTTCTGCGAATCTCTCATCAAGTACACCGAACAAGCTGTTTGCAAGATACCCTACACCGTCGATAAGGCCTCGCTTGCGTCGGCGCAGATCTCGTGCGCGGCGCGTGCTGGAATGCTGACTCAGCAACAGGTGGTTATAATACTCGAGTTCTGAGAATTCTTGCTGCAATTGAACTTGAATTACGTCACAATGTGACGTTTCTTTAAACTTGTTGCATAACTGATCTAAGTAGCCAAGGTATTTACTGCATGCTTTTGTACCTTGCCAAAATGAATTCATTTCATAGTATGTGACTATCTTCCATTCATCTCTGATTAATTGCATGTTCGCAATTTTGTCGAAATAAAGACCTTGTTATCCTTTAATTGTGTTACATTGTATGAACCGTAAGCTGTGGTCAAAATGCTCATGAAAGACAAAAGTAACGTTACCAGCAAAGAGAAGCTGTAGATAACTTTTTTGTTTTGAAATGATTTGCCATCTTCCTTGGAACGCAACTCTTGTTTGTTGATTCTATCATTCACAGGGAGAATAGACAGCTTGAGAATAGGCCTCTTGATTAACCCATTCTTTGTTTTTAATGTGACCACCCTGATGTGGCCATCGGCACCGGGATGCAGTTTGACTACGCGGCCAACTGCCCATTTCCCAGGAGGTAAGTTTGCATCGTTAATTGTGACGATGTCATTTAGTTGAATGTCTGGTTGAGAATGTCTCCACTTGCTTCTTGCTGACAGCTGTGTGAGATATTCTGTATGCCAACGTTTCCAAATATCTCGTACTAGTTTTTGTGTTAAGTGCCATCTTGTCCGCATATCTGTTTCTGTTTCTAATACAGTCATGTCTTGATTTAGATTGATAAAGCTTGATGGAGAGAGGAAATCCAGGTCGTTGGGGTCCTCAGTCAGAGGACATAATGGCCTTGAGTTGAGTACTGCTTCTAACTGGGCCAGAACTGTGCTGAATTCTTCAAAGGTGAGCTTTTGCTCTCCCACTACTCTTTTTAAATGATATTTTAAACTTTTAACCGCAGCCTCCCACAGTCCTCCTGCTGTGGGCCATGAGGGCGCGTTAAAATGCCATTCAATCTCCATGCTAGTAATTTCCTTGATGAAATCTTGATCGAATGTTTCTTGTATCTGCTCCAATTCTTCCTGTAATATTTTGTTGGCGCCGACAAAGTTTGTACCGTTGTCACTGTACAAGTGTTTCGGCGAGCCCTTTCTTCCAGCCATTCTTCGCAACGCAGCTATGAATGCTGATGATGTGAGGTCTGAGACCAAATCTAAATGAACAAGCTTGGTCACCATACAGACAAATACTACCACGTAGCCCTTTGTGGTCTTAATTCCACGGTCCTTGTTGGCCTTTATGAGCACGTGTCCGGTAAAATCAACGCCTGTATGTTCAAAGGGTTTTGCAACGTTACATCTCTGCGTAGGTAAATCACCCATCAACTGTGTCATCTTGTTTGGATTATGTTTACGACAGGTAACGCAGCTACGTATACGCTTTTTGACCGCTCGGTTACCGCCTATGATCCAATAATTCTTGCGAATGAATGCTGATGTCACCCGTGCTCCTCCATGGAAGGTAAGTTCATGTGCTTGATCTATAATTAGGTTTGTTAAGTGTCCTTCGTGAGCTATGATAATCGGATGCATCATATTTTGATTAATGTTAGCCTTGCTTAATCTTCCTTTGACTCTGAGAAGTCCCTCGTTGTCAAGGAATGGATTTAATTGCAATAACTTGTTTTTTGCTGATAGCGGCTTATTCTCTTGTAAATAATGTACTTCCTCGGCAAACTCTCTCTGCTGTACATATAAAATTATTTTATGCTTAGCGTTTATTATTTCATGTAATGTTAAATAAGTTTGTATGCGGTTTTTCTTGTCTCTTGCTTGCTTGATAAATCTTAATATCCATGCTAAGACTCTTGTTAGTTTGGCGAGTGAACTATATCTTGCTAATAATTCACCCAAAATGTTATCGCTTTCTTGCTGCGACATGTGATTAATAAGCTGCTTGGCTTTTCTTGCTTCTTCGTCTGTGGTAAACACTGCTTGTCCAGTTTCATGGTCAGGGTCGTAGTTCCGCAGCCACGATGGTCCTTCCCACCACAGCGAATGGTTTTTCAATTGATCGATACCCAATCCGCGACTTGCACAGTCCGCTGGATTTTCTGCTGACTTGACGTAACGCCAGCTTTCTTTAGGTATCATGCTTGATATTTGTCGCACCCTGTTGGCGACAAAAGGCTTCCATCGTCCTGGCTCTCCTTGTAGCCAGGCTAGGACTACCATTGAATCTGTCCATGTATATATCTTGATATTATGATTGATAAGGCATTGTTGTATTTTTGACAACAATTTTGCCAGTAGTAGAGCACCACTTAGCTCTAATTTTGGTAATGGAATTGATTTGTTTACTGGTGCTAATCTTGCTTTTCCTGCTACTAACGAGATCTTTTTTGCTCCGTTGTTTTCAGTCTTGCAATAAACAACGCATGCGTAGGCTTTGTTAGATGAATCGCAAAATCCATGCAATTCCAATGTATTGTTTTCTCCTGTACCCAACCATCGCTCCAACTTGAATTGATTGATCTTGTGCATGTCACCTTTAATGTTTAGCCATTCCTTGCTAATTTGATCGGGTAACTTGTCATCCCATTGACTACTTGATATCCAAACTTGCTGAAATAGCAGTTTTAGCTTGGTTGATATCGGTGACAGCCAACCAAGCGGGTCAAACAACTTTGAAATATCTGATAACATGGATCTCTTAGTTGGTGTTTTATTTGATGGTTCAATTTTTGATTGGAATGTAAATAAGTCTGCTTTTGAATTCCAACGTAATCCCAAGGTTTTTGATGTCTCCATTTCCTTGAAGTCGAAATTTTCTTGCTCTCTACTCACCCCGATTGTTATATCGTCTAGTAAGGCTGATGCGTTGGAAGACCACTTTCTTAAATTGAAGCCCCCTGATTTTAACAACCTGATTAAATCCTGCTTAAGTTTTACTGCTAACTTGATAGAATGAGACCCGTGAAGAACATCATCCATGTAGAATGACTGCTCCAATGCCTTGATTGCAACACTGTCGAAATTTTGTCTTTCATCTTCAGCCAGTTGTTTTAAAGTCATCATAGCTAAAAATGGTGCGGCCTTGGTGCCATATGTAACAGTGCATAGCTGGTATACTTGATGACGCATGTCGATGTTATCTCTCCAAATGATTTTTTGAAATTTTTGATCCTGTTTATTTAACCAAATGAAACGAAACATTTTTTCAATATCTGCTGTAAAAGCTACGCGATATTGTCTCCACCGTAATAGTAAAGATTGAAGATCTTGCTGTAAATTTGGGCCTTTTAACATGACGTCATTCAAGCTCGTTCCTGTTGTTGTTTTTGAAGAAGCGTTGAAAACTACGCGAAGTGCTGTCGTAGTGGAATCATTTCGCAAAACACAATGGTGCGGTAAATAATAATCCGGTTGCTTGTTACCGGACGCTGGTATCATATGTCCTAATGTTTTATATTCTTGAATAAATAATTTGTATTGTTTTGCTAATTCTTCATTATTGTGAAATTTCCTTTCTAATTGTTGAAATTGCGCCATAGCTTTATTTTTAGACAATCCCAACTGTGTCTCAAAATTTTCCTGAAAGGGCAATCTTACTTCATACATGCCATTGTCATGTCTTGTTGTGGTTTTCTTGTAATACTCCATGCATTGTAGATCTTCTGCTGATAAATTGGATGATTCTGTAATGTCTTCAATCTCCCAAAATCTTTGTACTTCGTCCACCTGATTTAGGACTACGTTACATTGAAAAGTCTTGAAATTTCCACATAAGATCCATCCCAGACGTGTTTGTTGCGCGACTGGTAATGATAGATCTGCCCTGATAATGCCTTCTAAAATGATATGGGAATACACATCGGCTCCCAATAAGATGTCGATAGGACGACTGACATTGTATTCTGGATCGGCTAGTTGCACGCCGGCCAGGTGTGCCCATGTTGGCTTGGTAAATGTACATTTTGGTAATTGATTGATCAGTGTGTCCATGATTACCACATCTGTTTTAAATGTAAAGTCATTGAAATGCGAACAACATGTTATGTTCGTAACGCCCTTGCTACTGCTCTCTTTTTCTCCTATCCCGCAGATGACGGCCCTGCAATACTTTCTTGATAAAGCTAGCTGTTGTGTCGCTCTGGCTGAGATAAGGGAGGCCTGAGAGCCTTGATCTATTAGCGCACGCATTTTGTGGTATGATCCGTCACTTGCTTGAACTTTGATCATTGCAGTCGCTAATAATGTTTCTATCACGTTGTTGCCTTGTTGTAAAACGTGATTTTCTTGTGATTCTTGGTTTTGCGTTGCAAGGACTGCTGGTGTTTTATTCTCCGTAATTGTGTTACATGAAGACTTATTGTTAAATGCTTCATGTAAAAGTGTGTTATGTTTACCGCGACATTCGCGGCATCGTTTTTATGACGTACATTCTTTATCCCCATGCGAATAAAGACAATTTTTGCACAAATGCAACCGTGTTATAGCTTGTCGCTTTGAACTTGGTGTCATATTTAAAAATTTACTGCAGTAGTATATTCCGTGTGACTCTTTACACAACGGACATGTTAATTCGATATTATTTACCGAAGTCTTACTTGCTGAGTATTTATTCTTGAAGTTTGATGATGAGGATTTATTTTGCTTGCTTGTAGATGGTTTGGAATTTTCGTTTTTCTTGCGCGAAGATTCCAATGCGGTGAATTTGCTCTCTAGGAAGCTTAGAAACTCCGTTAATTTTGGTAGTTCTCTGGGTTTCTTCAGAGATTCCAAATAATGATCATGCGTGTCGGCATCCAATTTCAGCAATAAAATACGCACGATGAATGGATCCCAGCTGTCAATATCAACGCCTAGGTTCCTTATTGAGTTTAAACACTCCAATGTAGTATCGTGAATTTTCTTGATCTGAGGTACGTTTGCTTGTTGAACTACTGGAAGATTTAGTATGAGATCTAGATGAGATGTAAAAATGAACCATGAGTTGTTATACCTGTTGTTTAATATCTCCCAGCAGACATTGTAATTGTCAGAACTGATTTGTAAGTGCTGTATCAAACGTTCAGCTTCCCCCCGAACCTTGCTTTTAAGAAACTGCATCTTATGGGCATTTGATAAGGATACGTTACTGTGGATAGCTTCAACAAACAAGTCCTTAAAAGACACCCAATTTTGATAATTGCCATTGAAAAACGGGATGTCAATTTTTGGTGTCCAATTCTCCTTGTGAACAACTGACCCTAATTTTCTATTAATTGCATTTTTTATTTCATTGTAAATAGTTTCCTGCTTCGTATAAGACACCTCATATTCTTGATTCGTACCCTCTAATTCGCTGTCTATTTCCCAATGTAAAGAATCTATGATAGACCATCGAGACTGTAGAATACGTAAAGCATCTTTCAACTCCCACTTTTCAGACATAATATCTAAATTTATCCCTGTTACAGTGCGCTGCAGCGCCCTGAAGTTGCTAGCTTGTTTCTTTAACAGTTCATCAAGCTTGCTAGATGAACCTCTGGAGCATACCTCGACGGGTGGCGATTGACGTCCCACCGGATCTACTTGCTCAGCCCATGTAGGACCTTGTTCTTCATGTGTAGAATCTCCTTGTTGAGTTTCTTTCATCTTTATCAACAAAACTTGATATTGTTGATTGATAAGTGCTTTAGTCGAGATGTATAGCTCTTTTGCTTGTTCGTACGAGCGCCCAGTAAAATACGGATGAGTCTTGCTTTCTTCCGTAAGAAGACGGTCGTGATTGTGCTGGTAATCGGACCAATACTGATTTAAATGTTCCAAACGTCGCTTGAAATAATCGACAGTCTTACGATCCGCCGAGTCCTTTTTGATATTTGTAGCCAACCTTTGGATGGCTGTGTAAAGTTCATCCTGATTTGCATGTAAGGCCTCCATGATGAGGACTTATGAAAGTAAGAAATAAAAGGAAAGATCTTACTTGAATGTTCTTGATAGCTGTTTACGGATCCTTGGTGATCCTCTGAGACACCTGTTAGCCTCTGATCCTGATGATGAAACGCTGCTCCCTGAGACACCTGTTAGTCTCAGTTCTTGATGATGAAGCGTCCCCTGAGACACCTGTTAGTCTCAGTTCTTGATGATGAAGCGTTCCCTGAGACACCTGTTAGCCTCAGAGTCTTGATGATGAAGCGTTCCCTGAGACACCTGTTAGCCTCAGAGTCTAAATTACTTGCACTGAACTCCTGATAGTTTACGGGTCCTTGATGACCCTGCAATACTATTGTGCGGTTGCACCGTACAAAAAGAGAATAATTATAAAACGTTTAAAGCACGTGACACTTATTTTAGACCCACTGTGTACTGAAAATCACACACCAGGTCATCTGTCAAATCTATCAGCTAGTGTGATTGTTTGACCGGGATAACAGCTTCCAATCACTTGACACGAGATTGGATAGACTCCCAAAATGGATATAAGTCCATCGTTGCCAAAGTGGTTTGTCAAATGCGTAAACTGGATGAGTGAACTAGTTGTACTTTTGTCAGTGGCTTCGACCGTGTGGTAGTCGAAAATTATTCCACAGGTCGTAATACCGGGATAAAGGTTATCATACTGTATTTATTCAAGCTTATTTTATACTAGGGATAGCAAATAGCAGTACGAAGTTAATACAATAATCTCAACACTTTAAGTTACCTTGGAACCAACATCCATTCAGTATTTTGATGATCGGAGCAATGGCTGAGCATTCGACTGCTGTGCAGCGTGTCGCGGGTTCGATTCCCGTACGAAACAAATATTTGTAAGATCTACAAGTATTTGTTACGGGGCTGGGTTGCCAGGTCTTAATCCCGAAAAAGCGGACAGAATAGTCAGCTTAAACGAACATTAAGGTGAAAAGACCGGACCTTTATTTTTTTGCCCAATGGCTCGACCAATTCTTTAAAACAAAAAAAAATGCATAAAGTACGCTTCAACTAAACAAAATTCCTCTCGTCGTGCAACGCAAACGAGCGCGGCTAGTACCAACTAGTCCATTAGTTCGCGCTAGATAATATAAAAAATTATGAAACTTAAAAAGCCTATCAAAAGCCGGACAGGCCAAACCTGGTCTAATTTGGCCGGACACGCAACCAAAAAGCCTGACTGTGTCCGGCTTTATCCGGACGCCTGGCAACGCTATCTGTATGTGAGTTTCTATGTTTGTAAATGCACCCACGACACATGGGACATTCCTTGTGTGGGAAAATGTTATTGTTTTTTTTTAATATTGATCTGTAGTGATTGAGTAACAAAGATCCATCCATCCATCAATCCAAACATTCAAACTTCCGCGTTTATAATATTAGTTATGTACATTTATCACATAGCATAGTGAGTGTTAAACATGCAGTAATCTAGGCTTCCTAGAAAACCAATTAACACTTTGACCAACTTTAGTTTCGAACTCAGGACCCTGCAGTAGGTTACTAGAAATTCTAGGTATTACGTCAGTATTATAGTCGGAACCTAACAAGTTAACTCTAACGTAGGAACACAATATTACAGTTTATTGGCTTCAAAGTTTCAACCTACAACCAACTAGAGTTACTTAAAGTTAATACTAGACGTTTCATATGAGTGAACGGTTCACTCGAGTGATTGTTAAGTTTATTGAACACACAATCACGTCGCAAATATACATCTAAGTACATATGAACGTTCATCTAGAATTAGTTTTTTTTTTATCCGCAATTTTTCAGTTATTGTTTTAAATATTATCAGACGCTTTAAGCCTTCTGAAGACACATGCGATTAATCGCGCTGCGACAACGAGCCCAGCTAATTTCCACTCTAAAAATACTGCGAATGGACCGCGACATGTCGCCCCGCGCGATTAATCGCGTGTGTCTGCAGGAGGCTTTAGTTTCTGTTTATATTGTATCGACAATACATCGAGGAAAGCTCAAGACCGGGCTCAGAGGCGTACTTTGGGAGAGGTGAAATGAATTCGAAGCGAATTCCAAAACTGGACGAATACATGCTGATGATTATGATGATCTAAAGACGTTTAATTTTAGCAGTCAGCTTTGACAAACAATATAAAAGACGAAGATGAATGTATATTTGTATCTAATGCGTCGGTGCCACATAAACATGGAATTAAACAAAAATGTCTCCTGAGTGAACTAAGGGTTTAAAACAACTAATAAGCAATAGTAATGATTTACTTCGTGAATGAATAACAGAAGAATAGCCAATGACGTTGCGAAGTGAATCATTAGGAATATTGCTTTTTTATCGTGGTTAAAGCATCAAATGAGTCCTCCTGCCCAGGGTGGGGGAGGGGCTGGGGGAGGGACTGTCAGACTTGTACTGACTGAAATCCATGGTGACTCTTCAATAGCCCTTAACTTACATGATGAGACAGTCCCACGATCCAGAGGAATATCGCTTAAAGTGGCTGTTTTAGAACCTCTTTTCACTCAAGTGAATCGTCTGATATCACTCTAATAACAAATATAAATAGGAACTAGCTTCCATTTGTCCTCAAAACCAAACTACTTACGTATGTTCCCCACAACTGAAAACGTCTCAACAAAAACAATATTTCACACAAAGTGGGTAAACACTAGTTAAAAAGTTGCCAACACTTGGCCAATTTAACTTGGCTAACTGGCCCAGTTTGGCCGGCTGTTTCGAGTGTCGACCAAGGAGTTTGTCACACCGTTACGTTACACGTGTTCGTGAGTTTAATCTGTTGTGGTGTGTTGGGTTTTAAGTAGGACCTTAACAGCCTTACTACAAAAACTTAAACATCTGTTGAACACTTGTCTAATAAAAGTGTGACTGCAAAACAGACCTTATTTCAAAAACATAATCTGACATTTTTTTTAGACAAGTGTTCCACAGACGTTTAAGAGCCTGTCCAGATAGGGCGTTTTACGCGCGAGTCGATTCGCGCGTAGGCACTCGCGCGTACTCGAGATGCTAGAGCTACATACATCGCGTCCAGATGCTCTCGCGCGATACCTCACTCGCGCGTAAAACGCTTGCAATGAGCGGGACTCTCGACTCGCACGTTTTACGCGCATGCGACGCGCGAGTCGAGATACTCCGGCGCCGTTGCAGCGTCCAGAACTACGCGCGTGTCCTGCGCGAGTGGACGTATTCGTTTCGAAATGGAGCGTGATAACTTTGACACAGAACTTTTTATTGATGAAGTTGAGAAAAGGGTAGCTATATGGGATATGGAATTATCAGATTATTCTAATAATATATTCTCTGAGTTTTGGGTATAAAGTTATAAGACATGCTATGCGACATTCTGTCACGTAGAATGGGATGCACGTTAAATCGTCGACTTTCTCTTCGTTTTCTACGTCTCCATCGACGGTATGCAAGCCACAACACAACCGCTGTATCCAAGTCCATGTTTATAACTGGTCAAATCCGTCTGATCACATACGCGCGAGACACGCGCGTTAAATGCTCTATCTGGACGCAACAAAAATTGTTACGCGCGAGTCGACTCGCGCGCAAAACGCCCTATCTGGACAGGCTCTAAAAGTTTTTGTGGTACGACGGTAAATGTTTGGGGGGTTATTTATGTACTTAATACGTATGAGGCTTTTAGCCAATTTACTCTCTCCTCCGCCTTGGAATTCACTTATTACATTTTGGAATGTGTTAAACATTATGTTCAATGTTCAAGGATCCTTCGACGCTTAGGCTGAATAGGAACCAAAGCTATCGTACAATCTAGCAAATATTTTGCATCTGTCTTCCCTCTTTTTTGGTTGGAAATCCTCATTAGATGCCCTCCGCTTTGAAGTGAAGAAAGGGTCTGATGTCAGACTGACTTTAACCACGCCCGTGTTCCCACGCATGAAGTTTTTGGTAACCTTCAAATCAAGTCACGTATTCAATTCGGCTGTTTTTTTGTATATTTGTTTCAACAGAAGTCTATCATTTATAGAAAGATATTTGGTTATTCATTTAACGAAAGAATTTTACACAGAAAGTGTTAAAGGCCTATATGTCCTAGATATTAAGTTCAATAATGCTAAATTCCTTAATCATCATCATCAGCCTATAAATGTTCCCACTGCTGGGACACAGGCCTCCTCTCTGAGAGAGGGAGTGGGCCATAATCCAACACGCGGGCCCAGTGCAGTGATACAATTCCTTAATCATCATCATCATCAGCCGGAAAACGTCCACTGCTGAACATAGGCTTCCCCCTTAGACCGCCACGCCGAACGACAATTCACCACTTGCATCCATCGGTTGCCCGCGACCCTCACGATGTCGTCGGTCCACCTAGTGGGAGGCCTGCCTACGCTGCGTCGATAATTCCTTAATGCTCGAAATAAATTGTATCTTGCATTGATGCCTATCCGTGTTCTATGGCGGTTGCTTGTGATTAGAACATCTTAAAACTCATACTGAAATCTGGTTGATAATTGGTTATAGAAAAAGATCGGAAGCAAGATTGTGACCGAGACACATTATACAAATCTTGATCAAATAGAAACCATTAAGGGAGACTTACGCTGACCAATCTCCATTTCATCACTGCAAGGGAGTTTCACTCTTTTATGTACTAAACAACAAGCTACTATGACATAATATCGCATGATACCATCAAACATTGTTTCTTGACATAAAATCTCGTGGTACAGTCAGTCATAAAAGTTGTTGGCCAAAGTTTGCTTTCTTGATTGACATTTTTACGGGACGGTCCGACTTTAGTACAAGATCATAAAAATGTTATGTAGTATTTTATAATGATACTGTTTTAACCTCGGCTTTTTGTTTGAGCAAGAAATTGGTTTATTTTATGTTTCTTATGTTTAGAAGGACTCGTGGTAATTATCTTTGAATTTATTGTTACTGATAATTATATTCTACAGTACTAAAATTATGTACAAAAAAAAAAAAAACATTCAAAGGGCGTCAAACTCGTTGTTGAATAATAGCTGCTCGGGTCGATCTGCAAGTCTAAATGGTCACTGAGTTCGGTTCGTGTTTTTATCATAAAGTTGACAAACAAGCATACGGCCTGATAAAAAGCGGACTCTGTAGCCTATACAGGGTGTTAGGGACATCGACGGACAAACGGATACCATGGGTCCAGGACATGCTTCTGGACCCCCCGTGTTGGAATTTTTCCTTATTTTCAAAATTAAAAAAAAAGAAGTTTTTTTTACTTTAACCTGTTCATAATCGTTATTGTTGCCTACCCCAATGAGATTTTTAATCAAAAAGTAATTAATTCACTACTTTCACTAAAAGTAGCAATGTAAATAAAACTAGAAATGGTGTCTTCTTGGATGTTTATAATAAAAGGTCATCGTATACCTAAATACTGTGCCCAGTACCACAGTACTTAGAATATTATACCTACCTTATAATTGTTTACCATTAAGTTCTATTTCTTGTGATACTGTGTGCACTTGTGGCGTGTGCCAATAAACGTTTTTTCTTTCTTTCTTTCTTTCTTTCTGATTAGGAGTCTAGATATAAATGGTCGTTGCCTGCCATCAATTGAGACGGGGCGGATCTGATCTACAAGGTTATACAATGCTTACTGATTTCAGCTCATTGATGGGTGCTAAGGAGCTCCTCGTCATTTCGTTTATATGGGAAAATCCTCCAAAAAGACGGGCGCTGTGGGTAGTACCAACCAGTACCAACAGTCGCTTGGGGTTTTTTCTGTAGGTAAATATCCTTATCTTGGAGGGAAGCGGTCGCCTCCTTCTGCGAAGCAGTCATGCTCGTGAAGGAGGAGGCGGGCCGCGTGAGGGAGAGGACAATGTCCTCCCTCCACCCCACCCGCGGTGGTGCACGCCCACGGCGACGGACGTCGCAAGACGATCTCCGGCCACCGTAGGCGCGGGCATGCGGGCGGCGAGTAAAGGGCAACTCGCTGCCCGACCATGGACCATGCCCGGGTCGACGGCGCGTTGTGTTCCACACGCGCCTCAAAGAGCGTCGGCATAACGACGGGGCC
This sequence comes from Agrotis exclamationis, assembly GCA_950005045.1. Classification (NCBI taxonomy): domain Eukaryota; kingdom Metazoa; phylum Arthropoda; class Insecta; order Lepidoptera; family Noctuidae; genus Agrotis; species Agrotis exclamationis. The sequence goes on from OX465438.1 coordinate 4,081,600, forward strand.
CCCTCTCTAGAGGGCCAAAGCCTGCCGGGGTCGCGGGACTTATCTCATTACCGTGACCCCGGAACATAAAGGGCTATTGAAGGACACCTTGGATTTTAGTCAGTACAAGTCTGACAGTCCCTCCCACCCTGCCCGGGGTGGGAGGACTCATTTGTTGATTTTACGCTAAAAAAAATCCTTATCTTGCAGATAACTCTGATACCGTGACTCGATTTCACTAACATATTTCTAGAATTTGATCAATAACTCGAAAGTTTCAATGCTAGCTGAATAGAGCTACCCCCGTATTACATGGAATTCTTACTATGTGTTTTGTATTCTATATCAATGACCTTACCATGGTTTCGGGAAATGTTGACTTGAATAAATAAAGCCAATATTCCACGAACATTGGACAGGCAGTAAACAATTGGATACAATATTATACTTTGATGGCAATAGGCACGCCCCTTTTCTTTTACATGGGTTTTAAAGGGCAAAATATGGCATCTCTAATTGACCCTCTAGGGATTACAGGCGGGATGTGATGTTTTCATCAAAAATGTCTTGAGGTTTATCAATATCTAGGCCATGTTTTATATTAAGTAATCAGTGGTAGTTATTTTGGTGTGATCAATAGGCTCTAGGATATCCCGGCTTCCTTCTCTGTCTCATAAGACACAGAAGCAGTGGTGTTGATAGACCTTTTTTTTTTCTAGCGTGGTAAAATCATCAAATGTCCCACCACGGGCAGGGCGGGAGGGACTGTCAGACATGTACTTTACGTTCCAGGGTCACGGTAATGGAATAAGGCCCCGTCATCTTGCTGACGCTCTTTGAGGCGCGCGTGGAACACAACGCGCCATCGACCCAGGCATGGTCCATGGTCGGGCGGCGAGTTGCCCATTACTCGCCGCTCGCATAGCCGCTCCTACGGTGGCCGGAGATCGTCTTGCGACGTCCGTCGCCGTGGCCGCCTACCACTGCGGCTGGGGCGGAGGGAGGACGCTGTCCTCTCCCTCTTGCGGCCCGCCTCCTCCTTCGCGATCATGACTGCTTCACAGAAGGAGGCGACCGCTTCCCACTCCGTCTCGCCCCGCAGCATGGCCTCGACCAATGCCGGGTGCGAGAGGTCTCCGCCTATCGCTGCCGTCAGGACACGTCGGTGCTCTGCCCAAGCGGGGCAGTCCTGCACCGTATGCTCTACTGTGTCCTCCGGGCGATTTTCGCAGTGTTGACACCCAGGCGTGTCTTCCCTCCCTATACGAGAGAGGTATCTCCCGTGGAACCCTCGACCAACAACTTACTAAACGTTACTACTGTTACTTCTGGGCCACCACTTGTGACGGCATGGCTGGCGCGGTGGCTAAATGATCGATTGCTGCGCAGCGTGTCGCTAGTTCGATCCCCGCACGTAACAAATGTTTGTATGACCTACAAGTGATTGTTTCGGGTCTGGTTGTTCGTATAGGTGTGAGTTTCTTTATTTGTAAACGCACCCACAATTTCCTAGTAAAGCAAAGTATTTTTTTAACCAAAAGTAAATCCGGTGCTGTCTGTGATACATAATTTGAAAATTAATCAAATTAATTATACAGAAACCGTTTTCATAATTTCGATAAATATGTAAATTACTCTCCTACTCATAATTATCAAAATAATTGGACACATTTTACACACAGTAAAACTTTTTGTTTTGAAAATAAATTAAAGCCTTTTAAAAGTTTTAATCTGTTTTTGTTGCGGTGTAATTAAGGCTGAACTGTGAGAAGAAGTTTGTGATACTTTTGTTTTTTAGCTTGTTAGGAGTTTCATGTTTTACAATACATGGCTTTTGCCTGGCTCCGCTTACACTGTGTAATACATAATTAAAATTTCATCTTTCTCGTCGTCATGCCACCAACTTGTAACACCAGAGGCACGAAATGAAATTATTATTCCTCGTCGTACCACATAACACAGATACAGCAGTGAAAATTTCCATTTTTTCCTTTTATCCACATCCGCAATCGCACGCATCTTGAAGGTTTTGTATTTCATAAAAACGGTACCTACTCAGTTGTAATTATGTATAATCAAAATCAAATGTTTTTATTTCGCATAGGCCCATGACGGCACATAAAAAACGTTGACAACAGGTGCTCGGTTTGGGTTGGTCGATTCCATGGAGAAGAACCGGCAAGAAACTCTATGGTTACTCTTTTAAAATATGGTTTGGTTTTACAAACTGATTGTTACAATTTTTGTATAGGTACTTAGATATGTTAGAACAGCGTAGGCCTGGTAATAAGGGGGAAGTCCTTACTTCCTTACTTAAATTAACACTATTAAAGAATAAATATATATACAGGGTGTTTTTTTTGATTTCCCATAACTTTAGGGTTATATTCTAGACGTAAAAATAATACAAAAACTCTAACATTATGTGGTCCAAAAATGCATAGTTTCGAAGATATCATCAATCATAATTAAATTACATCAAAAATTGTCACCAGTATGACGAGTCATTACTTTTACGACGTTGCCGTTCTTCACAGTATTGCAAAGTAAACTAGTGAAGAGAAAGCACTTACTCGTTATCGATGAAATCTCAAGTGGATTGAAGAAAAATTACTAAACAAAATTGAAATCACATTAAAATAGGTAAATCTTTATTGATTACGTTTTAGTACCTACAAAGGGTAACTTATGGCTAAAGTTGAAATTTAGTTTTTTGTAAACTGTCTTAAGGTTATTATTACTTTGAGCGAATTTTGTATTAATCGCTATTCTACTGGATTAGAGAAATCGTAATCTTTGTTTAATACTTCAATATGTCCGTTAAATCAATCGGAGTATTTAAAAAGCAAAAATAAATTCTGGATTTAATCGACATCGATAACATTACAAAGATGACAACAGAACATACCCTAGCTCGCGGCGTCCGATTACAAGTACGTTGCAACAATGTTGTATGTTTATGTTTAGGCAAGTCGGTGAGGTGTAGCTGTTATGATTCGGATATTTCACTCTCTCATTGGTGCTTGTCGCTTTGCGTAAATAAGATAGAACTATTGAGTAGGTTCTTGCTTCAGGACAACGGACTCTCGATGTGCGTATCTTACTCTAACTTTCATTGATAAATCAGAGTTAATTCATTTTTCTTCAAACTAATCATTCATATTAAAGCTAAGAAAATGCGACGTTGTCACATTTCACGTAAGGGTGTTTTACATTAAATATTGTGACTCTGCCGAATTATTTTGTATGAAAAATGAAAACAAAAAAAATTACACGATTGAAAATGTATATATATATAATTATTATACACACGACCTACAATGTTATCACATTCACAAACAAGGATTATGAAAGAATCTATCACTACATAGGCAACGCATAGTATAGTTTATTTGACAAAACTAGCGAGTATGCTTTCGAATCGTAACACTAATCACAGACCTTTAATAAACAACTAGCTTATTAAATAACATGGTCCATTTGATAACACTTTATTTTTTGTTTTTTTTTTTTTATAGTGACAAGGCGACGAATATTCCAAATTCCATCCTTATGGTCACTTTCGATATTATTATTATATTTTTTAATTGAAGTAGTGATTTTTTTTTATATTTTAGATTTTTTTTTTATTAAGGCAAACCTTAATAAAAAAAAATGTAGTATTATATTTTTTTAGGAAAGAAAATTCAGCTGCGAGCGGGGGTCGAATCTGCGTCTTCTGGATACTAACACGTACAAAAAAAATCTTTACGAAAACGCGACGCAGGCGTTGTTGGCTCAAAATCACCAAGGTTGCGAATTTCAAGATTGATTTTTAGACAAAAAAAAATGCAAGCTATAATGATAACTCTTAGTTTATGCTGTTGCAAATTTTGTATATTAATAAACTTTGACAGGGCAGCGCACATAATTCTATATTTTTCTCGTAATATTGCTTTTTAGTAAATATTATACAGAAAATCATCAATTCGGGAACGGTTTTCTAAGTTTGATAAAATGAAGAAAAACAATACCAAGTACGTCATTTAACCTTTGTTTAATAACGTGCGTATAAATGTAACTATATTTTATAAACAATAATGAAAACAGTACAAACAAAATCTTTTACATGCAAAATACGTAAAAAAAATTAAAAACTTGCAATTTTCGTCGATAAAATTTAATAAATTACAAAATATTCAAAGTTCTCATAATCAAATTAACCTTACATGAAAAGAATGAAAGTTCGCTAACGTAACTAAATATCTTTTTCTAAAAAATATCTCAATTTACACGTATTTTATTGAAATATTTTAGTGTTCCCGGAAAGGATCAACCGTTCCCGGAATGACACAAGTTTTACCGAAATGATGATATTGATATCATAAGGTAAAACTAAGGAAATATTTAAATTAAAAAGAACAGTTTAAATAACAAAGTTATTTATTTATATTGTCGCATTGCTTGCACTTAAGAAAAATCTTGTTATAATTAAGTTTAATGGTTTTATAAATCGGTCTAGTAGAACTTCTATAATCATAGTTGTATCTTCGTAAAATTTTAATATATTCTTACAAATTGAGTGTATTGACTTAAAATCACAGTTTACTTCACTATAATTCTACAAATAATGGAAAAAATATAAATAACGTAAGAAAATCAACAATATATTTTGTCACGAATGACAAGTTAACTAGAAAAAAATACAAAACAAAACCTATTATTTTTCAAACATCAATATCATTAACAAAATAATAATGATGCATCACCCACGATCATCGAGGATGAGGATGTAAAATTGTACACCCCGCGGAAGAGCGGGGGTCGAGGCTTTTTAAATCCAAAGACCCTCCACAACCGCGAGGTATGCAGTCTCAAACAATATTATTTGAAAATGGAAGTGGTGACAGTGAACAAGGGGCTCACCCCGCTGTCAATGGCTAAAGAGAACTGGCGCAAACCTGTGGTACTTCGTACCAAAAATTGCAAGGACGTATGGCAAGGCAAAGAGCGTCACGGGCGCTTCTACCGGGCTGTTCATGGGCCCGATGTCGATTTTATAGCAACCATGTCCTGGCTACGTTTCGTTGAAACTGAAGGTTTTGTCTGTGCAATTATGGACGAAGTTATTCTGACGAACTACCGGAGACATATTATGAAAGACGGGACAGTCGACGTGTGTCGGGCATGCCACCGTCCGGGTGAGTCGATCAGACATATATTATCTCAGGTTGTTCTCGTCTTGCCAATGGCGAGTACTTACACAGGCATAACCAAGTGGCCAGGATTATCCACCAGCAACCTGCTTTGAAATACAATCTTGTGGATTCTGAGATATCGTATCACAAGTGTGTGCCAGACCCAGTTCTCGAAAAAGACTATGTCCCGATGTACTGGGATCTGCCTATCATTAATGCCAGGACTATTATTGCTAATAAGACTGACATAGTAGTGATAGACAGATCAGCGTGCCGCGTAATGATAATCGATGTTACCATCCCGCATGATGACAACCTCGTGAAAGCCGAGAAAGATAAACAAATAAAATATCTTGACTTGGCGCACGAGGTTGTCGAAATATGGAATATGAGCTCGGCTATCATTGTGCCGATTGTGGTAACGGCCAATGGCCTGATGAAAATCTGTCGATATTCCCTGTCTTTTTAATTTCTTTCTGTTTATCAGTCATCTTATCCAAAAACTTTCTTTTTCTAGTATTTGCCTTTTCTCTTTACGGCAAATAAGCTGCACTATCCTTTCTAAGCTTTTTTTGAGATTTATTATTCTTTTTTTCTTTTTCTGAAGTCTCCATTACGCTGTAATTAAAAGGCAATAAATTTGGAACATAATTAATAAAAAAATGTAAGTGAATCGCTCTTAGAAACACTAATTTATCATTCCGAGAACGCGACAGTCATTTCGGGAACGTGCCATCATGCCCGGGAACGTTCCCGAAATGACCGTTCACGAAATGATGATTTCAAATAAACGCGCGCTTTCATTATATGGCGGGCCATCTTAAGTGTGACCCGATTTTGTCAATAATAAAATATTGGTGGTTATTTTGTGATTTTGTGTCGTAAAAAAGAATTTTACCAATAATTAAATGTAATAAACACGTTCACGAAATGACGGACTATTGATGTACGTTCTGCAAATGATGAATTGAAAGGTACTTAACACTTAAATACAATTTTTTTGATGACAACAACACTGACAGCCGGCTTTGTTATAGTTTTCTTCCACTATTGACATTTTACACCAAATGACTGCGTGCTCTTAAAACTATTTTTTTTCGATTATCGATGTGTTCACTGAAATGACTTGTGCGCTATCGGACAAACTATTTTTCGCATTTTTATAATGAAAAACAAAATATATTTTAGATGCCTTTTAAAAACTAGATTTTGCATAAAAAATACGGTATATTAATTAATGACAGCTTTTCAATACCTTGATTTTTTCATGAATATTTTGGACTTGTTGTTGAAAATTGCACTTTTGGACGCGTTCCCGAAATGACTTTCTATACCTTTATATTGATTTAATTTAAAATTTACTTTATTAATAAATTGTATGATTCGATGTACATACAAAATAGGTTAGTTAAAATATTTTATTAATATTCTTTTCTCAATAAATTCAAAATTTAATATATTAAATTGCTGGCAAAGCTAATTCTACACCTTGGTGATTTTGAGCCTGTTGCGAATAAATATATAACTTTATATAATAATTGAAATTGAAATAAACATGGTGTTTATGAAACGGAAGATTGATGTCTATTAAGAAAACAGGGAAATATAATATGATTGTCTTTATCCTTGTCGAAAATAGAAATGAAATACCTACCAGTAACTGATACCTACCTGTGACGTTAAAAAGCCAACAAAAATAAAACTCATCTTTGAGCCATTAAAAATCTCATCAAATACACAAAATAAATACAATAACAAAAAAAGAAGAAAAAAGTCCTAATTTTTCGCCAACAACGCAATACCTCGCTAATTCTATTAGATCTTATTACGCTGTATAACTTTGTTTTCTTGCGAATCGCAATGATACCTACGGACAAAAGTCTAATTAAGAAAATCATATTTTGTGGCGAAAGAAAATGTTGGCTACCCCGACTTTAGCTTTTTTGTGCGTTCGAAATGTTGGGAGCCCCGGAGTTATGCGAGGTTCGTGAGCTTTCAAAATCCTTTTAAGTTCGTTTGTTTACTTTAGGTTGATATTTATGGCAAAATAATAGGCATCATCAACGTTGAACTACATTTGCTGAGGTTGATCTGTAGATTGGCAATACGTCGCACCGTGGTATAATTTATTAGTGCGTTCTGACGTCACGAGCCTGCGCTCTCGAGTTATGATGCGTTTAATCTTTGTCAATTGACGGAAAAACAGATTTTCAATTAATTGTTGCTGAAAACTAACCTTCAACGGCTTTAATATGCCGTTGAACTTGATCTTTAGCCCGTTCATTAACAAATTCAACGAAGTCAGTTTACCTAACCCTAGGGCCTCCTAATGCCTTAAGTCTCACCTCTTCTCGCAAATTATAAGAAAAGATAATAAACCAATTAAAATAATACAATGTAATTAAATTAAAACACCCTCTCGGAGTCAGCGTAAAAATAAATAAAATGAGAATGAGGGCCTGTGAACACCACGTTTTTTAAACGCGCCGTCGATGTGCGTTTTAGAAACGCGTCGGCGCGCTTTTGTCAAACAGAGCAGTTTGTTGTCACGATACAAAGCGTCAAACGCGCGTCTGTGTCGCTACGCGTCAACGGCGCGTATAATAAACGTGGTGTGCATAGGCTCAAAGCTATTGTCAAACAGACGGGCGAAGCGAATGCGATTCGAATCCTGTCATATAGAAAAGCGAAAGCGGTCCGATAGTCTATGTGATAGGCTTCAAACAATTCCATACATTACAAACAAAAACGGTTCGCTTCGAGTTCGCTTCGCCTGTCTCTGTTTGACAATAGCTTAAGAGAGATTACTCTCAATTTCTCTCTCAATTTCTATTAACTAAAAATGAAATTCGTCCTTGCTACTATGATATAATGATGCAATTTGACTGACTTACGTCGTCGTGTCGAGCGTGTTTTGTTTTTCGTCTACCCGTAGTCAACCGCACGTTTTATGTCATAATTATGTCGTAGTGGTAAGGATGATTTTCACTTGTAGTTGAAATCGGTCGTATTGTGTCGCATCGTGTCATCAGCTAGCTACCTAAGTGTAGGGTCCAGCGATTGTTTCGATTTGACCCTCGGTGTGTCGGTAGTTACACGTTCGAACGAAATAGTCGCATATATTCGACAGGAATGTTATTGGAACCGATTTGTTCTGCGATATGTTAGGCCTAGAAGATTTCGATTACACGTCCCCTTACACGAATGTTAGATCTTAGCATCCTCTTGTCAAGTAATTTCTTTGGATGAGTGAGTTAGGTTAAGCTACATTAATTGCTAAGCTCCTTCAATTCAGACAAAATACCCTGTGACAACGAGGCCGCCGCGCTTATAGCGGCCATACACCATACTGCCTATCGTACAATCGGCATGACGCTGCCGATTTGATCAGTTAGATTTGACCGTGTGTGGGCGTGGAATCCATCAAATTGGCATGATCATGCCGATTTGATCAAATCGATTTGATCAAATCGATTTGATCAAATCGATTTGATCAAATCGGAATGATCAAACTTCAAATCGGCAGCAGTGATACCAACTTAGCAACTTTATAGCTAGATCTAGCTAATATTCGGTAGCTACTTTTTAACCGACGTAAAAAAAAGGAGGAGGTTCTCAATTCGAAACGTTTATTTTTTTGGAACGAAGTTCCTTATGGCGCGTTGCGAAAGGGGGCTAGGCGGAAAAAATTGTCACGACACTTTTTACAGTGGAGTGGAGTGGAAAAAACTGGTTCAAGCGATTTTCGACCTTATTGACATTTAAAATTTAGTTTGTTTTTTCTCACATTCTCGTTAGCTAACATTGCTCCTTCATTAAAATCCGGTGTTTGCATAAATGTCAATAAGGTCGAAAATCGCTTGAAGGTCGGAAAACATTTGCTTAACGATAAGCAAATGTTTTCCGACCTTCACTTGTATTACCAACTGATTCCCACCAGTGGGATAGACCGGTAAAAAAACAAGTCGGTAAAACAGTAGCTAAAAAGTTAAGCCACAACTTTTATAAAATTGTAGCTGTCGGTCACCGAATAATAGCTAGATCTAGCTATAAAGTTGCTAAGCTGGCATCACTGCTGCCGATTTGAAGTTTGATCAAATCGATCGTCATGCCGATTGGACGATAGGCAGTATGGTGTATGGTGTATATGGACGAACTGCCAATTTGATCAAATCGATCGTCATGCCGATTGTACGATAGGCAGTATGGTGTATGGCCGCTATTACTCTAACCAGAAACTGAATTATGGTATTCACTAAGCTACTGACAGCAACACTAGAACGAGAAGAACTACTCAGTAGACGAAAAAGAACTACTCAGTGGTCGACAAAGAACTACTCAATTAACGACAATTTGATAGTTCTTCGAAAATTTTGTTATTCCTTATAGAACAGCCTCGTTTTCATCTATTGAATCGATCGGTTGGATGACTACGGTTAATTTTTGTATTCGAAAGCGTTTTTCAATATATAGGCTTCGTGCTTACTGTTGTCGACCTAGCTATACTAACTACGATTGCGAATGTACCTACTTAATTGTAATTAGCCAACCAAATAAAATGTTAACAAGGTTGACTCCTTAGTACTATGTGCCAGACATACTTAAGTACCTACCCGTTTTCATTAATATTAAGCAGCACCTAATATACACAAATACTGTAAACTCACGCCTGTTTCCCAGAAGGGTAGGCAGAAACTACAGAGAGCCATCTGCTTCGAGACATTTTTTACGTGGTAAAATCATCAAACGAGTCCTCTCAATTAGGGCAGGACGGGAGGGACTGTCAGACTTGTACTGACTAAAATCCACGGTGTCCTTCAACAGACATTTACGCTCTGGGGCTACGGTTATCGAGTCCGCACCACAACTTATAAATTGCGAAAAATTCGTGGTACATACAACTACATTTTTTATGCAATTTTAAAGGAATTTAGTCGTGGCGGTATTATCCGTCAGTGATTTTGACGTTAGTGACGTTCGTACATCCGAATCCGTACCCGTGTCTTCGTTCACGGACTTAGAAAGTAGACCCCTGGTTATCTGGTCACCCGGCCTTTCTGAAGCACCAATAAGTCTAACAATTATGCACTTTTATGCAGCTAACTATTTATTCATTAAATAATAATCCAAGATGCAAACTACAACTATTACATAATCATTAATAAAAAAAATACCTATATATTTATGCACACTACATTTAAAAACTAAAATTAAAACTCAAATTAAAAATTTACAGGGGGTACTTTTATTGGATCATTCATATCATATTTGTCTTGAAGAATTGGGGTCAGGTTTTTGATCAATTGTTAAGTAAACAGTTAACCATTCGTTAAAAATGCTTATGCTTGTTTAACTACTAATCAAATTCTTTAATTTCCTTAAAAATATGAACGTCTATTTTTATTAAAAATATAGGTATTATTTCCTTTTACTTACCGTCACGGAGAACTAGTAAATAAATACTTGATGTAGTGATGTCCATATTGACATAGTGCCGGTATTTCTGTACCGATCCCATGGATACCGAGTTTACGTTCTCTATGGGGAGAATAATGTGGGTCTCTTGTATTTTATTGTGTGGCAACTCTATACGTTTGTAGTTGTTTTGAAGATTGACTCGTGACTGCTTGCTGAAGTCGGGTTCCAAATATTTTTGTACTGTTCTGTTGGTGTGCTGAAGTTTCTGCTGGGTGAGCTTGCTATATTTTGAATTTCGTCTTTGCTTTTGAGCAAGATTGAGACCGGGAACAAATCCATATTATAATTAAAAATAATGAAGAAAATATTTATTACAATATAGAGAGTCTTTTCATTCGTTAGCGTCAACCTTCGGGCGGACTATCTAACAGTAATTTATCTATTTATCATGTTACTCAAATGTAAGCGAAACTGCGAGCGGACAGTTCTAGACTGCAGACTAGTTCATAATATAATATTACTAATGGAGCATAGAACTCGTGAGTCCATCAAAATATTAGGTACCTACCCACCCCAGTGAGTTGTCACTATATTCTAAAACGGACAGAGACAAAGTAACTAGCACATTGAGATAACACCCGATGTCTCTGTCGGGACGTCAGGTCATCAGTCACAACGGCGGGTGACTAACGTTTGGGCCACGTCATGAATTTGAACACAAGTCGATCAATCAACTCAGTGGGTAAATGTTTGCAGGTCTTTCTTTGTTTTCGTGTATGTGGGTACCTCTTCTAGTGTCAAAGTTAATTTAGTTGGCTCTGGAAACCGCTCAGACTTTTGAAATGACTTTGTAGTTGATTATTAATTTATATTGATTATATAAGTAAAGGTTTCCTCTTGATGTTTCTCTTCACCGATGTCAATTTAAACTTGGTAACTCAATATTCGAATATAAGTAAGTACTTGCCCGGGTTTGAACTCACAATGTCGTGTGTGTATGAGGCGAAAAAGTAAACTTTACGCGAACGTCACGAGGAGAAGCTAGTTCTATAAGAATGAAGCCAGACGAGCAGAATTTCTGCCGAGCAGAAATTGCATGACCGAAATTACGCGACACACAACTCAAAAAATTGCGCTCGGCTTGACCCTACAGTATTCTAATTCTTGTCTATCACACAGCAAATCCTGCAAGAATTCTCATTTAAAAAGCTAAATACCAACCTTCCTTAATTTCCATAAATTAGGTGAGAATCTAATATTTTAAAATAAAATCCCAGAAAGAAATCTTTGGTGTCACGTCTACCGTCACTTTCTCTCTATAAATCCTTTTCGTTAATCTTTCCTATAAATCAGCCATTTCACTTTTACAATGACAATAAAACGTTCATTATCTCTCCTTCTATCTCAGATAATTATTTTACTGCAAAATATTAAATATTGAATCGCAGTGTTATCGTTTTGCTTAAAAGGTAATTTCGATTTGAAATGTGCTTTTAATTTGAATAGCTCTTTTAGTATTTGTTATTGTCTTTCAAAATGATATCTGGCGTATTTTTGATTCACTTCAACAATTGTTTAATGTGATTTGAAAAAAACTTTTTCAAAAAAAAATGTAACCGCCTTCAAAAACAACCATAAAAAAACGGTAAAAAAACCTACAAAATAACTTTTCTTTCGGAAGTCGGTGTCTTTGTTTTCTTTATTTCATTGTCTTTTTTTTGCCAGCGACTTCCGAAAGAAAAGTTATTTTGTAGGTTTTTTTACCGTTTTTTTTATGGTTGTTTTTGAAGGCGGTTACATTTTTTTTTGAAAAAGTTTTTATTTTACTCTTTTTAGTTTAAATATTCAACCCGAATTCTTGTCAAATACAGCATGTGCACTAGAATTTTGTATTCCATAACACCGGTAATAACATCGCTCATGTACACAATAAGGTAATAAACTTCCCTATCTCAAAAACTACTGAATCGATTTTGCTGAAACTTGCAATATTCCCTAAGTTAAATGATACCTAGCACAACAAAAAAAAGAAGTACTTAAATCGGATTTGTAGTTCCAGAGATATGCGAACTCAAACTAAATCAGTCAATGCCTACTCCTTACTATTAAGGAGTTCTACCTTCCATCATCAGCTCAGCTACATGAAATTATGATTACCATACGCAAGTACTTAAATTACTTCATAAAATTTGCGAAAAACGGTGTGTCGGCCTATAAAATTCGAGGGTTGCCCTCGATTTCTCCAGGATCCAATCATCAGATCCCAACTTGGTGACTATGGGACCACCTCAGAAGTACCTCCTTTCGAACAAAAAAAGAATTTTAAAAATCGGTTCACAATTGGCGGAGTAATCGCGTAACAAATATACAAAAAAAAACATACCGTCGAATTTATAACCTCCTCCTTTTCGAAGTCGGTTAAAAATTGAGCTGAACGATAACTTTAGTTAGGTTTCTGTTGGTCTAGTGGTTAGTGACCCTGGCTACTATGCCGGAGGTCGTGGGTTCGATTCCCACCCAGGACAAATGTTTGTGTGATGAGCACGATCATTTGTTCTGTGTCTGGGTGTAATTTATCTATAATACGAGTATGTATGTATTTAGAAATATATAAGTATGTATATATCAGTTGTCTAGTACCCATAACACAAGCTCTGCTTAGCTTGGGACTAGATGGCGTTGTGTGATAGTTGTGGAATACTATTTATTATTTATTTAATATTATTTATGTGCACTAATTTACGCAACAAATATGATGGAGCATCTGAAACGAAAAATCAAAAAATAAATCAATTTGCAAAATGTGGTACAAAACATTTAGAGACAATCATTTAAGAAACTGATGGATTGAGCATTTATCTCAGTTGTTTCGTTAGAATAAAAGCGAGACATAAGATATCTTGTTTGACCTCCAAACCTTTTATAAGGGGATTACATGAATTCCTAACACAATGGAAAAGTTGTCTTGGTTTTCAATGACGAGTAATCTTTAATCTGCCTTTTGTTGTTGGAATGGGTTACTTGCCCGCGGTTAAGGGTCGGCTCAGATCGAAACGTGACGCTGCGCGCACATTTCAATAGAGCTATTCAAAATCGAACTATATTTCCTACACGAAAAGATACACCTGTCACAACGAGGCGCGGCGCAGCTCGGCGCCGCGTTGCATTTTAATAGCGACTCAAAATCTAACCTTATTTACGACAAGAAAAGATACACATTTGAAGTATCGTTGCGTCACGTCGCTTCGCGTCTCGTCTCAGTCTGAACTGACCGTTATACTGACGAGGGTAGCGACGGCGTGATATTGCTGGCAGCTCTTTGGGACCTGCGAGAACACGACGCGCCGTCGACCCGGGTATGGTCCATGATCAGACGGCGAGTCAACTATTACGTGCCGTCCGCGTGCCCGCGCCTACGTTGGCCGGAAATCGACTCGCGACGTCCGATGCCGTAGGCGTCTCTTGCGGCGGCTGAGTTGTGTGATGCAGGCTGTCTTGAATCAATCGCAGTGCGATGTGACAGAGATGCGAACTAAGGGGGCACCCACGGAGTGATGTACGTTAATTTTCAACAAACAGCAAGCTGAAAATGTTCATAAAAACAAGGCATAAATGGCAGATCTTATAACCATCAATAATGTGGTGACTAGGAGGCGTTGTCATCTCGCTGTCCAACCATGAACCATGCCCGGGTCGACGGCGCGTTGTGTTCCACGCGCACCTCAAAGGGCGTCAGCATTATGACGGGGCCCCCCTTTTAGAGGGCCAAAGCCTGCCGGTGTCGCGGGACTCACGAATTACCGTGACCCTAGAACGTAAAGGGCTACTGAAGGACACCGTGGATTTTAGTCAGTACGAGTCTGACAGTCCTTCCTGCTCTGCCCTGGGTGGGAGAAATTATTCATTTGATGATTTTACCACGCTGAAAAAAAAAGGAGGCGTTGTCTTCGCTCACACAGCATAATAAACCTGGCTGTTTGAAAACCGTTCCTAACGTTTTTTTTAAGAAGTGTGTAACTCTATCGCTAGTGATTGCTAAAAGTTTAAAACTTTAGTAAGCCTTTTCCAAACTATCTTAGTTTCGGCTCCCAATCGAACCAGATTTAGCTGAATATCAGTATTTTACTTAGAGCGGCTGCTTAGCTGATCTATACAACTCAGTTACTACCTGCGAATTGAACTAACTGCAAATGAGAGCAACCGCGAATGGGATCAACCTGCAAATGAGACCAACCGCGAATGGGATCAACTGCGAATGGGACCAACTGTGAATGAGACGAACCACGAGTTGGATGAAGTGCTTATAACCCACTCAGTGACAGGTTGTCTTTTTTTAGGCTTCTGTCTGTGTCCGCGACAGGAGACCGCGACAGGCGGCCGCGACACTACTTAACATAGGCAATGACAAGTGTCGCGGTTTCCTGCCGCGGCGCGAACCGCCGCCTATGCAAAAGAGAGCGCGATATGTGTCACGGTCTCCTGTCGCTGTCTCGAGTCGCGGTCTCGCTCGCGAACCGGCACCTTAACAGTAACGACTGTCAGAGTGCCTTTGTTACCTGTCCAAAAGTTCCTTATCAATAATTTTATCCTTGCCAATGCCGATAAAATTTTCACTTACCACAAGCATAGTGTAAAATCATGTGTTGAGCACTGAAAGCCATATAAAATGGCAACACACACTCCCAACTAACGGTTAAAGTCTTAAACCGAGGTTTAACTCCGATAGAAACCGTTCAGACTTTTAATACCCAGTAACTCAGCAATTGCCTTGGGGACCATTAATGTGGCTGTAAAATTGAACGAACGACTTTGAAGAAAGTTTTTTTCTTAAATTAAGTTCGTTTAATTGTTGCCAATAAAATTTAAGGAGGTACGAGTTAATAATGAACTTACTTTTCTTCAAAATAGAGTGGTATTGAATTTTACTTTTTAACTTAAAATGAAAGGAAAGACTGAAAGGCTATGGAGAGATCTTTGCCCAGTAGATCCCCAATATAGGGTAAAAAACTTTAGAATGTAAAAGTGAGTTTGTTTACTTTGTATTCATGTTTAAATAGCTAATCGAATTTTATAAAATTTGGCACAAAGGTACCATAACATCAGTTATGGTTACCTATATACATCATGCGGGCGGCGAGTAATAGGTGACTCGCCGTCCGATAATGGACCATGCCCGGATCGACGGCACGTCGTGTTCCACGCGCGCCTCAATGTCCTGTCAGCAACCTGACGGGGGCCCCCTTAGAGGGCCAAAGCCTGCCGGGGTCGCGGGACTGTCTCATCAGGTAACCGTAATCCTGGAACGTAAAGGGCTATTGAAGCATCACCATGGATTTTAGTCAGTACAATTCTGACAGTCCCTCCCGCCCTAAACGGGAAAACTCATTTGATTATTTTAACACGATAAAAAAAACGGATAGTATACATAACTTTTGATTTCGATAGTCCCCATGGGATAATTTACGTTCTCGGCCCAAAAAAAAAACCCGCGGACAGAGTCTGAAATGAAACTCCAAATATTATTTGTAATATCGTGCAGCTGACAGCGAAAGTAATTGCAATTAAGATGTCAAAGCGAATGTTCGTTCTTAAAAGATCCAAAATCTTCGAGGGTTCTTTAAACCCAATTTAAAATGGGAGCAAATAAATAACACAAATGCCTTGGTTTCGGTTCAGAATACATTTTATCTTAAAAAAAATAGTTCTATATATTTCTAGATACATAGAACACATGATTGGACAACAAAATTATTAAATTTTACGTTTTTTTTTTAAGAATTGATACTTCAAGCCTGTTCTAGTAATCCTGAAGGTTAGGATAGAGGAAATAGCTTAAGCAGTTAAAGCGGCCCTGGAATACAAAAGGTAACTGAAGGTACAGAGTGGTTTTAAGTCAGTTAAGTTTCACAATTCCTTCCACACCAGCCAAAGCGAGTGGACTTAGGGCTCCCACACATAAAGACGATACGACGTCGCGTCGTGGAAATCTACGACACGACGTCGTAACGTGTCGATGCACGATACGACGTTGTGACTCACGATGCAATCCTGCGCAGTTGTTATTCGAAATTCAAAAATGACGGATGGTATTGAAGTCGATCATTTAATCACCCTAGTCGAGCCTCGTTCCGTACTATGGAACAGAATGTGTCTAGAGCGGTCCATTTTTCGGAATGAACTAAAATACCCCACCCCACTGTAACGATGGTCATCGTAGATTTCTACGACGCGACGTCGTATCGTGTTTATGTGTGAGAGCCTTATTACATGATTATTCACCCTAAAAAAGGCTCAGAATCTATGGTCTAGAGTTATGCATTGAAATATATTGTAAAATTTACTCATCATCAATCCGAAGTCACCTACTACCAGGTATGAGCCTCACTTTGTTTCTACCAATCTTCACAAAGTCCTTTCTAATTTAAAATAAGATTCAATTTAATTAAACTTTTAATTCCGTCTACCTTCAAAATCAATCCGTTCTGAAATACCAAGTTGATTAAAAACACAATCTACACTTATTGTAAGAAACACGAAGCCTCCTTTATTGCACAGCCGTTGTTCTTTTAAAAGGTCACGTTCTTTCAAAGAACTTTCAACTTTACCTGTTGGATGTTTTTCTGGCCGCCACCAGTGTACGAAATGAAATAGAGAATGCCAACAGAATTTTTAGTAGACAGTAGTGGACTTAGACGAGTGTCAGATGACTTTAAAAATATTGTAATGTATACTTCGTTCAGTGTAATGGATACTTCGTTCAGAAATGTAGGACAGGTAAATTTTTAAAGAGTGGTCTTGTCACAAATTTGAGAGCACACAAGATCACTGAGTGATGTTATTTGAAGACACAATGGAGTAGTTGCCAAAACTAAAGTAGGTTTTGACTAACTGTCGCACGCGGTTTCACTCAGATGCAAAGAAAGTTTATATGTGTTGTAATTCAGTATTAAGCCTCCTGCAGACACACGCGATTAATCGCGCTGCGACAACGAGCCAAGCTAATTTCCACTCTAAATGTACTGCGAATGGACCGCGACATGTCGCCCCGCGCGATTAATCGCGTGTGTCTGCAGGAGGCTTTATTATAGCCTATATTACATGCATATTGTTACGAGCTGGGTATCGGGATAAATTAATAACCACCAATTAAAAACAAATTAACTTTATTCACACACGAATCACTAATTAAAACAAACGATTAACACTACTCAACACTTAAACACTTATACACACACTTAATCACACGTAAAAATCACTTAGATATCGCTTATAATTCACTTCGAGTTGCCGCGATCGTAGTCAAAACCAGACTGACTGACTGACTCAGGTCGCCGATCGGCGCCCTTTTTATACCCCGGCTGGACCCACTAGATGTTTCTAGAAAGTGGTCGAATGTTCTGGAAATATCCATAGACTTCGATATAGTCCCATAGGTACCTTCTGGAACATTCCAGAACCATCTCGAAACATCTAGAACAGGGTAGAATTTTCTAGAAACTTCCTTATCAATCTTCAGTAGAATTGTCGAGAACCTTGTGGAACTTTGCGAGAAGCTTATGATAGGTCTCGCAATTCGATCGACGCCGACGGAACAATATTATAAAATCAGTTCAACTGTTTGTTTGATAATTAATTATTTTCAGTTAGTAAGATTTTTGTGCGCTTAATTTCTCATACACGTTGAAAGTTTTATTTTTCTAAATGTGATAAATAATATAATATAACAATAATAGCATTAGCTATAATCAACAGGTATTTATGCATATACAAATAAAAAAATCTGCGTAAGACATAATTTTAGATACAATACCTATTTAATTTCATTTATGTAATTATTTTAAACA
Organism: Agrotis exclamationis; assembly: GCA_950005045.1. Taxonomy (NCBI): domain Eukaryota; kingdom Metazoa; phylum Arthropoda; class Insecta; order Lepidoptera; family Noctuidae; genus Agrotis; species Agrotis exclamationis. The sequence continues at coordinate 4,100,018 of OX465438.1, forward strand.
CAAAATGTGATATTAATTGTCATTTAATCTAAAATTTTCAAAGTAATTGCAATAATTAATTTTAAGTAAATAGCAAAGTATATAGCCCACCGGATTAGCAAGCTGAAGTGGCAATGGGCAGGCCATATTGCTCGCAGAGCAGATGGCCGATGGGGTCGAAAAGTGCTAGAGTGGAGACCGCGGACGAGCAAGCGCAGCGTAGGACGTCCACCAACGAGGTGGACAGACGACCTTGTAAAGGTCGCCGGAAGACGCTGGATGCAGGTCGCTTCCAACCGGTATGTGTGGAGATCTAAAGGGGAGGCCTATGTTCAGCAGTGGACGTCCTATGGCTGAGATGATGATGATGATGAAATAGCAAAAAAATCTTCGAAACCATCTAGATTTTAACCTAAACTGCTAAAATATCTTTTGAACAAAATTCAAGACATCAGACTGCCTCGTTATGACGAATAATTTCCGCTTTCTGAGTAAAAAAATGGCTCCCTCCCTCTGAGGCCATTATTTAGATAGCTCGATGTATCTCGAAGGTTCCAGAAACTTCTATAGCCTATAGATAAGCTGGAATGTTCCAGAATGAGGTGTGAGGCCGGAGTTTTAAATTTTGCTGAGCGAAAATTTTGTGGGATGCTGTAGGTACTTGTAAAATATGAAAGGCTACGTTTTATCGATTCTGTGATTTATGAAGAAAAATATATACTTCTAGATTTAGATCTATACCTCCTCTTTATAATCTTTTTTAACATCTTATCCTATCTTACTTCCTACTAAATGATAATACTAAAGCCTCCTGCAGACACACGCAATTAATCGCGCTGCGACAACGAGCCAAGCTAATTTCCACTCTAAAAATACTGCGAATTAATCGCGGCCCGCGCGATTAATCGCGTGTGTCTGCAGGAGGCTTAATACTAATGAAACTACTGAATGGATTTCATTTTTAAATACATAGATAGTTGAATTTTATTTTCCTGTGGGATAATCTTCATCTTGTAGTTCAATATAAAAGCTTTAAGCTTGGGAAATTATTGCCTACCTATTTAATAAACTTGCTTTTCAAATTATTTTCTAGGTTAACCCAGCTAGGAAATTGCTTTGCTATTTTTCTACAAAATGACATGTAAAAATCAGGAAGCTTGTTCGAAAGAGCTTTCATGAAAATAAATGTGCAATATGTTTGTATGAGTAAATTAATATTTTTAGAGAAACATGAGCTGAAAAATGTTTTATGAACTTTCCACACGGTAGAAAAGAATGTGGAGGGCAGAAAATATTAGTTAATTTTAGTTTTATTACAACTCATCTCTTCTTCAATCTGTTTTTACGATTTCACAAAAGAAAACGATTCTTTTATTATGACAATAAATTAGGTATATCAGTTTAAAATAGCTCTTATACAAGGTATTTTTATGTAGTGCGGATATTTGGTTCTATTTCAATAGATAAAAAAATATGGTTCTTTTTTTTGTTTTGTTTAAAAAAATGTTTTTTTTTGGATTAACGTCAAATGTATCATCCCGCACCGGGTGGATTGAATAAACTTGATTTGCTGAATAAAAAACCTGTTTTCTCAGTTGACGTTTGCGTCTCAGGGCCGCGGTGTCTTTTTAAGATAGTCCGGAAACCTCGGCTAGCAGTAGTAAATTGTATCAGTATTTTACATGGAGCGACTGCCTATCGGATCTCCAAAACCCAGTAACTGCGGGTAATACATCAAAAGATAATCGTAAGTGATTATCATTCCGCAAAGTGGTAGGAATTCAAATGGATAACATGGTAAGACTGGTTGTCAGACTTTAGAGCATTTGACCTCAGAACAATAACTAAAGCATAGAAGGCGCTTTACGACATTTGAAGTGTACGCTGTCATAGACAAAAGAGTATTAGCTAGTGATGTGACTATGCATAAAATAAATACCGATATCGACATCGAATTCTTAGTTTATGGTATTGCTCCATGGCAATAAATCTAAATATGCTAAGGTGAAATAAAGAACTCACTTCTGTCTGACCAACATATTTATTTTTAAACAGCATAAATTGTAAAAAATTGAAACTACCAAGAAAACGCTTAAATAATTTTAAAAGAGCGATTGGCCCTGAACGATTCCCAGTTGTAACGTGCAATAGCGTTGATCCATTTTTGCCTCATATCAACATCGGACGGAAATCTGAAAGTGACAAAAAAAAATTATAGCCACACATGAGTTTAAATTGTTACACCATGAGCCACACGGATTTTTCACACTGTCATTTCATTACTCATACGTACGATTCGATCACAAGACCGTAGGTATTTATTTAACTCTTAAATAGGTATTTAATCCTTCCCAAAACTACGTAAAGAAAAATAATGTACATAATAATTTGGATGACGCTATTTTATCGATATTGTATCGATAGTTTGTTTTTGCAAGCACTATTGCAAAAATTTATATGCCGATTTAAAATTTATAATTTCCATATAATCGAACTATTTAATTGCATAAAATATTGATTTCAAAACACTACCGTGTACACTAAGGTTAAATAATTTGAAATAATGCCAAAATAACATAAAATAAGAATGAAAAACTGACAAAATGACCATATTTGATTACTTACCGATGGAAGCTTATGATTTCCGCATCATTTTCTTTGCGGGATGAATGAGATTTACATCCCACTATAATGCAGGACATTATTTAATCTTTAAGCTTTGCGATTTACACTAAATCACTGTTATTTTTGTACTATTTTTACAAAAACACGTAAAACCAACGAAGCAGTTCAACTGGCATGCGCCCATAAGCATTATACGAAAAAATGCGATGAACAAAGTCATAGATAAAAACCTGAGACGTTAAGTAGCTTTTAAACTTAGTACTATAAAGGTAGCCAAGGTATCCAAATTGACGTTTACCTTTGTGACGATTTGCATTTTGAGCAACCTACATCTGTCTCTCTCTAATGCTGTTATGAGTATATAAGAAAACAGAGACGACTATATTAGTTAAATTTAGGTTCCTTCTATGCTTTAGTTATTGTTCTGAGCATTTGACTAACAGTTACGATTGTCAAAGATCTACAAATGACAGCCGGGACCAACGGCTTTACATGCTTTCAGAGGCACGGAGGAAACTCGCTATGACAGACATGGTCACTAATCCACAGACAGACCTCGGCACGCGCGGCTAAACTCGAACGATCGGCCTGTGTGGCTGTAATTATTTAGCCACGAGCTCCTCATGCAACATGCATCTTATAAATACACTGGGGAAACGTGAGTGTACTTTAGGACTTTAGTGAACTTTCTCTGAAACCAGACATGGTACTAAGTATATTTGCTCATTCAGTATTTTATTAAACAATCCAACTTATCCTTTCACTCATGTTTAAACAAACCCAGCGCTAAAACTATACACACAGTGCATATTAAACGACCCAGCACATACAAACATATAAATGTACCCGAGTTCTGTTGTCCACTTCACTTATTCATAAGTCGTATGGCTCTATGGCGACACAACTCTACTACATACATATTAAATCACTCGGGTACGGCCGTCCTGTGTTGTAAATCTGACCTTTCGTTGGCTTCCGTGTTGTTTTATTGGACTGGTCCCCTTTTTGGGTGGTGAAGTGTATGGTTATGTTGGTAAGCTGTTATTTTTTTGTTGTGGTTGCTAGATGAAAGTGTCGTGAGTGAATGACTCCTTTTTTTGTAGTTTGCAACATTCATGCGCTGGAAACTATCTCGGTTGCTATCTTCGGTTAAATCTTTGTCGGTAACCAATCAACAGCCGAATTTGCCTAACGGAGTCTTACCCCCGTATCTATAAACAAGTCAAAGGTATTACTCGAGTAAATGTCATTATTTAAGAGACGATTTTTATTATGTAGTTTAATGATTGCTTGAAGTTTGAATTGCAAAAATATAGAATTCTTACCTTTGCTTTCTTTGACGGTTCCCACTTCGTTTAAATTCATGTCTATTGCATAATAAAAATTGCACAATTACACATTGCTGAAGTAATTACTTTCACTTGACTATAGATACGGCTGTTGGAGATGGCCAATCAGAAAAAGCCGTCAAAAACAAAGGAACGGAATTTGGATTGCGATTGAATATTAATTTCGGGCATTCGATTTTTTTTAGCGTGGTAAAATATTCAAATGAATCCTCTCACCCAGGGCAGGAGGGACTGTCAGACTTGTACTGACTAAAATCCACGATGTCCTTCAATAGCCCTTTACATTCCAGTAGCTCGTTAGTCTTACGACCCCGGCAGGCTTTGGCCCTCTAAAAGGACCTCGCCATTAATAAAAAATACTAAGGAACGTAAATTAAATGCACAAGCAATTGAGACTAAAGCTACTCAAAAACAAACAATAAATAAAATAATCCTTCAACCAACTAAAATTGTTCTAAAACGACTCTGCACTGCGGCCCACAGTTACGTAGTTAATAACACACTAACAGACAAACAGAGTTATTAAATCTTGGCCTGAAATTGCCTGAAACCTTAATATAGCGGCTTGTGCTCCAGCTTTGATGTTTAGGCTTTATTGCAACATGTTATGATGCAGCAATTTTGCTTGAAGAGAATTGCGCCCGCTCTTTCAGGTGACTTTACCCACGCTTTCTTTTCGAGATAAACGACGCTATGCTACTTAGCTATTAAGTTCATTTTAGGTTTCTTTCAATATGCGCCACCGTCACATGCCCCTCTCGCCACGGCTCGTCTGTAAAAACTGTGCCTAAGATGAAAATCTTTTACTGAAAACCAATGTAAAACCGCTGGGCAAAAATATCCGGTGCAATAGGTTCCTGAGGATGGATGGCGCTGCCGAGGCAGGCCCAAAACAGTTGGCGAAATAACCTGAACGCTACTGTGATGGCTGGTTTGCGGTGGCGTTCGGAGGAGAAGGCCTTGATGTCCTACTGCCCAGTAAAGACTGGGCAGTAGGACATCAAGTTTTCTTAAAAAAAACTAACAAGACATAGATAGGGATAGTTTTTGAAGCCTTTAACATTCATTCAAAACATCATACAACCTCCTATCATCATCAAGCGAGCGGAAGGGAATTTCAAAATCTTGCTAACTAAAAATGTACCCTGATCATTCGGTTGCCCGTTGCCTGGCTACCCAGAGGACCTGGATCTAATGATTGTCCTACAAAGAATATTTTTAATATCTACCGGGATTTGTTACTGAGGGATCATTTCTAACCTTCACAAAGCCGGCACAGACAAGACATCACCGAAATCTTGCTTTAAACCAAGATTTATGTTCAAGCATCGTTTCAGAATACTAAAATAATGTTATCACATTTGAAAGGCACTTGAACTAAATTAAACAAGGAATAGACCCTTAAGACTCGGCCACAAAATATGCGTTTGAACGACACGCGAGTTGCGATTGTTGAGAAAACAAATTATGAAGTTTGACAGTCGAGGGTGTGTGGCTGTGGCGGAGAATCAATGAAACCTAAAATGAGCCTAATAGTTATGTAGCGTGGTGTCACTTTTTGGTTGGAAAGAGAATTGCGCCCGGCTGCGCTTCCAAGCAGTATCACCGCCATCAAGTGAAGTCCAAAAGACATACACTATTAGGTTAATTTTAGGTTTCTTTGATTATCCGCCACAGCCACGTGTCCTCACCACGTTAAAACCAAGTATAAACTGCGTCCTAAGCGCTGGACATTTGTCTCTACAGCGTCCCTTTCATACAAAATGTATAGAAGCGTCGCGACGCAAAACATACAGAAGAGTCGGATCACGGGCACAACGCTTGTACATCTGCGCCTGTCCACGATGCGTCCTCGTCTTACGTTTCTTCTGTGTGGTCTGCGCTTTAGAGCATGCAGCGAGTCTCTGTTACGAACTGGGTGGTACTCATGCAAAGTGAAAAGATGACCCACGCGCGTGTCACTTGATACATCGTTAAGTAGCCGGCACAAATCGCATCGTCAGAGGTCGTGAACAGGGCTGTACAAAGTATTTAAATAAATAGTCTGGGTTAGACCCTTCATATTAATACATTATATCACTGTTTATCCAGTTTTATAGTTATAAACGGACGGATAAACAAACTGTCGGACAGTTTAATTAAATCGCGTCGTGATATATTTGAGTTGTGGCCACTGGGTTTATACTTAAGTAGTGAAAGTTTTTAGTAAGGTTTTGTTTTAATCAAATATTTTATGATTAATATGTCATTTTACACGGTTTCATTAGATAATTAATTATGCTGTTAGCAAAGTGATTGGTGCATTAGATTACGTATTGAGTGATTTCATTGATCACATCGCCAAAGTTCCTTCTACATACTAACATACTTTTACAACTTTAAATAAAATCTCGGAATAGATTTAATTTTAAGTGTTTAGTTTTTTAATTAAGTATTCATTGATAACTGGAGAAAAATTTTAATGGTGAAACATATTCCTCCATACCCCTTTTTACTTATTTACATAGATATTCTTTTTTTGCAGGTAAGAACGATCCTATTCGGATATTTGCTTAACTGCCAGTGATGGAATAAAAAGGTAAAACTTTGAATACAAAAACCTATTTATGTTTTTAATGTCTAATAAAATTATAATGAGAATCTATACGTATTAGAAAAGTTTATTTAAACACCATTTTACTATTGAAGAGGCTAAGTGCTCGTTATTTCATCAATGGTTAAGTAAACCATTAGTTAAGATTCCTCAATAAAGAAAAATCATAGCGTTTTAAATAATTGTTAGCTTAACGATTGATTAAACAACTAGTTTTATCATATATGGTTGTCAAAATATTATAATGCCTCATACCTATTAAAATGTCTCTATTCAATTATGTTAGTTTCCTTAATAGGTTAAATAACATTGCTAATGAAAGTAGACCCAATTTATATTTACTTACGAGCCGCTCAGGCTTATTTTACTATGTTTTTTTTTTATCGAATTATTTTGTCACGCAAGTCATGACCACGGAAAATTCAGGAAAATTAAATTTTCTGTATTTTCCGACAACTCAATAAGAATGTATTGTAAACATTAACCTTTTGTGAAAAGTTATCCAACCCAAAATCCGGTCCTTTCTTCAAAAGATCTAAGCTAGAGAGATTTAAACGACTTTGTGTTATACTATGTAGTACAGAGAAGTATACAAAATAATTTACCAATTTCACAAAAAGATATTACCTATTCCTCGATTTAAATTAAACCCTAACAATTTGAATTATCTTATTTCTCAAGTAACATATTATTCCAGAACATAGATTCCCTCTAATGACATTTTCTTACAACATCCCTTTATCATTTTAACGAGGTCCCAAATAATTCTCCAACTGTAGTTTAACTTAATCGGCCGCCATCTTAGTTAAACATTCGTTAAGGCTGAAGCGTTTTGAGGTCGGCTCCACCATATGTAGTTAAAATTTAGCGAGCTTTGTAAGAATAATGGTGCTTAACTTTTTATGATTATTATGTAGGGTTGCCAGATTCTGATCTAAAGAGTTTTTTATGTTATTATTATTAATATTAAGATAATAATATGCTGTGCCGATCCCAAAAAAGGATTAAGACAAGATAATGGTGATTAGTTTTAATAAAGTTTAGTTAGGTTGGTGACAAAAACAGAAAAAAAGCTTTGGTTTTTAAAAGTGCTCTGTATTTTCAATGAGAAAAGTTAGATACTAAGTTGAAAAGTTACTAAATTAGTTTTAATTATATTGTAATAGTTATACTGATTTGTACAAAGATAAGTCTGAAAACTATTTATAAGCTCCAAATTTCAAAGTTAAGTACAAGGTAGAATTTAATTTTTAAAGTCAATCCTCTGTTTTTTCCAGAAACATTTTACCGAAGTTTCATCGCAATTTACTACTTTTTTATTTTAATATTCATAAACAATAAAACCAACTTTGCAATTTCGAGCGCATCGCAAATTCTAGCTCCGGTGGGTGCCACAACATTTTACAGTTTTGGCAACCCTAACGGTAGTTTAAACAGAAAATTACTTTTTTCGCGAGATTACGAAGCAAATTGAGTCATAACAATTTTCCCACACCGAAAATGATTACTAGAACAAGAGCCTGAACGAATTGCGGGAATAAAAGAATAATATTTTATGGCGAAAAAGGTGGGGATAAAATTCTGGATGTTTATCGTTAATCGAAGGTTAGGTCTATCGTTTGTCTGGGGTTAAGGGGATGCGCTTTTTTATATAATAGATTCTTAAACAATAAAACCAACTTTGCAATTTCGAGCGCATCGCAAATTCTAACTCCGGTGGGTGCCACAACATTTTACAGTTTTGGCAACCCTAACGGTAGTTTAAACAGAAAATTACTTTTTTCGCGAGATTACGAAGCAAATTGAGTCATAACAATTTTCCCACACCGAAAATGATTACTAGAACAAGAGCCTGAACGAATTGCGGGAATAAAAGAATAATATTTTATGGCGAAAAAGGTGGGGATAAAATTCTGGATGTTTATCGTTAATCGAAGGTTAGGTTTACCGTTTGTCTGGGGTTAAGGGGATGCGCTAGTGGGTTAGGTACCCGTAGCCTTCGAATTCAAAAACCTTTTTTTTGTGATTATTAATATTCAATATAATACTATAATCGTTTCTACAATTCTCCAATTTCAGTCAGTGATGTCATTCATGATTTTGTGAAATCGTAAGATATCAACTTAAGTTTTATTGTATTTCTTCTCGAATTGATGACGCAGATTTTGTCTGACCAGTACGACAGATCGGGACAGATTTGGCATGAGCTCCCTTCAAATGGCGGGACTGTCTCCTCAAGCAACCGTGACCCTGAAACGATATATCGAAGAAACACCGTGGATTTTAGTTAGTCAATACAAGAGCGGCAGTCTCTCCCGTCCCGCCCTGGGAAGACTCATTTGATGATTATATCACGATAAAAAAAAGCTTCCTTCAAGTCGTAGATGGTGCAGTTAAACACTTTTTTAAACTACAACGGTTTGCTTCTAAACTTAAAATGTCACTTTCTTATAGCGGCCATACACCATACTGCCTATCGTACAATCGGCATGACGCTGCCGATTTGATCAGTTAGATTTGACCGTGTGTGGGCGTGGAATCCATCAAATTGGCATGATCATGCCGATTTGATCAAATCGATTTGATCAAATCGATTTGATCAAATCGATTTGATCAAATCGGAATGATCAAACTTCAAATCGGCAGCAGTGATACCAACTTAGCAACTTTATAGCTAGATCTAGCTAATATTCGGTAGCTACTTTTTAACCGACGTAAAAAAAAGGAGGAGGTTCTCAATTCGAAACGTTTATTTTTTTGGAACGAAGTTCCTTATGGCGCGTTGCGAAAGGGGGCTAGGCGGAAAAAATTGTCACGACACTTTTTACAGTGGAGTGGAGTGGAAAAAACTGGTTCAAGCGATTTTCGACCTTATTGACATTTAAAATTTAGTTTGTTTTTTCTCACATTCTCGTTAGCTAACATTGCTCCTTCATTAAAATCCGGTGTTTGCATAAATGTCAATAAGGTCGAAAATCGCTTGAAGGTCGGAAAACATTTGCTTAACGATAAGCAAATGTTTTCCGACCTTCACTTGTATTACCAACTGATTCCCACCAGTGGGATAGACCGGTAAAAAAACAAGTCGGTAAAACAGTAGCTAAAAAGTTAAGCCACAACTTTTATAAAATTGTAGCTGTCGGTCACCGAATAATAGCTAGATCTAGCTATAAAGTTGCTAAGCTGGCATCACTGCTGCCGATTTGAAGTTTGATCAAATCGATCGTCATGCCGATTGGACGATAGGCAGTATGGTGTATGGTGTATATGGACGAACTGCCAATTTGATCAAATCGATCGTCATGCCGATTGTACGATAGGCAGTATGGTGTATGGCCGCTATTAGTCAACCTGCGATCATGGCGCTTGCAACAGGCAGCGTCGAAACATCGGTAACTCAAACAAATAGTTAATCACGGAAGATATCCCGTAAAAAACATTTCAGACGGTGCAGTTAACAGTGTATGATGGGCGGGTGCTGCTTGTGGTGACTGGTCGACTTGCTGACCTTTGGTTTTGTTATATGTAATTTATTTTCTTTTCTTTATTATTGTTATTTACTGCGATGGTCCTAGTTTATCTTTTTGTGCCTTCTAGTCACGGTTGGGATGTAATTTCGGATTGATGTATGATGTGAATGTTCTATTAAATTGTATAAAATCTTGGTTCTTCTAACCGTACAGACAGATGTGTTGCTGGGGAGTTTGTTCCGCCACTTCTTCTTCCCAGCCAAAACACTAGGAAGAGTCGAAGGGGGGCGCTTTGGGGGACTGTCTTATGTAAAAAATTGACCTTCAAAAAGTGCTGATAAATCAGCCTAATTTGAATAAATGACTTTTGATTCTGTTGATTCTGCTTGCGGGACAGAAGGTTTGCATAGGCTGTGTTGCGGTTCCAATCTCGCTTTGTGTTCAATATTTAATTAATTACAATCCTGACAGCTTCATATTCTAGAACGTGAGTGTTTTTGTTACGCATTCATGCATGCATAATGTTGATGACTTTTACAACACGGTTAGATAAAACCCTGAAGACGGTTGTAGGGTAAAGGAAGAGTGTGTAAAACTAGTACCGTAATTCTTTAAATAAATGTTTCTTCCGTTCGGGAATCGATCAACCATCAACAATGAACCTGATACTGGCCAGTAAATAAATACAAAAAACTTTAAGAAAATATGAATTTCGCGGGCTACCCTAACGCTTCCCCCTTAACGATACAAATTGGTTTCATTATAGAAGGTTGGCAAGTTGATATTTTTGGGGAAAACTACGCAATTTGTTTCATGATTATTTTTGTGATAGAAATTGTTTATCTTAAATTAATTTTGAAGTTAACTTGATTATTCGGTTTTTAGACCGAACAATGTTTGAAAGCTTTTTGAAATTGAAATTGGCAAAAGTTTTTTGTCAACCGATAATGTCCAAAGTGCTTTCAGATGTCGATTGTACGAGAGCTTTATTAAAACAACGTTGAACTGAAGATAAATAATTAAATAGAATAGAAGAATCATGGAGGAATCGAAACTATAATATAAAGCAATTAAAACTTGTGTTAGAAAGAAAAAAACGTGTGATAAAGTTGAAACTTTTACATGCAATTTGAATCATCAATGGCAAAAGGACCGCGACGGAGGTGGTGTGACGATCTGATCATATTCAAGGGAAAACATGGGCAGAAATTGCCCAAAATAAAGGTTTGAAAGGACAAAGGGAGGCCTTTGCCCGGCAGTTACAGTATAGGATAGGAAAAAAGATTGAGACCTAAGATCGAGCGAGCTTATCAAGAAGGCAATGGAACTCCTACGCGTTTTTTTTTCTTACGTGGTAAAATCATCAAATGAGTCCTCCCACCCAGGGCAAGGCGGGGTGTCCTTCAATAGCCCTTTACGTTCCGGGGCCACGGTTACTTGTTAGTCCCGCGATTCCGGCAGGCTTTGGCCCTCTAAGGGAGCCCCGTTATTTTGCTGACATCTTTTTGTGGCGCGCGTGGAACATGACGCGCCGTCGATCCGGGCATGGTCCACAATCGGACAGCGAGTCGCATATTTCTCGCCGCACGCATACCCGCGAACTCCTACGCTCTGATGCAACATTTGTTGATGTTTTTAATTGGGCTCCAGCAAGATGACACCCCCAGTATTGTCGTTCATATAATCATAGAAGAAAATATAACCTAAATATAGAATTTTAATGAAGTCGGGTAAATAAAATTCTTCGAGCGTTTAGCGTAATTTTGAATTTGAAATAGGTACTCGGCTCCTATTTGTTTAGTATCATAATTACATACTAATGTGAATTTACTTAGGTATTTTATATCACGTAATGAAATTCAAGAGCTCTAGATATCTGTTATTTCAATGAAATGAGAACATTTGCTTTGCGTTTACGTTATTTGCCTACAAAAAATGTTGAAGAATTTCGAAAGAAAGGTCATCGGGCGGAATCCGACCCGGTCACGGACATGAATGAAAATGGTCTTAAATGAAAGCGCATAATTCACTTAATAATATACAAAAATATTTTTTTTGTAATCCATGGGAAAACAAAGTTATAACCAAAAATATATTTATACAAAAAATCTCCGTTCGTTATCTTTCCTCTTAATTTGTACGTTTTCAGATTATCTTTTGTTTTTTATCGACTAGATACATAGTTTACAAGCCACTCAACCTGATTTTTACAGTTTGTTTGGAATATCTTTGTTAATAAACGTATTTGATCCCTGTTACATCGCAGAAAACACATACTTTCAGAATTGTTTTTAGAAAGATATCGGAACCACCTAGTGTTATTCACTAGTTAACCTACCTCGTGTGGTACAATAAATAACACCACACCGGTAATTTTTACATTCATTTTCAATAAACTTTATTAGGCATCAAACACTTGACAAAAATGCACTTACCCTAAGATACATTAACTCAAGAATTTGTGTATAATGTAATGTAATGCATTTTTTTTAATAAACCTCGTGAGATTGAATCGAACATTTAAACTGTCAAGGTAATAATTATTGTCTTGCCAGCTCACTGAAGAAGCTTTATAGCATAGATAATAGTGGAGGCAAGACTACAAATATCTAAGTTAAGACTACTGTCGGGCACGCCGCAATCGTGGTGATAAGACCCCTCTTTGAGAAGTGGCTGGAAAGGCGTCACGGCGTCCTGACCTACCGCATGACGCAGGTCCTCACCGGACACGGAAGTTTCGGGAATTCCCGAAACCAGGCGTTTCTGAGGGAAGAAACGCCTGGGTGTCACCACTGCGAAGATCGCCCGGAGGACACATTGGAGCATACGGTGCAGGACTGCCCCTCTTGGGCAGAGCACCACCGTGTCCTCACGGCAGCGATAGGCGGAGACCACTCGCGCCCGGCATTGGTCGAGGCCATGCTGCGGGGCGAAACGGAGTGGGTAGCGGTCGCCTCCTTCTGCGAAGCAGTTATGCTCGTGAAGGAGGAGGCGGGCCGTGAGAGTGAGAGGACAGCGTCCTCCCTCCGCCCCAGCCGCAGTGGTAGACGCCCACGGCGTCGGACGTCGCAAGACGATCTCCGGTCATCGTAGGCGCGGGCATGCGGGCGGCGAGTAATGGGCAACTCGCCGCCTGACAATGGACCATGCCCGGGTCGACGGCGCGTTGTGTTCCACGCGCGCCTCAAAGAGCGTCAGCAAGATGACGGAAAAGCCTGCCGGGGTGGCGGGACTTATTCCATTACCGTGACCCTGGAACGTAAAGGGCTAATGAAGGACACCGTGGATTTTAGTCAGTACAAGTCTGACAGTCCCTCCCGCCCTCACGATTCATTTGATGATTTTACCACGCTAAAAAAAAAGTTTTGACTACTGTGGTCGAACGTTATCTTTTCCACGGTGTCTTTCAATAGCCCTTTACGTTCCGGAGCCACGGTTACCCGATAGTCCCGCGATCTCGGCAGTCTTTGACCCTCAAAGGGGGCCCGCCTTCCTTCATATTGCTGACAGCTCTTTGAGACCTGGGCATGTTCAGTGGTCGGACAGCGAGTTGCGCATTACTCGCCGTCCGCATGCCCGCGCCTACGATGGCCGCAAAACGTCCCGCGATGTCCGTCGCCGTGGGCGTCTTCCGAGGCGGCTGGGTCGTGAGGTGGACGCTGTCCTCTCCTTCACGCGTCCCGCCTCCTCCTTCGTTAGCATGACTGCTTCGCAGAAGGAGGCGACCGCTTCCCAGTCCGTCTCGCCCCGCAGCATGGCCTCAACCAATGCCGGGGGCGAGAGGTCGCCGCATATCGCCTCAGTGCGGTACTCTGCCCAAACGCGGCACCGTATGCTCCACCATATCCTCCGAGCGGTGGACGGAAATCGCTCCAGGAATTCCAACGCCCTGGGCGATTTACGCGGAGGCTGGGGCTGAATTGGTGGATGTCCTCTCCCTCGCGCGTTCCGCCTCTTCCTTAGCCAACATTAGGTAAAGCTTCACGGGGTCGCGGGACTGTCTCATCAGGTAACCTTGACCATGGAACGTAAAGGGCTATTAAAGGATCACCGTGGATTTTAGTCAGTACGTGTCTGACAGTCCCTTCCGTCCCGCCCTGGGTGGGAGGACTCATTTGATGATTTTACCACGATAAAAAAAAAGTTAAGCTTCACAAAAGAAGGTGAATGACTGCTTCCCATTTCCCCTCACCCAGCAGAATGGATTGAACTAGCGCCGGGCGCGAGAATTTGCCACTGCCAATAGTGCACATGATTGTTCTCCTTCTAAGCCGGGTAGACCTTCATGTCCACCTTCCTCCTTCGCATTTTTTAAAGGCATATTAACATTTTAATATTAGATCGGAGATTATATTATATGGTTAGTCGATTACCGGTTCAATTCCTTTAATTGAATAATGTGATAATATTCCACATGTGCTAACATCTAGATTCTAGGAGGAGAATTGAACAATTGACGACGCAGATGCCAATAATTCACGGTTAATTACAATGTGTCGATGGTTAATAGAGGTCAGAAATGATCGATTTCAAGAAGATTATAATATACCTAATTATTTCGACGCCCTATATATATATCGATTTGTTGTTGGTATATCCTGCGCTATACTGCGAAACTGCGTTGATTACGCCGAATAAATATTGTAAAATATGAATACATATTTAAGATCAATTTTCTCAAAATTCCCTCATCCCACAAGAATGCGACCCTTACCATGATAAAGAAGACACATTTAGCTATATATCCTTACATTTTCATTTATGTCCGCCGTGGGTTTTTTTCCCATACATTTCGCCCGTTTACCTTTCTTACAAAAACTGTTTCTGTTACTTTCATTCTGAATACCTACGACCTACGTCCTTAGCAAGTCAAAGTGTCAAAGGAGCGGGCATGCGGGCGGCGAGTAAAGGGCAACTCGCTGCCCGACCATGGACCATGCCCGGGTCGACGGCGCGTTGTGTTCCACGCGCGCCTCAAAGAGCGTCAGCATAAAGACGGGGCCCCATCTCTAGAGGGCCAAAGCCTGCCGGGGTCGCGGGACTTATCTCATTACCGTGACCCCGGAACATAAAGGGCTATTGAAGGACACCGTGGATTTTAGTCAGTACAAGTCTGACAGTTCCTTCCGCCCTGCCCGGGGTGGGAGGACTCATTTGATGATTTTACCACGCAAAAAAAAAAGAAAAAGTGTCAAGTGTCATATTGCTCTAAGAACTGATAACCGATGGAGAAAAAAACCTGATGATGCAGGGTATGCAGGCTCCCACCTAGGTGGACCGAAGACATCGTGAGAGTCGCGGCCAGTGGATGCAAGTGGAGGCCTGTCGTTCGGTGTGGCGGTCTAAGGATGAGGCCTACTTCAGCAGTGGACGTCATCTTGACCACTCATGACCTGCGGAAAATTCGTCGTACTACATTTTTAATGCAATTTGATGTAATGACATAGACCACGTGACACGTCAAAAGAACTTGAGCCATAGCGCGGACTTAACAGGTATTTCATAGCTATAAATCCTAAAACATACTCATTTCTATTTTTTAAATCATAATCAACAGTTACCAACCTCATTTTCAAAACGGATAAATGTCAAAACAGGAATGAGCTAGAGAGGGGAATATTATCCGAACCGCGGATATGGCGGATACGGCCCACAGTGTAACTTAGCGGACATCCGGGATTACGTTACTAAGCTAGTTCTGTGTACTCTAAATGTAATTTAAACGTTAATTAATTAGTTCTCGTAGCATGAAGTGAGAAGGGTTAAAGGGCAATATAAGAGCTATATTTTTGACGCTTTAAGCGACTTCTGTTATTAAATGCTAACCTAGTAGATTATTTTGAGAAAGGTGCTGCCGCAAGATTAGTGATACAATTAATATTTCAATTTATATTCTCTGTGGGAACCTTTATCGTGTCAAATAAGGAATGTTCACATTTTTCTATGGGGAATCGGTAAACCGATTCCCCGAGATCTCGTAACATCATAATCGTTTGAATCGTTGGAGACCATTAGGAGAACAGTGTATAAGACGGGGACGCGAGGTATGATGGGACATCACACACTTAGGCAAACTTAAAACAATACTAAAGTAGCGCAAGTGCCAACAGGACGCCATTTGTTAAGGGCCGCTTGCAAATGACGTCCTGATGGCGCTTACGCTACATTAGTGTTGTGTTAAGTATGCCTAAAGAGTGTATGTCCCCATTACCTACCGACTTTTTTTCCTAGATATAACATCTTCATATTCCGTATATACTTTTGGAGGCTCTTACTAATACCTTCACTCCTGAATTTCTCGACGGATTTGTCTCAAATCTAAAATCTTAAATTTACATGACAGAAACTTCACAACTGACAATCAACCCACTGACGCCCAAAGCATTTTATCTCACTCTATTCAAAGCGTCAAAATATAAACACATTTTGTCAGCTCCACATTTTTTCGTAACCTTCTATCACTCAGGGGCCAACAAGATATCTTTCAAACTCTTCCCCACAATACCGTAGTTTGTCGCTCAAGCGAGAAAAAAGGTATTGTGTTGGAACATTTAAAAGGCAATCTCGGTATCATTACGTCGTTTTAGTTACAATAGTGTTTGGACGATGGCTGGGTAACCAGCACAATGGTGCTATGTAGCCGTATCCGAGTATCCGACAGCTCGGATAATGTGTCGGATATTTTTGATGATAGGAACACAATACTTATGTTTGGAAAAGGGTGTTAATTTTTGAATTTTTGTTTTCTTATCCTTTTTTATTTTGTGTTCTTCTTTTAAATGTTAGTTATTTAGTGGTTACGCTTTAGATTTCGGTTACATTGTTATAGTTTTATTGTTTGGGCCGATAAATCGGTGACCGCGAAGTTTTTGGTTCTACTTTACGGTCACGCAATGTATATTTTTGTAAGGTAGATTTTATTGCTAAAAGTCAATATATTTACAACAGCCTCTACAATATTATATTCATAATATTTAACTAAATAGGATAACGTTGGGGTGCTAAGACAGGAAACCTCCACGTGCGCCCGTGGACTGGAGTTCCCTCTCGGATACGTCCGGGGGGAAGACCAGTTTTTCGGGCCGGTGC
Source organism: Agrotis exclamationis (assembly GCA_950005045.1). Classification (NCBI taxonomy): domain Eukaryota; kingdom Metazoa; phylum Arthropoda; class Insecta; order Lepidoptera; family Noctuidae; genus Agrotis; species Agrotis exclamationis. The sequence goes on from OX465438.1 coordinate 4,117,123, forward strand.
ACCCTGGGATGCGGGCAAAAACTCTCCTTAGGCACTATGTGCCTAAGGGGTTTCTTTGCCCGTATGCAAATAGCCTGTCGGGTGGACGCTCCAACGCGTGTCCCTCTGAACAGCAGAGGGCACAGCGGCGGAGCGGGCTTGCGGACGGTGAGTAATGGGTATGCTCGCCGTCCGACCAAGGACCAAGCCCGGGTCGGTGGCGCGTCGTGTTTCACGCGTCACCGACGACGGGGCCCCTTATGGGGCCAAATGCCTGCCGGGGTCGCGGATTTTTCTTAATCCAGGATACCGTGGCCCCGGAACGTAAAGGGCATCCGACGGAACACGGGTGGATTTTAGTCAGTAAGAGTCTGACAGTCCCTCCCGCCCCACCCAGGGCGGGAGGACTAATTTGATGATTTTGCCACCCTAAAAAAAAAAAAAAAAAAAAAAGGATAACGTTATAAGTTATAGAAGTATCAATATTTCATGGTCCATTTGAAAACCAGTGTTGGGCACTAATGTCCGACATTTGCTGAACTGGGTCTATTTGGCGCAACCGTGAGGCACTCCCTTTTGTCATTCTTGTTGAGATTTAAGTAATGTTTTCTAATAATATGATGTCTACTTATCGCATGTGTTAATAAACGTATTTATAATCTTCCTTTCTTTCAATTACTAAAGGAAACTTCTGAATTGCTTGCAAAAGTTATGTATTTTCGAGAGCAAAAACTTTGAATACTTCATATCTATACTAATATAATAAAACCTAAGAACTTGTTTGTTCAAACGCGCTAATTTCTGGAATTACCACTTGGATTTGATAGTTCTATTCTTCAGAAAGGTTTTAGACCATTTAACGTCACGCTACGACTCTTAGGAGCCTACCACAGTGGCACAGTTATTTTAAGAGTTAAGTAATGCTAGGTAAGATTCCTTTTTCTTTGATGGGTTTGTTCTACGTTAAAAGTGACAGAGACAAAGTCTACGATAGAGTGAAATCACCCAGAAGGCGTTTTTGAAGAGATTCGAGTTGTATGCGGAAACACAAACACAGGTAGTGAGTTCCATTCTTTTGCTGTGCGTTATGAGGGGTGATCGAAAGCGCTAAGTAAGAGTTGGTGGAATTGCTAATAAATACAGATTTTTCTACTCCTCCACAATTATTTTCTGATTAATTTCGTGCAGGATCCAAGACGGGTAAATTCATTCTCCGGGACACGTCGAGCTTCATTGTCTCGGCGCTTTTCTGGTGGTTGCCACTGTTGATTTTGGCTCTCAGGAGTTGCAGTGGTTTGGGAATAGTGTGGTGGGTTTGTCCCAATAAAAAAAAAAGATGGTAATTAGCAATACGTCTAGATGACCGATGATAGAAGGGGGCTGGTGGGGTGAGGTCCAAAAGTTCTTGTATTTTTTATTATGTTGCGACGACCACAAATTGATGTGAATGTGAGGGATAAGAATACACGTTTCTAAAGTTCCGGGACTGAAAGTTCCTTCTATTGCTCTCCTAATGTATCTAATATAGCCTACAGGCCCAATACAGACTCACGGCGAGAAATCCTGAGAACACTCGACCAGCCCGATGTGAAAGGTTTTTCTACGTCTGCATTACTTTACTTCACCGTGACTCTGTTTGGGCTTGTCAGACTCAAAGCGAGAAATCATGGTCAGTAGTATCCTCGAGACTAATAGAGAAAACCTCTCACCGTCACGCTTCTCGAGTGTTCTCAGGATTTCTCGCCGTGAGTAGAAAAGAAATCTCGGGGAGACTTCTCGTCGTGAGTCTCTACATAAGGAGTATTTACTGTAAGCCCCTTCGTATACAAGGCGACGAAAGTCCCGTCAAGACTTTGGTATCCAGGTGACTGTCGCAATACGAATTTAAAGAGTTTCGTACATAGGCACGCATCAATAATGGATGTCAAGTCAAAGTCGTGAGGTGTCAGAGACTTGTGTCGCTTTGTGTACGAAGGAACTAAATATGTTATTCCACGACAAATTAAGCAAGAACTCTTGACATTACGGAGACCGTAATCCCGACTAAGGCATTCCCCTTCTATGGACCAATATTAGGCAGACCCATTCTCTATGGAGATTCAACTCATTACTTTTTACATCACCATGTCGTTCATATAATGACCGACCTTATCAAAGGGAAAATGAGGGATTTTCTTATTTAAAAAAGGAATGGAACGGACCAAGAATAAAACTGTGGTTGACAGTTATTTTGGGGAGCAATTGAGGAAAACGAAAAGTAATTTTTGTTTATTTTTAAAGGATTGGTCTCTGCAACTCGTGGAGTTTATTAATGTTAAAAAAAATGTGGCAACTCCCTCTAAAAGAAGCATCTTGCCCTAGTGGGTAATACATTTTGAGGTGGGTGGGATCCACCCACCAGTGGTCCACCCCAGGCAACGGCATCACAGCTAGGACTGCTCAGTTGGCAGTGGAAGACATGCTGATAGATTTTTTGTTTTTTTTTAGCGTGTTATATATCTTCAAATGAGTCCTCCCACCCATTGTAGTCACGGTAGCTGGTTAGTCCCGCGACATACTGATAGCCTTGAGCATTCACTTGTAACAGAACATCGAGCATTCGCCGTTTTAAATTTTGTCGAACTGAACAATGAAAGCTAAACATCGCTGCAAACATTTTCAAAACCTTACTAGCAGACGTAGTCGATAGTCGCCAAAAATTTTTCTTCATGGAGATGTCACACTTGAAAGTCAGCCGCAAAAACTTTTCAAAACAAAACGCTCTCGTTTGTTTTTCTGTAATGTAACACTCGCAAGAATGCTCAAGTATATTAGCACCTCTAAGTAATATGATCTACTAATAATTATGTTAATTTAAATAACATATTATTTTCCTAATTATTGCGGTGAATGAACAAGAGATTAATTTATATCGAGTACCAAATGGAGCGATCAAATTTAATTTACCTACTACACACATCAAAAGTGTCTAGGGATCAACATATATTTTTGCAATAACTTTTCTCCTGATTGATATTAATTAAAATTTTCTTTAAGGATTCATCAAACAAAGTGTTTTCGTTTGTCACAGTAACGATAAACCAAGTCACCTTTGCATTAATAAAGAAATTTGCCATTTTCCTAATAAAGGGATTTTTGACATTTGAACCACTAACACAAAAGTTCGAAAAAAAGACTGAAATAACAGTTTTCTTTAAAATTTTATTGGGTAACTTAAACAATTAATAATCCGTGTTTCTACCGCGAACACTAACAACACAAGAACATCGGTTTGGCATACTCAAAATGAGTTCATCCAAATCACGCTGTGGAATGGCCGCCCATGTTCGTTGCAACAACAAAAAAAGGTCTTCTTGCGACTGGATACCCTCCATATTCGGCAGAGCTCTTCTCTGTAGCATATCCCATGCATGCTCAATCGGATTCAAGTCTGGCGACTGAGCAGGCCAGGGCAGGACATTGATGTTAGCTGCGGCGAGAGTCTGTCTTACAACTCTTGCGGTGTGCGGTCGTGCATTATCATGCATTAACTGAAATAAGGGACCGATTTGCACTTGTAGAGGAACGATGACGTCTGATACAATCGTCTCAGCATAAATTTGAGCGTTGAGGTTGCCTCTGATCCAAATCAACTCAGTTCTTCCGCCGATCCAAATACCCGCCCATACCATGATGGTTCCACCACTATAAGGATGGACTTCCTGGCAGGATTTTAATCGCTGTTGGCGTCCAGGGGTTCTCCAGTGTCGTATACGTCTTGTATCCGGTCTCATACCGAAACGAGACTCATCAGAAAAGCACACGAAACGCCATTGTTCTTCTGCCCAATTTCTGTGTTCAAGAGCCCATTGATATCGAATCCTACGATTGTGCATTGCTATAGGTGGTACCCGTAGCGGTCTTCGGGAATGAAGGTTCACTTCATGCAAGCGGTTTCTGACTGTTTGGTCGCTAATTAAGTTCCCTGAAGAGTGATGAAGCCTCACGGCTAACATCATGGCGGTTATTGTTGGAGCTCTTCGAGTTAAGATTTGAATGTATCGGTCTTGTCTCCGTGTGGTGCAGCGATGCCGTCCTCCATGGCGCTCAGCCACGGTACGACTGATAACACTCTGACTTGTATTCAGAGCTAAAGCCACAGTACGTTGCCGGGAACCAGCTTCTATCATTCCCACGGCTCTGAGCATTTCTTCCCTGCTTAAATGACGTCGCCGCTCCATAATAACGTTGGTTTTAATCAGTAGTAGGGAAACAGTAGCACTAATAATGTCTTCAATGCGTTGTATGTTTTTATAGGGAAAATATTGACAGCTGATTTTCATCTTTTACTCGAATTTGATTCACAGTTCCTGATTCAAATTATGAAATGCACCAAAAAGGATCCATATAAATTTATAAAATCATAAATTTATTACAAAGCCACATCTCAATCTCAAGAAATCCGCATAAAAATGCTTGATCCCTAGACACTTTTGATGTGTGTACCTTTTACCTATTTTGTATCGATAAACGTAGTCGCCATTTTGTTGACATCTCATTTAAACTTCGATGTTTGAAAGAGAAAATAGTATATGTTTGCTTTATGTTTTTTCTATGTTTGTCGTTTAAGCTAATTTATTGAGGTAACTGTTTTGGCTTTGATGTTTAAAAAAATATATATTTCCTGTATGTCTACGGTAAATTTTCCGGCTGTGAAATATACCGTTTCTTTGTAAACTACATCGATGTTATTTTATCTCAAATCTTTTACTATATTATTATCTTATGCCATTTTAAATCATCATCATAAAACTGTTTGATGGCATAATTATTATATATGAAATTTGAGAATGAACATGGATGGCAAAAACAGGTTGAGAATTAAAACATAACTGGCGAAATGTGTGTGTACTATTAGGGTACGCCTCAACCGTTAGGTGTAGTAATCCCCATAGTGTTAACTATAGGGATTACTACAATAAAACTAATTCGCTTTTTTTAGTAACAGGTAATTTTATCCAATCTAGGTAATTTTAAGGAGTGGAAAGGACTGTCAGACACGTACTGACTAAAATGAACGATGATCGTTCAAAAGCCGTTTAAAAAAAAAAACTTTGCCGGTGGGTGCGTTTACGAACATAGAAAATCATTTAGGTATACAAACACCCAGACCCGGAACAATTACTTATAGATCATACAAATATTTGTTCCGTGCGGGGTTCGAACCCGCGACACGCTACGCAGCATTCGATCGTTCATCCCTGTCATCCTGATAAGAATAACTAACTCGTTACAGTTAGTCTGTGTTATCATAATATCTTGTTACTTACGGTGCATCCACACCGCCGGTAACATTTGTGGAGCAACAAAAGGCAACACGGTAACATTCGGTAACTTTTGTGGCTCCTTGTTACTATTTGTTGTTACTCATCCACACCGCAGTAACATCCGACAACAAATGTTGCCGTGTTACTGTATGTCGAGTAACGTTGCTCGACAATCGGCAACATTGTTAGATAATGGGGGTAACATTGTTACCGAATGTTGAGCAACGTTACTCGACTTACAGTAACACGTCAACACTTAGTAACATTAAATAACATTTTGTTGGCGGATGTCACCGAGCAACATTTGGAAACGTTGAGCTACAAAATATGTTACCGGCGGTGTGGATGCACCGTTAAAGTAACAAGATATTATGGTAACACAGACCCAACTAGCATTTCCTTGTGAAGGTCAAAGACGCAATCACCAAAATCACCAGCTCCACCAAAATCAAATGCAGAACAAACAATTAACTTACTCCAACAATGCAAATCGAAGCCAATTCAACTGAACCGATTCCTTAGAAATTCGATATTCGTACCGAATTAACACGTCCCATGCAAAACGCTTCGGATTCGGTACCGGAATACAAATTGCCTATACCGTGTTACCCGGGCTAGGGATGTACCGGTCCGGGTAAGGTTGATTTATAACCGGACCAAACCGGGCGTATTTTATTGTTATTACCGTCTCGTATTGTAAGAAATTTGCAAGTGTGAATGAGATATTTTTAGAAGGTTCTTTGTATGGTGATTTCTTTGTGGAGTACGGTAGTTACATATTTATAAGCTAACAAAGTATTTGTTCTATTGTTTTTCTTGCAGTGGCTGTGTTATTTTGTTGCTGATATAAAGCATATGCGAAATCCGATAAACCAATGTCTAGTATTTTTGTATAAAGAATCCATGTTCCAAATTTCAATGCTGTAAGTATCATGAAAAATCACAAAGTTATAAGCTTGTTAAGTTACCTGGTTCTCCGTTTAAAAGTATGCCAATTTCACGGTGGTTCGGTACCACCAAGCCTCCCGCGCCTCCTAGTCCGTACCTACACTCAATTAAAACAGTTTGAAAATAGGTACCTAACTGTACGTTGAGTGTATTGTAATTAACTGGGAAAAAAAAATATAACATGATGTAAAAATTATTAGAATCGTTTCAGTTACTGATTCTGAACAAAGTATATTCAGGTTGTGCATAAATACTATAAATATTTTTAATTTCGGGTGTGCTAACACAGGAAACCTCCACGTGCGCCCGTGGACTGGAGTTCCCTCTCGGATACGTCCGTGGGGAAGACCAGTTTTTCGGGCCGGTGCACCCTGGGATGCGGGCAAAAACTCTTTGCCCGTATGCGAATAGCCTGTCGTGTGGACGCTCCAACGCGTGTCCCTCTGATTAGCAGAGGGCACAGCGGCGGAGCGGGCTTGCGGACGGTGAGTAATGGGTAGCTCGCCGTCCGACCAAGGACCAAGCCCGGGTCGGTAGCGCGTCGTGTCGTGTTTCGCGCGTGCCTTCGGGGAGTTATCAGCAAACTGACGGGGATGGGGCCAAATGCCTGCTGGGGTCGCGGGTTTTTCTTAACACAGGATACCGTGGCTCCAGAACGTAAAGGGCATCCGAAGGAACACGGGTGGATTTTAGTCAGTAAGAGTCTGACAGTCCCTTCCGCCCCACCCAGGGCGGGAGGACTCATTTGATGATTTTACCACCTAAAAAAAAAGTAGTTAATTTCGAGACGATCAGAATTTTGCCACATCGACTTCATAGCTCGGGACTTCAGACAGGTAACGGTATTCCGCTTTTTTTTTTTTTAGGGTGGCAAAATCATCAAATGAGTCCTCCCGCCCTGGGTGGGGCGGGAGGGACTGTCAGACTCTTACTGACTAAAATCCATCCGTGTTACGTCGGATGCCCTTTACGTTCCGGGGCCACGGTATCCTGGATTAAGAAAAATCCGCGACCCCGGCTGGCATTTGGCCCCACAAGGGGCCCCGTCGGTGACGCGTGAAACACGACGCGCCACCGACCCGGGCTTGGTCCTTGGTCGGAGGGCGAGCATACCCATTACTCACCGTCCGCAAGCCCGCTCCGCCGCTGTGCCCTCTGCAGTTCAGAGGGACACGCGTTGGAGCGTCCACCCGACAGGCTATTTGCATACAGGCAAAGAAACCCCTTAGGCACACAGTGCCTAAGGAGAGTTTTTGCCCGCATCCCAGGGTGCACCGGCCCGAAAAACTGGTCTTCCCCCCGGACGTATCCGAGAGGGAACTCCAGTCTACGGGCGCACGTGGAGGTTTCCTGTCTTAGCACCCCAACGGTATTCCGCTTAGTATTCAGTTGAAGTGGACGACATTCACAATACAGTTGGAGAAATGCTAGCTAGAAGGATCACTGTGAAGGCCAAAGGAGGGCTTTAAGGGGTTCCCAAAAACCCCCTGCTATTGAAGACTCCACTATAACTTTTGTATTCAACATCAGTTGAATACTTGTCTAAAAAGTGGTCAACTACAATACGACATTTTTGAACGTTGATATAAGGATTGTCTTGCAGTTAAACTTTTTATAGACAAGTGTTCAACAGATGTTTACATTTTTGTAGTAAAACGGAAACTGTTAACATTGCCTCCCATGATAAAGAAAGACTTATTTATTGCTTTAATGTCTTTATAACACTAATTAAATAAATCAGTAACGCTAATAAGTATTGCCTTTAATGTGAAAAAGTCACTACTGATTTTATTCACATTAAAAGCATAAAAAACGTACTGGACAAAAATTTAGACCTTTAGGTAACAGTTCCCGAAACTTCATAATTTTTCACCAGCTTCATAGTTCCAAGGCTTCTCAACTTCTACTTCCTCGAAAAGCAAGATCATTACCCCGTACTAAAAACTTCGGAAACTCCCTTAAATTAATAAACACATTTTATACTGTTGCACTTAATTTAGTCAGTATTTCATAAGCGGCTCAACTTTCCGTATAAACAAGGAAAAGGCCGAGTACCCACGCATATTTGCCAAACTTCTAACTTCGGCTAAAGTTAAACATTTTATTACGAAGTTCCGAAGATATTAAGTTCAGAGTTTGGGCACAAAAAGTGGAAATATTTAATCATTTTCATGTGTTCGTTCGTTTCAAAGATCGATGCGGGATCTAGTGTGCTTGCTACAAAAATAGGTGTGTTGTTTTTTTTTTTATCGTGGTAAAATCTTAAAATCCACGGTGTCCTTCAGTAGACCTTTGTGTCCCGCGACCCCGGCAGGCCTTGGCCCTCTAAAGGGGGGGCCCCGTCATTATGCTGACACGCTCTTTGAGATGCGCGTGGAAAACAACGCGCCGCCCGCATGCTCGCGCCTACGGTGGCCGGAGATCGCCTGGCGACGTCTGTCGCCGTGGGCGTCTACCACTGAGGCGTGGGTGAGGGGTGGACGCTGTCCTCTCCCTCGCGCATCGAGCCTCCTAGAAATCTAATGTAATTCAATTTCTGTCAGCAAAATGACAAAGCATGCCGGGGCCGCGGGACTAACGGGCCACACAAAAACGGTTGTGTTTCTGTTGCCTCAATGACTGTTTTGTTGATACTAAATGTTTGCCGTGTTGTCTTTGATGCCATTTGCTAATGAGAGATCAAAGTATGACAGTTGTTCCTTTTCTGAATTAATTGTTTGGGAATGAATGGAACCAAGTGCGAATGGGACCAACTGCAAACGCGGTACGAAGTGCGAAGAACCCGTTTTAATAGTACGGTTTTGATTGAATTATTGATTAATAAGAATTATTGTACCTCTGTTCTATGTGGCATCGAGGTCAATGCCGTCATGTCTTGCGTAAAGTTCACATAGAAAATGCAAATTTTGGAATAGAACCTTGCGTATGTATTACTGCTATTTACCTATTTAGTTGACTTATTATCGCTTGAACTGTTATCGATTATTTTCCGCACACCATCAGCATTTTAAATCTTCCAGATAACTGCTCGCTTCGTTTGTAATCAAATTAAATTATGTTCGTAGCGGCCCTTCCTTATTTTTTGGGGTTCTGCAGGTCTCAACTTTTTTTTTTGGAATATCTGAATAGGAAAATTGGAACTCGTTTACAAATCAATAATTTTTAAACGCATTAACGCATGCGACACGCATCTTAAAGATGATTTTTGAGGAGAATTTTTCTTTCCCCAAAAATCATCTTTAAAATGCGCGTCGCATGCGTTAATGCGTTTAAAAATAATTGATAAGTATGATAGACGCTATCTCATATACAACATTGATTTGTCTGTAATGTCAACGTGTTGGATGGAAGTAGTTAAACATTAATCCAAGAGATGGCGCCACGCTACCGTAAAGCGATCAAACGAGGAATAGAGAATTTCAGCTTGCAGGTGTGGGTTGCAATGGCCTAGTTGGTAAGGCGTCTGGAGTACTTATCCGGAAGACGCAGGTTCGAATTCTACTTGCAACAGATTTTTTCTTTCCTCAAAAATCAACTCGATTAAAATTTGTATAAATCGCTTTCAGTGTGTCTGTGCGCAGACAACTTCTAAACGGCTGTTCCATATTGGATAATTCTTTTGTTGTTGTGTTTGTTATTGTCAGGACCAGTCAGGACAATATTATAGGAAAATCCATCGGGTATGCGGGAGAACCTGTGATGTACGAGTATTTTGTTTTATTTTATCAGGAAAAGTACTCTTATATTTAAATAAGTGATGGATTGTTTTAAACCTTACCCTTACGCAGCCCGGGGTCGCGAGACTGTCTTATCAGGTGACCGTGGTACCGGAACATAAAGGGCTATTGAAGGACACCGTGGATTTTAGTCAGTACAAGTCTGACAGTACTTAATAGATGGAGAACTATTATTATTATCAGCCTATTGCTGTCCACTGTTGAACATAAGCCTCCCCCAAAGAGAGCCAACCATCCCGGTCCTGGGCAGTCCGCATCCATCCACTGCCAGCCACATTCTTCAAATCATCGACCCATCTTGCAGCAGGGAGTTCTACACTACGTTTGCCCATTCGCGGTCTCCACTCTAGCACATGTTGGTCCATCTGCCGTCTGTCCGTCTACAGACGTGGCCAGACCACTTCCACTTCAGCATGCTGATTCTACGCGCAATGTCGGTTTGATGGAGGACTGATTGTTGAATAATTTAACACGTAAAAACAACCTTACGCAGAGAGAATATTTTTTTATTTATCCCAATAAATCAATATCTTGAGTTTAATTTCTACATTAAACTTTAATCAGAAAATAACACCAAATAATTATACCATAAACTGACATCATACGGAACCCTCGACACTTTTATATCGTAAAAAAGCCGTCTGCCATGCATTCATACTCATAAATTCGACCCTCAGATATTGAGTTCATAGCTAATATTGATATTCTCAAAGCCAATTGATTAAGTTAGGAGGGTAACAGGTTTTCATCCTTATTTATATACCTATTGGATAAGTATTCACGTTGGCAGGAAGATAATTATGTTCTTTTGAAACGTTTTCTTATATTATTAGTAGGTTGTATGTGTGTCTTTTCCAGGTGTGAATGGCTCTACGAAAATATTTCGTTACTAGATACCTGTACTTATCTTTATACACCGTGACTTTTTAGTCGTCTTACAACGGCAGCCCAGTTCATATATCCAATGACTAGAACACGTTTATAATAAAAAAAATAGGGATTTATGAGATTTTAATAATTTAAAAATAAAAATATTATTCATTATTATGACGCAAGGCGTAGTTAAAAACACCCTTGTCTCATAGAAAATGGAGATGGAATGATCTGCTCAACTCGTGCGTTGAGTATACTCTGCAGTTCGATACGTATACATTTTTACAGGTTGTTTCATATTTCTAACGTACCTATTTATTAATGATAAAAATTATAATTAATGAAAAAAAAACACGCCTAGAGGTATTTTATGTCGGATACATTAAGTGGTCCTCTTTTGTAAGACGACTAAAAAGTCACGGTGTATATCATTCGCGCGTGTTCTTATCGTGGTAAAATTATCAAATGAACCTAAGGCGGGGCGGGAGGGAATGACAGACTTGTACTGACTACAATCCAATAGCCCTTTGCGTTCCAGGGTCCCCGTTACGTCCAGCCTTCGGGTAAAGGAGACGCAATGTTTCTCAATTATATCCAGTTAGTTTTCATGTCAATGGTATCTGAATCATGTTCCTAAACAACGTGGGCCTAATGATCAATCAATTAACTTTCCTAATGGTCGGACAAGTAACCAATATAGCTGTTCAAATCTATTATTTTCGATCAAGAATCGATGAGAAGCCTCCGGGCATTATCAGTCTTTTGATGGCCGACCGACGTACCTATTCCATTTTTTCTTTTGATACAAATGCTCTAATGTAATTTTCTTCTTGTGTTTTTGTGAAACGCAAAGGGAAACTGAAGGAAAAGGAAATATGTTTTTAGGGTTCCGTAGCCAAATGGCAAAAACGGAATCCTCATAGATTCGTCATGTCTGTCTGTCTGTCTGTCTGTCCCTGTTTGTCACAGCCAATTTTTGTCGAAAGTATAAGAGCTATCCTGTTGAAACTTGGTAGAAAGATGTATTATGTGAACCGCATTAGGATTTTCACACAAAAATCAAAACAAAACAAATTTTGGGGGTGCCCCCCATACTTAGAATTGAAACTCAAAAAAAAAATTTCACCAAACCCATACGTGTGGGGTATCTATGAATAGGTCTTTAAAAATGATATTGAGGTTACTAACATCATTTTTTTCTTAACTGAACAGTTTGCGCGAGAGACACTTCCAAAGTGGTAAAAAGTGTGTACCCCCCCCCCGTAACTTCTAAAATAAGAGAATGATAAAACTAAAAAAAATATATAATGTAGACCTCAACCAAAACTACCAACGAAAATTAGTTTGGATGAGATACAGTTAGCAGTTTTTGAGATATAGTACATTTTCAAAAACCGCAAATATAACTTTGCCATTCATACAAATACTATGAAAAACAAAGTTATTTTTATTGTTTGTGTATATTACTTACTAATCTCAATATAATTATATCTCTAATCTATGCTTGCTGCTACGGAGCCCTTCATGGGCGAGTCCAACTCGCACTCGGCCGGTTTTTTTTAAACCTTGCCTCACTCTATGAATGTCTCTTGTGTCACGGATGCGCTTCCATATTAGAAACTCACAAAAACCAAAATCGTAGGTCATACAAATATTTGTTGTGTACGGAAATCGAACCCGCGACATGCTGCGCAGCAGTCGAGTGCTCAGTAACCGCGCCAAATGGTCTCGTCTAGTATTTAGTAAGTCTGACAGTTCGTTGGTCTGACAGTTCGTTCTCCCAAAATCATCAAATGAAATCCTTTATTTGATGCTTTTGTAGAAAAAAAAAACTTAAAAGCTATTCTCAAACAGACAGACGAAGCGAACGCGAAGTGAAGCGATTTTGTTTGTAATGTATAGAATTGGGTGAAGCCTGTCATATAGAATATCGGATCGCTTTCGCTTTTCTATATGACAGGATTCGGATCGCATTCGCTTCGCCTGTCTGTTCGACAATAGTTAAAGGACACATAATTCGCTTTTTTACAAAAAAAAATGTTTCCTAGTAATTCAACAAAGTTAACACGAAAACAAATCTCGAAACAACTACAATTAGTGTCACCTACATATAATTTAATAGACACAATTAAGCATAACTGACAATATTTACTATCACATCAATCATTCAAATTGAACTGATGACGCGACTGAGCCAAAGAGGTAATACCCTAAAAAATTAGTCATAACATAAAATATTTCCCCATTCAATCACACAATCTAAACTCAAACAAAAAAAGAACACGAATAACAACCTCAAAACAACATCAAAGTGCCAAAGGTAATGTAATATACACCGTCAAGCATTACTGACAATATTTACTGATACCAACATCGATCAAGCCGAACTGATGACGTCACTCCTGAAATTCTCGCCGTTCAACCTATCTGTCATTTAAGGTCGAATTTGGGACAACGTTTTATTTACACAGAGTAAATATACTCGAGGGAGCTTTTATGGATGGAATTTGAATGTATTTGCATGTATTAGGTGACAGGACCTTGAAATTTGGAGAAGGAAAAAAAAACTTGATAATATGACTTGATTGTCTCTGTTGACCAATGTTCTTTGTTTAGAATCTTGAATTTTGGAGACAATTTTTTTTTGTGGTAAAATCATAAAATCCCACCCAGAACGGGACGGGAGGGACTGTCAGACTTATACTGACCAAAATTCACGGTGATCCTTCAATAGCCCTTTACGTTCCAGAGTCTCAATTATCTGATGAGACAGTCCTGTGACCCCGGCTGGCTTTTGCCCTCTAAGGGGGGCTCCGTCAGATTGCTGACAGCTCTTTGAGACGCGCGTGGAACACTTAGTTAAAGTTGTTGGTTCTCTATTTTATATTCTGGTTTTACCCAGTAATATTAATAATATTCCACAACTATCACACAACGCCATCTAGTCCCAAGCTAAGCAGAGCTTGTGTTATGGGTACTAGACAACTGATAAACATACTTATATATTTCTAAATACATAAATGTTATAGATAAATTACACCCAGACACAGAACAAATGATCGTGCTCATCACACAAACATTTGTCCTGGGTGGGAATCGAACCCACGACCTCCGGCATAGCAGTCAGGGTCACTAACCACTAGACCAACAGGCCTGTCAATATTACATCAAACACAAAATAAAACCAAACTCATTCGGCTTTATTACAAAACGTGGTTTAACTTAGACCAAGCTTGACTTAACCACACTATTGTTAAATAAAAACGCAAGCAAAACCACGTGTCTGCCCAGCAATACCTAATTGTTCTCGTGGTCACACACCGCAGCCTTCAATTGTTTCTGAATTTGATCACCTTGTCAATCAAATTGTGGCTTTCAAATTGTCGATAATTGGAAACGAAAATTGGCTAAGGAACTTGCTGCTTCTAGTATTCAGAGACTGTGTTTCTCAATAGAATAAGGACCTTCGTACACAACGCGACGAAAGTCTTCGATACCTCACGACCTCTATCAAAATAACAGTTTAGTAATGTATTGAATAGGCGAGAAAAGCTGAAAAGGAAGCGTACGAGTCTCCATTCAAAATCGTAGTTTTCTATGGATAATGACTGTGGGTAGTCCCTTAATCTACATTAAAAAGAGAACTTTCCCAATCAATCTCTTAGGCGAAAACGCAAGCAAACCCAGGGGGCGTGAAAATGTATTGATATGGAACATGTTGATTCACTTCGCCGTGCGATCTCTGATTACAATGTAACGTTGGGGAAATAGAGGTTACTAGTTGTTCTCGATTTGAACTCCCCTTACTTTTATTTACTCTTTTAAACTAAACCAGTATTTTTCATTGGGATTTTTTGATCGGATTTGATTTCGAAGAATAATAAGTAAATGAGATTATTATGTTGCCAGCGGATTCGCACGTGTGTAAAGCCTCCTGCAGACACACGCGATTAATCGCGCGGGGCGACATGTCGCGGTCCATTCGCAGTATTTTTAGAGTGGAAATTAGCTTGGCTCGTTGTCACAGCGCGATTAATCGCGTGTGTCTGCAGGAGGCTTAACTCTTAAATTATTCCATGACATAAACAGTATCCTACAGTATACTATCCAAACTAAAGCTTATCTTTGAGCCAAATAGAAATCTGTTCAGCCATTCTGACGTGATTGGGTACACACATCAAAAAAAGTTTGCGATCACTTTGAACAATCGAAATCTTTTTTTTGCTACGGTAGATTATATTATGATCTCTAAAAAAACAGTTCATGTTTTTATGTATAATGGGATAGCTCTTGACCTTAGTCTAGGTCAGGAGTGACTAAGACGATGGAGCGAGCTTACCCAGAAGAAGCCTGTTCACTCTAACTTTGAAGAGATTAGGGTTGTATGCGTTCGAAAACACAAACGCAGGCAGAGAGTTCCACTGCTTCGCTGTCCGCATCGTAAAAGACGTTTGGAAACGCTTTGCGCGAATTGGTGGTATAGGAATAAGGTAAGGATTATTTATTAATTTCGAGCATGTAACAACACTAGTAGTACCCCAACGACATCCCACAACAAAAGACTTCTTCCCTGTCAGATTAGACAGAAGCGTATAAAATAGACACGTCAGGGATCGGGGAATTTCCCCGAATACCCCTCTCTTTACACCCCTTTCACCCCCCAATACATTTGTTTAGAAAAAGATATGTTCTTTGTTCGCGATGATGTTAAAGTGAATGGAACGAGATTGGATGAATGTATTTTTGTAGCTCTTCAACGGAATCTTGATTTTGGAGCTGTGAACATGAGTATATTTTTTTAAGATTTTTTTCTGCTCAATGGCTGGCATTGACACAAGTGATTTTTTTAAGCTTGGTAACATCATCAAATGAGTCCTCCCTCTCCAGAGTAGAGCGGGCTGTCAGACTCGTACTGACTAAAATCCACGGTGTCCTTCAATAGCCCTTTACGTACCGGGGTCACGGTAACTCGTTAGACTCGCGACCCCGGCAGGCTTCGGCCCTCTAAAGGAGGCCCCGTCATAATGTTGACGCTCTTTGAGGCGCGGATTGATACAAGTGAATGATAATGTCACTTAGCTTTTTCCCAACTTTATTTATGTTAAGGTCGACTTCCATCCCCATAGAGTCAAAAAGCTGCTGGGGACTGGTTATCTGGCAGACTACCGTTACTCTGGAACTGATAAAGAGGGCGGGTTTTTATTAAAAGTTTTCAGTAAAAGTCTGAGGGCCGAAACTGCGTTAAGCGGGCGACCGCGACGGTCCACGTCGCGGAGACCGATTTACGCAGTGTCGCTAGTTCATTTGAACGGTGTGCTTATATAGTCGTCTCGATGGAGAACTTAATTTATTATTACTTAGCAAAACGACGACGACTAGCAAAAAAAAACGAAAGCCAGTAAGCCCGTTTATTGAATCGAGGTTGTTGTGCGGGGAATTCGTTGTAAAGTTTAATAAATTAAGAGAAAATGATGACTCATTGTTGGATGTTTATACTTTCCTATTCTAACTTATACTTTTTTTATTTTTCCTATTATTTCATTTAAACAAATACCTACAAAAAATTTGAGACTGAGGAATTTTTCGCAGAGAGTTAAATTTATAAGCAATTTTCATGTTTTGGTAAAAAAAACAGAACTTCTCGGTTAAAAAAAATTTGGATTATTGTGCATCTATAATCTGTATCACCTACTCTCACCATATTCCAAATTTCAGCACCGGAGGAATTTTTCGAAAGTCTTCATACAAAAAAAAAATTGCTCTCTGTTTGCTCCAGTTACATGCACCGTGTATAAGCACCCTTATTGACTGAACAAGCCCGTGCGTGTTACCGCTGGCAGGCACCGCGCGTGGCCCCGCGCGTGGCACCGCGCGGACGTCCGTCGCACGGATGCGGGCCCCGTTGCGTGGCTGCGGGGCGCACCGACCCGCGACGGAAGGCCGCGCGGGTCCCCGCGCGTGGCCCCGCGACGGAGCACTTTTGTATAGAACCGCGCGGGCATCCGCTTAACGCAGTTTCGGCCCTGACAGTCCCTTTCGCTTTATCCAAGGTGAAACGACTCTGATTTTACTCATTGCAAAAAAGGGCAAAGCTAATCAGATACAGTTTTATCCCAATATTTTGTATGCAGAGCATAACTGACAACCTATAGTAACTGACCAAAAATTTTAAGTCGCGTGTACCGGTGCATCCACACCGCCGGTAACATTTGTAGCTCAACGTTTCCAAATGTTACTCGGTAACATCCGCCAACAAAATGTTATTTAATGTTACTAAGTGTTGACGTGTTACTGTAAGTCGAGTAACGTTGCTCAACATTCGGTAACATCCGCCAACAAAATGTTATTTAATGTTACTAAGTGTTGACGTGTTACTGTAAGTCGAGTAACGTTGCTCAACATTCGGTAACATCCGCCAACAAAATGTTATTTAATGTTACTAAGTGTTGACGTGTTACTGTAAGTCGAGTAACGTTGCTCAACATTCGGTAACATCCGCCAACAAAATGTTATTTAATGTTACTAAGTGTTGACGTGTTACTGTAAGTCGAGTAACGTTGCTCAACATTCGGTAACATCCGCCAACAAAATGTTATTTAATGTTACTAAGTGTTGACGTGTTACTGTAAGTCGAGTAACGTTGCTCAACATTCGGTAACATCCGCCAACAAAATGTTATTTAATGTTACTAAGTGTTGACGTGTTACTGTAAGTCGAGTAACGTTGCTCAACATTCGGTAACATCCGCCAACAAAATGTTATTTAATGTTACTAAGTGTTGACGTGTTACTGTAAGTCGAGTAACGTTGCTCAACATTCGGTAACATCCGCCAACAAAATGTTATTTAATGTTAATAAGTGTTGACGTGTTACTGTAAGTCGAGTAACGTTGCTCAGCATTCGGTAACAATGTTACCCCCATTATCTAACAATGTTACCGATTGTCGAGCAACGTTACTCGACATACAGTAACACGGCAACATTTGTTGTCGGATGTTACTAGCGGTGTGGATGAGTAACAATCAACAAATAGTAACAAGGAGCCACAAAAGTTAAAGAATGTTGCCGAATGTTACCGTGTTGCCTTTTGTTGCTCCACAAATGTTACAGGCGGTGTGGATGCACCGTACAAACAGTCAGACCCAGAAAAAGTATAATTATTATGTAATATTTTTTCCATTCGAAAATCGAACCGAAATCGTCAACCGTGAAAACCGTTATTCTATCGAGAAACACAGACTCTGCAATCGAAGCAGTATTATTCTACCATAATGCTTGATCGGAAAGTTCCTTAGTCAATTTTCGTTTCCAATTATCGACAATTTGAAAGCCACAATTCGGTTGACAAGGTGATCAAATTCAGAAACAATTGACGGCTGCGGTGTGTGACCACGGGAACAATTAGGTATTGATGAACAGACACGTGGTTTTGCTTGCGTTTGATTTAATAATAATGTGGGGAAATCATTATTTACTGTAGGTTTTAATGAGTGTTTGATCGTAAATATACATAAAAGTACACAGTTTTAATACTAAAGAATCTGTGACTAATATTCGGCCGTTCAGAGAATGCGTTCCTGACAGCTATCAGTTAGTCACTTATTTGACACTCAGTTTGGCACAAAATTATAACATTCATTGATTATTGATATAATAATGTTGTTTTAATGCTCATCAATTGTTAAAACGGTAAACAACCAGCAAAAATATTTTTATCGTAACTGCAACGCCATTAAAAAGTTACGTCGTCAGTTCAATCGCGACGTGTCAGGAACGCATTCTCTGAACGGCCGAATATTAATTTACAAAGGTATTGCTTATTTCTTAAGAAATTTGTGCCAACAGAGGGTTTGTTATGGTTTGTTCTCTAAATGAGAAAATAAGAAAAATTGACGATATTGGCGAAGAAAAATTTGTTAAATTCCAGTCACATTGGATATACCTGCATACTATTTTACACGGAACAACTGCCTATCTGAGGCCTTACCACGAGCTCTTAACGCTATCCAGTTTAGGCTGTGGGAAAGAGACAGAGCTATACAAGTCGTCTAGCGCCATCTCTTTCCCACAATCTAAACTGGATCGCGTTAAGAGTTCATGGTAGGCCACCTGGTCACTTCTCTTGGAACGACTGTCAACGAAATACAAATTATAGGCAATATCAACGCTTAGTAAGTTGTTTGAGCAACATAGAAAATTCGGCATATTATAGGTCACACATCCATTAACCGGACCTCGACAACCATTGCTTAACCTAGAAGGTTCACCCGATCAGTTGTAATTTTACCCCTTCCTTACACAAACATAAAAAAAACCGGCCAAGTGCGAGTTGGACTCGCCCATGAAGGGTTCCGTAGCAGCAAGCATAGATTAGAGATATAATTATATTGAGATTAGTAAGTAATATACACAAACAATAAAAATAACTTTGTTTTTCATAGTATTTGTATGAATGGCAAAGTTATATTTGCGGTTTTTGAAAATGTACTATATCTCAAAAACTGCTAACTGTATCTCATCCAAACCAATTTTCGTTGGTAGTTTTGGTTGAGGTCTACATTATATATTTTTTTTAGTTTTATCATTCTCTTATTTTAGAAGTTACGGGGGGGGGACACACTTTTTACCACTTTGGAAGAGTCTCTCGCGCAAACTATTCAGTTTAGAAAAAAATGATGTTAGTAACCTCAATATGATTTTTAAAGACCTATTCATAGATACCCCACACGTACGGGTTTGGTGAAAAAAATTTTTTTGACTTTTAATTCTAAGTATGGGGGGCACCCCCAAAATTTGTTTTGTTTTGATTTTTGTGTGAAAATCCTAATGCGGTTCACATAATACATCTTTCTACCAAGTTTCAACAGGATAGCTCTTATACTTCCGACAAAAAGTGGCTGTGACATACACGGACAGACAGACAGACATGACGAATCTATAAGGGTTCCGTTTTTGCCATTTGGCTACGGAACCCTAAAAAAGAACTGAAATAATATTTCACACACTCTAATAGAACAGTAGTAACACCCCGGATAGAGTTCCTATCATGATGCCATTTCACTCTAATGCCCGAAGCCATTGCCGAGAGAACACGAAGCTACTTCGTATAACTGTACCAACGTCTGTAACGACCATTGGAAAACGCTTAAGATTGGAAATTATTCTATTGTCATTCAATGTATAGAATAGTATATAGAAGTTACAGAGTTACATGACTGTTTTGGAGTATTAAAACCCACGAAGAACTGATGGTTGATGAGGCCGTAAAGTTATCGAATTTGAGATGGGTAACTAGCCGAAATTTCAATAGCTTATCTAACCGGCTATTTGTGGTGTAATAGCCAGCTAGCTAACCAGCTATTTGGCTACTTGGCTATTGAACAATAGCGTTTAGTAACTAGCGGCGCAACGAAGCGGCGCCACCGGTGTAGCTAGGTAGGACTTAAATAACGCAACATCAACTGTCCGATCTGAATTCGATCCTAAAGCAAAAAGAAATGATTTCCTCTCTGAGGTCACAATAACCAAAATACTAACTATCAAATTTTTATTTATTTTAAACCTGACGGTAACTAACCAGCTTTCTAATCATCGTAATTCATAAGTTCGTTCATTAAACGAACGAAATTACTAAGTATGATGCTCTTTCTTTGTCTAATTATTTTGTGAATATTGTGAGAAAAAAAAAGATCGACGATACCAATGAAGATCGTACACGCGTAGCGTAGTGAGCGCGCACACAGCTAGATATCGGCTATTTTGGCTACTTTAGCTACCCGGCTACTGAATACCGGGATGGCTATAAAACGTAGCAGTTAGCTATACTCCGTGGCGGCTACGCGGCCACGAGCGGTTACGCGGCTTTATTATAACCTGTCAGTTATCTAGCCAACCAGTAGCCGATAGCTAGCTATCGTGTTGACGGATATCATAGCCGTGGCTATTTTTCTCATAGCCGGTATTTGGCTAGTTATGGCTATAGCTACCCATCGCTATATCGAATAGAGGCCACGCGACCACCGGCTAGCGGAGCGTGAGACGTCCACCTTCAAGGTGGACAGGATAGTATCTGATGAAAATCACAGGATCGCGCTGGATGCTAGCCCCTTCCAACCGGTCCTGTTGGAAATCTATGGGGAGGCCTATGTTCAGCAGTTGACGTCCTACGGCTGATATGAAGATGATGAAAGCCCACTTACACGCTATAAAAAATTGTCTACTTGAGGAAGAAACGTTCTTGAGTGGAGAACAGAACCGAAAGACCCAACACAGGCCTCCCACTAGGTGGACCGACATCGTGAAAGTCGCGGGCAACCGATGTATTCAAGAGGCGTATTGTCGTTCGGCGTGGCAGTTTCAGGGGGAGGCCGATATTTAGGAGTGCACGCCTTACTTTGCGATATTTGTGTAATCAGCTGAATTCATTGTTCATCAATAGCAAGATGACGAGAGTTTTTAATATGTAACATCTTTATTATCGCTTCTGTGGGAGTGATTTCGTGAAGAGAGAGGGTGTGGGCCCAGTGCGGGTTGGTTGATGTTTTCTCATTCCTACCGAACGAAATTTTCTTTCATCATTTTGAGAACAGTGGTGCTGAAATAAATTACACAAAGTAATGCGTCTGCTTGAAAACTACAGAACGGATTTGAATTTGGTACACAGATAGTTTATCACCTGGACATAGGATACTTTTTATCCCTTTATGACGTTCCCGTGGGATAAAATCTGAGTTACAGGTGGACGAAGCCGCTGACAATATAGTTCATAATATTAACTGGTGAAATGAAACGGAATGTCACTCAGTAATATCTCTCTTACTCACTGGAAAAAATATAGTTAGTTCCTTTCAAATACCTTAAGCGAAATACACTAAATTACCCCAAAGAGCTACTCTCAACAAAAAAAGAAAAAATCCTAAAATATAATTTCATAATCAAAATTGATGGCGTCATTATTCCGTCGATACAATTACGACGGACTCCGGAAGCGGCAATACGCTTCGCTACGACGTTCCGTATTACCCCATTTGGCGTATTTGGCGTATTGGAGCCGGGTCTGCGTTTCATTATGAAAGTCTATGGCCTGATGAAACGTAATAATTACTTTGGAATTGGACAGTTGATGAGTGTTTTAGAACATTTAAATGTTCTTATTTGGGTGTTCTCGACAGCTTATTCTGGTAGATTAATGCGTATCTTTAGGGTTGTTATACACTCGCGGAACTGCTAAAAAAAGGCCACAGTGACCCTGAAACGCAAAGTGCATGTATAGGAACAGGGTTGCAGGATCCGACCGCAGGAGGCTCCCAATTAGGGTTGCGAGACTGTCTTATAAATGCACTGTGTCCTTGGAACACAAGAGGCATGTGAAGGAACACAGTGGGTGGTAGTCAGTGCGATTCTGACAGTCCTTTCCACTCCAACTAGGGCAGGAGGACTCATTTGATAATTTTATCAACTCAAAAGAACAAAAAGTTTGTCTGTTTACCGAGTCGAATTAACATTTTTCCTTTCTTTCTATATGTGTAGCAACCCTAGTCAGTTTTTATTTTCTATGTGAAATACTGGTGTTCAACTGGTTCGCAGAAGCACAGAAAAAGAGCTCCTAGTTAGAATTTGAGAAGGTAATCCTCTTCTTTGATGACCAGGTATAAGCATGATCACCTTAGTCAATGAAACACTAACTTTAATATTGTAAAACGAGTCAATTATCCGGGTTGCTACCCCGGCATGGTATAAACACATTAAAAGGCTAAAAAAATATACATGAAAGTCATATCACCCGATCAGATGAAACATTCATCCAAACATCCTTTCACATCAAAAAATCTACATAAAGTGGAAATGAAAAACTCTTACTTGTTGATAGCACAGCAGTAAATAACGATATCATCCTACCATCAGTATGATTGGTCCCTGCAATACAAAAAAGCCGGCCAGGTGCGAGTCAGATTAGAACTGAAGGGTTCTGTACCACCTGTCCATTATTTTACGCTGATAAATTGAAATCGAGTAATAAAAACGACAAAACAAAATAAATAAGTCCCCTCTTTTTTTTTGTTTTAAAGTTATTTTTGTTCTTACAAATCGTTGTCATAATGCCTTAGCAGTGAACACTGAGTGGAATCTTTATTTATTTACGACCAAAATATTATACAGCTGCAGTGTGACAGACAGACGGATAAATGAATAAACATTGGAGTTTCAATAACTTTATAGAATAAAGGCATTTACTTCAGTCAACCAAGGACTGTTACCATAACACATTTTAGAGAATAACTTAAATATCTACTAAATACGCTGATTATACTCAGTAAAACATTCATTACAAAGGCACTAGCACGAATTCTACGTATTTTAAATAAAGTATAATGACGAAATTGTATGCAAAATTAAAAAGTGCCTCTAGTGTACGAACGAGAAACTCATTTTATCCATCACCGTCAAAGTCCCAGTTTACTATACGTCACATAAACGTGAAAACTCGTGATAAGGCCTCAGTAATATTCTGTTGGCACCCTTTGTATAAGGGACCCTAAATATAGCACCGATATGGTCGAACGCTATCGAAAATTAATTTCCAATATGGAGAGTGTTTCGGTATACCTTTGACAATCGATTAATGGAGATAGTAGATCGGTGGTTATTTGAAAATGGGTCGTAAAAGCATTTTGTTACTTTCAGGATGTTTTTAGCGATAACACAGATGCATTTCTCTTCCTCTGGTAACGTCGTTAATATTCGCTGTAAAATTTAAAATTTCAAAAATATTTTAAAGTCATTCCTGAAAATAAAAAAAAATACTTTTTGAAAAAAAGGGAACCGACTTCAAAACCAAACACAAAAAACTATAAAATAACTTTTCTTTCGGAAGTCGGTGGCTTTTTTTTTATTTCATTGACTATGGCCACCGACTTCCGAAAGAAAAGTTATTTTATAGTTTTTTGTGTTTGGTTTTGATGTCGGTTCCCTTTTTTTCAAAAAGGTTTTTGTTTTTCCCTTTTTATTAGTTTAGATATTCAAAAAAAAAATCGACATTGAAAATCTACGATCCTAGTAAGCAACAAAAACGGATCTATGCGGGCAACTTCACTAGAGATAGAGATATCCATTATTGTTATATACTAAAACCTTCCCCAGAATGTAACGAACACTTTTCTGAAAACCGCATCAAAATCCGATCAGCCAAACGCGAGATAATCGCGGACAAACATACAAACATACATACAAGTCGAACTGAGAACCTACTTTTTTTTTGAAGTCGGTTAAAAAAAATTTTTGCCGAATAACGTGGACTGAAATATTCTCTCACACGCTTCTAAAATTCATTGTTAGAACAAATTGTTACATAGTTAATGCAAGTGTGATCAGAGATAAATAACCTCACAAAATTATCTGACGTCAAAAATTCTTACGTACAATAATTCATTTTGACGACAAATTGAAGAATTCACAGTTGACACACTTACGACGTCTGTATGTACATACATTGTACATAACAAAGATAATATACTACTATTACTTGTTTATACAGTTAGATATACTCGTATATAACGTACATAAACACAATGATAATCATTTACTTCGCACTAACATTAAACTAATCACACTAAAACTTTGGTTATTTAGGGTTGCCAGACATTTGGATCTACATCTACATCATCAGCTGTATTAATTTTCATTTGATTACGAAGAACAAACATGTACTGTGTGATGAGGAATTCAAAGTACTGGGTCGACACAGTTTTTAAATCAACTTCAAGGAAGGAGGATCTCAATTATGGTAGCCATACACCATACTGCCTATTGTCCAATCGGTATGACGCTGCCGATTGGATCAGTTAGAACTGTCATTTAATTGGTTCTATGAATTTTTTATTGTGTAGGTACTTGGACGATGTTATTATCGGTACTACGGATTACGTACATGACAAGAATTTGGGTTGAATATTTTAACTAAAAAGGGCAATATGGTAGTTTTTGAAGCTGGTTAGTTTTTTTTTTATTATTAACACTGGGGTCACTCTTGGTCTCAATCTTGCCCAAAGGCACCCAGAAGGAACTGAAACCCTTGCACACTGACGGGACACATTTAAAACTGTCCTGTTTCCGACAGGATTTAATCACGAGCCAAGCGGCCCTGATGAGGCCTACCACTATCAGTGAGATCGCTAACCCGTCACCACAAGTCATAGGTAGCCTATGCTGCTGTTTCCCAGGGTAGACCCCTCGGAGTTGTTAATATAAGATCTCATAATAACGGGCCCCCCCTCTAGAGGTCGACCCCGGCAGGCTGCGGCTGCGGGGGTCACGGCAGTTATCGAATTACCGTGACCCTAGAACGTAAAGGGCTGTTGAAGGACAGCGTGGATTTTAGTAAGTACGAGCCTGACAGTCCCTCCCGCCCTGCGGGGAAAAAGAGATAAAAAAAATGAAGGTGATAAGTACAGAAATAAAAAATAAATAACTTTGAAACATTTAACAGCTTTTTAAAGAAAAACTGTCAACCCTAATGTCCGCCATAGCTCTACACGTACGAATTCTCACACTAATTTATTTTCTCAAACAAGCGACGGCATTAATTACGAAGTACGAGTAAATCAAGATATATTTGTATTAAAATAACGTTTGCGTCTCATTTGGTGTAATGAAGTGCGGGGTTTTGTCCTGAAAATGATTTTAAATAACAAATTAAAGTTGGGAATGCGTGGTTCGCAAACTGATGCAGGTGCACTAAATGTGATATTAGTATTTTCGAAAAAATTCCTTATAAAATCCATTCATTTTCTTCATGTTTTTCTCTTCCTCTCCATCAAGTACATTCATACCCTTAAATCTGTAGTACACTGACCTCAAAAAGTTAAACATTGGTTGAACACTTGTCTAAAAAAAGTCAAATGGCGTTTTGCAGTTGACACTTTTTTAGGGTTCCGTAGCCAAATGGCAAAAACGGAACCCTTATAGATTCGTCATGTCTGTCCGTCCGTATGTCACAGCCCCTTTTTGTCGAAAGTATAAGAGCTATCCTGTTGAAACTTGGTAGGTAGATGTATTATTTGAACTGCATTAGGATTTTTACACAAAAATAAAAATAAAACAAATTTTGGGGGTGCCCCCCATACTTAGAATTGAAACTCAAATTTTTTTTTTTCACCAAACCCATACGTTGGGGTATCTATGGATAGGTCTTTAAAAATTATATTGAGGTTACTAACATTATTTTTTTCTAAACTGAACAGTTTACACGAGAGACACTTCCAAAGTGGTAAAACGTGTGTCCCCCCCCCTGTAACTTCTAAAATAAGAGAATAGTAAAACTAAGAAAAATACATAATGTAGACCTCAACAAAACTTC
Organism: Agrotis exclamationis; assembly: GCA_950005045.1. Taxonomy (NCBI): domain Eukaryota; kingdom Metazoa; phylum Arthropoda; class Insecta; order Lepidoptera; family Noctuidae; genus Agrotis; species Agrotis exclamationis. The sequence goes on from OX465438.1 coordinate 4,143,321, forward strand.
CAATAAAAATTGGTTTGGATGAGATACAGTTAGCAGTTTTTGAGATATAGTACATTTTCAAAAACCGCAAATATGACTTTGCCATTCATACAAACACAATGAAAAACAAAGTTATTTTTATTGTTTGTGTATATTACTTACTAATCTCAATATAATTATATCCCTAATCTATGCTTGCTGCTACGGAACCCTTCATGGGCGAGTCCAACTCGCACTTGGCCGGTTTTTTAGACAAGTGTTCAACCAATGTTTTTTTCAATAGAATGAGGTGGAACATTTATTGTAAGTTGTGACAACTATTAACACAAATATTGACATAAAACTAAAATATTTACATAAATGTTTAACTTTATGTCATAAGACGAACAGTGTTTTATTCCATATCACCCCTATCGTCATTACACATAGAACAACAGGTCTTAAACACGGATACACCAAGAAATTGGAATGATTCCAAAATGCAAGCAATCGGCCTGAGCTTCACAAATAGCTGCTGCATTTAATATCCAGTTTATTTACAAACATAACATTATTATTTGGAATAGTTCCACAAGTCTGTTGTTATAGGTAATAAAGAATCGTTGGGCTAATTCAGTTAATCTTTAGTTTTTCCCACGTTTTTATACACTCACTTTTCTTGTTTGTTTTTTGTTTGTTTATTTGTTTGTTTGTTTGTTTGTCGTTCCGGTTGGACTTTTGCAACTCAATTTTGAGGCACTTTCCAATAAGCTAGCAGGCTGAAATTTTGTACACGCTTTGAGTTCTGATGACAATACATGACCAGCTAAGAAACGTCATAACAAATCCAATATGGCGGCCTCCCCAAGATGGCGGACTAGCTGTTTGAAACCCACCCCCATGATATGGGTATCAAATGAAAGGGTTTGCTGTCAGGAATACGAAAAAATAGTCACGGGACTTAAATCCAATATGGCGGACGTCCAAGATGGCAGACAGGCTATTTGAAATGCACCCCTGTGATACGGATATCAAATGAAAGGGTTTGCTATCAGGAGTACGAAAAAAATAGTCACGTGACTTAAATCCAATATGGCGGACGTCCAAGATGGTAGACTGGCTGTTTGAAATTCACCCCCGTGATATGGGTATCAAATGAAAGGGTTTTCTGTCAGGAATACGAAAAAAATAGTCATGTGACTTATGCTAGGCTAGGCTATTAATCCAATATGGCGGACGTCCAAGATGGCGGACAGGCTTTGAGGCACTTCCCGATAAGCTAGCAGGCTGAAATTTTCAGGGTAGCTTCAAACCCGATGAACAATGATAAAAATAATAAAATAATTAATAGATTTAAAAAATCTAAAAACCCACGTTTTTAAATGTCCTAAAAAGAAGAAAATAACCCTACGGGGCTGAGAGAGGGGCCACTCAAAACGTGGGGGTGTATCTTTGCAAGTTACACCTACGATCTCACGTCATGTAAATATATCCCATAAATAATCCCTTATATAATATACGCCCCCACGTTTTGAGTGGCCCCTCTCTCAGCCCCGTAGGGTTATTTTCTTCTTTTTAGGACATTTAAAAACGTGGGTTTTTAGATTTTTTAATCTATTATATAAAGATTGTCTTGTCTATGAAATGTGCTAGGGTCATCATAATAATGATGATGGAAATGCTTACGTACATATTGTCTGAGTAAACATTTCTCTGACCCCAAGGTCGGTTTCCAGTCGAACCTATGAAATCAAAATCAAAGTGTTTATTTCAAGTAGGCCAGTTACAGGCACTTTTGAATTATCATAGACAAAAATATAGTTAAACACTAAAAAGTTATGGTGCTACAGTCCCAGTCACAAGACATAAAAACTGTGAAAGTACTGTAGATGCCCATTCCAAGAAGTAGATCTCTATGGATAAGAACTGGCAAGAATCTCCATGGACACTCTTTATAGATCTCAAAAAATATTACAAAACTTTTGTTACATCATTCATTTTGAGATGGTACATTATGTGAGAACGATGTAGCAAGTTAAAAGTGTCCATATTAGAATATTAAAACAAAGACAATTCAGAAACAAAATGATCAATAATTATTAAAATAAACCGTGGCAACTAAGAGATGACCAGTCCCAACTGACAGCGCCCGTTCACGAACATGACACATGTATCAGCACCATTCAGCTCAACCATTTTGAAGGGAGCTAAATGATGTAGCTGGATATCAGTATTTTACATGGAGCGATTGCCTATCGGACCTCTACAACTCAGTAACTGGGTAATATGATACCCCATGGTAAGACTGGTTGTCAAACTCTCTGTTACAGCTTATGACTGTAACAGAGAGGTATTCAATCTCTTCTGTTCCCTCAACCTCTTTACTTTAAGATCTATTTATTGTTTTTATAATTTAAAAAAAATCATATTTCGAATTTTCATTCTGTCATTCATTCATCTTCAGTTATTTTTTGCACTACGATTTTGACCACGGCATGCGCTGCATCTCTCCTTTTCATAATATTATTATGCTATTATTTTAATTTGCATGTAATAGTTAAATAAAGTTTCCTCAGTCTTGTTTTTAAATTGCTATACATCAAGTACGTCAGTTCCAAGTCGAGCACATACCGCATCAGCGCTACTAGTTTTGTCCGGCTTCCTCTCAGAGGGCGACATCACCGTGGGAGGCACCTCAGCGGACGGCAAGACGTTCGCGGAGGCCACGTAAGAACCCCGCCTCGCTTCCGTGCTTTCCGCCAAATTCGACGGCATACCCCGGCATAGCGTTTAGCAGCATCATGGTGGACGGCCTGTTACCCCTGCTCTACTAGAAGGTGGCGCATCGCCATATGACCAATAGTAACGACTGTCAAAGATCTACAATTATCAGCCGTGACCAATGCACACGTGCATTAAGCCTCCTGCAGACACACGCGATTAATCGCGCGGGGCGACATGTCGCGGTCCATTCGCAGTATTTTTAGAGTGGAAATTAGTTTGGCTCGTTGTCGCAGCGCGATTGATCGCGTGTATCTGCAGGAGGCTTTACGAGCTTTACGAGGCACGGAAACTCGCTATGGGAGATTGTAACCCATCTACAGATCAACCTAGGCAAACGCCGCTTAACCTAGAAGATCGTCCTGAGCGGCTCTAATTACTTAGCCACGAGCTCTTCGAACTAAGACTGACTAAGTAGGCAATATTGTAGCTATAAGTTAGATATCAATACTCTTTATAATGAGATTAAAGATTTGCAATTAAATTCTCTAGAACTTACAGCAACTAATTAGCAGAGCTTTCCTCTTCTTACTAATACTTCTTTTTAATTCTGAGCGCTTTCCGCCCCGGCTGGCTTTAGCTTCCAATATTATTTCTCGGAAAGTACATTGATTTAATTACTGGTATAACTTTGTCATTCCTTGCAGTGGTTTTTTAAAGATTTGTGATCTTTGCAGTGTTTTTTGATCTTAACATTATAATTATTCTAGCTAATTTACGGACTAATTTATCTACTTAGTTTTTATCGAACAATAATTTTAATTTTATAAATTAAACATTTAGCCTCCTGCAGACACACGCGATTAATCGCGCGGGGCGACATGTCGCGGTCCATTCGCAGTATTTTTAGAGTGGAAATTAGCATGGCTCGTTGTCGCAGCGCGATTAATCGCGTGTGTCTGCAGGAGGCTTAATTATGTCAGTAAATTATTGAAAATTTGACAGTCGTTTTTCTTTTTGTTTACAGGTAAGACTGAATTTTTTTTGGATATAAATGCCGCAATCATGCAGTGCGACTTTGAAAGGTACCTAAAACTTTTTATATCAAATAGGTACTTAAACTTAACACTGTACAGAAATATATTTTTGAAGTCATGATCATTGTATTTAAATCCGCTATCTTGTTACACTTTAAACTAGGTTGACCAACAATGCTCAAACAATGTCATTCATACCAGTAAATTGAATAACATTTTTTGAGGAAAATGGGCTAGAAAAACATATACCGTCTTACCACAATTTATATAAACATCTGTTAAACGCTTGTCAAAAAAGTGTAACTGCAAAGCGACCCCTAGATCAACGTGAATTGTCAGCTTGACGTTGACAGTCTTATTAGACAAGTGTTCAACAGACGTTTATCTTTCTTGTGGTCAGACGGCAAAACTTTAATTGATTGCATTACTAAAACATTTTCCAAATTAGGTAAACGGTTTTTTAAGAATAATTGTGCCGAAATCTGGGAGACCAAACAGTGTAAACTCATTTCACGGAAACTATTGTTTCTTAAACTGTCAGTCAATCAATCATTTGATGATCATTTATTGATTTGTCCACCCGCAAAAAGGTCGTAAAAAATTTGCAGGGTCGGCAACGTGCAGGCGATACGTCTGGTGATGCCGAAACCCATATGCTGCGCGCTACGGTGACCGCGCACCATATCAAGCGGGTCGTATGCTTGTTTGTGACATTGGAATGTTTTGTTTTCGCTTGTGACTGGGACTATAGCACCATATTCTCTTTGTACTACTTCATTGTTGCCCTATAACTGACCTTTCGTGAAATAAATTAATTGATTTTGATTCTATGATTTATGAAAAAGAAAATGAATCGATGCCGTATAAATCTGACAGCTAAAAACCAGGTGGCCTATTTTTCAAACCAAATGCATTACAATTTACATAAACCAATTCTAAATATAAAAACAGCATTCCGTGTATAATAGTTGTATAAATTATAATTGACTTTGACAAAACGCTGGCAGACTTTAGATTAATAGCGAATGCGGCAAAATAACAAGAATTGTTGCTTTCTTTCACGTTTACAGTATTTCAGGCTGAAACAAATGGATTATTATTATTATTAGGTGAGACGGGGACAAATGTAGACAACTTTGAAATATATTCATTTCTTATAAAAGATGAAAGTCGGTTTCCCTTAAAACTTAAAAAAAAATGTAACCGACTTCAAAGACAACCACAAAAAAATGTTTAAAATAATCTATAAAATAACTTTTGTTTCGAAAGTCGGTGACTGTTTTTTATTTCATTGACTTTTTTGCCACCGACTTTCGAAAGAAAATTTATTTTATAGATTATTTTACACATTTTTTGTGGTTGTTTTTGAAGTCGGTTACATTTTTTTTTGATTTTTTTTTTATTTTATCCTTTTTAGTTTTAATATTCAACCCAAATTCTTGTCAAATACATAATTTACTTACATGTGCACTAGAATTTTGTAATCCGTAGCACCGGTAATAACATCGCCCATGTACACAATGAGCTAAAAATAAAAACTACTGAACCAAACTAAATGAATATTTTATGGGACCAAATAGCAGGTATACTGTATCGAACAAAAAAAGAATCATCGAAATCGGACCAGAAACCTCGGAGTAATCGGTGTAGACAATGTTGATAACTTTTTAAAATTTTCAAAAATTGCTAGTCTGATATAGATAATTTTTCAGGGGACCATTCGGGAAGTATACCCTTTCCAACAAAAAAAAGAATTTTTGAAATCGGTTGGTAAGCGACGGAGTTATGCCCGAACAAACATAAAAAAACATCCTACAAACATCCGAATTGAGAACCTCCTCCTTTTGGAAGTCGGTTAAAAAACTGGAAGAAAGAATCAATTGGGTCAATGATCAAAGGAACGAAAGAATCTGTTGACTATTGTTACCATGGAGTTTAAGAGCGTATTGCCGTCAACCAGTCACGATTCAAATTCCACGTAATAAGAAATTCTTTATTAAAAATTCAATAACAGTTTGCGCGACCCGGGAATCGAACCTGGGACCTCATGATCAGCAGTCGAGCTTGCGACTACAAGACCAATGAGTAAAACATAAAAAAAAAAACTTCAAACAAAGTTACTTACGAACGTACAACTAAACTGAAGTTTCCAAAATCATCCCCTGTTATTTTCGTCGAACCAATAACCCACTGCTCTCAAACTCGTACTCGAGCAGACAAAACTACATCAAACGGCCGCCAGCCTCCCCCCTTCCTCCACAATGGCGGGAAATAACTTTTTCCTTGTACATATAACAAATAAATGTTATATTATAACTTTCCTTGCCGCAAACTCAATTGAGTGTAAAATACTACGCCTTTGAACTCTTCCTTTGTAGTAAAAACTTTTATATTTCTCGTATGCAGTCAAAAAGCAACGTTATTGACTTAGATATAAAGGTAGTTTTGATTTTAATAGACCTATCAATGAAAACAAACTGAAAAGAGTCTTCTGGTTACAACATAAAGATCATTATGTTTTTCATAGCGTCGCAATGGTGAATTTACGATAACTGAAAGATCGCGGTTGCTTTAACTTTGTTTTCTTAGGTGAGCAATGGATACCTCTCGGTCTGATGAAAGACCAGGCTCTAGTCGATACAATGCGTAGTGCTTTACGGTGCATCCACACCGCCGGTAACATTTGTGGAGCAACAAAAGGCAACACGGTAACATTCGGCAACATTCGCTAACTTTTGTGGCTCCTTGTTACTATTTGTTGATTGTTACTCATCCACACCGCAGTAACATCCGACAACAAATGTTGCCGTGTTACTGTATGTCGAGTAACATTGCTCGACAATCGGCAACATTGTTAGATATTGGGGGTAACATTGTTACCGAATGTTGAGCAACGTTACTCGACTTACAGTAACACGTCAACACTTAGTAACATTTTGTTGGCGGATGTTACCGAGCAACATTTGGAAACGTTGAGCCACAAATGTTACCGGCGGTGTGGATGCACCGTTACGCTCATCTCATTGTGCTTTTTAGCAAACTGTTGGGGCTCAATAAGGCCAAATGCCTGTAGGTGTCTCGGGAACATCTCAATGTTTTTGCCTTATATCCTGCTGCATAAGAATCAGATTACCTTAACTCCTTATGAGTAAACAACATAATTTGCACATAATACACAAATCAGTATCAAAACAGACTAGAAACTCCTTGACATAGATATTCCGACCTATTTCCCGTATACTCTAGTTATATGGGGTACGTTTAGGGTTACCAAAATTAAAAGTTTGTAAACATTCTCCAAAAATTTGCGAAATTTTGCAAAAAATTCATGAATTTTTTCGTTTCATTTTTTGGCACTCTTAATCAACTTTTAACATATCTTAAAAAGAAAAAGAAAATTACTCAGTCTGAAAAAAAATCTATACAAAATTAAAAAAAAAATGTCCGGCTTTATTACTAGTCTGAACACTTTCAAGAGCCAATAAGCCTCATTATGTCTATTCAAAAACGGGCGGGTGCTAACCCTAGGAACATGTGAATACGCATGCGATGTGCATTCAAACGGACATCCGGTTTTGACACCGGCACGGGATATCACTGAGCCTACATCTGGGGAAAGTTGGATCGAATATTTGTTGAGAGAGATTATAATATTAAAGAGGAAATAAGGTGTGGGTTTACATTAATACGATAGGTATCATGGTAACTTTAGAATGTTAAGCTTTTAATTCGGTATAATATTATCAATTTGGTCGGTATATATTTTTTTTGTTTTTTAAGCTAATGCATAGCTTTTATCGCAGGCTTTGAGCGCGGCTCGGCGCGGTGCGAAAATCTTAACGAAAAAACCTAAGGAAAATACCTGACACCGTCGTCTAAGGTCGTTTCAGTTCGGGAGACTTCGGCAATTATAAAGGTACGGACAGACGTGCCCATAAGGGTATGGACAGACGCGAGACGTGCTCATTACTATCACGAAAGCATGCTTTTAAGGGACAGGGAGAGGGAGAAGGAGGAGAACGTTACTTGACGTTTCACTTGATTGACGTGGCTGACCATAGCCTAATTAGTACAGTAATAAATATAATAAATAAATAATTATAATTGCATAAGTTGATAAAAATACTATGCAATAGCTTTACCGCGGCAGTCCCAGAGTGCCACACGTAATTTTTTTAATGTATTTGCACCGATTACTGGAATGGAAAACCGAGAATTCTGGGTCGATTTGTGTGATTCTTTTTTTGTTTGAGTATATTTGTCGATTGGTCCAAACTTTCATTCAGTTTGGTTCAGCAGTTTTTAATAACGTTTCTACGGATTACAAATTTTTGTGACAAGATTTTGGGTTGAATATCTGAATAAAAAGGGTAAAATAAAAATAAAAAAAGAACTTTGTAGTTAGTTCATAGCATTCAGATTTTGGAACAAAGTTCCTTATCGCGCGTTGCGAAAGCTAGACGGAAAAAAATAAGACGAAAAGTTGTAACGACACTTTTTGCTATAGTAAGCTATTGTAAGGCGTACGGCGTGCGCATGTTTCTCTGTCTGTCTGTCTCTCTCTTTCTCTCTCTCTCTTATAGAAAGCAAGCCAGATATTTTCGTTTCGTCTTTCTATTTCGCATTGAACAGTGTGGTATCGCGACGATTATTTTTGTTGAGTGTATACAGTAACTTCGTTCCATCCGGGTGTCCCTTGACACCTCTCAAGTTTTTTTTTCGATTGAGTAATTTATTTTGAAACTTCCTGAGATAAAATGAACTGTAATGCATTCTAGGACAACCCTGCGATTATTTATTTGTAACAGTATATTTACGTGTTTGTGACCCCTTTTCTGACCCCTGTCTTGTTTGATGAAGACATCCTTCTTCATTTGGCTACCCTCTTCTGTTAAAGTTTTTCAATTAATCAGGCTTTTCTCGTCGTTGAATATTCTCGACACGGAACAATTCGAAGCTTAATTTATAACATTAGGTGAAGAAGGAAGGCTTTTTTTTTTTTTTTTAGCGTGGTAAAATCATCAAATGAGTCCTCCCACCCAGGGCAGGGCGGGAGGGACTGTCAGACTTGTACTGACTAAAATCCACGGTGTCCTTCAATAGCCTTTTATGTTCCGGGGTCACGGTAATGAGATAAGTCCCGCGACCCCGGCAGGCTTTGGCCCTCTTGGGCGGGGCCCCGTCATCGTGCTGACGCTCTTTGAAGCGCGCGTGGAACACAACGCGCCGTCGACCCGGGAAGAAGGAAGGCTAAGAAAGGAAATAGGAAAGATAATTTGTATTGGCATATGCCACAAATGCACACAAGATAAAAATAAAATAAATAGAAATAAATTAAACTTATATTTAAACAGCCAAGAGGCCTTATCATACATTTTTGCCGCATTTTACCGTACAGCGCACTTGTTTACGTAGTTTATTGTATAAAAAATGAAAAAGCACCTCTGGTGTACGAAGCAGAACTTTGTCCATCAAACTAACGTCAAAGTAATCGTTTACTTACTGGTACGTAAAGGGCTATTGAAGGAACACCGTGGATTTTAGTCAGTACAAGCCTGACAGTGCCTCCCGCCCCACCCTGGGGACTCATTTGACGATTTTACCACGCAAAAAAAAGGTCACAAAAACATCAAAAGTCACATTAGGGTCTCTTTTTTTTTTAAATCATTTATTTAGAGGCTTGCAGCACATTTGTACGAGGTCAGCCTCGTAAGGTAACGCATACACATTTAAAAAATAAACTAAAATACTATCTATAAACTAAAAATATTTAAAACACAACCACTACCTAATTTACATAATTACCTATATAAAAAATCACCTCTCGCCAAAATGCCGGGCACCCAGCAACCCAATGACAGAGCCTACCGACATAATCGTTCAAGGAAATAATAAAAATCATAAATGACAACAACGAAAAAGAAAAATTATAATCAACGTAGCACAGAAGGAAAAATTATAACCCTTTTTATAAAACCTTACACTTACCACAAAAGACAGTTTCATTTAAAATGAAACCCTTTAAGACCCCAAACACATTATAATGTAATAAAAAACTATTCATCAAAATGCCATTTTGGGGGTCCTAAAATACTTTGTATAACGAGGAGGATCAAGGTCTGAAACCCTTCGTTGAACATAAGGGGTTAGGGATACCCCAGCATAAAATATTTCATCAAAAATTGGGATCGCTTTGGATTTAATTTGGTAATAAAAATAGATTTGGGATAATGGTTCTTGTGTAATTATTTTAATGAAATATTTGTTTGATATTAATAGGTATTTTATTTTTTTAGCCCCGGTACATTATGGTATATTACTGATTAGGTGCGTCCCCACAAAGCGCGCAGCCTAGCGAGGCATTTTCCGCGCGAAGCAGCTCGGTTGGTGTGGACGTATCTCGGGCGAGGCAAGTGACAGCGCTGCCGCGGTCGAGCGATCGAGCGCCCGAGCCATCCAGTATCGGCTTTTGTTTTGCTCGCTTATATTGTTTCGTGTCTCGGTCGAAAAACAATATACGCGTCCACACAGAGTGAGCAGCCTCGCTTGTCAGAAGCTTCCTCGCGCAGCAAAAGCCTCGCGAGGCTGCGCGCTCTGTGTGGACGCACCTAATTAATTACTGAAAGTAATGATACATTAAATTTATTAGTCAAACTTAAAACGGGATATCCACCATGTTTGTTATTTGTATAGAGTTTCCCACATTTCGGCACTGTTACAAGTGCCATGATCACTGGTGAACTCTTCTTGTTATAAGTGTGAGTGAATATCGATCAAATTCAATCACCGATCGAATTTGTCAATCCAAGTGTTAGAGATGTCCAATCATAAGGTACCGTCATAAACAAAGAAATGAGATTTCGATTGAGATAGAATATTAATTTCGTGCCGTCGTACCTCAAAAAGTTAAACATCTGTTAAACATTTCTCTAAAAAAAGGGTAACTTTAAAACGACCCATAAATCAACATCAAATGCTATTTTGCAGTTGACAGTTTTTTTAGACAAATGTTCAACAGATATTTATCTTTCTTGTGGTTAAAACGGTTATAATGTTACATTTATTTGTAAATCTACGATTGTATTGTATTGTACAACTCCGGGAAAGAAATTATTCGATCCACCCCAGCTCCCAGAAGAAAGCCAGCAGCGCCTTCGTGTTGCCGACGATATCGTGGAGAGTACCTGGATTACCGAAGTACTTTGCCCTATATGAAGCAATCTCAGGGCAGTGTAGGAGCACATGAGCTGCTGTCTCGTCCTCCGCCATACAGGCTCTGCATAGGGGGCCAGGCAGGGTGCAAATCTACGATAGGTTTGGCTTGAATTTATAACATAACATCACGCCTGTAATCCCCGAAGGGCCAGCCAGAGGTGTTCCTTTTAGCCACATTTCACCACTTGCGTCCTATATAACAGGGAACGAACCTTTTGCCATCATCTGTAGATATACAATTATACATATCCAGACTCCATGAGTCTTTTAATGGAAAAACCCAATGACATTTTGCCTGACCTAGAAATCGATCCCGAGACCTCATATTGACTAGTATGCAATATGTGTAGAGAGCAGTGGTGGCCCGGTGGTACCGACCTCGACTTACAAGTTGTAGGTCGTGGGTTCGAACCCAGCTTGGCGCATTACTTTGTGTAATTTAATTCATCACTACTGCTCTCAAAACGATGAAGGAAAACATCGTGAGGAAACCGGCATGTCCTAGAACCAAAAAATTCGAAGACGTGGTATCTACCAACCCGCACTAGGCCCGCGAGGTGGATTATGGCCCACTCCCTCTCACAGAGAGGAGGCCTGTGTCCCAGCAGTGGAAACATTATAGGCTGATGATGATGATGAATATGTGGAAGATTAACCTTGGGAGTTCGTTTTCTTACCAATGTTTTTGACTATGGAACCTTTCACAATCTCTTCTTATTCATGGTTAACAGGGCCCCCGTAAGGTCTACTGGCGCCTGTGTGCAAAAAAGGATTTTGGCGCCCCTTAAGGCATTTTGAATTATCTTTTTTTTTACGGTAGGTCGGTCAGTGGCGTATTTTAAAATTCATCGCCCTGGGGCTGTAAAGCTTGCCGCCTCGGAACTTAAACACAAAAAAAACCAAAACTTCACACCCAGAGTTCCATACCATCTTAGAGAAAAAAAAAAAAAAAATGTAGACCACGACAAGATTAACTAACATAAGAAGGATTACTTTTGAAAAATGAGCTATCAAAAGAGAGGTCATGAAAAGCGAATGTCAACTCTAATTGAAGCGCGAGCGAAGCGAGCGCGAAATTTTTTAGCTTTTTGGAATAGGACAAGGCAATTCTTCATAGAAGAGCGAACGCAGTGAGCTCTAAAAGTTAAACGTGTCCGGACTTCAAGTTTTAATCTAAAAGTGAGATCAAATATTTGAAGTCTTTAGTACTTAAACATAATCCTATTTAAATTCTCAACTTTTAGGTATTTAACAAATTTATTTTTGATATTTTTTTTTACAATTTTTTTCTGGACCCTAGGCTTTGGCGCCCCTAATGGATGGCGCCCGTGTTCATTGCACACTTTGCACATATGGTAGCGGGGGCCCTGATGGTTAATGTTGTGTGAAAAGCCAACAGCCTGATTATGTGACTCACTAACAGTAACAATGTCCTTCATTATGCTAATTCAACTAGATAAATTACCTTGGCAAGCAGACGAGTTTTGACAAACATCCTTTTTTTTGACGTTGGATTTATTAAGCTATTGTAAGCATAGCTTTTATTGCAGGCTCTGAGCGCGGCGCGGCGCTCTGACCGAATCAAAAAATTTCCAAAAACTTAAGGAAAAAACCTGACACCACTCATCGTCTAACATCGTTTCAGTTCAGGAGACTTTGGCAATCGTAAAAATATCCGTCATAAAAACAATTTACTTTTTCGTACATTCTAAACGGCCAGCTACAAAAGGAGTTTTCACAATGAAACCCACTTAAAAAAATCTACTACAACAAAGAAGTTCTTTATTACAGTAGTGCACCACAAACATTTTAAATAAATTAAATTCTCGTTAAATATACGCGGTAGGCGATTTTATTCTTTTAAACAAAAAAAAGTTATGCAATAGCTTCACCGCGGCAGTCCGAGTGCCACATGTATTTTTTTTTCATATTTGTTTATTGTATATTGATGTCGTTTGCTCTTCTAAGTAAGCTAAATAAAAGTTTTTCTTTTGTTGGTCAAGTTATTCCTAGCCTACTAATCATTAGGACCTGGGTTATATTTCCATCCCTCGGTAGCATTTACTGGGTTCTGCACAAAGTGACAAACTATTGGGTTTTTCGTAAGGAATCACAGCAGCAGCCACAGTGTCAAGGCATTCATTACACGGGACTTAATCATAATTGGCGTAATGTGGCTGTGCTATTAGATACACCACTGCCTGACCCATCGGAGTATAAAGGCATCTTGTTTTGTAACATGTTTTTTTTTTCTTTTTTTCAAACTTGCTAATTGCGTTTTGGGTCAAAATACTGGCCAGCAATGATAAGACCTTTGTTTCCCCACTAAAAGAAAATAAAATCCCATTTTTTAAAGAGTGGCAAAAAAAATCGTATCACAAAGAAATAAAAAGCGATCGACAATCCATTATCAACGTCGAATTGCAACAGCTTGAGACATTAGCGCCTCGGATCCAACTACAAATGTTCTTGTAAAAACTATTACCATAGAGCCATTAACTTTTTTCTACGTTTAGTATTGGCTTAAGAATTCATTTCGCTTCAAATCGGTACAATTCTAAAGTCTTGTATTAATGAGTTTCTTTGTTTAAGGAAATTGAACCTTTACAATGAGTATCAGAGTATAATTTGGCTTGTAACTGGTAAGAACATTACGCTCCTAAGATAGTATTGATTTTATCTTCCGTAATAGAAAGTCGTGAGGCGATGTTATCTGTGATTATCCTGATTTCCCGTGAGCCTGTTAATATTTTCTGAGCACGTGATTTGTTGCGACATTCTCTTGCTTTTCTGGTGATCACAGAGGTGAAAATTCTATAAATGTAACTTATTTTTTCGGCTTCTCTGGAATATTATGTTTGTAATAAACAGCCTTTCCAAGAATTTCTATTTCATTTGTATAAGCAACGACCATTTATATCTAGACGCCTCATGCACGATCTGACTAACGAAAATTTTCTGTCAAGTCGCTGAGGTACCACGTAAGCGAGGGGGACGGGGTACTGCGTTCTGATTGGCTAACTCAAGGTCAGTGCGACGAGGGGACTCACAGGAGTGGTCGAAACTAATACGAACTTAAGACTTTTTTGCCTAATGTGTTGACATAAATCGGTCGCCTGTGATTAGGAGTCTAGATATAAATGGTCGTTGTGTATAAGTTACTAGATATTCCCCTTGGTTTCATTCCCGCTGCCCGGCTCCTATTGGTTGTAGCGTGTATGTTATAAAGCCTATTTTATATTCGAAATCTGTAATTTAAAACAAAGACAAAGAATCTAAAATTAAGAAGACATCATCATCTTCTTGCCCTTATCCCATTTTACTTGGGGTCGGCACAACACGTTTTTTTCTTCCATTCTCCCCTATCAGACGTCACAGTATCATTTACTCCTTTTTCATTCATAGGTATCATTCCTTAGACAATCCATCCATCTTTTCTTTGGCCTTCCTCTTCCTCTCCATCCATCAACATTCATACTCATCGCACTCCCTTAGTCACATGAGTCTCATCCCTCCTCATCACATGTTAAGACAGACGATTCCCTGTCATTTTATCTGTAACAGGCGTCACTTTCAAACTTCCCCTTATAAACTCATTCCTTACTTTATCCATTTTTGTCACTCCACACATCCATCTCAACATCCTCATCTCCGCTACATGCAATCGTTTCTCATCCATCTTTTTTAAACTTAAGAAGACATCATTTAATATAATCTAACAACAAAAAATATTTAGGTTATTCAAAGTGATTGCAAACTTTTTTGATTTGCATAATTATGTCAGTTTCTATGTTTGTAAAAGTACCCACGACACAGGAGAAATTCCATGAGGTCGAACATTGACAATTTTCCGTCCTTTAATGGTACAGTTTTTCTTTTGAGGTACGGAAAACTAAAAATATATTATTTTTATGAAAAGAAAAGCCCTAGACAAATCCACAAATTTTTCTAGTCTAGATCATCAAACCATTGTTATAAGCAACGACCATTTATAACTAGACGCCTCATGCACGATCTGACTAAAGAAAATTATTCTGTCAAGTCGCTGAGGTACGACGTAAGCGAGGGAGACGGGGTACTGCGTTCTGATTGGCTAATACTGCGTTCTGATTGGCTAACTCAAGGTCAGTGCGACACGGGGACTCACAGGAGTGGTCGAGTCACGACGGTTATAAGATTTTTTTACTTAATGTGTTGACAGACATCGGTCGCCTGTGATTAGGAGTCTAGTTATATAATATGGTCGTTGGTTATAAGTTATAGTACAGTTTCAAAATACGATTTTATTTTAGTTTCTTTCCGGAGGCTGTCATTAGGACAAATGGTGGGTCATCAAGGACGATAAAATAGAAGTACCGAGACATCGATTTGTCTCTGAGACGTTCGACCTAAAACTATTGGAGTGAGACAATTGTTGTATTATTCAAACTGTTTTTAGGTTTTTTGTCATGGCCGAAATTTATAAGCATAATACATCACGCCTGTTATGCATTAACGGTTTTTAGGGGTCCGAAGCCAAATGGAAAAAACGGAACCCTTATAGATTCGTCATGTCTGTCTGTCTGTCCGTCCGTATGTCGCAGCCACTTTTTGTCGAAAGTATAAGAGCTATCCTGTTGAAACTTTCACACAAAAATAAAAACAAAACAAATTTTGGGGTTGCCCCCCATACTTAGAATTGAAACTCAAAATTTTTTTTGTCATAAACCCATACGTGTGGGGTATCTATGATAGGTCTAGGATAGCTCTTTAAAATTATATTATTGAGGTTACTAATATCATTTTTTTCTAAACTGGACAGTTTGCACGAGAGACACTTCCAAAGTGGTAAAATGTGTGCCCCCCCTATAACTTCTAAAATAAGAGAATGATAAAACTAAAAAAAAATATATAATGTAGACCTCAACAAAAACTTCCAACGAAAATTGGTTTGGATGAGATACAGTTAGCAGTTTTTGAGATATAGTACATTTTCAAAAACCGCAAATATAACTTTGCCATTCATACAAACACTTTGAAAAACAAAGTTATTTTTATTGTTTGTGTATATTACTTACTAATCTCAATATAACTATATCCCTAATCTATGCTTACTACTACGGAACCCTTCATGGGCGAGTCCAACTCGCACTTGGCCGGTTTTTTTCAGTAGCATCTCGCAGGTCAATCTAGAGGAGGTTGTGAGCTGCTTAACCGGACTTTTCTGTGGATGCCTTAAATGACTCTAAGGCCTCAGCTCTAACAACTAAATTACTACAAACTAAGTGACCACACGCTAAGGGGGGTGCCCTTAGCGTGTGGGGATCGAACTTCGGCTTAGGGCGTCGCTGAGGGAGGACTGCAAGGGGCAGGCTGGATCTGAATTATATCATTATTTAGGGGCGAATTTAAACTCAACTCAACCACTGCGACAACCGTACATACATCCATATTTCTAAAATGTACTTCTCTCAACATAAACGAACGCTTTCTGCTATCCAAGCTGTTTCATAACTTCTAATACTTTCTCAACATTTTATATTAAAACGAAATCAATAAGATCAAAGAAAAAAAACAATTGAAAAGCGCCCCTTTTTTTACAAAACATTTAAAATCTGTCGGAATGAAATCGGAAATATATTTAATACGCAATTTTCTGAGGTGGAAGGGTTACCCAATATTCTTTGTCAGTGTATTTCCTGTTGGGGTGCCCTTTGGACTGTTTGATGAAGTTACAAATAAGTTAAGGGTTGTTTCTGAAAGGTTACAAATTGTTTTTTGGGAGCTTATTATTAAAGACGTCGGTGGCTATCCGGGTTCATTTTTAGTCGTCGAATAGGCGGTGACTAGTGGGCAAAAAAGTCAACTTTTTGAATTTGATTGAAATTAAATTTTAATCGTTTTATCATATTACTTGTTTATGATCTTGGTTTTTACTGCAGTACTAGAAACTTATGTTTTTTCTTTATTATTAGGACTATCCCGATTATTTCTTTTTTTAATGTGGTACACCGATAGTTTCTAGCCTGGACTATGTAGAAATATGCAGGAGATTCTTCATAAAATGTTAAATAAAAATAAACAACACACCCAAGAAAATTATTAACGAAAATGAACAGATCAGAATTGAAATTACTTATTTTACTTTTAAATAAAATTTACTCCAAGGCGAATAGAACAGAATTCATATCTATGAATATTTTGTGTTATATGCTGACCTTCGATACTTAGGTCAGTCTAAGGTCAATAAGGTTATCCAACTATTAACCAGAGGTTGAGTCGTTGACTAGCAATTGAGAGGTTGTGGGTTCAAATCTGGTGTTATTTAGATAGACTTTTGTTTGCAAAAGTTAATTTAGATTAGCTAAGGGACACATAAAGAAAGTTATTTATTAAATGAAACGCATTATGTTGGATTTTTATATTTTAATTAAAATAACACGAAGTTTGGAGATCGTAGACAAATATTTAAACTAGCTTTTGTCCGTGGCTTCTCTCGCGTTAATTTAGAATAAGACAATCATTTAACTTAAGTGCGGGATCGCGGGACTGTCTCATCAAGTAACCGTGACCCCGAAACGTAAAGGGCTATTGAAGGATCACTTTGGATTTTAGTCAGTACAGGTCTAACAGTACCTCTCGTCCCTCTCTGGGAGGACTCATTTGATGTTTTTAAAACGTTAAAAATAAGAAACATGCGACTCCGAGGGACACCGCATACTACCGCTAGTCTTCAATGTATAAATAAAAAAATACATGTGGCACTCGGAGACTGCCGCGGTGAAGCTATTGCATAATATTTTTTTTTTATTTTAAAAGAAAAAAATCGCCTACCGCGTACATTTAACGAGAATATAATTAATTTAAAATGTTTGTGGTGCACTATTGTAATAAAGAACTGCTTTGTTGTAGGAGAATTTTATGAGTAGGTTTCATTGTGAAAACTCCTTTTGTAGCTGGCCGTTTAGAATCAGTAAGAAAAAGTAAATTGTCTTTATGACGGATATTTTTACGATTGCCGAAGTCTCCCGAACTGAAACGACGTAAGACGATGCGTGATGTCAGGTATATTCCTTAGGTTTTTGGGAATTCGGTCGCCGCGCCGCGCCGCGCTCAGAGCCCGCGATAAAAGCTATGCAATAGCTTAAAAAATGTAGCGCTTTATTTTTCGACAAATCGTAGTGAAAAGCATGGTAATTCTTCAAGAAACTTCTCACAAAAAAATAACATGAAATTAATTTAAAACTCCAGCTCACAGCTGTAAAAATCCAGAACTTTCCTTTCAATTCTAGAATAATCTCTGTTTTCTCAGTTTTCTTAAAGTCGCGACTTCCGTTTCCTTTGATGTTTATTAGACATTTTTCTTTAGTCGAAGTTTCTGGAACAAACACGAGCATTAAGCTAGAGCTCTGGAATGTCGCCTCTCGACACCTAATTAGCAAATGTCGTTACTTTAAACTCATTTTAACTATTTTCTCTTGATGTTGATATTTTTGTTTTTATGTTTGTTTGGAAACTTTTAGAAAACCAATATTTGTATTACTATTTCAAATGCGGAAGGATGAATGGATGATTTTTACGCTTATTTGCAAAAGGTGATTGGTTTTGGATAAAACTCTTGTTGATTTTAGTAGTACAAGCTTGGATAATTTTACAAAATTAAAACCAGTGATGCCGTGGTTACAAATTAAATATTTATCTAAGCATGAGATGACGTATTCTGCAAAAAAAAAATGATTCTAATGATGGAGTACAAATTAACGGAAATGAAAGCACAGAAAAAATGTTTATAAACAAACTCAACTGAAACTATATTTATTATAATATATGTTTCTAAGCCAATAAACGTTTTTTTTTTTTTTTCATCATTAGCTGTCGAATTGAAGCTGACAATTGCATCCATTGTAAACCTGTAAGGCTGCTGCCTCGAATCTTGCGGGCAGCTGAGCGGCGGCGGCGGCGGCGCGGGAGCGACGCGGCCGTCGCAGACCCGTTCTCGAAACTAGCGGGCAGATCGCGCGTCACTATAGCCGCGTAATGTTGTGTTCGTGATTTTGTCGTCGAGATATTTGTTTTTATTCGCGAACGAAATGTCTGAACAATGGCGGCAACATCTTTTTGATTAAAATTTATTCCTAACGCTCGATTTATTGTGGGCAAAACACTACAGCGCAGGCGCGCGGGCGGTCACATTGCTTGTTGGGCTTGTCAAATTACACCGCTCGCTGCCCGCTCCCGCCCCGCTGCTGCGCCGCTGTTTTCGAGGGTCGGTCCATTTGATTAAACGCATAACATCCTGCCGCTCCCGCTACGCCGCCGCCGCCGCCCCGCTGCCCGCAAGATCCGAGGCAGCGGCCTAACTGGTGAGATGAAGGCGTAAAAATAATACGAGTATAATAGAGATACCTATACATTCTACGAATATAAGCATGATGACATTTCCCCCAGTCTCCTCCCGTCATAACATAATCTTAGAGCTCACTCATGTGGACATAGCTGTCATCTTTCATCTCGCGTCATTTATTGTAAGATCGCTCACTTTCGACCTCGGCGTCACTCGTTTTGTTTCGTATTTTATTTTTATGTAGGACGGAAAAACGGTAGTCTGAAATAGACTTTAAATGTATGTGTATTTAAGGATTGTTGTGCAGTTGGAGCTGAGCGATAGATAGCTTTTTTTTATGTAATATTTTTATTTTTACAACACTACCAATACATAGCCACCTGCACGGCGCTGTTGTTTACCTCGTTTAAATCCTAGAAGATGCAAGTGGTTTGGCAGGATGGGCAGGAAAAGAGGTGGGACATATCCTGCAGAGGCACTCCACACTGGCATGTTTTTGGAATGTGGCTAATATAAATAAGCTGGCTGAGAGCCAGAGCCCAAGCGAAATGGATGCCATATTTGGGTATCCATTTGGCCTGGGCTCTCAATCGAATGAGAGATTTCCCGACTGGCCATTGTTTACACTCAGGAGGAATATGCTCTGCTGGATTTAGAAAATCAGGAGGGGTGGGATTAATGCTTTCCCTCCACAGTTCACATCTCTCATCTGAAGCAAAATTCTATGGTTTATATTCTATGGTATAATAATAGTGGTCGTGAATAGGTGATTGGTCACCCATTATAATATCTATACTATAATACACATAGGTATTTCAGAGAGCCTGTACAGCTGTCTTTCTCAAACCTTTGACAGTCAGTCTTGTCGTCGCTAGGGCTTACCAGTAACCTAAATACTGATGAGCAATCTTTCTATCCAGAAATTCGGATGTGAAACTCATATACACTCACACCGTGTTTATTCTTAAGATAGAGAGCCCAATTCAGCAATTTTTAAAAAGTTAGCAGACGAACTAACAAACAATCGAATATCGCGTCGCGTATACAGTGTGCGACACGCCTAAACGCACATTTTTTCAATTTAGTTGTAATTCATTAGTGACTGTCGCGACAATCATTCCGCGCTGACGGGCGGATGTACTCGCGATTTATGTGTAGCGATATTTAGGTAACATAGGGATTGGTGCCATTTGTCGCGATTACGATTTTATGAATCTGAACCTATGCCACGAACATACCCTGAGACTGATGAGCATGAGGTAGCTTCAATTGCTGGGCAGGATTAAGTGTTATTGGGTTTTCTATTAGAAATTTCTCAGTAGCAGCTGCATTTATGCTCAGGGGCATTTATGCTTACCACGAGCTCTTATCGCGATCCAGTTTAGGCTGTGGAAAGAGACAGAGCTATACAAGAGGTCTAGCGCCATCGCTTTCCCACAGCCTATACTGGAGCACGTTAACAGTTCATGGTAGGCCACCAGCTGTGGTAATAGGCCCCCTAAGACTTGAATAAAGCTAGAGAAACGAGTGTGTGCTTAGGTACATCTCTGCCTAATCCTATAGAATAATACACGTGATTTCATGTTTTATAAATTTTTTTTTCTGATTAATCCAGATAGTTTTTTTTTCTGATTTAACCATAGATTTTGTACGACATGGATCCATTACTATGTTATTTATTAGACCATAGAAAACAGTTATTTATTTTGTTAGACATGACAACTATTACGAACATAGAACTAAATGGAGTCGTTGACGTGATGTATAGAATATTATTTTTTGTCAGAACTGTAATAAAAATTGATTTATTTAATAGGTTTTGAAGAACATGATGTTGATGTGTGATTTATGATGGGCCGTCATTGAAATTCTGATGTAAGAATTAAAAAAATAAATAAAGCGAAAATATATTTGATGTTATCACACGGCAAACTTTCTCCGTGGTACAGTCAGCATCAAAAGTCGATGACCACATTCTGATTTTCAAAATCACTGTACATTATAATCACCCATAAATCGCTCAACAAGATAGGCGCCAGTATTGAATGAACATCATTTAAGTTCAAAATTAACTGAACACAACTCCTCAAAGGTCACTGAACACCATTTTGTTAAAAATTGCTGATCGTTATTTAATCCGAAAACATCATTACATTCAGTTTTACAAAAGTCACTGAACAATATAAAATACTTGTTTTAGTTATCTAGTGTAATCACGACCACGTCCAAAAATAACTGAACATCATAAATAACAAAAGTCAGTGAACAATATAAAATGCTTGTTTTAGTTACCTACTGCAAAACGTCCAAAAATAACTGAACATCATAAATAACAAAAGTCAGTGAACAATATAAAATGCTTGTTTTAGTTACCTACTGCAAAACGTCCAAAAATAACTGAACATCATAAATAACAAAAGTTACTATACTATCTTCAGAGTTATACTTATATCCAATCTTGTCATATCCAAATTAAATTATTTAAAAAAAATACGTGTGCCACTCGGGGACTGCCGCGGTAAAGCTATTGCATAGCAATTAAAAAAAAAAAACCGGCCAAGAGCGAGTCGAACTCGCCCATAAAGGGTTCCGTAGCAGCAAGTAATAACATACTATAAAAGTTCTTGTAGTTGGTTCCAAATTTGAAAGGTTTACGATTTATGATGTATTAAAAAACACTCCACTCCGCTCCACTCCACTCCGCTCCACTCCACTCCACTCCGCTCCGCTCCACTCCACTCCACTCCACTCCGCTCCACTCCATTCCACTCCACTCCACTCCACTTCACTCCACTCCACTCCACTCCACTCCACTCCACTTAACTCCACTGCACTGCACTCCACTCCACTGCACTCCACTCCACTCCACTACCTATTATAGCTGTAAAAATGAAGTTGACAAACTTACATTTGCAGTTGTTCTCCGATACATTTTGTTTAGGAAAATGTTATCCCAGTACGTTTTATAAGTTGGTCAACTATTACTCGTAAACTTGTAAAGCCCACTTAGTCATGATAATTTTCTTTTAAACTTCGTTATATATACTACTATTGTAAATTTTTTCACACCCCCAAACATAACCGTTTAGCTGGTAGAGGGGGGGGACACTCGAGTAGGGCAAAAATTAGCACTTTAAAGCTTAATATTTCACAAACGAATCTTTTTATCAAAAAATTGTTGATGGAAACTACCAATATTTTTTAAAGGCCTATTTAATGATACCCCACACTAAGGGGTACGCGAGAAAAAAAAAAACATCCCCGCTTTACGTGTACAGGAGGTACCCTAAAAAAAAAATATTTTACGAGATTTTATTTTACCACTTTTTTGACGCAACAAATCCGTATATTTACACCAAATTACAGCTTTCTAGTGCTGGGCGTCTCTGAGCTAAGCTGCGGACAGACGGACGGACGGACGGACGGACATGGCGAAACTATAAGGGTTCCTTGTTGACTACGGAACCCTAAAAACAAGAAAAGAAGATTTAAAATGTTTGTGGTGCACTACGGTAATAATAGAAAAATAAATAAATTATAATGAAGATATAAGTGGGTCTTTTGTATACAGCATTCCCAGGTCTCACTTCCAAACAGGGTCAAAATTTTCAACAGGTTATGGGCCCAGCACGCTTCCACTGCGCCACTCTCCTTTGTTGTAGGAGAATTTTATAAGTAGGTTTCATTGTGGAAACCTTCTTTTGTAGCTGGCCGTTTAGAATCAGTAATCATATGCCTAGCCTTTTACAATTAAATTGGGGTCGGCTTCCAGTCAAACCAGATGCAGCTGGATATCAGTATTTTACAAAAAGCGACTGCCTGTCGGAACTCCACAACCCAGTAACTGGGTAATATCATACTCCATGGTAAGACTGGTTGTCAGACTTTAGAGCTTCTGACTAACAGTAACGACTATCAAATATCTACAAATGACAGCCGGCACCAACGGCTTTACATGCTTTCCGATGCACGGAGGAAACTCGCTATGACAGATGGTCACCCATCCACAGACCCACCTCGGCAAGCGTGGCTTTACTCGGAAAATCGGCCTGTGTGGCTGTAATTATTTAGCCACGAGCTCATCAACTAAAACTATCTGTGAAGAAAACTTCAAATCTGTCTAATAGTTTTTGGCGTGAAGGAATAACAAACAATTTACCCCGTCATTCCTACATAAACAAGTGAACATATCCAAGGAAAACATATAAATGTGTGCGTGGCGCTCATTCACACATTTATAAAAAGTGGCTTCGCTTTAAAACGTTTCGTTTTGTTTCGAACACGGAATCTGGACTTTTTTTAATCTAAGGTTACAATTGAATTAACCAAATATATGCGCATATGACGTGGAGTTGCGGATACCAGCCCGTTATACAATACACAATACAACCAAATCTCTATACATATAAGACTAATTTTCAAAATTACACAAATTCCGTTTTCTTTGGGAAACATGCATAGTTATGGGTGGGTATTTGAAAAACTGTTTACCCTTGAATGTAAAACGAATATTTATTTATAATTAATTATTACTTTGTAACGGACGTAGACCATTGCGGTTGCAATTATATATCCGCGTGGGTCGCCAGTTGTTCCGGTGACCTGTCGCCATTTCATCCATCCCGATTTGATCCGGATGCCCCTCAAGTTAAAGGGGAAAATATACAAATGCGTCATTAGACCTGTCGTATTGCATGGATCGGATTGCTGGGCTTTGAAAAAGATGGATGAGGAAAGATTACATGTAGCGGAGATGAGAATGTTGAGATAGATGTGTGGAGTGACAAGAATAGATAAAGTAAGGAATGAGTTTATAAGGGGAAGTTTGAAAGTGACGCCTGTTACAATAAAAAAAATGAAAGGGAATCGTCTGTCTTGGTATGGACATGTGATGAGGAGGTATGAGACTCCTGTGACTAAGAGAGTGATGAGTATGAATGTTGATGGATGGAGAGAAAAGGAAGGGCCGATTTTCCGAGTAAAGCCGCGCTTGCCGAGGTGGGTCTGTGGATGGGTGACCATCTGGCATAGCGAGTTTCCTCCGTGCCTCGGAAAGCATGTAAAGCCGGTGGTCCCGACTGTCATTTGTAGATATTTGACAGTCGTTACTGTTAGTCAGAAGCTCTAAAGTCTGACAACCAGTCTTACCATGGAGTATGATATTACCCAGTTACTGGATTGTGGAGGTCCGACAGGCAGTCGCTTTATATAAAATACTGATATCCAGCTGTATCTGGTTTGACTGGAAGCCGACCCCAATTTAATTGTAAAAGGCTAGGCATATGATTACTGATTCTAAACAGCCAGCTACAAAAGAAGGTTTCCACAATGAAACCTACTTATAAAATTCTCCTACAACAAAGGTATGTGGCGCAGTGGAAGCGTGCTGGGCCCATAACCTGTTAAAATTTTTGACCCAGTTTGGAAGTGAGACCTGGGAATCCTGTATACAAAAGTCCCACTTATATCTTCATTGTAATTTATTTTTCTATTTTACTGTAGTGCACCACAAACATTTTAAATAAATGATATTCTCGTTAAATATTCGCGGTAGGTGATAGTTTTTTCTTGTTTTTTTTTTTTTTAATTGCTATGCAATAGCTTTACCGCGGCAGTCCCCGAGTGGCACACGTATTTTTTTTTAATAATTTAGTTTGGATAGGACAAGATTAGATTGGACCTAGTATAGGTGTAAGGGACAGCCCTCCGCAAACTTTCAGGGCTTGCTCAGTAAACGAAACTGAACAATCTTCTACAGTTATTTTTTCGGAAATGAAAAAAAAATCAGCCTCTCCATACAAACTGTCCAATCAAGTTTATAATTTTCTATGGTGAATATGATTTTTTTTTGATTTCCTGAAAAAAAAATGTGGCAGATTGTTCAGTTTTGTCTACTGAGCAAGCCCTGAAAGTTTGCGGAGGGCTGTCCCTTACACCCAGTATTACTCTGAAGATAGTATAGTAACTTTTGTTATTTATGATGTTCAGTTATTTTTGGACGTTTTGCAGTAGGTAACTAAAATAAGCATTTTAATGTTGTTCAGTGACTTTTGTTATTTATGATGTTGAGTTATTTTTGGACGTTGCGGTGATTACACTAGATAACTAAAACAAGTATTTTATATTGTTCAGTGACTTTTGTAAAACTGAATGTAATGATGTTTTCGGATATTATAACGATCAGCTATTTTTGACAAAATGGTGTTCAGTGACCTTTGAAGAATTGTGTTCAGTTAATTTTGAACTTTAATGATGTTCATTCAATACTGGCGCCTATCTTGTTGAGCGATTTATGGGTGATTATAATGTACAGTGATTTTGAAAATCTGAATGTGGTCATCGACTTTTGATGCTGACTGTACCACAAAAAATTTTAAACGTCTGTTGAACACTTGTCTAAAACAATGTCAGATGATGTCGTTGAAATAAGGTCCGTTTTGCAGTCACCCTTTTTTTAGACAAGTTTTCAACAGATGTTTAAGTTTTTGTAGTAAGGCTGCTAGTATTTTAATTTATACAACGATAAGCTGATATAGCTTGCCCACCTGCACCTTTTTACCGTGGTAATATCATCAAGTGTGCCTTCCCACCTAGGGCGAGATGGAAGGGACCGTCAGACTTGTACTGACTGATATCCACGCCACGGTGATCCTTCAAATAGCTTTTGCGATCCAGAGTCACGGCTACCTGATAAGTCAATCCCGCGACCCTAACAGGCTTTGGCCCTCTAAGGAGTGGGCCCGGGTGGTGTGGACTAGGGTTGCCATTTCTAAAATTTGGAAAACAGGAAGAGACAGAAAACCCCGGATTTAAGAGTCCAGAACCCGGACATGAGTCGAAGTGCGCACCGTGGCAGCTGCGTCGGGAGGGGTGAAGGGACGGTAAAGTGTGCGTGTGTCGTGGGCGGCCCAAGACTTTAAATTTTTAAACCCGGAATAAAATGAAGACCCCCCGAACGCTACCCGGATGCCTTTAAAACTAGGAGAAATCCGGACGGATGGCACCCTATACACGACGCGCCGTCGACCCAGGTATGGTTCATGATTGGACGGCGAGTCACCCATTACTCACCGTCGCGTGCCCGCGATTGGGGTAGGTATAGGATAGGAAAGACAATGAAAAATATTTTACGATCTATTTTTATCTCTACCAAATAGGTATACAAAATCTGTTCAGCTGTTTAGTTATGAAAACAAACTCACCTCCCATTTTATATAATATTAGCTGAGATTAGTATGTCATAGCTTTAAATTACGAATTTGTGTGTCATGCCAGCTTTAATGGCAGAACTTCCAATCATCGGAACCCCTATGTCCATCCACTGGACATATACGTCCACAGTCACATAACAGTCACTTCTATATTATCTCTGCTGACCCACTAACTCGCTGCCAGTGCCGCCAACCACACTGGCACAGTGCCAACAAGAGTTTACGCAACAAGCACCGGGTTCGAATCCGGCTCGTACATTTGGACAGATAATAAAAAGTTTATGGGATTCCTGAGAGCGTATTGTGATTTTTTATGGGGAGAATGATGGTACTTTTCAATACTAGGTAAGTTTTATGGTGTTGCTTGGGGGTTTAACAAATGTAGGATAGTTCTTTGATAAGTTAGTAGAAATTTGCATAACGTATTGTCATACAAATAAGAGCTATTTAAATTATTTTTTACTTTAAAACTCTATCATCATCATATCAGCCGTAAGACGTCCACTGCTGAACATAGGCCTCCCCTTTAGACTTCTAATAGGACCGGTTGTAAGCGGCCTGCATCCAGCGTGATCCTGTGATCTTCATAAGATCGTCTGTCCACCTAGTGGGTGGACGTCCATACGCTGCGCTTGCCGGTGCGTGGTCTCTTGAGCTTACTAATGAGGCCTTTTTTTTTTTTTTTTTTTTTTTTTTTTTTTTTTTTTTTTTTTTAGGGTGGCAAAATCATCAAATGAGTCCTCCCGCCCTGGGTGGGGCGGAAGGGACTGTCAGACTCTTACTGACTAAAATCCACCCGTGTTCCTTCGGATGCCCTTTACGTTCCGGGGCCACGGTATCCTGGATTAAGAAAAAATCCGCGACCCCGGCAGGCATTTGGCCCCATTACGGGCCCCGTCGGTGACGCGTGAAACACGACGCGCCACCGACCCGGGCTTGGTCCTTGGTCGGACGGCGAGCTTACCCATTACTCACCGTCCGCAAGCCCGCTCCGCTGCTGTGCCCTCTGCTAATCAGAGGGACACGCATTGGAGCTTCCACCCGACAGGCTATTTGCATACGGGCAAAGAAACCCCCTTAGGCACACAGTGCCTAAGGAAGAGTTTTTGCCCGCATCCCAGGGCGCACCGGCCCGAAAAACTGGTCTTCCCCCCGGATGTATCCGAGAGGGAACTCCAGTCCGCGGACACACGTGGAGGTTACCTGTCTTAGCACCCCTACTAATGAGGCCTAAAGTAAAAGACCACGTTTCGGTGCCATAAGTCATCACTGGTAACACACATTGGTCGAAAACTCTAATATATTTTTCGCAATTTTGCGAAAAACAACACAAAAACTTTTAAAAACGTACTTTTTAAATTACTATAATGCTTTCGTACGCTCTTTATTTTTATTAGTTTTTCTAACTTTTGCAATTGTGACATCTTGTGGTAACCAAATCAAGTGATTTTATTGTCTTGTGTACTCCTAAATGAAAACCTTTTCTGCCAACAGTCACAAAATTAACTTTGAAAAATATATTAATATAAAAAAATATTACAGTCTGCTGTTTATTTATTTTTTACTCGTCGGCAACGGATTCAATAGGTATTCGTCAGAATTATAAAATATTTTAATTTTAGACGATCAGACGATCTACTAAGTGTAAAGCTGAAATATAATTCAATTTCAAATTAAGTCTATTCAATAAAATAATTCCAATCTTTAAAGTAACGAATTTTAATAAAGCGAAGTCAATATTAAAAAACTTATCTAAAATATAATTTAGATTTTTAAAAGCATCATAACAAAGCAAGACTACCAAAATTAAAAACCATTTATAAATAAGATACTTCAATAGGTGCGTCCACACAGAACGAGCAGCTTCGCGAGGCATTTGCCGCACGAAGCGAATGCCTCGCGAGGCTACTCACTCTGTGTGGACGCACCTAATGGATTTGATCGGTACCTAGTACCACTGACTTTAATAATATAGAGCAGAGTCTAATATTCATTATTTACTAGAAATGGGTTAGGTTACAACAGCGCCGTTTTCTTAGATAATTAAAAGGATGGAAAATATTAAGAAAGGCAAGCCCAGTTAGTAGGGGCTTTTGATCAGTCTCAATGTTTTCATTTCTGATAACCGACTGCAATGGGATTGGAAATAAGATCATAATCGACAAAAAAAGGCGCTTCGTGACTTTAAATCATACCTTAGTCATGAACTCGAGTTCCACACCTTACAAGTATTAAATTAAATAATTTCCCTAACTCACATACTCCTTTCTCGGGTTTGCAAACAAATGACAGTCAATTTATTTTCAAGTAAATGCGACCTCTTTTATCAAAAAGAGGTATAAAATTTGGTCTTTTGACTCTTTATACCTACCTGGTAAAGTGTTCTGAAAGGATATATGGATGGCGGGTAAGTTTTGTATGAAAATTTTACTTGGAACTAAGTTTAGATAATAGCAGCCTTACTACAAAAACTTAAACATCTGTTGAACACTTGTCTAAAAAAAGTGTGACTGCAAAACGACCCTTATTTCAACGTCACAATCTGACATTTTTTTAGACAAGTGTTTAACAGACGTTTAAAAGTTTTGTGGTACAACGGGATGTTTAACCATTCGATACTATTAACTTTTGTTATTTTAATTTTCGGTTTTATGGTCGTTCGATATTTCCATTTTCAGTGTTTTGAACATCGATATTTCAACAGTAGGTATTTTAATCTTCGATATTCAAATACGTACCCTAGCATAGATGTCGAAATAAATCTACATGAGAAGAAAAATCCAGCACAATATATTCTTTTCCAATGGAGCATACGGTGCAGGACTGCCCCGCTTGGGCAGAGCACCGCCGTGTCCTCTCGGCGGCGATAGGCGGAGACCTCTCGCGCCCGGCATTGGTCGAGGCCATGCTGCGGGGCGAGACGGAGTGGGAAGCGGTCGCCTCCTTCTGCGAAGCAGTTATGCTCGTGAAGGAGGAGGCGAGCCGCGAGAGAGAGAGGACAGCGTCCTCCCTCCACCCCAGCCGCAGTGGTAGACGCCCACGGCGTCGGACGTCGCGGGACGATCTCCGGCCACCGTAGGCGCGGGCATGCGGGCGGCGAGTAAAGGGCAACTCGCCACCCGACCATGGACCATGCCCGGGTCGACGGCGCGTTGTGTTCCACGCGCGCCTCAAGGAGTGTCAGCATGATGACGGGGCCCCCCTCTAGAGGGCCAAAGCCTGCCGGGGTCGCGGGACTTATCTCATTACCGTGACCCCGGGACATAACGGGCTATTGAAGGACACCGTGGATTTTAGTCAGTACAAGTCTGACAGTCCCTCCCGCCCTGCCTGGGGTGGGAGGACTCATTTGATGATTTTACCACGCTAAAAAAAAAAAAAAAACTTTTCTATTAAAAAAAAAAACTACAACTCTTTTAAAATTCAACAGTGTACTCCTATCTTAGGAACACAATATTACCGTTGGCGGGAAGCCAAGTAGTTTGATTCTAGGATTGAAAATAAATTATTGACCACTTAATAATACACAGAAAATACACAGTTATTACAAACATTGCTGTTGATAGGAAGACAGCGGTATTCTTAATTGGCCAGACATATGTACCGATATAGCCCACCGGATTAGCAAGCTGAAGTGGCAATGGGCCGGCCATATTGCTCGCAGAGCAGATGGCCGATGGGGTCGAAAAGTGCTAGAGTGGAGACCGCGGACTAGCAAGCGCAGCGTAGGACGTCCACCAACAAGGTGGACAGACGACCTTATAAAGGTCGCCGGAAGACGCTGGATGCAGGTCGCTTCCAACCGGTATATGTGGAGATCTAAAGGGGAGGCCTATGTTCAGCAGTGAACGTCCTATGGCTGAGATGATGATGATGATGATGAGACATATGTATACTTTTAATACGACGGAGCGGTTGCATCTGGTCGTCTACATATAGCTGGGAATGGTTGGCATTCCAAGGTACAATAATGTTTAAATCCAATTCTTACACACACTGTTGGAGATTTGAGGCGGTTTAGTACTGACAAACTTCTTTTAGCAATCATTTAAAGTAATGAAGAATAAAAAGAATGATAAATAAGTCAGGCACGTTTCCATGCAATTTTCATTCGGTGACGTGACGTGACTGATGTGTGTGAATGCACCTTAAAAAGTAGTACACAGTAGTAAATCTGGGGCCACGGTAGTGGCCCCACCAAGACGAGCCAAGCGAAGCGCAAGGGCACTACCTACCTTTTCTCGAAGTGTTTAGCAACTTACAAAAAGAACTGAAATCGCACCAAAAACATTTCATGTAAAATGTTGCGAAGACGACTACATAATATTTGGCCTGTGAAAAAGATATCAGATCTCATGTTAAGCCAAACTTCTGAATCTACACGGCCTAACTCTACCGACCCTAACTTTACAAATTCTACACTTTAGTAAAAATGTGTGGCTTGGCTGTTTCGTTGCTTCAGAAACTAAATATTCGCATCACCTTCACGACGGTAGCGAAACGGTGAAGCCATACATTTTTACTACTATTTAGAATTTGTGAAGTTAGGGTCGGTAGAGTTAGGCCGTGTAGATTCAGAAGTTTGGCTTAACATGAGATCTGATATCTTTTTCACAGGCCAAACATTATGTAGTCGTCTTGGCAACATTTTACATGAAATGTTTTTGGTGCGATCCTTTTTTCATAATATTCTACTAATATTGTAAATGTGAAAGTTTGTGAAGATGTACGGATTTTTAGTTCGATTCGTAGACACGCTGTTGGAGTTTTGACATTATGTTTAGCACTGAAAGTTGAAAATTGAATTCCAACTTTTTATGTAAACATTAATTTAAGTATTGCTTAAGTGAAATACGGAATTACGTAAAATAAGTACTTAGGAGTCTTAAAACGGTAGTAATTTTAATTGTACGTAAACTGTACTAAATGTATTAAATAATATTGAAATCTCCATATTCTGTGAAGTCATCAAAAACATGCGAATCAAGGGTGTGTCGTTACTAATTAAAATAAAAACAATAATCTTTTCACACGGAAAGTAATTAAAATTAGGTATGACTGTACCAACAATTACAGTAACTTTGCATAATCCCGGATTAAAATCGCCGTGTAATGTGAATACGGGAAATTGTAGGAAGCGAACAGTAATGGAACTGAATAAAAGTCAGTATTTTTATTCTTCACTGACTGGTGCCAGTGGTCCCGCCTGTTTGTTACTTGAAAATTATTCCACAGGAATGAAATACCGAAGAAATAATAGTGGATTACGCAACAAGGGAGTAAAGCATTCCCTTACGTCACGGGCGTATTGAATCCCGAAGCGACACTAAAGATTCTGGGGGTGAAGTTCAAGGGGGTCAAGTTTTAAGAATCCTTAGTGTAGTGAGGGATTCAAGTTAGTCCAAGACAAGGCAGCTTTACTCCCGAGGAGCGCACTCTGCTTTTCACACCTACTCATCATCATCATCATCTCAGCCATAGGACGTCCACTGCTGAACATAGGCCTCCCCATTAGATCTCCACATATACCGGTTGGAAGCGACCTGCATCCAGCGTCTTCCGGCGACCTTTATAAGGCCTCGTTGTGGACGTCCTACGCTGCTATTGCTAATCCGCGGTCTCCTCACACCTACTGCGAGGAAATAAATTCGATTTTTGAAATTTGATGTTGGACGATAACCTTCGAACGTGAAGTTGCACCACTGCAAGCGATCAGCTGTTGCGGTCACCGGCCGCCATTACTGCTACAACTCCTTGGTAAAAGTTTTCATAGGTACTGCTTTAATTGATGTTCCAAATTCAAATCACATTATTCCCACGGATTCGCATATTATTAGACTAAAAATAATATTGAAAAAATACTCCTTGACGGTAATTATTACTATATTACCGTCCACGATATCACAGCTAAATGAATTTGGATAGATTTTGGCAGATATGAAGGACTATTGTGTTGAACTGAGACAAGATTTATTAGGTACCTGTTTTATTCTGCCACTATTTTGCCGCCCACTTGATTACCATCCAGTCACAAAAATAAATGTAGTCAAGTCTATAATTAATTCTGAATAGGTACTGATTGGACAGATAATTTTAAAGAGTTTTTTTTTTGTTTCTTCTCTTATTTGTCACCCACGCTTTCCGCTCATGAATGAACGAAATACTAAAATACGACAGTAACATTACGTCATAGAGAAAAACAGTAAAACATCAACTGACAAACTTACCTCTGCACTAGTGCACTTCATGGCGGCGCCACTTGCAAACAAAATCTGTCAACGATCTGTCAAATGCGTTACATTTCTATTTAGTTCCATATTTCGCCACACGCATACTTAAGTTTGTCCCTTTTTAATGTGAAATTCTATTGAAAGTTGTATGCAACTGCTCGCATCATTACTAGAGACTGTTGAGTTAAAAACAGCGAAAATAAAATTATGTTTTGAAATTTCAGGAATATTGACGAGAAAAATGTGGCGTGAAAAGCAATTGCCGCAAAAATTGTTTGAAAATAAATGTGACATCGTAGTTGGGTCGTGCAAACATGCGATTTCGTGGGATTTGATTTCCACCAAATGTTTTATATGAAATCTTCCTTTTCGGGGTGGACCCCGGGGGGGGACAGAGGGAAAGTTTTATATAAAACGTTTCGCTGTCCACCAGGAGTGGACAAATTGAGGGTAGACATCGGGAATCATCGGAATTTCTCAGAGAAAACCTTTCCATGGATCTGAAAATCCTGGTTTTGTCTGAAAGCTCATGTGGTGCTAGTGTAAAAATATGTCTTCTTTTTTTGGTTACAAATTGTGCTCGAATGACTGACTTCGAATAATAAAAGTTAAGCTCGGTTCAAGACCGACTTTTAGAATGATCAGAAACCAATCAGCTCTGCTTTTTTGTAAAAATAGAAGTTTCTAGGAAAAAAAAATATCCTGCTGTCAGTTCAGTCATTTAGAAAAAAAAACCGGCCAAGTGTGAGTTAAACTCGCCCATGAAGGGTTCCGCAGTAGCAAGCATAGATTAGGGATATAATTATATTGAGATTAGTAAGTAATACACACAAACAATAAAAATAACTTTGTTTTTCATAGTGTTTGTATGAATGGCAAAGTTATATTTGCGGTTTTTGAAAAACTTTTTTTTAAAAAAGTACCGACTTCAAAACAAATACAAAAAAGTTTAAAATAACTTTTCTTTCGGAAGTCGGTGGCAATAGTCAATGACACAACAAAACAAAGCCACCGACTTCCGAAAGAAAAGTTATTTTAAACTTTTTTGTATTTGTTTTGAAGTCGGTACTTTTTTAAAAAAAAGTTTTTATTTTACCCTTTTTAGTTTATTTATTACATATTCAACCCAAATTCTTGTAAAATACAAAATTTTCTTACATATGCACTAATCTTGTAATCCGTCACAACATAAAAAAATCCATATCTCTAAAACTACTGAACCGATTTTGATGAAACTTGCAGTGTACCCTAAGTTGAACAATACCTAGTACAACAAAAAAAGAATTACTTAAATCGAACTTATAGTTCCGGAGATATGCGTGCACAAACATAAAAACATACATACATACATACATACATACATACATACATACATACATACATACATACATACATACATACATACATACATACACTTATGAAATTTGGCACATTTGTTCAGACGCTGATATAGACTAACATATATGAAAACTGGGCAGTTCTGATAATATTACATACATACGGGTCGAATTGATAACCTCCTTTTTTTTGAAGTCGGTAAAAATGTACTATATTTATCTCAAAAACTGCTAACTGTATCTCATCCAAACCAATTTTCGTTGGAAGTTTTTGTTGAGATCTACATTACATATTTTTTTTTGTTTCATCATTCTCTTATTTTAGAAGTTACAGGGGGGGACACACATTTTACCACTTTGGAAGTGTCTCTCGCGCAAACTGTCTAGTTTAGAAAAAAATGATAATAGTAACCTCAATATCATTTTCAAAGACTTATCCATAGATACCCCACACGTATGGGTTTGGAGAAAATTTGAGTTTCAATTCTAAGTATGGGGCCCCCAAAATTTGTTTTGTTTATTTTTGTGTAAAAATCCTAATGCGGTTCACATAATACGTCTACCTACCAAGTTTCAACAGGATAGCTCTTATACTTTCGACAAAAAGTGGCTGTGACATACGGACGGACAGACAGACAGACGTGACGAATTTATAAGGGTTCCGTTTTTGCCATTTGGCTACGGAACCCTCAAAAAGGCATTTATTTGTATAAAAGGCCGTAAACATACAAGCAGAAATGATTTGTGCTAATGAAGACAGAACGCAATCTAGGTGTACATTATGTCAGACAGACTAATTTAATCCAACCACGAGGCTGTCGCCATTGAAATTGAATACATTAAACGCTAACAGGCAAATGAAATTATCGCATTAATTCTATTACTCGTAAGATCTGGAGAAGTTGTGGATTAGTATTAATATATACGACAGTCGGAGAAAGCAATAAAATTGTCGGTATATACCTGCGTGGTATGAAAGGATGAAAAACTAACTGTTGTTAGCGGCTTCACCCGCGTGTAACTTGAAAATTATTCCCCAGACCAGATCGGAATATTTTTTTCTACGTAATGTGTTCATGTGAAAAAGGGGTATTTTAGTAAAAAAAAACTACTAACCAAAATACTAGATAGATTATCAAAAAATTGACGAAGATATAATGCTTCTAAAAATCACAACGCATCAATCGGTTGGTATAAGTTTACAGGCGTTGTGACGTCACAAGTCCCCACTCTCGAATTTTAAAGCGTTTTATCTTTGTCAATATTGATTGATTTAAAAAAGAAAAAAATACGTGTTAATTATTTTTCAATATTCTATCAGGCAGACCAAACACCAAACAGATTTTGATTTATTTATGCAGTAAACTACCTTATTGTAAGGCAAAAGGGTAGTTTTAATGTTTATTTGACAGAACCATCAATGGAGCTATTATTAAATAAACATTCAGTACAAACAGATCATGTATTTGTGTTCCTCCCTATCATGGTGGAGTGTTTACATTGCATCTTGATGAACACTTCGGGCCAGTAATAGTGGCAACTGGCTGAATATAAACATTTGAGCTAACAAACAAAATGGCTAAAATAAACGTCAAATGTTATTATGTTTGACGTTTTGTTTGTGATGTTTGTCAGGCTTTTGAATTTGTTTGACCAATTGTTTTAGGTTGGAATAGAAATACTCTAGAATATACCTACATCAAATAACTGAACAGTTTTGTAGACCGTAGAGTTTATTAAATAAATATACTTATAATTATATAGGAATGACGTTTTAGCTAGAATTATTCAGCCTGATGAGCACACATTTTATCCATAACATATTGTCTTACCACAAAAAGTTAAACATCTGTTAAACACTTTTCTAAAAAAACTGAAACAGCAAAACGTCCCATATATCAACGTCAAAATGTCTTTTTGCAGTTGACAGTTTTTCTAGACAGTTGTCTAAAAAAACTGTCTTAAGTGTTTAACCGATGTTTACCGTTTAACCTCTCAAGCGATTGGCTAAAATTGGCTAAATGCCCCTAGCACCCGGCTAAGAATCGGTGAAATAATAGCTCCTTTCTCTCCACTTTTCGCTATAATGGTGTTCAAAAAGTGCTCGAGAGGTTAAAATAACCACGGTACCTATTTCCAAAAGCTTATTATGAAATCAATTCATCTTTAATCAAAACATCTCATAGACTTTTGCTGTTATTGTCAACAACTCAGAACATGACATTTACAGTAGATTTACAGATCAAAGTGTTGATTCCAGACGGGGGGTTAATCTGGCCCGACGTGTAAATTACCATAACTGATTTATTTATGATGTTTATGTCAAGTTTGTGTTTTGTCGTTATAAGGTCGAGTTTGTCGTGTTTTCTCAATGTACGGGTATAAAAAAAGGATTGTTTTTTGAACGAATCTCTATAATATTGATGTACTTACCAACTTATAATATAATCATAATCAGAATTTTCATGCTGCTGAAATACAGGCCTCCATATAATAAAATTGTACTAGGCCGATGTCTACACATTCAGGACATTGAAGAAAAAAAAAGAAATATGGGAAATCTTTATTAGAAAAACGGAAGACGACAATTTTTTCTTAATTTTAATCTATTTTATGTTTGTTCACGA
Source organism: Agrotis exclamationis (assembly GCA_950005045.1). NCBI lineage: Eukaryota > Metazoa > Arthropoda > Insecta > Lepidoptera > Noctuidae > Agrotis > Agrotis exclamationis. Next base: position 4,179,980 of record OX465438.1, read on the forward strand.
ATTACGCAAAAACTACTGTTTGGAAAATACAGTTTTCACCGATGTAAGTAGGTATTGCTAAAAGGATTACAAAGTCAATAAGATAAATATTTGCCGCCTTAATAAGTTAAACGTCTGTAAGTAGAACGCTTGTCTAAAAAAAGTGTAACTGCAAAAAGACCCTTATATCAAAGTGAAATGTCGTTTTGACGTTGACCGTATTTTCAGACAAGTGTTCAACAGATGTTTATTTTTCTTGTGGTAAGACGGATAGATTTTGCATTTTAAATTCTGTGCATATGGAATCGTGCTCAAAAGTTTATACACAATAAGAAAATGTTATTTATTTATGGCATCAACTTTGTGGTCACGCATGGGCGGCTGCATGCATGTCAATGCTCGCCTCTGAAGGGACACAATGGATATTATCGCAATTATGTGTTTATTATTTTCATAAAACAAATTTAAAATTATGCTTATGCTTAATTATGATGCCTTCATGGGTCTTACGAAAAAATGAAAAAAAAACTAACGTGGTAGAAAGTCTAACATTTTCTGCTTCAAATAATGTTTTATACCCATCAACAATAGTGCGAATTTCTATGACATAAATATATTTTTTTTTTCGAATTCAATACTAAGAGTGCACTCGCAGAGTAAAGTGTTAACCGAAACTAATATTTACTTTTGGCGTTATTTTAAATTGTAAAGTGGTACAGGAGTTTATATTGAACGTGTAAAAATAGTAATGAAAACAGGCGCTGAATATTTTTTTGAAAATATGAAAAATAGTAATTAGGTGCCTACTATCCAATAATAGTTATCTGTTCTAACAATCTAAAGCTTGTTCAGTTGGTTGAACGCGTTAATCTCAGGAACTACTGGTTCGAATTGAACAATTCTTTTTGTGTTGGATAATCCATTTATCGAGAAAGGCTATAGCCAGTAGGAGCACAACAGTGGGGGTGAAACCGCGGGGAATTGCTAGTTATGTTATATACCAGGCTGAGGAAGTTCTTTTTCCGAGATTTCAAAAAATCTGCTCAGGCATAAAAGCGTGATAAACAAACTCACCATCAAACTTATTAATATTCTTCAGGAATACTTAAGATAAGGATTTCCAGGTAGGCATCTGCTATAAAATCGGTGAAAGTCTTAAAACTTTAAAATAGACGTATATAAATTCATGTCGTTTTTCCCAAGGGTTTTAAGAGGCGCTGAATACCATATGCTACCGTCTTAACACGTCGTCTTTTTAGTTTAACACTTCTTTAGAGAAAATTTACACCTCTCACAACTACTTTTAATGAGCACCGAAGTTTTAGAGCGGCCCGAAAAAACACTTAGCAAGATAAGTTTCATATGATATTTCACGTTGTTTTTGACATGAATTGTTGTTTTCTCTATTGTATTTTTTGTAAGCTTACGTCATCTCATTGTTGGGAAAAAGCCAAAACTTCTAACTTTTTCTACAGGACCTACAGTTTTTTTTTTTATTGAATTGATTAGTGAATGTCTACTCTTTAACTCTTTTTTGTGGAGTTTTTTCTTATCGATCAATCTCACGTATTCTCGTTTAACCGGTGTAATGTTGAGGCGACAAATTGGTCGGCTTTCAATTGTCAAAACAATTGTTAAATTAAAAAAAAGGCCACAGTTTGAGATTTAATATGTCATGGCAAAGCTTTTTCAATATCTGAAACAAATTCAGTCAAGATTTCTTTGAAAAGTTTTATTATATTAGTCAGTTTTGCGTCTGAAACTATTCATTGTTAAAAAATTGATTTACTCTTCCGGAATGAAGAATTAACATCATTTCAACTCACTAAAGTAGAAAAATTAATACTTAAATCCACACTGTAATACAGATCCTCAGATATACCCTTTGCACTTAATTACCCTTTAGGTCCCAACGGCGCCATGAATTCGGTAATGGTTGGTTGTGAGCCGTCAATTTGACGGCGGCGTGCATGTCATTAATTTGCGTGCAAATTTAAATTGCGAACCACTTGTGTAGTCGAGTGTACTTCGACAAGTTGTCACTTTATTTTCTGTTTATTATGCGAGACTGTATTTATGGTAACAGAATAGTTTGTTGTTTATTTTAATTAAATTGAAACCAAGATTTAAACGGTTTAGGCGCAAAAAACCTGATTCTCAAAATGGCAACCCCGTCGCAAAAGACAAGTTCTCAAAATGGCGAATTCTCTAAAAGCCTAATACTCATAATGGTAAATTCTCAAAAAGCCTGATTCTAAAAATAGCCAATTCTCGAAAGGCTTAATTCGCAAAATGGCAAAGGATCAAAATGGAAGATTTTCTACGCTTTTTGCGCCACTACTAAAAAAGTTTAACCTGTTTTAACTTTTTTAGTAAACCTGCGCGACTTTCTGGTCTTTTCAGTTCCAATGGAACCTCTCCAGTTCGTCCAGCCTTCTTTATGGTCTTAGAAATTCGAATCATCAATATTTATAATGTTGTAAAATAATCAATCAAATGATTCAAGCATATTAAAACAATATTTCAAAAAAAAATAGCACGATCGCGGCAGAAAGGCGCTCTAATTTGAAACATAACAATCATAAAGAAATTAAACCATTTATTCTGTCAACAAATCCATTGATAGATAAATAAAACAAATGACATATAAAAAAAAAAATAGTTGCCACGAGCAGAAAAAAAAAAACAATATCAATGAGAGAAATATTTTTTTCAGTGTGGCAATAAATTATTTGGAACAAAAAGGAGGGTAATAATGACATGTACGTCTGGATCTAAATGGGGACCAAAAGATGATATACGTCGGTTAATAAAAGCATTAAGAAAAATAACACTTCTCTTTTGCTAGCCGTCAAATCTGTCGCGGGAAACATGCCAACCTCAGCTCGGGAGCTAGGGTGTGAAATGTGTCGGATTTAATAAAGTTTCTGAATATGCTGAGATTGACTTCTCTTCTTTTTTTTAGTTTTGCTTATGAAGTAGCTTTTTCGTTTAGAAGTTTTATTTAAGTAGCAGTAGTTGCAAGATATGTAAGTTAATTTTAGTAAAATGTTATTTTATATTACTTAAGTGTTTATTTCGGGTGAATTTTCCATGTGAGCGAGCATTTTGGTCAAATATGAGGAATAGCAAAACATTCTCTCAGAAGACTCTTTGATGCCAACTAAATCTGTATCATTGGATTTAAAAAAATATTCTGTAAATTCTGTAAAGGTAAAACATTGAAAAAAATTTAGTAACTACCAATTCCTCTTTTTTTTTTTGCAAACATTTAAACGCTTTGTAATTCCTCACCCTCTGCGAAATAATCAAAAAAAAGAAACATCTTCAAACAATATTTTACGTAATAAGTTCTCTCCAATTTACATTTTAGTCACATTATTTATGTAAAGAAACAATCGTTGACACATTATACAAGGACCTAAAAGCCTGAATATAATTTATTGTATCCTCGTACAAAAGACATCTTAGCTCAGTGCACAACAGTCGTAGGTACTTAATCTATTTCGCTATTGGCTCTTAGAACGCACGTTTATTTTTTTTATTGTGTTATTAATTAATCTCAGTAGGTATCCTTCTTTTTTGTTAACTGTCACTTTTTTAATTATTTATTTTTCTTGTTACTGTGTTTTCTTTTAAGTACCTATTTGTTTTTTGTGTCTCTTTTGCACTAAATAAATCTTTTATCTATATCTATCTATCTAGAAATGTTTTTAACTTGATAGCTCGTTATGCTTCGATGAAAAATAGTCTTGACCAAGGTATAAATATAGAAACAGACAGACAGACGCACGGAAAACGAAGTGATGTATTTTTTTTCTATCCTTGAATAATAAATAATACATGCTTGTGTATTGAATGAAATAAATTTTTGCATAAAAATAAAAAACAACTTCAAGAACAGTTAGACGGGACTGCACTGCAACAGATCGAGTAAAAGATAATGGGACTCTTTTGATAACATCCTCGTGAATTGGCGAGAAACAGCACACCATTGAGAGAATTTGAAGAAAAGGGGCAGGCCTTTAAATAATGGTAAGTCAAGTTTCTTTTCAATAGTTCACACCGAATTCAATAAATCTTTTGAAAAGAAGACTAAAACTATTTGCCCTAAATTTGTGTTTAGTGACTGGGCGACTGCAGGTATAAGAAAAAGTAGGGAAAGACTTTTTGAGCTCTATGGCCTTAAGCCTTACATCAACACTGAAACTTTTAACAAGTTTGTTTCTACATACTCGAAAGTGTTCAGAAATACTTGCAAAGCTGCTAAAGCCATGTACATAAGTAATAAAATCAAAACATCAGATAATAAAATCAAAACAGTCTGGAAAGTAATAAATGACGAGACTGGCAGGAAAAAAACACGTAGCACCAAGTATACGTTGGAGACACCACACGGTACTATAAGTTCAAATCGGGATGTAGCCCAAGAATTTGTAAAATTCTTTACTGATATACCATTAAAGACCACGGAGGCTCTAAACTCCTCTCCCGATATCGCAATTTCTTTATTAACGGCAAACGTGTCTGGCTGCTCGGCTGAATTTGTATTTAAGCACATAAACCCCATGACGGTTATTAAAGCTTTTAAACAAATCAAAATTAAGCTAACAGAAGATCTTTGGGGAATGTCGATAAAAGTTTGTACTTCCATAGTAGAGACTATAGCACCATACTTGGCTTTAATATTTAATTTGTGTGTAGACCAAGGAGTTTTCCCGGATTTAATGAAATTCAGTAAAGTCATACCTCTTTTTAAATCCGGAGACACTAAAGACACTAATAATTATAGACCAGTATCCGTGTTGCCCGTTTTTAGCAAGGTTTTTGAAAAGGTAATGCTTGATCAGATGCTTAACCATTTTAACACCAATAAAATTTTACATGATCAACAGTATGGTTTCACCAAGGGACGTTGTACAACTGACGCCGGTGTCACCTTATTGAAGCACATATTTACTGCATGGGAAGAGGCACAAGACGCTATAGGAATATTCTGTGACCTCTCCAAAGCATTTGATTGCGTAAATCACGATACTTTGCTTTTTAAACTTGAGCACTACGGTCTAAGTAAACTTGCAATTAGTTTGGTAAAATCTTATTTGTGTGATAGACAGCAGCAAGTTCAGATAAATGGTGTGAATTCACAAGGTTTAAAGGTAAAAATGGGGGTTCCGCAAGGCTCAATATTGGGTCCTTTTCTCTTTCTTGTGTATATTAATGATTTACCCTATTTATTAAAAAACCAACCTCACAATATGGTGTTATTTGCTGATGACACTTCCCTAATTTTTAAGATAAATAGACGGGCCCAAAATCTAGACAACGTAAATGATGCCTTACGTCAGGTACATGACTGGTTTACTGCAAACAATTTAGTATTAAATGGAAAAAAGACCAACGGCTTTATTACAAAACGTGGTTTAACTTAGACCAAGGTTTAAATCAAAAATCAATTTTTGAATTTCGAACTTTATTTCTACTGTCGTAAAGTTATTAATACAAAAACCGAGTTTAGATCCCGGTCTAAGTTGTCAATGTGCATTTTAGATTTTTATAGCAGTTGGAATAAAGTTCGAAATTCAAAAATTGATTTTTGATTTAAACCTTGGTCTAAGTTAAACCACGTTTTGTAATAAAGCCGCAAATGTATAAGATTTGCTTTACCAAATGTTAAAAGCACAAATTATGATATAGTATTGAATCAAGAAATACTTGAATTTGTCGATAAAACAGTTTTCCTGGGGATTACGCTTGATGCACGGCTTCAATGGAGTCCCCATTTAACAACTCTTGCGGGGCGGCTAAGTTCAGCAGCATACGCTGTGCGAAAAATCCGTCAATTTACCGATGTAGATACTGCTAGAATCGTCTATTTTAGTTACTTTCACAGTATCATGTCTTATGGCATTTTATTGTGGGGACGGGCTGCCGACATCGAATCTATTTTCATCCTGCAAAAGAGAGCCATCAGGGCCATATACAATCTCCGTAGACGCGATTCTCTAAGAGAACTGTTTAAGGAAATTAACATTATGACAGTACCTTGTCAATACATCTATGAAAATATAATGTACGTTAGGAAAAATCTGCATCTTTTTAGTAAGAGAGGTGACAGACACAACTATCACACTAGAAATAGGGATCAGTTAGTTCAGCCGGGCTTCAGACTCGCCAAAGTGGACTATTCTTTCATGGGATACTGTTTAAAGTGCTATAATAAAATACCACAAAATGTTCTTGATTTGAATGAGACTAAATTTAAATCATGTATTAAACGCACACTATGTAAGCTGGCTTATTATAAACTAAGCGATTATATTGCTGATGATAATGCTTGGCTCCATGCTGGTCCTGCTCCACCTGACAGTGTAGGATAAATATTGATAGCGTTTATTTAATATTCTTGTTGGAGCTGATGAAGATTGTACAACTGTATTTGCATTGTATAGATTCAATCATCCTAGTATTATATAGTTTCATAGCCAGCATTGTGTGAGTACTATGTTCCTCGGAGCTATCATTTACTGAGTACCTACGTCTCTTATTGACTTGAATAACCCTGGCGGTTGAGAGTATGTCATGCTCACTCAAATGTCTCGCTGATGGTGGCGCGTGTGTCGGATCATTTAGCTCCCTTCAAAATGGTTGAGCTGAATGGTGCTGATACATGTGTCATGTTCGTGAACGGGCGCTGTCAGTTGGGACTGGTCATCTCTTAGTTGCCACGGTTTATTTTAACTATCTATTGATCATTTTGTTTGTTTCTGAATTGTCTTTGTTTTAATTTTCTACTATGGACACTTTTAACTTGCTACATCGTTCTCACATAATGTATCATCTCAAAATGAATGATGTAACAAAGGTTTTGTAATAATTTTGGCGATTTAAAAAGAGTGTCCATGGAGTTTCTTGCCCGTTCTTCTCCATAGAGATCTACTTCTTGGAATGGGCATCTACGGTACTTTCACAGTTTTTATGTCTTGTGACTGGGACTGTAGCACCATAACTTTTTAGTGTTTAATTATATTTTTGTCTATGACAATTCAAAAGTGCCTGTAACTGGCCTACTTGAAATAAACGCTTTGATTTTGATTTCGCTTAGCCTTTTTCCAACTTTGTTGGGACCGGCTTCCAGCCTAACTGAATGCAGCTAAATACCAGTTTTTATTGGAAGCGCCAGCTTACTCACTCCCAAAGTAACGCTCCCAGTCCTGGGCAGTTGGTCCATCTATCCACTGCCAGCCATCTTCTTCAAATCATCGAACCATTTTGGGCCATGGGGCGTTCCAAACTCTGTTTGCCCATTCGCGGTCTCCACTCTAACACATACCTAGTCCATCGATCGATAGCTTAGAAAGTACTGGGTTAAGACAAAACTCCTGGATAGACTGGTTTGCAGAATAGGCTGACTAAAAAAATATCCTTCGCAGCTGCGTTCAACATTCGTACCCAATCTATTCCGCCATTGATTCTTGCGTAAGGCTCTCATATTAACATATAAATGTTTTGTCCTAGATTCGAAGCTAATTTCCCGTGTCATTGGTCTCACGGCAAGCATTAGCTGACGCAGAGGTTCTAGATGTAATCCTTAATCAATAATGAAAGTAATTTGTTTTTTCTTATATCATGGAAATAACCGGTGTAATGTGGAAGATCTTTTCCTTTGAAGAAAACGTGCCAAATGTTGTGTTATGTTAAAGGCGCCGATATATTAAACCATAATTCAAAAACAAACAAAGAAAATAATATCTTAACGGGCACATTGGGCGTTTTTTTTTTTACGCCTGTTTCGTTCATGTTTTTTATTTGATATGGATTTGCTCTGACTCTAGTCTGTCTCAAACCTAGAGACATAGCCTACCATGGAGTGAGCTAATCCAGAAGAAGTCTGTTCACTGTGACTTTGAAGAGAATCGGGTTGTTTGCGTTCAGGAACACAGACGCAGGTAGTGACTTCCACTCTTTTGTTTTACGCGTTATGAAGGGAGAACGATAGCTTAAAGCTATGGTCAAACTGACAGACGAACCGAATCCGTAGCGTAGCGTTTTTTTTTTGTAATGTATGGAGTTGTTTGAAGCCTGTCACATAGACTATCGGATCGTTTTCGCTTTTTTATATGACAGGATTCGGTTCGGTTCGCTATCGTCCGTCTGTTTGACAAAAGCCTTAGTACGAGTTTGTGTAAGGTCATTAGCATGGATGGTAATTAGCAGTACGTCTAGGTGTCCGATGGTAGAAGGGTGCCGATGGGATGAAGTCGTAGAGATCATGCGCACACTCTCCGAAGTGGGAACAGTCTACAAAAGACTGACAAGCCGGTGGCCTTTTTTATCGTGATTTCACCAAAATCCACGGTATCCTTCAATGGCCCTTTACTCCTTTAGGGCTTCGCCACACTTGGCGGAAATTCTGTCGCGGATCTTCCGCATCGGAACGTCAATACATGTTATTGCATATAAATTACAAATAGCGGGCACATTACGCGGAAGATCGGTCGGGGTAATTAACATTTGTATTGACGTTCCGATGCGGACGATCCGCGGCGGAATTTCCGCCAAGTGTGTCGAAGGTTTTACGTTCCAGGGTTACCAGTTGATGCAGTCCCGTGACGAGCAGGCAACCTTGCGGCGATGATTATTATGAGTATGTCAACCCTCACAAAAAACCTGTCGCATTTTTGTTACCAGATTACAACTTGTACATGAAGATAAAACGAAATTAAATAAACATGAGTTAGTGATGGCTGTTACAAGTTCAGTAGGTCATAACGCGTGAACAATTCATGAATAAGGTAACCGTTCGTGTACGCCCAAATTATGCACATATATGTGAATATTTAGTGTGTCCATGCAAATTTTGATACAAAAGTATGGTAAAACGTACAGTCCTTTCTCAGTTCATCTGACAGCATCAACCTAAAACCAATTCTACACTAATATAAATAAAAATCACTGTTATTTGACAGAATTGTTTGTGATGGCAACCAAATATAAGCCTTATTGACAACTTATTTGGCAGTGCCCTTTTTTTATTGTTCCGCGACCCCGGCAGGCGTCAATACGTCTCAGGCGCATCGGGGTAACAAGTGTTATGTGTCGGTAGCGGGTGACCATAAAATATGTTTCGAAGTATGTAAACATCGGGCACGCCGCAATCGCGGCGGTAAGACCCCTCTTTAAGGAGTGGCTGGATAGGCGTCACGGCGTCCTGACCTACCGCATGACGCAGGTCCTCACCGGACACGGAAGTTTCGGGAGGTACCTGTGTCTGAGGAGAAAGGAGGAAACGCCTGGGTGTCACCACTGCGAGGATCGCCAGGAGGACACCGTAGAGCATACGGTGCAAGACTGCCCCGCTTGGGCAGAGCACCGACGTGTCCTCACGGCGGCGATAGGCGGAGACCTCTCGCGCCCGGCTTTGGTCGAGGCCATGCTGCGGGGCGAGACGGAGTGGGAAGCGGTCGCCTCCTTCTGCGAAGCAGTCATGCTCGCGAAGGAGGAGGCGGGCCGCGTGAGAGAGAGGACAATGTCCTCCCTCCGCCCCACCCGCGGTGGTGGACGCCCACGGCGACGGACGTCGCAAGACGATCTCCGGCCAGCGTAGGCACGGGCATGCGGGCGGCGAGTAAAGGGCAACTCACTGCCCGACCACGGACCGTGCCCGGGTCGACGGCGTGTTGTGTTCCACGCGCGCCTCAAAGAGAGTTAGCAAGATGACGGGGCCCCCCTCTAGAGGGCCAAAGCCTGCCGGGGTCGCGGGACTTATCTCATTACCGTGACCCCGGAACATAAAGGGCTATTGAAGGACACCGTGGATTTTAGTCAGTACAAGTCTGACAGTCCCGCCCGGTCCGGGGTGGGAGGACTCATTTGATGATTTTACCACGCTAAAAAAAAGTATGTAAAAATAAAAAAAATAACTTTATTTATCAAAAATATCCTTTTAACCATTGGTGTGCACTTTAGCTGTTACTGTCAGTCTATAACTTACTTCTTTTGCACAAAATCCATCCATTTTATTTTGCTCCTTTTCAGCCGTCATTATTTATATTCATTATTCCTTTACAGCCGCTTCGCATAAAGTAAGTAGCTTCATATTTCTTAGAACTGCTGCCAACTCTAAAACGCAAAACAATACATTTCCTCCCAACACTAGACTTCATGAAACAGCACTAAATTTCAAATAACCTCCTTAAATTAGCATAGAAACGCTTCGTCCTAGATCACGTTGTAATATATCTGACATTATTAGGGTTACCACTACATCTTATTAAAAAAAAAACCGCGAGTTCGCGTGCCGCTAGCGCTTTTAGAATCACAAAACAATTGACAATTATTTGTTCGAATCGTACATGTGTGATCATAAGAGAGGGTGAGCTAAATCCCGGGTGTATTGAAGAAGTGGGCGATTTCGGCAAAAACCCAATAACATTCGAGCAATCGAAGGCACATGGTGGGTTTTTAGACAGAAAGTATCTGAGAGTACTTTCCGCTCCACCCAGGTTGAGAGGATTCATAATATGATGAGAAATATCGTCAAATGAGTCCTGTTGCATGCCTTTAAAAAAAAAAGAAACGCTCACGGCCACTTACTAATAGGTTTCTTCTTTTTTCAAATTCCGCGTTCGGAAATTATACTAATAACGAGGCCAGACAAAGTTAGAACGAGGTGCCAAAAAGACGGATTAGCCCAAACATCCCCGGATTTTTATCATATGGTAACCCTAGTCCTAACACGAAGCGTCCGAAATACGGCGTCTCCTTAAATTTTATGATGTGCAGACAATTGCAAAAGCACAGCAGTAAAAGCCGCGGCAGATGCCACTGGTTGTAACTATACACAGAAGCAAACGCCAATGATGTGTCGAAATTGGAAACACTGGATCTTTGAAATATTTATGAAATAAAAAGAACTATGAAAGTACTTTGTTGTTTTTCTTTTTTATTTAAGGATCTTTAGTGTTCTTAAAGGATTTATTGCATGGTTACTTTACTAATTTTACTAATCTATGAACTCATGCCCTTGCGTGAATCCTACAAAGTACTTACGTACAACATAAATTGTATGGTAAATTAATTAAGCCTCACTTGATATGATTTTCCAGAAAAAAAGACACGTGTTACATTAATCACTTTCGAGGACTGCTTACTGAGATTACAAAAATCAAAATCAAAAATCGATATCAGAGAGTGCTCCGACGAAGGTCGACCGCTTTTTTTGCGTTGTAAAATCATCAAATGAGTCCTCCCACTTCGGGCAGGGCGAGAGGGACTGTCAGAATTGTACTGACTAAAATCCACGGTGTTCTTCAATAGCCCTTTATGTTCCGGGGTCACGGTGATGAGATAAGTCCCGCGACCCCGACAGGCTTTGGCCCTCTAGAGAGGGGGCCCCGTCATCATGCTGACGCTCTTTGAGGCGCGCGTGGACCACAACGCGCCGTCGACCCGGGCATGGTCCATGGTCGGGCAGCGAGTTGCCCTTTACTCGCCGCCCGCATGCCCGCGCCTACGGTGGCCGGAGATCGTCTTGCGACGTCCGTCGCCGTGGGCGTCCACCACTGCGGGTGGGGCGGAGGGAGGACACTGTGCATGAATTCTACAAAGTAGGTACTTACGTACAACGTAAATTGTGTGGTAAATTAATTAAGCCTTACTTAATACTTGGTATTATTTTACAGAAAAAAAAGACACGTATTACATTAATAACTTTCGAGGACTGCTTATTGAGATTACAAAAATTAAAATCAAAAATCGATATCAGAGAGTGAAGGTCGACCGCTTTGGGGAACAGTCTTATGTAATACGGACGTTCAAAAAATGCTGATCATGACCCTAATCGTGTATTTATACGTGATGCTGAAACTGCACCTACCCCTTTTTATGAAAATTACGCGCTATGTTAGAGGAGTATGATTTAATTCGACAGGCCTGTTGGTCTAGTGGTGAGTGACCCTGACTGCTATGCCGGAGGTCGTGGGTTCGATTCCCACCCAGGACAAATGTGTGTGTGATGAGCACGATCATTTGTTCTGTGTCTGGGTGTAATTTATCTATAATATTGTCTAGTACCCATAACACAAGCTCTGCTTAGCTTGGGACTAGATGGCGTTGTGTGATAGTTGTGGAATATTATTATTATCTTTATACAAAAAAAAAATTCGGCACAAACTTAAGAAGAAGTTACAACGTTTTAAAATTTAAATGAGTTGTTAGTGGTTGAATGTGGCTTTTAAAAATTCAAAAGAGTAAGTAAGTACCTATGGTCGTTTTAGGATTTTAAAATTTAAATAAATACTTAATGGTCGAATTTGGATAATTGGTAGTTTGAACAAAATATTTTTTTATTGTAATTTGAAATCATTTCTAAAACAGAATATTATTTTTAATCCGTAAAGAAAGTTGATTAGTTGAGTTTGCTGAGAAAGATTTTTTTCTGAGTGTTAGATAAAAATGCAGGAAACTTCTTTGTCTGATAAAACTGCTTTACGAAGTAAAACGAGACCTAATTAAAACAGTTTAGAAGCAAGAAACTAGAAACAATTCCTAACAAACTCTTCTAAAGCAGTTTCTGAGATGCATCAGCAACTTTCTATGTTGTAACTTATATACTTTAGTGGTAACTTGTTAAATTAACAAGACTTCAAAAAGTGAAGACGAGTAAGTTAATGAGAACTTGGAAAATCTGCAGAAAATTATGAGAAACTTAAAAGTTTTCCTTGAACACTAACATTTTCATCTGAAGTCAGTTATTTTGATAAAATCAAATCTTCCTCTCGTGTCGATCGAATCGACTTCTTCTTTTCATGTCGTGGTACATATTTTAATTATTTATACTTATATAAATTTTATATAATTTAAACGTCGTTAATACTGTGATGTGCGACTAAAAACATAATAATATTAAGATTATGTAGACTTATTACATAATAATATTTGTGATAAATATTACCTCTAAATACAAATAAAAAAATATTCTTAAGTATCTAATGAACACACTTTTAGCAAATTATTTTTTGTTTGTAAGAAGACATTTTCTTTTATTTATTTCGGTGCCCAAAACTGTTACATTTATTCAGTGTTGCCTTTTCACAAAATTAAATGAGGTTATTCCGAATTCCGTAGTAAATTCCGAACTAGAACCGCCACAAATAAAATGTCCAATTTATTCACATGGGACGTAAAAAAGTCATCGTTAAAGTTTACGTGCACTTTAGTATGTTTCTTATCCCTTTGAGAGATTCAGTTTTTTGGGTTCCGCACCCAAAAGGGCTGCCAACGCGACTTTATTACAGTACCCGGTAATAACAATAATTTACCGTGCGCTTTAGAAAGTGATAGTTTCGGCCTCGTAGAGCTTTGTCTCTGTCACACACTATCAATGTGTCGTTTGTTACTAGTCCGTGAGTTGCGTAGTTGCATATTGTGTCGTCTAACACAGCCAGTTCAAACTCAATAGGTAGGTACGGTTTTTAGGGGTCCGTAGCCAAATGGCAAAAACGGAACCCTTATAGATTCGTCATGTCTGTCTGTCTGTCTGTCTGTCCGTCCGTATGTCACAGCCAATTTTCTTCAAAAGTATAGGAGCTATCCTGTTGAAACTTGGTAAGTAGATGTATTATGTGAACCGCATTAGGATTTTCACACAAAAATCAAAACAAAACAAATTTTGGGGGTGCCCCCATACTTAGAATTGAAACTCAAAATTTTTTTTTTCACCAAACCCATACGTGTGGGGTATCTATGAATAGGTCTTAAAAATGATATTGAGGTTACTAATATCATTTTTTTCTAAACTAAACAGTTTGCGCGAGAGACACTTCCAAAGTGGTAAAATGTGTACCCCCCCCCCCCCCCCGTAACTTCTAAAACAAGAGAACGATCAAACTAAAAAAAATATACTACTACTATAAAAAATATACTAAATATACTAGCTACTACGGAACCCTTCATGGGCGAGTCCAACTCGCACTTGGCCGATTTTTTTTTTCAAATTTTCTGAATAGAAATATTAAAAAAAAATAAAAAGAAGTAAAAAAAAAGGGTTATAATATTGTATTATCGTGTACAAACGGCTACACATCAAGCTATAGAAAACCAGTTTATCGTGGTCTCGCTTATATTGGTGCTGAAGCTTACCATACCTATTGATTGAAGATAACTACAATAAACATGTTGTCAATTTAAATATACGGAACTGAATCGTACAAATCCAACTTATACTTGGCAGATTTCTTATGTTACGTCTATACGTTATTAATACGGATTTACAGCTTTTTATTTCCATCAACATCATCTAAATACTTTTACGAGCAATAAAAGTAAAATAGAATGAAAATAAACAAAGATATAGTCTGGCTCCCGAGCTATTCGAACATTTGTAAAAATAGTAAGCGACGCGAACCAAACTCAACATCAGTTTATTACAAGCCACAGGCGGAAAGCAACCGAGTTTCCCGCCGTGCCAAATTTGAATAGTCGGATTTGAATTCGGAATTGTGAAGTGTATTCCTTTTTTTGTGAAGTGTCAAGACGGGCTTTTTCTAAAAAGGTTTTGAAACATTGTGTTTTTTTTTTGTGCAAAAAGGTTTGATTTTAAACTTTTCTTGTGAAATGCAGTGATTTTTGAATGATACCGTGTTCATTTTTTGATAAATAGAAGTGAAAGAATAAAATTGTGTTACGGTTGCGACAACACAAGACAATTCCTATCCACTAATTTGTTTTAATAGGTGAGTGTAAACTTTTTTTTTTTAAATATTTGCCGTTATTCGGCACCCGTGCTTTTTGGGAAAAAACCTAAAAATATAAAGACCAATTTTACACCTTTTTTTTGTCATGTTCGTAATCATTTGGACAAGATTATTATGGAAAAGCATTTTAACATAATATTATTAATATAATATACAAATTGTATTAAACAAAATGATTTTTTATTAAATAATTAAAATAAATATTAGGTAGCTGTTATTCATTGATATTTTAGAGTCTAATGTATAAAAAAAAAACAATTCCGTATACAAAAACGAAAATGAATATTTAGAGAAATCTCATGCTTAACCTCTATGTATACAATAACCTCTTAAAGTTTCAATAAGCAAGTACCAACCAAGGTTTACAAGACCCCGCTTTGACTATCTTATTCCAAGATATTGTTTATGGAAGCAACATAAAGGAGAAAATACATAATCGTTCTGTTCCTGAGAAGCCTTTACTGTTACTGTCAGAATAGGGTTTAGAGATAATAGACTGTGTAAACCAAGGTTTTGAATTAGTGAAATGTTAGTTTTCTGTATTTATGTTAGGATTCTGAGAAGTATAAACATCTTACTAATTAATGATCTTTTGTTCGGATAGATGGATGGATGTTGGTCTCTTTTACGCAAAAATAATTGAACGGTTTTGGATAAACATTTATATACAGTTTAAAACTTGGATTGACAAAAATATGATAGTTATTATCGGGATTTTATTTCTCTGTCCAGGGATCATTTTTGAGTTGTACCGAGCGAAGCCGTTTGCAACTGCTAGTGAGATATAAATATAAACTCCTGACTTTTTTCCCGTGATAAATAGTAAAATCAGTTGGTAGTAAATAACATTTCGAGTTGTCATATTTAGTTCTGGTCATACACGCAAATCCAATAAAATAAAAATACCAATAAAATTAATTAATAAAAAGTAAAAATATCTGCCTTCTCATGACCAGAGCCAGTGGGTGAGGGTATACTGAAAAAAAAAAACAATTTTAGTTCTTTTGAACCATAACGTTATTATATTTCCATACCACATACCTAAATTTTTTCAAAGGTAAAACAAAACAGAAGCGCTTGCATGCATAACGTAAACGTCACGTAAATAGGTCGATTTTTTAATCGAAAATACAAGTATATTTTTAGTATAATGGTCCCATTTTAAGTGGAAGCACAAAAATTATCCCTCATAAACATTTTTTTTAATAAACTGCGTATTCTAATTTTAAAGCCAAAATAAATACCTATTTACTTAATATTTACGTCACGCATTCAAGATGCACCTCTGATAAATTATAACTAGTCTGTGACTATTAAATAGTCTTCGACTGTGTATTAGTCACAGAAATGCTTCATGATTTACCTGCCCACTATTCGTATTCAAAAATAATATTAAAAAATAAATACATTTCCTGTCTTAAATCCATTACGCCACAGGTGTGTCATAATCATCTCATCTCATGTTCTCAGAAAATATTTTATTCTCGAATGATGTTCTTGACATACCTACAAATTATAATAGACTTTCTTAGAAGTTTCTCTTAGGGATGTACTGATTTGTCGGCGCTTTGTACCGACTGGTCTTATTTACAGTCGGCGCTTTTTGCGGACTAGTCGGCTAAAGTGACTGATAAAAAATTAGTAACAAAAATTTAGTATTTTTACTTACAGAACCGTTTTACACTTTATTATTTAAATCCGCTAATTCTTTTGTTACTAAATAATAACATTTAAATTAACAGAACAGTAATGTTAATTTGACGGCACGTTTGGCGCATTGGCAGATCGATCGACTGCTGCGCAGCATGTCACGGGTTCGATCCCCGCACAGAACTAATATTTTTATGAATTACTAGTAGTTTTTCTAGGTCTGGGTGTTTGTGTATGTGTGTTTCTATGCTTATAAACACACCCACGATACGGAAGAAATTCCTAGTCTGGGGCAAAGTATAAAAAAAAAACATCAGAGAAAAAAAAAAAACTATGACCGGTCGCAATAAATGTAAGTATAAAATATGCACTCAACTCAATGCGAGCAATTCAGCTTTACACAAAAAGCTACGGACATTGTCGATAACCCTTGAACTCTATTCCTAACAATGATATAGGTTTGGCCGACTAGTCGGCAAAAGTCATAATTATTTTGTCCCATCTCTAATATCCATACAATAGTGGTTTAGAAGTTTATAATTCTTTGTATATTTTATTGGAAGAGTTTTGTTTTTGACGGCTTCATAATCTGTGGTTGATGAATTTTGAGGTTATGTTCTTGAAGTTTAGTTTTCAAATTGTGTGGGTTTAATTTTGATATTAAATTGAAAGTAATTAGTTACGACGAGGTTTTTATAAGCAGTTATTCTTTGGTGGTTGGTTTTATAAAGATATTTTATTAGTAAAGTTATTTAACTTTTTTCGAGTTTTGATTGTGAACTTTGTTCACAAAAAAAATCTCAAAAAATAAAAAGTTCCCTAAACCTGTGTATTGTGATTCTTGACTTTCTTCATAAACGTTTAGGCACTAGCTTACTACTTGTGGATCAGTACTGTCACTTTTGTTTTTTTTTTGTTGCCTCGAATCTACCCTGGTCTTCCAACCGCCCTTTGCGTTTCAGGACCTCGGTAACCTCTAAAAACCTTTCTACAACCCAGCAGGATAAGAACTGCCATCGAAATAATATCCTAAACACTCAAAAACGCTATGCCCGCACAAATACACGTGCGTACACAAAAATTTCCACCCACTTTCACGCCACTTTACCATCTCTTCCCATAAAGAAATATCCCAAAGCCATAAGTAAATAAATACTATCAAAAAGGGTCCCTTGCAGATTAGGGTACACTTCTTATTTAAAGATGGGAGGCTCATGTGAATATTTCCTTATTTTGTATGTCTCATTAGGAGACCGGTTGCAATGAAGAGGAAGTGTTTGTTGAAATTGGCAATAAGTCACAAGCAAGTACAATTTTTGGAGCAGTGGTGGCCCAGTGGTATCGGTCCCGACTTACGAGTTGTAGGTCGTGGGTTCGAACCCCGGCAGGCGCATTACTTTGTGTAATTTATTTCAACATCACTGCTCTCAAAACGGTGAAGGAAAACATCGTGAGGAAACCGGCATGTCCTAGAACCAAAAATTCGAAGACATGTGACATCTACCAACCCGCACGGGCCCGCGCGGTGGCTTATGGCCCACTCCCTCTCACAGAGAGGAGGCCTGTGTCCCAGCAGTGATGATGATTAGAAGACCGGTTGCAATGAAGAGGAAGTGTTTTAGTTAAAGTCGGGACTTATGGAGTTGTTGGAATTGGCAATAAGTCACAAGCAAGTATAATTTTTAATTGCTTATGACGTCACGATCCGACTTTCGAGAGTACCACGAGGGTTGGTTCAAGGATGCACAGCATAAGAGCTCTTGGAAGGTACTGGGGAAAGCCTTTGTCCAGCAGTGGGACAACATATTCATTTAAAAAAACGACGGGTTGCACTCCGGGAGTGCCGGGAGAAGTGAAAACTTTTTTTTATTACTGTGTTATATTTTAAAACTGGAGTGGTACTGATATGAAATTAACGAATTTTGTTACATCTTGTTAGTGTCGTACAGGTGTCAAATCACAAATGTTTTCATATATGCTCGATAGATAGCGTTGCACGATTAAAATGCAAGCCATCGTTTGCCTCTTCGTCTTACGAATTTTCGATCAGGGTCACGTGATCCTGACGCGAGTTTAACAATTTTTACCCATTGCAAAAAAGTGTGCAACGCCGCTAAAGAAGTTTTCACTTAAAATAAAAACCATATCCATTTATTTAACATTTTCAACTTTTTTACCTTTATCTCAAAATAAATAATTTAAAAATGTCAAGTTTCTTAATCCAGAGTTTATATTGTAAGTATATCAATCAATCAATGGATAGGTGTAATAATTTAATAGGAACCAAATCTGATGCTACCTGCTACTATATCATCATAAAAAAGAAGCTAGCCACTCTCACACTGACATTTTTAGAAACCATTCTATTTACTTTTTTTCTAAGATGTCGGCGACTACTCACAGCATATTAGATTGATGTGGCTGTCCGTTACATTAACGGAGATAAAACCGTGTGACAGACGTTAACGATGACTTCTGTCAACGTTTTTGGCAGCGTCGCCATTTTCCTAAAATTTCAAACAGATTAAAAACATTCTAAGAATTTGAAATTAGCACACACCTGCAAACAATATGAGTTTTTTTTTTTTTTTTGCGTGGTAAAATCATCAAATGAGGCCTCCCACCCCGGGCAGGGCGGGAGGGACTGTCAGACTTGTACTGACTAAAATCCACGGTGTCCTTCAATAGCCCTTTATGTTCCGGGGTCACGGTAATGAGATAAGTCCCGCGACCCCGGCAGGCTTTGGCCCTCTACAGAGGGGGCCCCGTCATTATGCTGACGCTCTTTGAGGCGCGCGTGGAACACAACGCGCCGTCGACCCGGGCATGGTCCATGGCCGGGCAGCGAGTTGCCCTTTACTCGCCGCCCGCATGCCCGCGCCTACGGTGGCCGGAGATCGTCTTGCGACGTCCGTCGCCGTGGGCGTCCACCACTGCGGGTGGGGCGGAGGGAGGACACTGTCCTCTCTCTCACGCGGCCCGCCTCCTCCTTCGCGAGCATGACTGCTTCGCAGAAGGAGGTGACCGCTTCCCACTCCGTCTCGCCCCGCAGCATAGCCGCGACCAATGCCGGGCGCGAGAGGTCTCCGCCTATCGCCGCCGTGAGGACACGTCGGTGCTCTGCCCAAGCGGGGCAGTCTTGCACCATATGCTCTACTGTGTCCTCCGGGCGATCTTCGCAGTGGTGACACCCAGGCGTTTCCTCCTTTCTCTTTAGACACAGGTACCTCCCGAAACTTCCGTGTCCGGTGAGGACCTGCGTCATGCGGTAGGTTAGGACGCCGTGACTCCTATCCAGCCACTCCTCAAAGAGGGGTCTTACCGCCGCGATTGCGGCGTGCCCAACAATATGAGTTTGTGAAATTTTCTTATTTATACCGGCCATATACAACATCTAGTATGTACAGACACCATCAGCACATCAAGTGACCGCAATTTGTCTAATTTATTTAATAGTTTTTGTACTGTATCACCATAGAAAACCAGCGCTGTGACTTTTTCTTAAAATGTCACAGCACATGCTGAGATAGGGGCCTTTTGGCCTCATACAGGATCAAACTTGTTACTTAGTTTTATTATTTTATTTGTTCTCTGTGAGTCTAATAAAAACGTTTTCTTTCTTT
The DNA here is from genome assembly GCA_950005045.1 of Agrotis exclamationis. Taxonomy (NCBI): domain Eukaryota; kingdom Metazoa; phylum Arthropoda; class Insecta; order Lepidoptera; family Noctuidae; genus Agrotis; species Agrotis exclamationis. The sequence continues at coordinate 4,199,988 of OX465438.1, forward strand.
CTAGCAATAGATTTCTGTTCGATTCAACCAACCCCAATCTGTCATTCGATAAATTATTAAACATAAAAAATATTGATCTTAAATAAATATTTTTATGCATATTTAATAAAACTTGTAAAATTAGCCACAGGAGTATAATGTACTGAACAATTTCACAAAAAAAAGGTTTTAATAATCAAAATATTCAAAAATAAAAAAAAAAACACTCAAAATAGGACTCTGGTGTGGTTTAACGTCATTTATTATCAAAATACTTGAGCAAATTGACCTTTATTACAATCTCTTGGAAAAATTGGAGAGACAGCAATGGGACAACATGCACTAGACAAAAAATAAATACATAAAAATATAATCAACACCTCTCCTCTCACAATTGCATTTAGAACAGAACCCCGTTTAAAATACCAACATGTTTTCTGTACAAGGAAACTCGAGCTTATGAAGAAAATGTCAGTCAGTGGCCACTTGGCGCGTCTTGCATTTCATGCCCGATGTGACATTAAAATGTCACAGTATAAAGAAGACCAGTAAATCAACCAGAAAGTGACCTTCTGTAGTGATAACTGTTACGGTGAAGTCAAAAATGTAATGGGTGAACATAGGCTATTAAAAAGGTATTTTTTAGACTAATATGGCCACTGCAGGGCAAAGGCCTTTTTTACTTCTGAACCTCTATTTTATGCAATTTTCGGCCATGTTCGCCCCGCGAACATGATCAGATCGTCACATCACCAAAGCCGCCGTCAACTTCAAGGTCTACTTTAATATGGTTAGGCGATGGAGCTTAGTTAAAATTCTGTAACGTTTACGAGTTCACTTCACTAAGTCCGATGTACTGAATCGCAAGTCATAGTGCTCAAACACACTGCGAGCCTAGCGCGGTGGCGGCGGCGGGCGCGGAAATATTGAATGTATGAAATCGCCGCTCGTGGCCACATTGAAGTGACTAAGGCGGGGGCCTAGCGCGATGGCTACAAGCGATTTTGCGAGCCTAGGCGTTGCTAGGCAACAACCGATACAACGGGCGGGTGGCAGGTGTATCAAACCTTTTCGGTCTTTTAGTAGCGCCATCTAGTTACCAGAACATGCACTAAAGTACTACCGTTGGATGTTTTTGTACATATTTAAATTATTTTTACCGTACTTGAGTAGAAAAATGTAGAATGATTGATAATTTACTTGTATGCTATCCTAAACAACCTATGAAACATTTTAAAATGAATTTCTTTAAACAAGATTTATAGAAACTACTTTGTACCAGGTTTGCAACACCTGAATTCGCCGTTACAAAAACAAACGCTTGATCGGCAGTGTGGACACAGATCGCGCCCGCCGCCGCGCCCGCCACCGCGCCCGCCGCCGCCGTCGCGCTAGGCTTCCAGTGTGGACACGCACATAGGTTGAGGATTGAACTGCGAGTAGTCGAGTCGTTTTATTTTCGGAAAAAAAGGTTTATAATTCTCTACAAAGGCGTTAATGCTTTTAAATTAATATTAAACATGCGATAATTTATTTAAGAAAACAACAAATGAATTCCATGTTCCATACATCAAATTACCAGTACACCTTGGCCTTGCTTCGCATGATATTTCCGCATAATGAATGATCAGCTTAAACTGGTGTTGTATAGCTAGGTGTGCAGCCCTTTGGACCTATTCCTTCCTAATTCAAACATCTTGTGCTAGATTTGGGTCAAGACACAGTTGAGCGACATTTGTACGCGAGCAATTTCACGAAAACAATACCGAAAATCATAAAATTATAATTTATAACTAGTTCAGAAGTCATTACATAATCCTGTTTACCGTTCCAACAAACTCAAACAATATTCATACAGCCATTATACAACTAAGAACAGGTCACCGCACAGTTGTAAGCACTGCACTGAATGAGATGTTTCTTAACTCGACCCGTTCGGCATTTTTATTTGAAACTCCAGGCAATGCACACTAATTATGAGCTCAGTGATGTCAGCGCCTTGACTTGGGATCATCGCTTTGACTTGGAAGCTCCATGAAGCTCGAAAAACAAAACGTGCCGTAATTTGGGCCTAATCCTTAACAGCTACCTGACAACGCCCGGGGCGCCCGTAATGACCAGAGCGTGAGGAGGGGGATTGCCTGATTGCTGCTTCTTAAAAGGAAGTGATTTTCATCATTTCCATGCTCATTCGTTCTGTACCATAGCCTGAACCAGGGCCTGGAGGTCTACTTTCTAAGTCCGCAAACGTAGATTCGGATACTTAAACGGACGTAGCGGACGTCAAAATCAAATTTGCGGACGGATAGTACCGTCACGACTGAAGTCCTTTTGACGGGGCGCTAGTGTCTATGTAACTACACCAAATTGCATAAATATAGTACCACGAAATTTCCGCAGTTCATGAGTGGTGGCGCAAACTCTAAGGAGCTATCTTGCAAATCGTAATAACAATCATTCTTAGTTCGGGCTCGCTGTCGCGGGGCATAGAAAAAGTCCGTAACTAAGGCCGAAACCACAGATTTCGTGCTTAAATATTAGACCCCTGGATACGAAAGATACGTGACGCTGCGCGCACATTTCACCAGAGCTATTCAAAATTGAACTCTATTTCCTTCACGAAAAGATACACCTGACACAACCGGGCGCGGCGCAGCGCGGCTCCGCGCTGCATTTTAATAGCGACTCAAAATCTAACCTTATTTACGACAAGAAAAGATACACATTTGAAGTATCGTTGCGTCACGTCGCTCCGCGTCGCGTCTCGTTGTGAACTGACACTAAGGTGGATGCCTGATTGACGAATAGCCGGTGAGTCGAGTCAATGTTCATCCAACAGGGCTTATAAGTGTGTAATGAGCTCTAACACAACTACAACAATAGTACACAAGCAATTTGAATGGACGCAGCTTGTAATATATTTAACCGTATTAAATGTCCGGCCGTCAGTCGTAAACTAAGCGGTTGACATCACACGCGCATGTCGCCGTCGTGCCAAGTGCTCACACTGACATTTCCTTTATTGTATTTATTTGTTTTCTTATTATATTTTGAAGTACTTTGCTCCAGTTGGCGGAGAAGTTGAAAGTGAGAGTGCTTGCCAAGAGAGCAACAGAGTTTGGGAACTTGGTGTAACAATTTACTTATTTTACTATTTTTGTGTAAAATTTTAACGGAAATGTATGTAATCCGTCATTTTATACAATTGCTAAAATTGCCCAGAAATGTGTGAAACCTAACTAAACTGAATATCGGGGTGCCTCTGACGTCTACTTTCAAAGGCACCAACAACTCTTGGGCACCCCGAGGTTCAGTTTGGTTAGGTTCATTCAAACCATGGACGCGGAAATATAAGTCCCGCATAGCGACGCTCCGTGTTCCTGTACACTCTTTTTTATACATTTCCTAGGAATTGTATTCAATTCCTAAATATTATACATTTCCCATAACATAATACACAATATTACTCGTACAACACAGCCAAGAGCCAAGCCATTCTAAAATATAAAAATAGCTCTTTACTCATTTTAAACAATTATATTATAAAGCAATGTCGAGCATGACTGTGATGGCTCAGTCGTTGAAGCGTCTGGCATTGAATCTGAAGATCGCAGATTCAAGCCCTGCGCAATTGAGTTTTTCTTTAAAAAAAAAAAATATTTTACTCATTGTTCTAAAATCAAAAGAAAAATAAAGTAGTAGAGGTTTAAAACACCAGAGCGTTCAAAGATATCTTCCACGGGGACCAAAGCTTTAAGCCCGGTCCCTTCTGGCTTACACTTAATTAGATAATTTAATAAAAAAATATTTTTCCTAAAAGTTTTTGTTGTGACCTTTGGAGAAATCCTTTGATGTTTAGGATATTTTATGTAAAAAGAAATATAATGAATTACGTATTGTTTTCTGGTTTGGTGAAAGAGTTAGTTACTGGGGATGTTTTTATGACATTATAACTACATCACTTTATAGGCTGAATTTTTCAACTGGGTTTTGCCCATATATAGAATTTCTCCTATATTTTGAGCGCGTTTACAAAAATTTAAACTCACAAACACCTAGACCCAGAACAACTACGTGTAAATTATATAAATATATTATCCGTGCAGCAAAAAAATCAAATCCCTTGTTTTGTGGCAGAATAAAAATAATGAATCATCATCATCAGCCTATAAATGTTCCCACTGCTGGGACACAGGCCTCCTCTCTGTGAGAGGGAGCAGGCCGTAATCTACCACGCGGGCCCAGTGCGGATTGGTAGATGTCACATGTCTTCGAATTTTTGGTTCTAGGACATGCCGGTTTCCTCACGATGTTTTCCTTCACCGTTTTGAGAGCAGTGGTGTCGAAATAAATTACACAAAGTAATGCGCCTGACGGGGTTCGAACCTACGACCTACAACTCGTAAGTCGAGGCCGATACCACTGGGCCACCACTGCTTCCAAAAATAATGAATAGATTAATATTATTATTTGTAGATTATTTTATCTCTCATTCTAACCTCCAATCTCTTTTTTTTCCAGGTACAGTGCTGTGAGTGAAGTGATGAGTGACAAGTGAGTGAGTGAGTGATGGAGGCGACCCCGCTGCCCCTTGAGGTGGACGAGGAGGGACGTCCTCAGCAAGGATCTTCCACGGGAAGTGGATCCTCTTCGGGAACTGGATACTATGCTCATAAGAACGGTGAGTTTAGATTTTATGTTAGAGAATGATCAAGTTTTGGGAATAGAGACTCAGTATCATGTATGATATAGTTCAAATTCGATTGTTACTGGTGATTACAGTGATAGTTATTAAAAAATAACATGGACTACTTATTGCATTAAATTAATGGTTGTTACTAATGCAGTCTATACCTACGAATGATCAATCTGAGCGGACACAAGAATAATGAGACCAATCAGTTCTAATTATTATGCGCGTGAAGGCACCTTCGTAGGCGCGTAGACCTTTCGTATGCGCGACGATCTTTCGTAGGCGTATAGGCTTTTCGTAGGAGCGTAGCCCTTCCGTAGCCGCGTAGTACTTTCGTAGGCGCGTAGACTTTTCGTAGACCTTACGTAGTATTTTAGACCGTTATAGATTTTCGTAGGCACTTAGTTCTTTGGATGTCTAAAGAACACCACTTAGTAAAGATTATCTTCTCAATATTTCTTTGAAATGTAGTAATCATATAAATACTTCTGAAGACGAACATCAAAGAATACGTATGGTAACTTCAGGAACATAAATTCCAGTATTCCTAACAAGCTCGCGTTGAAAGCAGCATTATTATTAAAACTGATTTACCCTTAAGTAGCGTAGGTAGGCGTAACATAAGTATGATTATACAAGTCATTACACCAGACTTAAGTATGATTATACCGAGTAATAATTAGGAAAATCACAGAGAAAGCCGAAAACTAACATAATGACAGACTTCGCGGCGACTTTCTACCGTAAATAACTTGAAAGTCAACATAAAGTCGCGTTATCTGATTCACTTATATTTTATGAGTTCTGCGACCGAATCCAAACTGTGAAGTAAAGGGGTGGTACCATTACTTCTTGCGGAAAAAAAGTCGATAGAGACGCTACAACGTTTTTTGTTTGTCTTTTATTTCGACGTGTAGAAAACGTAAGACGCAGACGGGGTGGAGACATATGTCTCTTCGGCGTCTCTTTCATACAAAATGTATAGAAGCGTCGCGACGTAAATCAAACAGAAGAGACGGGGCGCGGGCGCCACTCTCATACATTTTGGCACGTCCGCGACGCGTCTTCGTCTTTTCTATGAGGCCCGCGCCTAACGTGTGTGAAATGCGTAACAAAGTGAAATGATACATAAATGAACGTTCACTCTAGTGAGCTGTTGACTTTGTAGATCAGTTTAGGATACGCAAGTGTAAGCCTAATTAGCATTGATCTGTTCGAGTTGAAGGCGGGATCGTTAACAGCGACACATGTTCTTGATGACATTTGAAACTAGCAAATAAATGATCACCATAGTTATAACGTAACTAACTTTTTTTGGGCATACATATATTTTATGGTGTAGGAAAATCTTCAAGAGTACCAGCTACCATCTGCGAATGGAGAGGTATCCTGCCAATAAAAATTGTCTTTAGTTGAGGTCTCAAAATGTTATAATTCATGGGTTGACGACGTTTAGAAGATTGTGAGTAAAACTACAATTTATAAACTGGCACAGATAAGTAAAGAGCTTGCATTTTTTTTTATCCACAACTATCACACAACGCCATCTAGTCCCAAGCTAAGCAGAGCTTGTGTTATGGGTACTAGACAACTGATAAACATACTTATATATTTCTAAATACATACATATTATAGATAAATTACACCCAGCCACAGAACAAATGATCGTGCTCATCACACAAACATTTGTCCTGGGTGGGAATCGAACCCACGACCTCCGGCATAGCAGTCAGGGTCACTAACCATTAGACCAACAGGCCTGTCAAGCATTGGCGTACAAGACTGCCAATGATGGTGTTGTCCAAACCCATCTCATATAAATCCATACATCATTCTTAGCGAGCCCCACCACTACGTATAAATTCCTACGCAGCAGTGAAATCGCGCCTTTACTTAGATTTCAAGATTGTAGTCGATACGGTTTTCGGGTCAAATTTTCGTCGCCAAATGTCGTTTGAGCATAGTGCGTGGAATCGTGACAGATTTGGCTTTTGATAAATGGCTTTAATTCGCTACTAGGGTAGTTTGAGTAACTACTGTTACACTGTTTCTAGGAAAAGTTTGATCCGGGTTATGTCACCGGACAATGACAGATAAAGTAAATAGACTAAAGTAAGTAGATAACTCCTAACAGATTCTAAACAAGCGAACACAATAAATCTATACCAATATTATTTACGTGGTCTCTTGCTATACGTCTCATTAGTAAGCTCAAGATAGTCCAACGAGCTATGGCGAGGGCTATGCTCGGAGTCTCTCTACGCGATCGATTCAGAAATGAGGAGATTCGTAGACGAACCAATGTTACCGACATAACCCACCGAATTAGCAAGTTGGAATGGCAGTGGGCAGGCCATATGGCACGCAGAACTGATGGCCGATGGGGCCGTAAGGTTCTCGAATGGAGACCACGCACCGGCAAGTGCTGCGTAGAATGTCCGCCCACTAGGTGGGCAGACGATCTTGTGAAGATCACAGGATCACGCTGGATGCAGGCCGCTTCTAACCGGTCTTATTATTGGAAGTCTATAGGGGCCTATGTTCAGCAGTGGACGTCCTACGGCTGATAATGATGATGATGACGAATATTATAACATCACTCTACAACCAATAGAAAAAATACAGAGAAAAAACAATGTTTAGCTTTCGACAAACCAACTTGATGTAACTCTCAATCGTATATGTACAGTACTCTCAAATTAATAATGCGCATAGAAATCTTCGTCACTGTTCGGCAACGGTCGTATTCCACGAGCGTCGGAAGACGATATGTATATAGAGTGGTTAAGTGCATTTTCTTCATGCATAATTTAGTAGAATTATGTGTTTTGTGCTAAAAGAGATAAATATTGATTTATCAGTCACGAAATTGATTCGATAATTCTATGTAAGTAAATAGCGAGGAAAACGACACGATTGTGAATATGCTACAATCTTTGTTGAATTGATTTACTTCTTCATACTGAAGCTGGTGTAATGATGGAAGAAAAGAAGGTTTAAATAACACAAGGTTTATATTAGAAGAAGAAAAAATGGTTTTCAAACACAGGTTTACATTAAAATCTAATCATTAAAATCTCAGTTCAAAAGTATTTACAGCATTGATAATTCCAGAATAATATTACAATTATTACAAAAAAATTAATCAGAATCAAGGAGGATCAAAAAATGTTAGTATATTTACCTATTTTACAAAATAAACTATTTCAATTTGAGTAAGATAATTAAAGTTGAAATTAAATTCACCTTTGAAAACAAAACCAAGAAGGGTGTGTAATAGCAGCTCTATATAATTCCACACAGAGAGAACACGTGCAGTCACCACCAATATATAAAGACGACTGACGGACCTTTGACTGACCGGTGACAGCCGCCGACCGCCCGAATTGTTTTCAATTGTTTCACATGATTTGACATATGACATTGACTCCTGTTTCTTTCGAACTAGGTGCAAAATGCAAGTGTATTGTTTAGGGCTCTCTCCGATTTAATGATTCGGGTGTTTCCGGGAATACGACAATTAGCGAAGATTTGCATGCGCATTATTAATTTTGGAGTACTGTACCTATTATCATAAGCGGTAACGATATTATGATGACCATTGATTTAGAAATAATTACGGGTTATTACAAAAGTACACATGTAGGGAGGGTTAGATCTACTGTACAAAAATGTGATTTCACATACAATAGAATAGAATTCTCTTTAGAATGGAATAGAATACTCTTTATTATGTACACCATACAAATTACAGATACATCCAATTAATAATATCTTATAAATAGGGTGACACAATGGGCGGTCTTATCGCTAAAAGCGATCTTTTCAAGACAACCTTTGGATGGATTTGAAAAGTAAAGGAGAAACATACTGTAGGTAGTCTACGGTGTACAATTTATCAACACACAAAAATATAGACGTACAAACACAAAATATATACAATAGTAATCCGTCAATTTCAGTAGAATAACCTTCGGTTCCTGTATATTATATCATCACTGTACGGAGTCTTTTCTTTCTTTCTTCAGCTTTTTTTCAGTTTTCTTTGAATCTAACCATACATCGGCTCTTGAAATTTACTCTGTTCCTTAATCACTACAATCTTGATCTCTTCAAAGTTTGAGCGAATCGCTTTCTTGGTAAGGGTTAGTCGAAATAATTTCATAAATGTTCTGGTGAATTTCTCTCATTCGCCAGGACTCAAAGAATTTATTTCGATTAAAGTATTGTTTGAACTAATAAGGCCTGCATCCCTCTTACACTAATGTCAGTCGTCGGTATACATTGTGAAGCGCCATACTGGGACGCTGACGTCAGTTGCGCGTACGACGTTATATATTTCTTGTTGGCGTACCTACGTGACTGACGCAACCGTACGCTATCGACTTCAGCGTTATACAACTGAGCATGCGGGCGGCGAGTAATGGGCAACTCGCCACCCGACCATGGACCATGCCCGGGTCGACGGCGCGTTGTGTTCCACGCGCGCCTCAAAGAGTGTCAGCATGATGACGGGGCCCCCCTCTAGAGGGCCAAAGCCTGCCGGGGTCGCGAGACTTATCTCATTACCGTGACCCCGGAACATAAAGGGCTATTGAAGGACACCGTGGATTTTAGTCAGTACGAGTCTGACAGTCCCTCTCGCCCTGCCCGGGGTGGGAGGAGTCATTTGATGATTTTACCACGCTAAAAAAAAAGCGTTATAATAATAAATAAATTTCATTTATTCTCAGGTAAATTACACCCATTGCCATGACACAAACCAAAAAAAAAAAAAAAAAAAAAGATATAAATAAACAAAATATCGTGAAATCAAATCAATAAAAACGATCAAATCAAATTAAATTAAATAAAATCAATAAAATAATAAAAAGAACAAATCAAATTAAATTAAATCAAAGAATAGAAGTAAAACATAAATTATCAAATACATTTAAAATAAAATCAAACCATAATAAATCAAATAAAATCAAAATATTATAAAAATAAACACATTATCAGAAAATAAATAAATAAACTAAACTCAGTCAGTACCTTCTCTCCGACACTGGTACAGCAACATGTCTGCTGGAACAATGTCGGATGAAGGGACAGTCCAGCCTCCCCGCAATCATCGCCAGTACGCTGTTGGGGCTACCCCGTACCCTACGCACCAAAGACGCGGCGCGCTTGCGCATGATCGCGTGAAAGCAATCGATACGCGCCTCTGCGAACATGCCCGAGGCGCTGCAGTATCGAGGTAGCCCCATCAACGCAACACTATACAACTACAGCAAAATGTTTTTTTTTTCGCCCTTTCTAAAAAAGAACCTTAAACTTCGTATCTTCGCGGACATGCGGATGGCAAGTAATGGGCGACTCGCTGTCCGACCATGGACCATGCCCGGGTCGACGGCGCGTTGTGTTCCACGCGCGCCTCAAAGAGTGTCAGCACAATGACGGGGCCCTCAGAAGGCCAAAGCCTGCTGGGGTCGCGGGACTAACGAATACCCTGACCCCGGAACGTAAAAGGCTATTGAAGGACACCGTGGACTTTATAGTCAGTACAAGTCTGACAGTCCCTCCTGCCCTGCCCTGGGTGGGAGGACTCATTTGATGATTTTACCACAACAAAAAAAACTTCGTATCTTAACAAGTAACACTGTAAGTAAAGTACCTTAATTTATTTTATACCAGCCCAAATGGCCCGAAGCATTATCTCATTTTCTCTTACCTGAAATGAACAATATGCTCAAAATAAAAATGCTTTCTAATTGCTATGAGTTCAACAAAGAGATTAATGTACTGCGCTGTTATAACACCTGGGCCTAATGGCTTTTAGATCTACTCTCTGGATTATTTTGGCGGTTATTTCAAAATGGAAGGCTTTGTCTATGGGACAATGATTATAATCTAGTGATATAAAAGGCCGCATTGGTATTACATTTCGGGTTTATTCACCGGATGGTTAGGCAGAGGTGCACCTTTTTAATTAAAGCGGTGGACTGCTGTGGAGTGCGTCGTGGGTTCGACCCTGCATGACACCAATATTTGTATGAGACAATTAGTTGAATACAAATACAATACAGCCCGAGTTGACGGAGTGATGTGTTCCATACGCGTCTATAAGAGCTGTCAGCATAACTTGTGGGGGCAAATGTTTGCCAAGATTGTGAGAATCGGCAGACGATCTTCGGCCACCGCAGGCGCGGACATGCGGGCGGCGAGTAATTGGCGAATCGCTGTCCGACCATGACCATGCCCGGGTTGACGGCACGTTGTGTTCCACGCGCGCCTCAAAGAGTGTCAGCATTATGACGGGGACTTATCGAATTACCGTGACTCTGGAACGTAAAGGGCTATTGAAGGACGCTGTGGATTTAGTCAGTACGAGTCTGACAGTATCCCGCCCTGCCCTGCTCAGGAACATTTCGATTAACTGTGTTTTCACACGTGTAAAGCATAAACATTTAATTTAACGTTAGTGACGAATATTTATAGCATATAGAATTAATATAAGAATCAAAAAAATATATCCCTCGAGATTTTTTCAGCAACTCAATAATTCTTTTAACAAAATCTTTATTTCTGTTCAATCTTCAAACAGAAGCGGCTTTTACGTCTTCTTATCATTGAATTAGTACAAAATACGATTTTTCTAGATATCTTTATCTATCCCATATGTTACTATAACAAATGGGCAATAAAAATCGAAGAAATCTCAGCGATTAACTGCACCCGAGATATATTTTTATTGTCTTTGATAACCATGTTGAAAATATCAAGAAAGATTAATACTACGCAACTAAAAACTGAAAATCGCACCGTATTCTTACTGTGTAAAAGTTTAATTTTATTTAATTCTAAATATCAAGACTACAATGTTTTTTACATTGAACTTTAAATTTAAAAGCGATTGAAATAGAGTTTAATATAAATTGTGATTAGCTTTGAGTAAGTTTCAAACACCCTAATGAATGTTACTTTGTTCTATGAACTTCTTTAATCAATTTGTCTGTTTGATTTGAGGCTTTCCATATAATAAGATATTTAATTGAGTTACAAAATAGTTTTAAATTGGCTTTAGGCTTTTAAAATACAAAATAGCTTTAAATTGGCTTTAGGTTAGTAAAATACTAGAAATCAATGTCTTCATAGGAAATATAGTCTAGTGACACAGAGGCGTTATTAGCATGAGTATGCGGTGTAAAGTAAAAACTTCTACTACTACTAATTACCCTTATAAACTAGACTAGAGGTCGTCCGGTGACCGAAATCCGACTCTATTTGATTTAAATTTAAATTTGGAACGTTTATAACGTTCTTTCCAAAGACTAAAACGTCTATAAATCGATGATTGACTTCAGTAAGACGTTTGACATTCGGTCTGTGTCAAACTTAATGTAATCTTGATGGTTTATTAATTTAAATTATTTTTAAATGAAAACGTTAGCTTTCTTCGTTCCATCTCGATTTAAACTTAAACGGTACCTAATTTCATACACCACCGTATTTTTTTATAAAGAGGGTACAGACATTAGGTAATAGGTATCACGTATAGATTCGGTTGAAGTTCGATTTTCAATTCAAAAATCCGCTTTTATCTTAAAGCCTCGAGCAGACACACACGATTAATCGCGTGTGACGTTCGAGCCTTAAGGTAATCAAAAGCACACATTCTAATGCCCTCTGGTCAAGTTTGCAATCGCTGAGAAATATTTGTGCACGTAGGCCTTTTTATAGCATTAAAAACATAAAAGTTAATTGTTTACTTTTCCCTCATCATTTACCACTTTATCAAGGGCCTAGTACCTACTATTTAATTTAAAGAGGAGCTTTTCTAAAGACACATTTGTAAAAACAAGCAAATTCCAACTCTAATTAATTCATAAACATTTGTTTTTTTTTTCTCAGCTGCGAACACCCGTCACTAAAATTTATTCAGCTGGCAACACTTCTTAATGTCATAAGAAATGTTGCCAAGTATAAAACATGCAGAAATAAAAAAAGAATGATGAGACAATATAGTGGGATAACTATCGTTGCGTATCCAATAATCCCTTGTGCAATGAAGGATATTATTAGCCAATAAAAGTGCTTTATTTCAGCTTCAGCAGACAAACCAATTCGTCAACAAGAAAGGAATTTGTTATAACCCCTGTTGGTAATAAAATATATTGTTTTGTTGACTAAGAGATGTTTGGGACTTTCCTTGTCTCTTTTTAATATATTCATGGGACCCAGACAAGAACATTCCAAAGTATAGGAAAAATAGTTTGACTGGACTTCATAAGATCCTGGGTTTGGTTCTTAGGTTGGGCAAAGTGTTATTGAGTTTTTTTTTTTGTATAAACTTCATATTCTGGATTCGGACCGAGTTCATTGCAATAGACACTTAGACGTTAGTTGACCACGATCAAACAATTCATCTCAGTGCAAACTTCAAATTTGCCACTTTTTTTTTAATATGCTAATATCAATCAATAAATCGTCTGGCAATTGGAGCGTATTTGTTTTCAGTCAAATTCCCTCTCCCCTCTTTTTCAATTCTTCCCCTCTACTGAATGTGGGTCAATCACAACCCTTTAATCAAACCGACAGCGAATCATGGACGCCATTCATTGATAAGAGTGGAATGGAGTGGTTTTCAATTGAAATTGAAGATTTTTAAAGCTGATTTTAGTTTTTGAATCGATGTTTAATTTATACACCGTGACTTTTTAGTCGTCTTACAAAAGTCGTCCACTTAATGTATCCGACCTAAAATACCTCTAGGCGAGTTTATTTTTTTTAATTCGTTAATCATAATTTTTATTTTTAATAAATAGGTACATTAGAAATATGAAACACCCTGTTAGAATGTTTACGTATCAATCTGTAGAGTATACCTACCCTGCGCAATAGTCGGGTATATCATTCAATTTCCATTTTCTATGAGACAAGGGCGTTTCTAACTACGCCTTGTGTCATAATAACCAATTAAAGTTTTATTATTAAATTTTTCAAATCTCTTAAATACATATTTTTTTATTATAAACGTTTATAAACGTTTATAAAGTCACGGTGTACAATAATTGGAAAGCAATTGAGAACGATATCATAAACAAATATTATTCTGCCATATTCAATAAAACTACGTTATTCGTGAGTAATCTTTTAGAATATCAATGTAAAAAATCAATCAAAAATGTCAGCTTAATTCAATCTCCTTGATGAAGTTGGTCCCAGTCTGGGCGCCAATATCATTGTTCAACACGAATCACTGAAATCTGATGTAGATATTTCCTTATTGTTGAGTGTAGCTTAAATGGTTAGTGATATTATAAAATAATACAGGAAATAAAAACATTAAATCTATCCTCAAATCACAGCTCGGTAGAGAATAGTCCCACGGTGGGCGCCAAAAAGTATTAATGAATAATATATTGTGATTCAAAATTTCTTGCCTTACGCCTTGTCTTTTCAAATGATGAATACATACCTACGTCAGTTTAACATCTCTATCAAAGGTGTAGGTCATAATTCTCGTCCCATGCTGGGCGCCATTTCAAGTTCAAATTAACACAAACATTTAATTGAACACATTTCGAGGTGACAATAATAGCTTTGCTTTTACATATTCTACAAGATTGAGAAAGAAAGATAGTAAGAAAATACATATTATGTGTATGCATATTTTCCTAAAGACATCCAATTGAAATCTGTCTGTCTAAGGAGGTTCATTAACCCCTCAGCATGACTGAGAAACATTGTTTTGTATAAAACTTCGCATTTTTTATGCAAAGTTTTTTTATGATATTACTTATATGAAAAAAGAATATGAAAGTATACACGCATTCAGCGTGTATACTTTTATATTCTTTTTTACAAACTAATAAATAACAATTTAACAACGTCTGAATGGTCACGCGACGCTGGTTACGTCACGATGTGACCGGTCATTCCTCATGGTTACCGGTCCAGATATAGATTAATCGTTTTAAATGTCGGGTTAAAATTGTATTTTGTTATGTAAGGGTATCGCATCGTGAGGAAACCGGCATGTCCTAGAACCATCAAATTCGAAGACATTGTGACATCTACCAACGCGCACTGGCCCCGCGTGGTGGTTTATGGCCCACTCCGTCTCACAGAGAGGAGGCCTGTGTCCCAGCAGTGGGCATTATAGGCTGATGATGATGTAAGGGTAATGGAAGAAAGATTTGAGTAAGTTCATCGTCAGAGTATCTAGCAGTACAAATACAATGATTATAAAAGGAACAGTTTTATTGTGAGAAGAGAACATCGAGTTTACGGCACTAAAATAAAATTTTGACACGTACGCCAGCAAATCTTAAATTTTAATAATATGTTTTCAACTTTATCACAATACGATAAGGTTTATTTTCGATTGGGAAAATTTAACAGATTGGGGTAGGTTGATGTGCTGGCGTGTGTACATCTTCTGTTGTTTCAAAATCAAGTGTTCAGTAAATTTTTGGTATTTATGTGATTTTATTTACATTATTAAGAATCTGAAATTTATAATAACGTCAGATAAATAATCATGCTGAGTATACAAAATCAATTAACATACTTTTCGACCCTTGATCCTTCCAAGTCAAGGAATTTTGTCCCTCAAATTACCCTTCCCTTACTGAAAATGAAAGTGCAAATAATAGGCATTATAAGCAGAATTATTTACATACCGTAAATACCTTACCAATCCCGAGCGTGTTGCTAACAAGATTTAAAACAAGTGCTGTAACGATTTATTACCAAAAATTCAACATTTACAGCCTAATAATAATTGAGCCATTAAAACAGTAAAAACATTATAAACGTCACATTGTTTTAGCAATGGAACCGTTATTTTACTTTGTTATTTTGTAACAGCTGTCACAGAGTATAAATACTAGCTGTGACAAATTAATATAATTAGTTAGGTTAGAAACGCCGGCAGTTGTTGTAGTAATGTTGTACTGTTATTTTTGCGACAATGTATGTGACTTTTGAAGTAATTTATGGTACTATATCTTTTGTTTAGCTATATGAAATGTTATTATCTAAAATCTTTGGCTTGTACGCTTGGCGAGACAAAAGAAAAATAATTATCGATTCACGTCAAATAAAAAATAGAATATGTGTGTTTTGTTTTTTATTAATGCTTGCGGGCTTAAGCTCAGACGGCTAATTGACTCTATTGTATTGTTATATCAAAGTATTGTTGTTTTTTTTTTCATCTAAAATCGGTCAGTACCAGCCTAAAATCTAGATTTAATTGTAAGTTTTTACCTAGATTTACGCCTACTATAGGCTCCGCCAGATAAGTTTGGAATAAAATTCATTGACCCCCGTGTACCAACGTATTCCAATATTTCAAAATGATAAGAAAAAATGTAAAGAAAGTGTCGTAACACGATCAAAACAAACGTATCGTGGTAAAAGGCGACCTTGACCTTATATTTTATTTTGAAATTCGAACGATGGTATTGTGAAATTCGAACGATGCATTATTAGGATCAATGACCTTTATTCCAGACTTATCTGGCGGGAACTATACCTCTTTGGAAACAGCCGTGATATATCATTGTAAGTGTCTGAACATAATCTTTTATTTTTTCCGGTAATCAGAAAAAATGCAACATAACCTACTTTTTTTATATGCCTACTGCTATTACCGTCAGTTTTTCCTCTGAAAATCTGTTCTCGCGTCAAAGCCTTTCCCGCTATATTTACAAGTAAACATTTACGAGTATTTTTATGAATACACCCATAACGGTTGCGTGTTCCAACCCCGTTAACTTTTGATGGGTTTTATGCAAAAGTGGTAGCTTGATGGATTGATTGAACATTGCAGTAGTATAAAAATCATTTAATTTAAAAAATATAAATAATTAGTTTACAAATAAAAATAAAGGTACCTATACTTAAAAATACAAATATTGTAGTTCAAGAATTACAATGTTTATGTTGATAATAAAATTATTTAATAAAAAAATAAAAATATTTAATAAAAAAAACAAAATATATGCTTTTCTATGGAAAGAAAAGCTTTAAAATTCGCGACGCTTTATTAATTCGTATAGTAGGTATTTATAAAATATTTACAGATATTATTCAGTTCAAAAATACAGGAATAACGACGTTAACTGCAAAATCAATCAAGATATTTTATGTATCTCCCAGAAACTTTATTTAAAGGTGCTCGCTCACTTGACATTCTATCCAATATGCCAAACCTCTTAATCCCTACATAATTTAATTAATATAAAAGCAATTTATGAACTAATTGCTCCAATTACTGTCATTTGTCGCCAATCAAAGCGAGCGAAGAGTAATTAATTAATGCGTTTCAATGGCTTTCAATTAAACTTGAATATTAATTAAGGCGTAGATATACGTGAATTGGGCTTCATTTAGTATACGTTAGAACCTTTTTTTTCCGTAACCCTTACAAGATTTTTTTTCAAAATAATATATATTAATCTACACAATATGAAGCATGTCCTCTTGTTTTCAAAAAAAATAAAAACATATTTTAAATATGTTAAATAAATACGCAAAGTGGCGTCTGTTTTTATAACTTACTACCATTTTTCTCCTAAATTATCAATCACAAGATATTTTAATTGCCACCAAAATATTACATTAATTAATGCAGATGGGACCTTGTTCTTATTTTTGCCAATAACTTTCTTATTTTTTTTATGTGAATTTTTATACGTAATCACTACTCGCAAATCGCGTAGCCACCCCTCCGGCGCCCAATATTTAGTGCGGGACGAGACGCGGTGCTGAATGGACCTGTGACACTTTTCTCCGCAAAACAAAAATTGTCGATAGCCTGACCAACTAGATTTTTTTAGTTTTATATATAGTGTGTGTAAATATTAGATTATTTAAGAGTGTAATTAGGTATAACGTTGTAAATAATAATGACTAGTTGTCGTTAATTCTTATTATATTATCAAAATGGGTGACAAAAAAATACACAAGAAGCGTAATTTGAAAATAGCATACAAGAGGAGATTCCAAAGAATAAACCGGTAAGTACTTATTACTTAATATTTTATGTGCATACCTACTGTTAAATGGAAAACTGAATCATTACTGAATCTACAATTTATTCAATAAAATATAATTATCATCTTGTAACTTGAATATGCCGGTCATGTCAAATCACACTGGTCTGACATACGTCACCCTGACTTGTCTCTGCTCGCTGCATGGATGTTAAACATTTTGTCACTTTTTTTTAGTTCATGCGAAACCTGAATCCGCCGCCCAACCCAGTCACATAACAAGCTTATAACTTCGTGATTTTTTATGATACAGTTTTGAAATTTCGTACAGACAGCACATCAACCTACAGATAGATTATCAACCTTATCAATAGTTAGTTATCACATTAGTGGAAGGTTCGATTGATAAAATTTGACAGATTCGGGTAGGTTGACCTGCTGGCGTCTATACATAGATTCCTTACACAAAAATTACTAGACAAGTGTATCGGGTTTCGCATAATCAAAATATAATCTTTAAACATAATATAAATATTTGAGATCAATTTTTTTTTTTCTACAGCGGCATGTTTTTAAAATGACAGCTATTTCTTTTTTTCTCAAATTGAATATATTTTTGAGAACCCAGAACCTCTATGGGGCCTCCGTCAAATTGCTGAGAGCTCTTTGAGTTGCGCGTGTAAACCGACGCGCCTCCGCCGACGACCCGGGCATGGTCCATGATCAGACGGCGAGTCACCCATTACTCGCCGTCCGCAAACCCGCACCTACGGTGGCCGGTAATCGCTCCACGACTTCCGACGCCTTGTGTAATTCACGCGGCGGCTAGGTCGTGAGGGGGAGGCTGTCCTCCCTCACACGTTCTGTCTCCTTCGCTAGCATGACTGTTTCGCAGAAGGAGGTGACTACTTCTCTTTCCGCCTCGCCCCGCAGTATGGCTACGACCAATGCCACCTAGCTTACCTCACATTTTTCTTTTCCAGTTCTAATACTAATGATTCATCATCTAGTTTACAACAAAACTAAATGGAAAATGAGGGCGAAAGGTAAAAGTTTTCACAATCTTTTTTGAAAATAATTTTGTGTCAGTTTGGTGACAGCGGTTATTTTATGAATATCGACACTTTCACTCTTTTTTAGGGTTCCGTAGCCAAATGGCAAAAAAACGGAACCCTTATAGATTCGTCATGTCTGTCTGTCCGTCCGTATGTCACAGCCACTTTTCTTCGAAAGTATAAGAGCTATCCTATTGAAACTTGGTAAGTAGATGTATTATGTGAACCACATTAGGATTTTCACACAAAAATAAAACAAAAACTAATTTTGGGGGTACCCTCCCATACTTAGAATTGAAACTCAAAAACTATGAATAGGTCTTTAAAAATGATATTAAGGTTGCTAAGATATTTTTTTTTCAACTCTGTTTTAGACACCGGGAGAACTCCAAAGGCGTGGAACAGGAGTGTTGTGATCCTCTTTTTCAAGAAGGGCGACAAAACCCTATTGAAAAACTATCACACTAACTATCACTCCTGAGCCACGTCTATAAACTGTTTTCGAGGGTCATCACAAATCGTCTCGCAAGAAGACTTGACGAGTTTCAGCCTCCGGAGCAGGCTGGGTTTCGCGGAGGATTTAGCACCGTAGACCACATCCACACAGTGAGGCAGGTTATACAGAAGTTCGAAGAGTATAACCAACCCCTGTGCTTAGCATTTGTGTATTATGAAAAGGCCTTTGACTCCGTTGAAACCTGGGCTGTTCTACAATCACTGCAGCGATGTCAAGTGGACTGGCGGTACATCGAAGTGCTGAAATGTCTGTATGACGCCGCGACTATGAGTGTCCAAGTACGGAACCAGCAGTCTAAACATATCGCGCTACGCAGGGGGGTGAGACAGGGGATGTTATATCCCCGAAACTGTTCAGTAATGCCTTGGAGGATGTGTTTAAGACGCTGAACTGGAAAGGAAAGGGCATAAATATAAACGGTGAGTACATTTCACATTTACGATTCGCCGATGACATAGTCCTTATGGCGGAATCGCTGCAGGAGCTGGAACAGATGCTGAACGAACCAACTGATGCTTTTCAACGTATAGGTCTCGGGATGAACATGGAAAAAACAAAAATCATGTATAACGACATCACTACCCCGGGACCAGTCGTAGGAAATGGTGTAACTCTTGAAGTTGTTCAAGAATACGTCTACCTTGATCAGACGGTTCGGTTGGGTAGAAACAACTTTGAGAGAGAAGCCAACAGAAGGATTCGGTTGGATTGGGCAGCATTCGGTAAGCTCCGTCAGGTCTTCTCGTCGTCCATACCACAGTGCCTAAAGACTAAAGTCTTCAATGCGTGCGTCCTACCAGTAATGACCTACGGTGCCGAATCATGGACACTCACAGTGAGACTAGTCCACCAATTTAAAGTCGCTCAGCGAGCTATGGAACGAGCTATGCTCGGAGGAACTTTGATGGATAAAATCCAGAACGAATTAATCCGTCAGAGTAAGCAGAAAGAATAAGTAAGCTGAAGTGGCAGTGGGCTGGCCACATCTCTCGCAGGACAGATAACGCTGGGGTAGACGTGTCCTTGAGTGGAGACCGCGACTTGGCAAGCGTAGTGTGGGACGCCCGCCGGCCAGGTGGAGTGACCCACGAAAGGCGGCCGGCAGAGACTGGATGAGGAAAGCTCAAGACAGGGCTCAGTGGCGCACATTTGGAGAGGCCTATGTCCAGCAGTGGACGAATACAGGCTGATGATGATGAATGATCTTCGTGACTTTTCAGTTCTACTACCTCTTGTTCTACTGACTCTTGAGTACTTGGGGGACTCTTGTCCCCCAAGTACTCAACGAGTCACCACCTATTGTACATAGTTTGCAGCAAGAGCAAAACCAAATAACAGATGAACAAGAAACAGAAGATACCAGGTTCTTTTACAATCTTGAGTGAAATAGATAGAACACATTTTGAAGTTTGTTCCACTTACTTTTTTTTTTTTTTAGGTGGTAAAATCATCAAATGAGTCCTTCCGCCCTGGGTGGGGCAGAAGGGACTGTCAGATTCTTACTGACTAAAATCCACCCGTGTTCCTTCCGATGCCCTTTACGTTCCGGGGCCACGGTATCCTAGGTTGAGAAAAACCCGCGACCCCAGCAGGCATTTGGCCCCATAAGGGGCCCCGTCAGTTTATTACTCACCGTCCGCAAGCCCGCTCCGCCGCTGTGCCCTCTGCTAATCAGAGGGACACGCGTTGGAGCGTCCACCCGACAGGCTATTCGCATACGGGCAAAGAGGGGGTCTCTTTGCCCGTATGCCCGTATACTCTTCCTTAGGCACACAGTGCCTAAGGAAGAGTTTTTGCCCGCATCCCAGGGTGCACCGTCCCGAAAAACTGGTCTTCCCCCCAGACGTATCCGAGAGGGAACTCCAGTCCACGGGCGCACGTGGAGGTTTCCTGTCTTAGCACCCCTTGTTCCACTAACTTAAATTAATTTTTTTTCAGACTAAACTCTATTGGTAGACGTATTATAAATGTAAGCCATTTTTTTAAAGAACTACAGAGTATATCATCCCATGGGCCTTTGAATTGCGGCTTACTCCCAAGAAAAATGAATATACGAGATCCTGAATACATAACTCAGGCTATAAACCAAAAAAGAACACAAAAAGTTGGGAAGGAAAACAAACAAAAACATGGTGATGAAGAAAAATCGGACACTGAAAATGGTATCGATAAACCATATTATTATAGTGAACCAGAACCAAAGCGACAATGTTTAAGGCAGTTAAACTTTTCTGAATTTTGAGATTAAATATTTCATTACATATTATGTTCTGTGATTTTTTATTTTCCTGTAATTCTTCTGCAATAAGTTTTACCAATTTAATTATAAAAAAAATATAAAATTATACATAATTAGGCTGACCCCACATTAGGCGTGCGCGATCCTCGGGCGTCTGAGAAGCGCGGGCGCAGCGCGCGCGCCGCGAGCGCGCTGCGTGAGCGTCGCGTTTTGCTACCCTGCGGCGTGTGTGAAAAGAGCAAGCGGCGCGGCGGCGCTCGTGTCGCGTTCTTACCCCTTCGTCCGTCTGACTTGATTGAAGGGGCTTAAACGCCAAAGCGAGCGCCGCGTGCGCGCCGCGCGCTCCCTGATACACGTCACACGGCGGCAACACGCGACGCTTACGCAGCGCGCTCGCGTCGTGCACGCGGCGGCCGCGTCTCTCATACGCCCGAGGAACGCGCGCGCCTAATGTGGGGTAGGCCTTATATTTTCCCTTGCTTTCGGTCTTGGACATTCAAAATGTTTTACACCTCTGTATTAGATATAGCTACTGGAAGCGATAGGTAGATAGAATGCGGCGGGCGGCGGCGGCGGGGGCCGGGCGGCGGGCACTGCGATGAAACATTATATTTCGCGTTGCACGTGAGTATTGTTAGGGGTGGGAGGCGCGCGCGGGGAGACTTTGACTTAGCCACGCCCACATGACCAAGGTCAATGGCGTACTGCCGGCTCTTAATAATTCCATTATTTTGGGGTGTTCAATTAATTATGAGGGTTTAAACTTTGATTTTAATTGATTGTTTATAGATTGGTTGTGTTTATGGTAAAAGACAAAGGTCATTGTGAATTTGAAAGGTCAAATCTTATTTTTGAGGTAGCTTCAGAGGATTAGTAGATGAGTGGCAATTGATTTCAAAACGTATTTTATTTACGTTCAATAGTATATTGTAATATATGTATTCGTTTATTTTTAGTTATGAGTTTGATAATTTGATAATTTTTTGATAATTTATTGATAATCAAGTACCTACGCTTACACAAATCTTGTTAAACGGTGATCCCCAAACTAGATGTTTGTCTGTATCTCGGGGATCAGAGTTGGACATTTTTATTTTTAGTTTTTAGTTATTATTTTGGTTAAGTACCATTATATTTATGGTTTTGTTGAGTGGAAAAATTAATAAAACCAGCTTTCAACCGAAACCGCTGTTGTTCAATCAACCAGTCATCACTTTGCATTCAAAAATATTAAATTAAAAGAACTTGTAAAAAACGAACACTCATATTCGCATTCAAAATCAATCGTGCTGGATAACTCTAGCATAGCACCGGCCGCTGTATTATCCACCAATCACAATACACCGTCCTGCCTACGTCATTACACGGATGGTCAATCACAGTAAAATGTGAACCAGTAAACCAACAGACGAAATAAAGGCCTTTGCTCAGTAGTGGAAAAAAAAACAACCTAAAGAAGACGCCGTTAGCGCCGAAAATGTAAAGCCAAACGCAGATGTTAAGTTTATAAACTTTTTGTTATGTCGCTTATACCAACCCGCAGTGAGCCCGCGTGGTGGATTATAGCCCACTCCCTCTCACACAGAGGAGGTCTGTGTCCCAGCAGTGGGAATATTTATAAGCTGGTGATAATGGTTATGTGGCTTAAACACATATTCCATCAATCTGAAAATTCACCGGTACTATTTTGTAAAAAATACACACTGTAATAAGACCTAGCTTCTGGCTACCCGTAATGAGTGGCAAAAAAAAGTTTCATACAAACTGTCAACCCCAAAAACAACCCCTTAGGGGCATAATATCGCAAAATTTCTTCTTAGCGAGCACCTACGTCCTAAAAAGAACCCCTATGCAAAATTTTAAACCTCTAGCACTGGTAGGTTCCGAGATTTCGTGTCCTATGAGTGAGTGACCTTTTGCTTTTATATATATAGATAATCATACATCCAAGATCAGACTTTTGCAAACGTTGTTTTACTTCAAAAAAGCAAACACATGTTATTTATACTGTTGTTGTTAATATTGTTTTTAATTACTTTGCTCCACTTTAAAATATCTCCTGTGTATTGAATGTGTTTCCCCTCGATCGCCTCCGAGTTGAGATACTGTATACTAGTACTAATATGTATACTGTGTCACACACGTTATTATACGGATGGACGGCATTATGCAAATACACAATGAAATAATTCCGCACCCTGTATAATTCGTATGCCAATAATTTTATTTGCCGGTTCTTGATTTCATGATAATTAGTATTATATTGGTTAGCTCAGAGTAATTTTAAAACCGGTTTTATTACGGGTATTTCATAATAAAACCGAATTATTTTAACGTTTGTTTTTGCTAATTATTGTTTGCGATGTAAATAGTTTATTTTCGTGTTATGTTTGTGGGATTTGTGGGTGATCGGGATTTATATTTGTGTATTTTATACTGATCCATTATTAAATTGTATGTTGTTAATGCAATGACGCACTGATTTTATATATTGTGTAGTTGCAATAAGTACTCAGTTATTATTTTTACGCAAGATCGAATCCCTCATTTATTTATTTGTTTACTCTTTGAAGTACAATGGTGACACATACAGCGGACTTAAAGCCATGAGCCATCCAACTTTAAATCTAAAAGAAGAAGCACAATAGAATAGGTAAGTACAAAAAAAATTAATGACCACTTTTGGTAATTTATATGAAATAATTTACCAAACTGTTTATTCTACAATCTTTTTTCTATGTCTTTTCTATCTAAAATCTTTTTTCTTGTCTTTTCTATGAATGGGTGACCCTTACTTTACTTATTATTTTTGTCACGTCCTAAGTAAATTATACAATAAAATACAAACAACTAGTAAGACTCGTTTTGACGTTAATAAAGAAGAGTTCCTCAAAGTGACTAGAAATAAAAAATATTTCTATGAATACAACGTAAAAAGAACTGTAGGATAAGTATTTACAATTTGTTGAGTAACATCTGCTCTCCAGCTTTTTATTACACGGCCGTGTCTTAATTTTTCAAAATTAATTCTGTCTAAACGACAAAATACATCATGTCACATTTTTACCGTTCTCCTTGAAAGTCTAATCCATTTTCAAATTACGCAAACGTTCCAATTTATACCCGCCATTTTAATTTTACTCATAATAATAAAATGGCGCACAGCATGTTCTTATTACGAATTTGTTATGCGTACCGTAAAATAATATAAGAAAACATTAGGTATGTACCTACGTATTATTTTATGCTAACGACAGCTATAAAAGGCGTTTTCAACATCCAATTTACATTGAGCTCTGAAAGTTATTACAATTTTAGTGGGAAGAGGTTAAGTTATTTGGTCGTTTAACATTCTGTAGGGGAACGCAGCGCGATGCAGATTACAGGGAAATTTTGTCTTATTTGAATATAATAAAGCGTAAGATCGACGGTTTGTAAATATTCATACAATCAGAGTGGTTTATGTTAATTTACTTGTGTCACGACAACATTTTCAATATGGCGGAGTTTTGGCGCCAAAGTGGAGTATTATGGAGCTTGTTTGACATTAATTTAGATGTTTTGTTAAATTATTTTCTTTTGTATTTAACTTACTAAACGTTTACATTGTGTTAAATGATTCTGAGCAATGTTGATGTAAGATGAATGTCAAATTTATTTAAACGCCCCTTATTAAATATTTTAATAAATTAGAAAGCCACCATCTTTGTTCATCCTTTGTTTCAAACACAAAATAAATTAAAAAAAAATACTTTTTGTTTTCTTTGACTGAGGTCGGATTGATAGCAGTTACCGTCTTAATTATGTTGTCGCTTAAATCGTCAAATCAACGAAATCATAAAAATAGTCCGTGTGTGAATGATTTCAACATTTTCATTGCATCTATATTTTTTCCGAGAAAAAAAGTTATGACACGGAAATAATTGTAGCTGGCAACACATAAATATGAGGTCTCTATTATTTGATTCATTGGAAGCGAGAATTGGACCGAAATGAATTGCTATTGAATCGCGGTTAGTTTTATGAAATAACTATCCAATTTTATTTTCGAACAGTTTTTGCTTTTAGCTTGATTAATAGTCAGTTATTGGTATTGGTGCTATTCAACCGATATTACATAATATTTACCGGTGGAAAAATTGTAGGCACCCAATTCTCAATTAAAATTATTAATTGGGAAATGTGCTCATTTAGTGGCGATAGGCTCGCCTCTTATTACAAGTAAATTAATTAATATTAAATTACTTAACGCCATACTATTTAACTTTTGTTAGCCTGTTCACTTTCCACTTTTCTTTATAGAGGGCTTTTTCACGCTAATACACGTGGAAGCCACTCAAAACTTAGTTTATTAAATATAAACATAATAATTTGGCTTTCTGCTAGAAAGAGAAAATCGGTTCAGGAGTCCCAGAGATTACTATCTACAAACAAACTTTACCTCTTCAAAATATTACACGCTTCAAGAACCTATCAAAAAAGAAAAATGGCTACCATTCAGTAGAGAGTGGGTTCCGACCCCAAATGTTATCAATTTCTTTGTCAGAATTGAGCAAGCTAGCAAGCTACCTCGCTTTTAAGTTTGTACAGATCAAAATCGGATACATTGTATGGTTTAAAACCAACTAGTCTTATCACCTGAAAACATGTCAAAGCTAGGTATCTTAGAGCAAAAGTAACCCTATTACAAACAAAATTCTGAATGAACTTCGAACCAACCTATTTCCCGACTGAACTCCAGATTCCTATATTACGAACAGAAACTTGGTCGCGGTACCAGGGACTCATGAAACAACAAGATAGACGCGAAACGAACTGTATCGGAACCAGCAACTCTATAAATATCTTGTAAAAGTTCTCGAAAGTTCACCGCGGGTTGTAATCTTGTATTCATATTAATATTGTTAGTTGAGGCGAGGAAGATGTGTTTTTAAGGTTGAATGGAGTTTGTTTTTGAATTTTGTTGGACGTGGTCTATAATAGAGTTCTTTGAAGAAGTTGGGAGCTGTTTATGGGCTATAGATGAGATGGATAGAAACAGATGAAAATAGGGAGTGGATCAACGACAATTTATATCTAGACTCCTAATCACAGGCGACCGATGTCTATCAACACATTAGGCAAAAAAGTCTTAGTTCGTATTAGTTTCGACCACTCCTGTGAGTCCCCTCGTCGCACTGACCCTGAGTTAGCCAATCAGAACGCAGTACCCCGTCCCCCTCGCTTACGTCGTACCTCAGCGACTTGGCAGAAAATTTTCGTTAGTCAGATCGTGCATCAGGCGTCTATACACCGTGACTTTTTAGTCGTCTTACAACGGCAGGCCAGCTTATGTATCCAATGACTTGAACACGTTTATAATGAAAAATTGCTATTTAAGAGATTTGAAAAAAAATAATTAATTCTTTATTATGACGCAAGGCATAGTTAGAAACACCCTTGTCTCATAGAAAATGGAGTTGGAATGATCTGCCCGACTATTGCTCTGGGTAGGTATACTCTACAGCTTGATACGTAAACATTTTAACAGGGTGTTTCATATTTCTAATGTTTTAATAAAAAATATTATTAACGATAAAAAAAATATCTCGCCTGGAGGTATTTTAGGTCGGATACATTAAGTGGACCACTTTTGTAAGACGACTAAAGGTCATAGTCCACTTACACGACTCTGCTCCCACCCGGCAAAAAGAATATCATTTAAATATGGGCTTTAAATATTGCTCATTAGATATTTTTTACATTAGTATCATAAATTAGCAGACAGCTCGCTGTCAGCGAGCTTACCGCCGTCAGACTGCTCGGTAGTTGACGCCTCGCTGGCCGCACGGTGTAGACGAGCGGTCGGTGCGGTGTCCGCGCGCTCACTGCTAGCAGTCGCCGCGCCGTCGTCGCTCAGTCACTATGTTTATCGCGAAAAGCGAGATCGGTCGGCGGGTGGACAGCTGGCCGTCTGCTAGCTGTCGCCGCGTGGACTGCTGGGTGCCTGCTAGCTGTCACCGCGTGGACTGCGAGCAGTCGTCTTAGTTTAGGGCGGTGTTGGGTGGGAGCGGTGTTGGAGCAGAGTCGTTTAAGTGTGCTATGACCTTAAAAAGTCACGGTGTATATAAATGGTCGTTGGAGTGGATTCACTACTCTTCATTCCAGCATGATCACAAGGAGCTAGTGAAGGGCGCTTTATTTAATTTGATATTTAAGATGTGTTTGCTAGTGACTACAATTTATCCCAGAAGCAAAGATTAGGCTTTTTAGACGTAGTAAAATCATCAAATGTATCCACCAACCCAGGGCAGAACGGGACAACAGCCCTTTACGTCAAATGATTTCGATGGATTAAAAAATATGGAATGATAAATATGTAGTTGAAGAGTTTCAGGTGAAATGAAAATCGGTCACATATTTTTCGAACTTATGATAGGTAACCATGCAAATTATTACATCCTCTCGTCGTGAGCGTGGTGTTTTCTTTGGTCAAACCATAAACAACTCGGCGACTCGAGACTTATTGGAAATTGTACACTTCACGATAGCAAATTTAATAATTAGAAGCAAAATAACTGTGAGAGAACTATAAATAAATATTAAATATAATCGATTATTTTATTCTTGTCGTAAACTAGGCCCCTGGACGCTTTGTCAAATTTCCCCTCGCTTAGGTTTACAATGTCCTTTCTTTGGTATTGTTCGTCGTGTCGTTGAGCTCCTTGTGTTCTGAGTCGAACTACACGATAACCGACAAATGCTTGCACTGACTGGACAGGTCCACTCAAATCTATGTGGTTCTTTCCTCAAAAGACCATCTCAGACACCCGCATGGTCTTCATATGACCTGAGCAAAACAATATCTGGACTTTAAAAGAGACTGTGGCCTCTGAGTTTGTTTCGACTGTTTCTTTTCAGAGTAGTCAGGAACGAAACACCAGCCATATCTAGCTTTAAAAATATTGGTTCATCATCATCATCTCAGCCATAGGACGTCCACTGCTGAACATAGGCCTCCCCTTTAGATCTCCACATACCGGTTGGAAGCGACCTGCATCCAGCGTCTTCCGGCGACCTTTATAAGGTCGTCTGTCCATCTCGTTGGTGGACGTCCTACGCTGCGCTTGCTAATCCGCGGTCTCCACTCTAGTACTTTTCGACCCCATCGGCCATCTGCTCTGCGAGCAATATGGCATGCGCATTGCCACTTCAGCTTGCTAATCCGGTGGGCTATATCGGTGACTTCAGTTCGTCTATGGATCTCCTCATTTCGGATTCGATCACGTAGAGAAACACCGAACATAGCCCTCTCCATAGCTCGCTGAGCGACTTTGAGCTTTGAGAAATATTGGTTGTGACGTGTAAAAGTGTTTTTTTAAAACCAACTTACAAGTAAGTTGGTTTTCAGAAATTCAGAATAGCTAACACGTACCGCGATAAGAGAGGTCTGATTCTGTATAAGCAGGTCTTAAAATGGCACTGGGTCGGTTTATTGAAAAGACCGTCTATTGTAACTGAAGATTTTTTTTGTAAACTTACGGCCGATTACAAGAGAATGACTTCGGAAGGTTTTTGGTAAATTTCTTGGGTTTTGATCTGGTTCATAAAAGAAGAGAAGTGTACGGTGATAACGTGCCTGACACACGTGTTACAAGCTGTGGGTTCGAACAAGTCAGGTATCTTACTTTGTATCATTTATGCTGCTGCTGTCAAAACAGTAAAGGAAAACATCGTGCGAAAACTGTCTTGTAAAGTGAAGTAGCGGGACTGCCTCAAAAGGGCACCGCGGCCCTGCAACGCAAAGGGTAACGGAAGAAACAGGGTTTTTTAGTATCTAAGTCCCTCCCTCTCCACACAGTGCGTGAGGACACATTTGATGATTTTTACAGGCCAAAGAATAAAATCTAAAGAAGCCTGTCCACTTTAATTTTGTAGCAACAAACATTTTGTAGTCACTTCCAAGTTCGTCTAAAGTTAAATAAGTATTCAAAAATAAACTAAGTCGCAAAACTTGAGAGCCACTTCCGAAACTAGAGCCAAACGAGCTACGAAACAAATTGTTCAAGTTAGAAGTTAAAAATAATTTAATTTCCTAACCCGTCTTGAACTTGGCAACATCTGTTTTGAACGTTGGGTTAAACCTTGAATAAGTTTGATTAATTTCAACACAACGACTTCTTAGGGTCAGCGGAGACAAAGTTAAGAAATTGGGCGTTAGTTTGAGTTAATCCTTGATAGACAATCTATTTAAGGCCTTTTTAGGCCTACATCCGCTTTAGTGCCGTAAAATAGTGACTATCCAAAGCAAACTCTTTCGTGACAGTTAGAGTTATGGTTTAGAATACAATTATATTTGTTGTTGATTCAGCGGGCCAAATCCGCTAGGGCGTTTGACGTTTGATGTTCATGGCGTTTTTCCTTAGCCATTTTAAACTGTGTTTGTCAATTAAATTACAAAAAAGTAAGGCTTGCAAACGAAGGGTTCCGTAACAAAATCTATAAAAAAAACGCAAAGAAAATCATGTTAAGTAGTCCCGTTTTTCCCTTTGAAAACCCAAACATAATCCACAGTGTACAAAAAAATCAGGGTTCTGTCTACGCCGATCCTAATAAACCTATAGAGTACCAGCCTTGATTAAGAAATATCGGCAATTGTTTTAAACTCGATTTTGAATTGAAAACCCTAACAAAGGGAATTGTTGTAATTAATAAAGCGTGTTTGTATAAAGTGGCTTGTAAAATGGTTCAATTTCGGCCGTAGTTCTTGGAATGAGACAAAACCTTTGTTGTCTTAACAATAAAAATGGTAATAATATTAACTAGTTTCAGGAAAACGTCTATTTCTGACAGTTTTTTTTATGACTTCTACAAGTTTCAGTGAAATTCAGTAGGTAGTCTGCAAGTTTAATTTGACACACTTCCCAGTTTACGATTGAGCTGAAATGAGGAAATCAGGGATTTCACGAAATCCCTAGGAATTTCACCAATTTCCGGCAGATGTGGAATATTCTTATTTATTACGTCTTCTTACTAAAAGAATTTAGTGATATGACAAAACACCAAACTAAATCTAGTAAAATATCAGAAAAATCGACGATTTTTTTAAACCACCCAGAAGTAGGAGCACCGCATAGCGGTACTCCTACTTCTGGGTGGTTTAAAACAAAATAACCACGAAGGGGACGGATCCCCTTCGTCATCCCCCACCATCCACTTTCGTACACTCCTACTTAAATAAAGGCTGAACAACTTTGCATTTGACACCCCGAGGTTCGGTTTGGTTAGGTTCATTTAAACCCTCTAGACAGAAAATTCATCAACAGTTTTCTTTATTTCACTACATTGTCATGTAGTTTAGTGAAATGACATGACTGACTTTATGTTTAGTATTTTGTCATAATTATCACTGGATACTTTTAGTAAGAAGACGTAATAAACAAGAATATTCCACATCTTCCGGGATTTCATGAAATCCCTAATTTCTTCATCTCCCTGCGACATATATATTGCATGACAATGCAATATTATGATGACATGATGCAAGCAGCCTTCCTTCCTTCCATGTATTTTTTACCTACACTGCGAAATACAATACATCAATTTGCCTCTAATTTCAACAGCTGGCATTGGACAGAGGCCGTAAACCTTTTTATTGTTCTCTCAGGCGTCAGTTTATGCCTCGCCAGTGAGTTTGGTGTGAATAATAAAAAGAAGGCGTCACTCGGTAGGCGAACTTCAAACTTTTTTGTTGAGGTTCAGTAAACTTTGTGCATATTCTGTTGTTAACCTGAGCTGAAATCCTGCAATGCAAAGCTTTACTGGTCTTTTAAATTAAGAGGTCTTCTGAATCTGAAGAGCCCATAACTTGAGAGTTGAGACCTAGACATATCTGTGAAAATTAACCCACTTTGGTAGTTGCGTCAGGGGGTTGGTTTTCTCTGAAGCTTACCGTACCCTATGTACGGTGGCAATATTAATTAAAAGGACACTACTTTGGAGGTACCTACCTTTTAAGTTGTAAGTGCACTAAACTGACTGAAACACTTATTTTTTCATAATTACTTCGACGGCTATCTCGCCATGAAGATCCAAGCATAATGAATAAGTTTAGAACAGAAATCGTTACATTATTCCCCATATTTTACAATGGATCAAGATTTAATTAGATTTTAACGTCTTACATTTTCTGTATGTTTCTGATTGTCTTTTTTCTAATCAATGCGAGATCAATAAATTGTATGGTTAAGTTATGACATATAGTTTTTAGGGTTCCGTAGTCAACAAGGAAC
Source organism: Agrotis exclamationis (assembly GCA_950005045.1). NCBI lineage: Eukaryota > Metazoa > Arthropoda > Insecta > Lepidoptera > Noctuidae > Agrotis > Agrotis exclamationis. The sequence goes on from OX465438.1 coordinate 4,231,725, forward strand.
CCTTATAGTTTCGCCATGTCCGTCCGTCCGTCCGTCCGTCTGTCCGCAGCTTAGCTCAGAGACGCCCAGCACTAGAAAGCTGTAATTTGGTGTAAATATACGGATTTGTTGCGTCAAAAAAGTGGTAAAATAAAATCACGTAAAATATTTTTTTTTAGGGTACCTCCTGTACACGTAAAGCGGGGATGTTTTTTTTTTTCTCGCGTACCCCTTAGTGTGGGGTATCATTAAATAGGCCTTTAAAAAATATTGGTAGTTTCCATCAACAATTTTTTGATAAAAAGATTCGTTTGTGAAATATTAAGCTTTAAAGTGCTAATTTTTGCCCTACTCGAGTGTCCCCCCCCTCTACCAGCTAAACGGTTATGTTTGGGGGTGTGAAAAAATTTACAATAGTAGTATATATAACGAAGTTTAAAAGAAAATTATCATGACTAAGTGGGCTTTACAAGTTTACGAGTAATAGTTGACCAACTTATAAAACGTACTGGGATAACATTTTCCTAAACAAAATGTATCGGAGAACAACTGCAAATGTAAGTTTGTCAACTTCATTTTTACAGCTATAATAGGTAGTGGAGTGGAGTGGAGTGCAGTGGAGTGGAGTGCAGTGGAGTGGAGTGCAGTGCAGTGGAGTGGAGTGGAGTGGAGTGGAGTGGAGTGTAGTGGAGTGGAGTGGAGTGGAGCGGAGTGGAGTGGAGTGGAGTGGAGTGGAGCGGAGTGGAGTGGAGCGGAGTGGAGTGGAGTGGAGCGGAGTGGAGTGGAGCGGAGTGGAGTGGAGCGGAGCGGAGCGGAGTGGAGTAGAGCGGAGTGGAGCGGAGTGGAGCGGAGTGGAGCGGAGTGGAGCGAAGTGGAGCGGAGTGGAGCGGAGTGGAGCGAAGTGGAGCGGAGTGGAGCGGAGTGGAGCGGAGTGGAGTGGGGTAGTGTGGGGTGGAGGGTCGAAAATCGCTTGAACCTTTTTAACAGGTTCATAGCGATTTTCGACGTGCCTTGACACCTCTCAAGTTTTTTTTTTAATACGTCATAAATCGTAAACCTTTCAAAGTTGGAACCAACTACAAGAACTTTTATAGTATGTTATTACTTGCTGCTACGGAACCCTTTATGGGCGAGTCCGACTCGCTCTTGGCCGGTTTTTTAAACTTTTATTCCATTTAACATTTTTAAGTTTCCAAAACAAAGTACCACAACGCAATTCATCTTTTCACCCCGCAACGGTAGATATAGAAAAATATGAAACACCCCGTCAGAATCAAATGTCACCCCCCAAACTATTACCGTCCCCTCTTAACAAATGACAGCGTTCTCAACGAAACTAATGTCAGAGCAAATTGTTTTCGTCGCACAAAAGGAATGGACATCGGGAGACATTTAATATCTTTATAGCGATAACTTTCTTCTCTCTTACTACGAAATGGTTTTAGTTTGTCTTGGAGTTTAGGTTTGGGGTTCCTTGGTGGTTATAAAAAAACGTTTCTATTTTTTTGTCGTATTTTTTTCTACAGATCAAAAAAAAATGTAATGAAATTTTTGATGATTGTTCGACTTTGATTGAAAAATTAATTATGTTTAATCGTTTGTTAAACAATCTGAAAATAGAACCAATTTCAAACAACACAAAATATCTCCTTTTTAATGGATTTCTAATCTACATAGGTATACTCCTTTATTTTTAATCTTGTTATAGAATCTACACATCTTATTAATGTTCATTTATATAAACCACTAGCAAACCCGGCGAACTCCGTTTCGCCACCAGATGGCTTCGTTTTATGTAACATTTCGTTTGGTGATTAAAAGAAGAAGAATTTTTTTTTTCCTGAATTTTCTTTGCTATAAACCTCACGGAGCCCGAGACCTTTCCAACGAATGCAAAACCGTGGAAATCGGTTCGTGCGTTCTGGAGTTATAGCGTCAGGAAGGAAAACCCGACTTATTTTTATTACATAGTAGATTACTGTTAAAAGTGTGTCATAATTAAGTACTATGACAAAATTTTCATCACAGTTCGTCACAGTATATCAGGCGTTTAGAGAATTTATGTTCACAATCTCTATTTCCACAACCAATATCAAAGTAACACCTTTAACCTCACACTAAACTTCATCACGAACACTCCAGACTCCTAACTCAAAATGTTTAATTATCACCGACCAACTTTGATGTGCAATGTACGGAACACTAATCATGCAGAACCGTTTCTAGCTTAGCTCTCACACTGAGAATTCCCGAGTGTTGTCACGGTTAAATACTATGTGCTCCCTTGGTAAGAAAGTTCTCTTATAATATTATATTCCGGTAAATTTTACTACTTGAACTTTTAGCATAAAGTAATGCTATTAAGGACTTGTTTTTGCCCGTGGCTTTGTCTGCGTTTAAATTTGAAATAAAACTATGAAAACAAAAAATACTATAAAATTTATAGTTTATAGTCATCTATCTTAACATCAAGACTTTAGCATTTAATGCTAAAGTCTTGATGTTTAGATAGATGTTTTTGTTGATCAATTAACGTGGAATGGCTGAACAGACCCATTGAAATCACGTGAAAACAGCTTAATGGATCGTGATGATTATTAACTTAATGATAGATTATGGTCTGGAATAACACATAGGATTACAATATCACAGTATAAAGTTACCTTTTTTTTTAGGTGGTAAAATCATCAAATGAGTCCTCCCGCCCTGGGTGGGGCGGAAGGGACTGTCAGACTCTTACTGACTAAAATCCACCCGTGTTCCTTCGGATGCCCTTTTCTTTCCAGGGCCACGGTATCCTGTGTTAAGAAAAACCCGCGACCCCAGCAGGCATTTGGCCCTATAAGAGGCCCCGTCAGTTTGCTGACAACTCCCCGAAGGCACGCGCGAAACACGACACGACGCGCCACCGACCCGGGCTTGGTCCTTGGTCGGACGGCGAGCTAACCATTACTCACCATCCGCAAGCCCACTCCGCCGCTGTGCCCTCTGCTAATTAGAGGGACACGCGTTGGAGCGTCCACACGACAGGCTATTCGCATACGGGCAAAGAGGGGGTCTCTTTGCCCGTATGCGAACCGCGTATTGCCCGCAGCCCAGGGTGCACCGAAAAACTGGTCTTCCCCCGGACGTATCCGAGAGGGAACCCCAGTGCATGGGCGCACGTGGAGGTTTCCTGTCTTAGCATCCCAGTATAAAGTTACCTTTTTTTTTTTTTTTTTTTTTTTTTTTTTTTTTTTTTTTTTTAGGGTGGCAAAATCATCAAATCGGATGCCCTTTACGTTCCGGGGCCACGGTATCCTGGATTAAGAAAAATCCGCGACCCCGGCAGGCATTTGGCCCCATAAGGGGCCCCGTCGGTGACGCGTGAAACACGACGCGCCACCGACCCGGGCTTGGTCCTTGGTCGGACGGCGAGCATACCCATTACTCACCGTCCGCAAGCCCGCTCCGCCGCTGTGCCCTCTGCTGTTCAGAGGGACACGCGTTGGAGCGTCCACCCGACAGGCTATTTGCATACGGGCAAAGAAACCCCTTAGGCACACAGTGCCTAAGGAGAGTTTTTGCCCGCATCCCAGGGCGCACCGGCCCGAAAAACTGGTCTTCCCCCCGGACGTATCCGAGAGGGAACTCCAGTCCACGGGCGCACGTGGAGGTTTCCTGTCTTAGCACCCCAGTATAAAGTTACCTTAGGATAATTTTCGAATTACAGTCAAGCCATTGCCAACAGCAAGTACTCTATATTTAACCACAGTTATGGACTACGGTTACCTATATGTTCCAAAATGATGCAAATGTGTTCAGCTATAAGGCGTGAAAAGGCAACAGAGAGACAGACAAACGGACAGGCAGACGAGCAAACCGACAATAAAATATTTTATAATTATCGCCGACAAACTGAGATGCAAGGTACGGAACACTAACTACGAGGTACCGTCTCGAGCTTAGCCTTAGTATTGGGAATTCTCTAGTGTTCACCTAGTGTCAGTTCGGCTTTTGCTAGGAACTTTGCTTGCTGATCTTATGTACTTACTTAGTGTCATCTCTTCTGCTCAAGTGGCCTATGTTCAGCGATATTCAAACTTAATTGTCTCTTAGTTAGAAATGGAAATTATTGTATAATGTGCGTCGGGCATCGAGAGGTGATCTGGCCAAATTAGGCGCGGAATTACTGATGGTGATTAAAGGGTAGCTCACCGTCTGATCAAGGACCAGGCCCTTAGACGGTCAGCAAAACACATGGGCCTTATAACGCCAAAACCAGCCGGGGTCACGGGACTGCGTATACGCGGCCCTTAAACTCAGGGTGATTCTTTAAAACCGAGGGAATTCGGCTCATTGGCCTGGCTCAATTAATTTTGTACAATTTAATCTCAGTTAGGATAGTAATTTGTCCGGGTCATTAAATGTAAAAACATATGTCAAAGGCACTCATTTGCACCCAGTGGCTTACGACTTAGAGCGTGCTGATTAATTGATCAGCCAGATTAATTATGAAAAAGGCAGAATAATGAGACTTTGCGCCAGATTAATTTGAATCATGCAGATAAATGATAATGTCACTTTATTTTCCATAGATTTTATTAATTAATCATTCATAATCACAGTTGCAATTTGCTTCCCACTCCCGCAAAATGGCCTTGACCAATGCCGGGCGCGAGAGGTCTCCGCCTATCGCCATCGTGAGGACACGGCGGTATTCTGCCCAAGAGGGCAGTCCTGCACCGTATGCTCCACCGTGTCCTCCGGGCGATCCTCGCAGTGGTGACACCGAGGCGTTTCTTCCTTCCTTATCCGACACAGGTATCTCCCGAAACTTCCGTGTCCGGTGAGGACCTGCGTCAGGCGGTAGGTCAGGACGCCGTGACTCCTATCCAGCCACTCCTCAAAGAGGGGTTTTAAGGCCGCAATTGCGGCGTGCCCGGAGCTCGGTTGCGACAGTCGCTACCTCCGCGCCGTCCTGAGATCGCGCCGGAGCTCTTCCTGCCGCGCCTCGACTCTTTGGCGATGCGCCTCCACGCGCCACTCATAGACGTGCTGGAGGGCCGTCGCCCTCCCAGGGCAGCAATCCGACAAGGAGGTTGGCCGATTCACCGGTGATCGTGAGGTATCCTCGGATTATCCGGATAGCCATGACCCTCTGGCATGCGACCAGCTTTGCTGATCGCGTCCGCATGCTCAGGGCCCACACGGGGGCCCCGTAGAGGGCCATGGACCGCACGACACCGGCGTACAGCCCCCGGCAGAAGGCGTTTGGTCCGCTGAGATTGGGAAGGAGTCGCCTGAGGGCGGCTGCTGCCCGGTTCCGCTTTGGGGCCAAACGCAGGAAATGCTCCCTGAAGTTCCACCGGCTGTCGATGACGAGTCCCAGGTACTTCATCGTCGTCCCGACGCTGATGCGAACCCCTCCCACCGTTATGTGGGACTCTGACCGCGGCGCGTTCAGACGGCCATGAAAACATATGGTTTCTGTTTTGTGCAGCGCCACATCGAGTCCTAACTGCCGGATCCTTCTTACGACTGTCGCAACCGCCTGCGTCGCGAGGTCGGTCGCCGCCTGGTGCGACTCTCCCTCCGCCAGGACGAGCGTGTCGTCAGCGTAACATATACCGTCAGGGAGTTCGCCACGCAACAGCCAGTCTTTTTTTTTTTTTTTTTTTTTTTATCGTGGTAAAATCATCAAATGAGTCCTCCCACCCCGGGCAGGGCGGGAGGGACTGTCAGACTTGTACTGACTAAAATCCACGGTGTCCTTCAATAGCCCTTTACGTTCCGGGGTCACGGTAATGGTATAAGTCCCGCGACCCCGGCAGGCTTTGGCCCTCTACAGAGGGGGCCCCGTCATTATGCTGACGCTCTTTGAGGCGCGCGTGGAACACAACGCGCCGTCGACCCGGGCATGGTCCATGGTCGGGCTGCGAGTTGCCCTTTACTCGCCGCCCGCATGCCCGCGCCTACGATGGCCGGAGATCGTCTTCCGACGTCCGACGCCGTGGGCGCCAACCACCGCGGGTGGGGCGGAGGGAGGACATTGCCCTCTCTCTCGCGCGGCCCGCCTCCTCCTTCGCGAGCATTACTGCTTCGCAGAAGGAGGCGACCGCTTCCCACTCCGTCTCGCCCCGCAGCATGGCCGCAACCAATGCCGGGCGCGAGAGGTCTCCGCCTATCACCGCCGTGAGGACACGTCGGTGCTCTGCCCAAGCTGGGCAGTCTTGCACCGTATGCTCTACTGTGTCCTCCGGGCGATCTTCGCAGTGGTGACACCCAGGCGTTTCCTCCTTTCTCCTTAGACACAGGTACCTCCCGAAACTTCCGTGTCCGGTGAGGACCTGCGTCATGCGGTAGGTCAGGACGCCGTGACTCCTATCCAGCCACTCCTCAAAGAGGGGTCTTACCGCCGCGATTGCGGCGTGCCCGACGCAACAGCCAGTCTTAATAGATGTTTCACAGGAGCGGCCCCGGGACCAATCTCTGTGCAACACCGCCGACATCTCTCGCCGGTTCCATTCTCCCTGGGGATAGATGATGGCTCTGTCCATCAGGTAGTCCTCGACTATGCGACGGAGGTAGGTCGGCACCCGGAGATACCGGAGTGCCTCCCTGATGCAACTCCAGGGCAGGGTGTTGAAGGCATTGGTGATGTCCAAAGACACCGCCTTGACCAGGGTCGTCTTGGGCACCGCATCTCCCGTCGTGAGGGCTGTCACGCGCATGATGGCGTCCACTGTCGAGCGCCCCCTGCGGAAGCCAAACTGGCTCTCCGCAAGGTCCGGACCCACCCGATTCAGGTGCCCGACGAGGCGGTTTGCAAATCTCACTCTTTCAAAGAGCTTGCCCACCTCATCAAGCAGCACGATGGGCCGAAATGCGGACGGAGAGTCCGCAGGGCGCCCGGCCTTCTGGATGACAGGGAAAGTCATGCCTGGAGTGCGCTCCAGGCATGCGCTAAAGAGCCCTAGTCGAGGCCCGAGAGTCGCCGAGGCCAGGACCCAGGCTTAAGGCTTTCTTCTCTTGTTTGTTTCTTTGGTTTTGCCATCTTGATTCTTAATAGAGATCTGAAACAAGAAAATGGGGTTTTATTATAAAAATGAAAAGTGCATAGGTCAAATCCAGTCTTACCCCAGTTGGACTGGCATCTTGCGTGTAATAAACTGTAAAAACTGTGGTCTATCACTAAATAAACTTCACAAGACTAAATATAATGAGTAATATTAACACAGTAAGGTTAAATTTTTTTATTACCTCATAAATTAAGTTCGTGAGAGGTTCATCCATGAAAAGAAATCTAATTCATCTGGACATCTAAATTCATCTGGCCTTAAGAGCCAGATAAAACCAGACTAATGCGAGTCAGATAAATTAGGAATTTGAAGATAATTAAACTCTGCTCTTTTATTTATAAACTTACAAAACTAATAGTGTAATAAATGTTAATAAACAACTTATTACACACTTTGGTTTTATAACAAAACATAAGGACATATGCACAATTCATAAATTAAGACAGATTAATTATGCCGCTTACCTTACAATCGCCAGACCACGACTTTTAATCGCACTTTTCCGCCAAATACACGGGACGCTTGACCACTCCACGCCACGGATCGGCAATGACTGGTGCAGCCAATCACGAGTCGATTTTATTAAATGAAATACTTGATGTTAACGTTGAATTCATGCATGGCAAAGATGCGGCAGACGAATTATCACTTTAGTCGGGGACAATTTTTAAAGTATTGTTATTACGAGAATATACAAGTATTTCGAATTTAATTATGATAATATTAAGAAATAAACATTCAAATATCGATACAACTTACAATTATTTTTGTATTTCGACAAATTGGTACCAGGAAACAAAATTATTTAACAAAAACCGACGTTGGGACACAGCAGATTAATTAGAATTGACTGTTATCTGCAAACATAAATAATATTTGTTTCAATTAATCGCATTAGTTATATAAGGCCACGATATACACCGTGACTTTTAAGTCGTCTTACAAAAGTCGTCCACTTAATGTATCCGACCTAAAATACCTCTAGGCGAGTTTAATTTTTTTAAATCAAATGTTATGAAAAATATTTAGTTTTAATTCCGCTACAAAAATCCAGGCTTCATGCAGGATGCAGTCCCACCCTCCCGCCCTCATGCATATGCACATGAAGCAAAGGTCCCACCCTCCCGCCCACATACATATGCATACGTGCAAGAAAAATGGAAAAAACATGCCATGCAATCAAACCTATATTCGACACGTGTTTCGCCCCTCTCAACTTTGGTGGTGGATTCAGAAATGGCTTGTGTTAGAAGTAAAATGGATAGCGCCGTTAAACATCAGGTGGCAGTTCAGATTAAAAAAGCTTCATCTACCTCCTTTCCTCAAAATTATTCTGAATTACAAATATATCGGTCATTACAAACCAAAATTAATCAAGATAATTTAATAATTACAAAAGCCGACAAAGGCAATACTGTAGTCATTTTGGATAAAACTGCTTACCACCAGAAGGTTAACGACGTTATCCAGGGGGAGGATTTCGAACGTCTTAGTTCCGACCCCACCAAAAAATTTACTGTAGAGTTGAAGAATGCTATTAGTAACATGTCATGTATTTCTCCAGATCAATTAAAATATAAAATCCCTATGAACCCGCGATCTCCTTTTTTGTATGGCTTACCCAAAACTCATAAAGAAAATATCCCAATTCGCCCCGTTGTCTCTTACATTGGTGCCCCAACATACGATTTGGCTAAACATCTCAACCACTTATTAAAAACTAAATCGTCTTTTTCACCAAAATACAGTTTAAAAAATAGTTTAGATTTAATTGAAAAAATAAAAAATGTCAACATTCCTCACAATTCAAAATTATTATCATTGGATGTTGACAGTTTGTTTACAAATATTCCATTTGAAGAGTGCCTACGTATTTTGGGGAACCATTTGGAGAGACAACGTTTACATCCTGGAGAAATACATGACCTTCTTAACCTCACACGTATTTGCATGCAACAAAATTATTTTCGTTTCAATAACGAATATTTTCGCCAAAAAGAGGGGTTAGCAATGGGATCACCTTTAAGTCCTTTAATGGCGGAAATATTTATGGACAACTTTGAATGTAAATATGTGGTGGGCGAACCCAACATTCTGTTTTATTATAGATACGTAGATGACGTAATTATCTGTTGGACGGGTACTATGCGTCAACTTGATATTTTCGTTAATAAACTTAATACTTTCCACCCCAAAATTAAATTCAAATTAGAATTAGAATCCAACCAATCCCTCAATTTTTTGGATCTAACAATCACTAGAGTTGGGAACAAACTCGATTTCCAAATTTACCGGAAACCCACTCACACCGACACAACAATTCCCGCTTCTTCCTGTCACCCATCACAACACAAACTAGCAGCCTTCCGCAGCTATGTCCATCGTTTAATGTCAGTCCCACTGTCCACAGATAATTACGTCAAAGAACTTAAAATATTATATCAAATCGCGATTTCGAACGGGTATTCAAAACAAGTTATTGATAATATTATTCAGAAAAAGCAAAATGACAGGGTTCGCTCACTACTTTATGCATGTACCCCCGAACGAATTGACAAGTATGTCGGTAGTCTGTCTTACATAGGCCCCATTTCCGATAAAATCGCGAATGTTCTTAAAAAACACAATGTTTTCGTTGCTTTTCGATCAGATCACAACTTACGTAATCTTTGTAACGGTAAAGATAAATTAGAAAATTCAAAAAAATCCGGTGTTTATAAATTAGTATGCAATGATTGCAACGGGGTCTATGTAGGACAGACAGGCCGTAATTTTGAGGTTAGATATAAGGAGCATGTTGCCGCTTACAGGAATGGCCATCCAGATAAATCACATTTCGCAAAACATTTAATCGATACCGGCCATTCCTTGAGCGACAATAACACGTATAATATTCTCCATGTTTGTGATAAAAATTTCCGGTTGTGTGTGTTGGAGCAGTTAGAAATCTCCAAACATAATAATAATAATAACTATACACTGTTGAATGAACAAACAAACTTAATTACATCACCTCTTTTAAGTATGATTACAGGTAGATCGATACAGACGTCTTTGTGACGTTTGTATCGAACGTTGTTATTGCGTCATCACGACGCTATATAAAGAGGCGACAGCTGTCAACCTGGCTCATTCGAGGCCGAGCGCTTGTCGAGTCAACATCTCCTGAGGATGCCCCGTGGAGGGGCGAAACACGTGTCGTGAGGATTGGCCCGAGGACGCCACCTATAGTTTGTTCCGCGTACTCAGTGCAGTGTCAGTGCCAGTGGGATTGTGCCGCCACTTGAGGGTACCCGGACAAAACTTTTTATCCGCCCGGACCGCCTTTTTATATGTTCCTCCGTTGTGCCCGCGCGAGTGCCTAGTGCTTGCGCAGGCACAGGGGGGGACACACCCCGCTGCCCGGCGCCTGTGACGCCGTCGCGGTCGCGGAGCTCCTCACCCACCGACGATGCCCAAAAAGCCAGGCGCCCGTGGCTCGCTGGAGCCCGACGCCAGCTCACCGCCCGATCACGCGGGAGGCCGGGCGACATCGCTCCCATACCTGGGGGCTTCGCCGCCGGGCGCCCCGCGTCCCTCGGGAACCGCCACCACTACCAGCAGAGGTGCAGCCAGACCTCCACCCATCGACCCGGCCGACTCCGGCCCGCCGTCGACGCCGGCGACTGCGCGCGTTTCGCCGCCACCGTCGTCGAGCCGTCAGCCGGCGGTCGTCATCCGCCCCCCGGCCTTCCGCCCTGTGCCGATTCAGGCACCGGGGCCAGCCGGGAGCTCAACGCGCGCCCAGGGAGCGCGCACCACTCCGGCTCGCGCCGCCGCACAAACGCCGCGCGCGACCCCTCAACTCGCGACCCGCCCGGCGGCCGCACCGCCTGGGCCGCCGACTCAGCCGCGCCCGGCGCGCGAGAAACGGCCCGCTGCCGCCGCCACCCCCGCTGCCGCTCGCCCCACGCATACCGTGGCTGCGCCTGCGTCTGCTAGCGCTGCGCGCCCGATACCGCGCGCGCGAACCATCGCCCCAGCATCCGGCCATGCTGCGTACACGGCGTCGCCCATTCCACACCGCTTGTTGGCGAGCCCGACCGTCGCCACGACTGCAACCACTGTGGCACAAGCGGAGTTGCAGTCACCGCCGCCACCACGACACGCTGCCCAGGACTCCCCTGCCTTCATTTCGCCGCGCTCATCAAGGGAGGTGAGCGATTTGTCTATGCGGTCGGGCGGTTCTACGACCGACCGCTCCTCCACCTACTCCCAAGAAGAGGACCACGACCTGGACCTAGAGCTGGAGCAACTGCTCGAGGCCAGGGCCCAGCGTCGCCCCCGCAGTTCCGACGACGAGGCTGCCGAGGAGGCGAAGCGCCTGTGCGCCGGCCCCCCGCTCCCGCAGCGTGCACCGCGCGGTCGAGCCGGAGCCGGCTCGCCGACGTACGCCGAGGCAGCCCGCCGTTCCCCAGCGATGACCCCCGGACGAGACGCGGCCTCCGCCGCTGCTGCCGCCCCGGACCACACGGTGAGTGCCCAGCATACCTCTCCTAGGAGCGCGGGCGCCACCATCACTGCCACAACCACCACCAGGAGGAAGCCTCGCTACCCTCCGCTGGTGGTAGAAAGATTGCCAAATTGGGCCGCCCACTTTCGGGCCCTGAGGGACAAATTGGGTCACCCTCCTAACGCTCGGCCTTTCCAGGGGGGGATTCGTTTCCTCCCCGAGAGCGAAGAGGAGTATAGGGTGATCCAACGCTACCTCACGGGACTAGAGAAGGAGGACGGCCTGCATTGGTTTTCCTACACGCCGCCAGCGGAGCGTAGCGTGAAGGTGGCCATTCGGGGCCTGCCGGCGGACACGGACGTCGCCGACATACAGGACGAACTTCACCGCATGGAATTCCAGCCGGAGTACGTGCGCAATATTAATGCGCGCGGCGGACGCCCCGGCTGCCTGTTCCATGCGGTCATTACGAGGACCCCTGACTTCAGGCGGATCTACGACACCACGCAGTTCTTGAACATGCGTGGTGTCCGTATCGAGGCGTGGCGGAGCAAACGCGGGCCCGCCCAGTGCCACCGGTGCCAGCAGTTTCGACACAGCTCGCACCAGTGTCACCGTCCGCTCGCCTGTGTCAGATGCGGAGAGGGGCATGCCGCTCGCGAGTGCCCACGTCCCAAGACGGAGCCGGCCACCTGCGCAAACTGTGCAGGGGCCCACCCGGCGTGCAGCAGCGCATGCCCCGTCTTCCAACGGGAGGCCAAAAACAGGCGGGCGGGCACTGTCGCCATCACGCGACAGCAGCGCCGGCCAACGACGAACGCCGAGGACCACGAGGCCCCCAGCGCAACGTTGATGGCGGCAGCGAACGGGCCCGCACGCCAGGACGCCCCCGCCACAGGGCGGAGGAAGAGGAGAAACCGGAAGCGTGGGGGAAGGAAGGGAGGTAAGCCCAAGTCCCCCACGCCCCCACTTCAGAAGGACCCTGCCCCTGTACAGGCGCAGGCAGAAAAGGGCCCCACTACGGAGCCCACCGACGCCGCTGCTGGCGCTGGTAAGAAACGGGTCAGGCAGGCTTCGAAGCCTGCCCAAGCAGCCCGAGACCCGGAGGCGACCGAAGCCGCCCCACCAACCACCATCACTACCGGCGCCCGCGCTCAGCAGCGGCGCCGCGATCCAGACGCCGCCGGCACTCCCATGGATGAGTGCCGGAAGAAAAAATTGACTGCCTGCGCCGTCAAGCTGTCGGTGGACCTGATAAGGGCCATCGGCCAGGGGCAGGATATACAAGATCTGGTCCTCGACGGGCTCCAGACGCTGCTGGCCATCTGCAGCGAGTAGCCCGCCGAGGCCCACATATTGGACAGCCGCGGCCCTGTAGGGCCTTGGGCCGCCCCTTCTTCCGCCTCCGCCTGAAGTCCAGCGCCCACCACCGGATTTGACGACACCGGGTAAGTCTCATTCCCGGCTACACGGGACTTGCTCAACAAAACGACTCCGCATGCATGACATACATGACGTGCGCCGTGTGCTAAGTTAATATAGGCACGGCGTACGTCGCTACTGACACTCGCTACTTCACAAGCGCTATATTCACGCGGTGACTGTGCGGCGGGCTCGCCTTTCACCTGCATACATGAGCGGCGTTACACACACAATGCCGCTCATACACACACACCGGCTCTCTGCCTGCGCCGCTACCGGCTCGCTCTGGAAAACGGGGCAGGCAGGAGCCACTCTTCCTTGCAGGTGCGTCGTAAGTCTGCGTCCCTGTCGCTGGTCGCTTTCTGCCGGGCCTCCCCCAGGTAACTGGGGGTCTCACCTGGCAGGGGCAGACCGCCGGGGCGCAGTGAAGCAAGCGGTTACTGCCGACAGTACCGCGGCGCGCCTGTAAGCAACGATGTGCAGCCACACACCCCGGCGCGCGTCACATAGCGCGCGCGCCCGTAGGATTTTAAGGCTATATGCCGCTCCAGCGCGTGTGCCCGCCGTTGCGGGCATAACATTGATCCCGCGGGAAAAAGGACAAAGTCCATACCCGCCAGCCGCGCCCCCTTGCGGGGACGCAGCGACTACTCCAGCGCACGTGTCGAATATAGGTTTGATTGCATGGCATGTTTTTTCCATTTTTCTTGCACGTATGCATATGTATGTGGGCGGGAGGGTGGGACCTTTGCTTCATGTGCATATGCATGAGGGCGGGAGGGTGGGACTGCATCCTGCATGAAGCCTGGATTTTTGTAGCGGAATTAAAACTAAATATTTTTCATAACATTTAATGTCATGGATTTCCGCAAAGTAACGCCTGATTCTATAATCTATCTTAAGTCAGCAGGTATAGCTGAGCAGGCAAAACTTTACATCAAGTTGACAAAACTCCATCGCTTAGCTTCTCAGAACGTTTGGTTCAATCAACAGTGTAAACAATTAAAAGTATTTCCCCATTATATTAATATACATACCAACACACACAGCCGGTCAAGTAGCTTAGCTTTGGTGAAGGCAAAACAGGTGTGGTTGAATGAGGAATGTAGGCATTGGTTTTCAGTTAGGGACAATATCAAGCTCCACTTGAAAGTTTTGTACTCAGAATTGAGTTACAAACTACACAATGTGGAGTTTGATATTTTAGATAACAAAGCCCGGGACTTCGCCTCCCAACTAGCGCATGATAAATATATAACACAAAGTAGGAAGTTGGAGCGATTATCTCGGGATAACCGGAACAGTAATATCAACCGTCCAGAAAATAATGATTTAGATACAATTCACTCTTTTTATCCACGCGTTAAAAATTACACAAATACCCAATTCTCCTCTTCTGAGATTTCTTTATTAGAGAAAGGCTTAAAATATAACATCAGACCACGGTTATCCCAGAAATCGCTCGAAACTTTGGTGGTGGATTCAGAAATGGCTTGTGTTAGAAGTAAAATGGATAGCGCCGTTAAACATCAGGTGGCAGTTCAGATTAAAAAAGCTTCATCTACCTCCTTTCCTCAAAATTATTCTGAATTACAAATATATCGGTCATTACAAACCAAAATTAATCAAGATAATTTAATAATTACAAAAGCCGACAAAGGCAATACTGTAGTCATTTTGGATAAAACTGCTTACCACCAGAAGGTTAACGACGTTATCCAGGGGGAGGATTTCGAACGTCTTAGTTCCGACCCCACCAAAAAATTTACTGTAGAGTTGAAGAATGCTATTAGTAACATGTCATGTATTTCTCCAGATCAATTAAAATATAAAATCCCTATGAACCCGCGATCTCCTTTTTTGTATGGCTTACCCAAAACTCATAAAGAAAATATCCCAATTCGCCCCGTTGTCTCTTACATTGGTGCCCCAACATACGATTTGGCTAAACATCTCAACCACTTATTAAAAACTAAATCGTCTTTTTCACCAAAATACAGTTTAAAAAATAGTTTAGATTTAATTGAAAAAATAAAAAATGTCAACATTCCTCACAATTCAAAATTATTATCATTGGATGTTGACAGTTTGTTTACAAATATTCCATTTGAAGAGTGCCTACGTATTTTGGGGAACCATTTGGAGAGACAACGTTTACATCCTGGAGAAATACATGACCTTCTTAACCTCACACGTATTTGCATGCAACAAAATTATTTTCGTTTCAATAACGAATATTTTCGCCAAAAAGAGGGGTTAGCAATGGGATCACCTTTAAGTCCGTTAATGGCGGAAATATTTATGGACAACTTTGAATGTAAATATGTGGTGGGCGAACCCAACATTCTGTTTTATTATAGATACGTAGATGACGTAATTATCTGTTGGACGGGTACTATGCGTCAACTTGATATTTTCGTTAATAAACTTAATACTTTCCACCCCAAAATTAAATTCAAATTAGAATTAGAATCCAACCAATCCCTCAATTTTTTGGATCTAACAATCACTAGAGTTGGGAACAAACTCGATTTCCAAATTTACCGGAAACCCACTCACACCGACACAACAATTCCCGCTTCTTCCTGTCACCCATCACAACACAAACTAGCAGCCTTCCGCAGCTATGTCCATCGTTTAATGTCAGTCCCACTGTCCACAGATAATTACGTCAAAGAACTTAAAATATTATATCAAATCGCGATTTCGAACGGGTATTCAAAACAAGTTATTGATAATATTATTCAGAAAAAGCAAAATGACAGGGTTCGCTCACTACTTTATGCATGTACCCCCGAACGAATTGACAAGTATGTCGGTAGTCTGTCTTACATAGGCCCCATTTCCGATAAAATCGCGAATGTTCTTAAAAAACACAATGTTTTCGTTGCTTTTCGATCAGATCACAACTTACGTAATCTTTGTAACGGTAAAGATAAATTAGAAAATTCAAAAAAATCCGGTGTTTATAAATTAGTATGCAATGATTGCAACGGGGTCTATGTAGGACAGACAGGCCGTAATTTTGAGGTTAGATATAAGGAGCATGTTGCCGCTTACAGGAATGGCCATCCAGATAAATCACATTTCGCAAAACATTTAATCGATACCGGCCATTCCTTGAGCGACAATAACACGTATAATATTCTCCATGTTTGTGATAAAAATTTCCGGTTGTGTGTGTTGGAGCAGTTAGAAATCTCCAAACATAATAATAATAATAACTATACACTGTTGAATGAACAAACAAACTTAATTACATCACCTCTTTTAAGTATGATTACAGGTAGATCGATACAGACGTCTTTGTGACGTTTGTATCGAACGTTGTTATTGCGTCATCACGACGCTATATAAAGAGGCGACAGCTGTCAACCTGGCTCATTCGAGGCCGAGCGCTTGTCGAGTCAACATCTCCTGAGGATGCCCCGTGGAGGGGCGAAACACGTGTCGAATATAGGTTTGATTGCATGGCATGTTTTTTCCATTTTTCTTGCACGTATGCATATGTATGTGGGCGGGAGGGTGGGACCTTTGCTTCATGTGCATATGCATGAGGGCGGGAGGGTGGGACTGCATCCTGCATGAAGCCTGGATTTTTGTAGCGGAATTAAAACTAAATATTTTTCATAACATTTAATGTCATGGATTTCCGCAAAGTAACGCCTGATTCTATAATCTTTTTTTAAATCCTTAATAATAATTTTTATTTTTAATAAATAGGTACATTAGAAATATGAAACACCCTGTTAAAATGTTTACGTATCAATCTGTAGAGTATACCTACCCAGCGCAATAGTCGGGTAGATCAATCCATTTCCATTTTCTATGAGACAAGGGCGTTTCTAACTACACCTTGTGTCATAATAACCAATTAAAGTTTTATTATTAAATTTTCCAAATCTCTTAAATACATATTTTTTTATTATAAACGTGTTCTAGTCATTGGATACATCAACTGGGCTGCTTTTGTAAGACGACTAAAAAGTCACGGTGTATATTAACTATTTACAAAACACCTGTAAAGGATATTTTAATTGGACATTACTTTCTTATGTTCTTCAATGAAAATATGGTCAAAACTGTGTTTCAAAGAATCACCCCTCAAAGGGCATGTGAAAGAACAGGTCGGTTTTCAGTCAATATGAGCCTGACAGTCTATTCCGTTCCAGACAGGGCGGAAAAACTTATTTGTAAATTAAAACCCCAAAAAAAACTACGAGTATTTATTGTAAGTTCATAAATCTTTCAAATGTAGTGTATGATGATGAGTGTGCTTTATAAGGGTAAAAAGTTTTAAAGCTCAGCCTTTAATTTTCTTTTAAAAGTCAACAATTATAATGTAACTAGTACAACAAAAAAATAATTACTTAAATTGGACTTGCAGTTCCGGAGATATGCGAACACAAACTAAATCAGTCGATGCCGAGTCCTTACTGTTAAGGAGTTGTACCTTCCATCATCAGCTCAGTTACATGAGATGATGATTATCATACGCAAGTCCTTAAATTACTTCATAAAATTTGGGAAAAACGATGTGCGGGCCTATAAAATTTGAGGGTTGCCCTCGATTTTCCTATGATCCCATCATCAGATCCTGACCTGATGATCATGGGACCATTTGGGAAGTATACCCTTTCAAATAAAATATTTTTTTTCCAAATCGGTCCAGGCGTCTTCGAGAAATCGGGGAACATACATAAAAAAAAACCGACGAATTGAGCACCTCCTTCATTTTTTTGAAGTCGGTTAAAAAGAGATTGTATGTTGTCTTTGGGTGGCATTATCAACACGATCTAGTTCTAAGAATTAACAACCAAACAACTGACTCGACTCTAAAATAATCATTTAGCATTGTGCCACAATCAATCATTTTAAATGATTGGAGAATAACTAGTCATGTGCCAAAATAAACGAACAAATTAGACGAGCCAAGTAGCCGGCGCGTTCAACTGTGAAAAGGCGTGCAAACTAAAACAATAGAAAGAAAGAAAGAAAGATAATTTATTTGTCAAACATGCGTTTACATAAACTGAGTAATCAGACATGCAAGGTATTAAGTAATATGTTGTGAGCGTCCATGCTTTGCCAATAACGGCGTACAAATTTTGTTGGTTTAAAAATTACATTTCATTGCGTATAGAGAAATTTCATTACAAAATACATAAGAAATAAATAATAATTGATGACAAAATTAGAATAATTATTGTACAAGTATATAATAGTAAAAAAAAATTAAGTATGTCCAGTATTTTCATTATTGTGCATTCAAAAAGTATCAAAAGTCAATTAATTTAAAATTCACAATAATTGTTATTCACCATGGATTATTAGAAGTAGAAATTAAATAGAAAAGTCTTTTTCATTCAAAAAATTTAAAATGTTGTAATATGCTTTATTAACCAAAAAACTTCTCAGCTTATTTTTGAAAAGTGACAAAGGCAGTTCTCTCCAACTTTTTGGTAATTTATTGTACAATTTGAAGGATCACCGTGGAGTTTAGTCAGTACAAGTCTGATAGTCCCTCCCGTCCCGCCCTGGGCGGGAGGAATCATTAAATTTGATTATTTTACTACTATACCGACGAAAAATTCCAACACGGAACGTCCAGAATCATGTCCTGTACCAATGGTATCCGTTTGTGCATCGATGTCTCTTACACCCTGTATTTATACGCAATAACTGCGACTGGTTGCGATGGCTTAATTGGTAAGGCGTCTGGAGTACTTATCCAGAAGACGCGGGTTCGAATCCCACTCGCAGCTGAATTTTTCTTTCCTCTAAAATCAGAATTAACATATTTAATCCAATACAGACATCTTCTAGGCCTGAGGCCTTACCACTAGCTCTTAACGCGATCCAGTTTGCGGGAAAGAGACAGAGCTATACAAGTCGTCTAGCGCCATCTCTTTCCCACAGCCTAAACTGGATCGTGTTAAGAGCTCGTGGTAAGGCCTCTGGTCTACTAAAAATCAAACATTTCACGCTCGTGACCGACGGCCTACAGCTTATCACAGGCACGCATCAAGAACTGGCCAAGCTTGCCAATAGCGGTTTAATCTTGCTGAACAATCAGTTTGCGCTGATTCCAATTTGCGTCGAGTCTATTAGGTTGTAGACATAGCGAGAATGTACTAGAATGACGAAGGATGGCAACATGTGGTAGATATTGGCTCTGGCTTTCGCTGTGTTTAAAACTACTGGTTTTTTAGAAACTAATAATGAAAGGCTTTTGGCAAAGGGAGATTGGCGCGGCGTGACGGTGGCGCGGCGTGTGTGGTGTGCTCACGTACTATGAAACGCTAGCCCCTTCGTAGCTACACAATGCGACGCAACTCTCGGATACTGTACGACTTTGGTTTCCAGGCGACTATCGCAATACAAATTCATAGAGATTCTCGCACGAGACTCAGGCACGCGTCAATAGATACTAAAGTAGTAAGGTATCGGAGACTAACATCGCGTTGTATACGAAGGACCTTAGTCGTCACACAAAACACGCCACCCTAGCGTCGGCGTCACCCCGACAAAGGACCGCGTGGCGTTAGCGCGGCGTGACAAGATCGCTAATAGTAGCCATACACCATACTGCCTATCGTCCAATCGGCATGACGCTGCCGATTGGATCAAATTGGCAGTTCGTCCATATATACCATAACACCATACTGCCTATCGTCCAATCGGCAACTTTATAGCTAGATCTAGCTATAAAATTGCTAAGTTGGCATCACTGCTGCCGATTTGAAGTTTGATCAAATCGATCGTCATGCCGATTTCACGACTTTTTTTAGCATGGTATAATCATCAAATGACCACACAGGGCAGGGCAGGAGGGACTGTCAAACTTGTACTGACTAAAGTCCATGGTGTCCTTTAATACCCCTTACGTTCCGTCTATGAGAAATAATTTCACGACTGTGGCAAGTGCATATCTCAGATTTATCATACAATGCACATATTCCCATATTCACACATCAACTATTAAACTCACATAATCTCAACGACTTATCTCCCTACCTCTCAAGATCTGATGATAATCAAAGGCACAGGTGTGTTGGCACTGTTGCCGCTCCACAGGCGAGCTGGCAACGCGTGGCTGCCCGTGGCTTGTTGCCAGGACTAATGGCCCAGTAAGTATTGTAATATCAGTATGAAATCTTAAACGCTGAAGTGAGTGCCGGAAACTGAACGCGGTTTAAAGAGAAAAGTTATGGTACGATTTCGATTTTCTATGTTGGTTTAGATTTCGCGATTTGGGGTTGAGAAATGGGTTTTTGCATTTTGATAAGGTATCTTAAAAATCTAATCAACTACAATTACATAAACAGAGTGGAAGGGTCATCAAAGTACACATCGTTACCATGAAATCAATTCTAGTACCGGTTCCAGTCTTCTCCATAGAAATCTCTGTACGCTTTGGAGTGACAACTACAGTAGGTATTTTCACAGTTATTGTCTTTCCTTCACTTTCATAACCGGATACGTTGTAATCCAAAAGTACAGATATAAAATGATTGATATTGCTCCATAATACCCTTTTATCAAACTATAAGCTGGAAAAAAGAGATGGTTGTAAGTTCGCCACAAAATTAATTCCCCACGAAAAAAAGTATGTATAAATTAGCCAAAGGTTTTTGTTTTATTATTTTTGATTATTGTAAATTCGCCCAATTTTTTACCCGCAACGGATAGCAGAACAATTAAATAATAAAATCCAGCACAAAACTACAGTAAACGAGGACACAATGTGGAATCTGAACAGAAAGTACTAGGAGAACAGGATCAATACTTTTATTCATGAGGAATTATTTTTGTGGCGAACTTAGCTGATCTTGAACACAACAACCCAAAAAAACATAATTATGCTCTCACCAAATCATTCAATACAAAATAAACTAAAATAAAAAGTGCCGAAACCCGATAAATTAACCCACAATATAATATAAAGCCAAACACATATCCATTCATTCAAAAAAGTAGGTCATTTTGCAAAGAGTTTGAATTTTTATACACCTTTATCAATATTGAAAAAATATAATGATAATAATTCCCGTATGGCTTTTCAATGAATGTTTCCAGATATTTTTCAGTATTTATTTTGCATTAAATGCAATATTTTTATAAGCGAATGATTTTGGCTATTCGAGTCATATTTTTCATTTTATTTTGCAGGAAATATTTTTCAGGAGTTGATTTGTAAAAATTATTTGCTCGTAATCGTCTCCCGGAGTCAAATTCATTCTTGTAATTATTATCTAATATTTATAGTTAAAAATATTATATTCGACATGGACAGACTTCCAAAACAATTCTTATTAAAATGTTAAACCTTTTGACCTAAGTTCGATTGACAGCAACTGTCAAATTACCGATATAGTTCCATTTTTTTTAATCAACCTTCTGTCCTTTATACAGGGTGGAATTTTGTAATGCCACCTGAGGAAAAGTACTCTTAATACTGCAGATAGAAAATTTTACTCAAAGGAAACATTCCTTTATTTTTTGGAATAGAAAGCAAACTGCATTCAAAGATTTTCGAAAATTCTCTTCTCCCACACCCGGGAATCGAACCGTCTAAAATCTGAAAAAATTATACCGGGTACTTTTATTGCATTGATCGTTAGGGTCAATTATAAGGATGAAATCCCCTCCAGGTGGCATTACAAAATTCCACCCTGTATAATGTATTTAGCAACAAAACTCCTTTCTCATTAAATAAGCTCACGTAAATCACCCAGGAATAATGTAGAATCCAACCAGAAAAATAATAGAGTTGGATCATAACTTACATTACAGGTCTAGTCGAAAACCAGCGTCGAGCACTATTATAGTTGTTCGACATTTGCTGAACTGGGCCTATTTAGCGCAGCCGAGCAGTGAGACACACAACAAATCTTTTTTTTCTTATCTACTTTTATTATTGTTTTAGATGTTTTTTCTTTTGGAACAAAGTTCCTTATCGCGCGTAAAATTAAGTAAGCTATTGTAAGCCGTGCGGTCTCTCTCTGACTCTTATAGAAAGCTCCTTCTTCCTGCCCTTATCCCATTCTATTTGGGGTCGGCGCAACACGTTTTCTTCTTCCATTCTCACCTATCAGACGTCACAGTATCATTTACTCCTTTTTCTTTCATATCATTCCTTAGACAATCCATCCATCTTTTCTTTGGCCTTCCTCGTCCTCTCCATCCATCAACATTCATACTCATCACTTTCTTAGTCACATGGGTGTCATCCCTCCTCATCACATGTCCATACCAAGATAGACGATTCCCTTTCATTTTTTCTGTAACAGGCGCCAATTTCAAACTTCCCCTTATAAACTCATTCCTTACTTTATCCATTCTTGTCACTCCACACATCCATCTCAACATCCTCATCTCCGCTACATGCAATCGTTTCTCATCCATCTTTTTCACAGCCCAGCATTCCGATCCATACAATACGACAGGTCTAATCACGGATTTGTATATTTTCCCCTTTAACTTGAGGGGCATCCGTGGGTCGCAAGTTGGTCCGGTGACCTGTCGCTATTTCATCCATCCCGAGTTGATCCGGTGTGTTATGTCCCGGTCTACATCGCCGTCTCCTTGGACAAGCGACCCGAGGTACCGAAAGTCGGAACAGACTGGTATGGGCGTTCCTGCAAGAGTAATGGGCACAGGACTGGAGAGACCGCCAAAATCGCAAAACAAATACTCTGTTTTGGTTCTGCTCAATTTCAGGCCAACGTTCTCCAGTCTTTGCCACCACACCTCCAATCTGTTCTGGACCTCTAGTTCTGGACTCTTATAGAAAGCAAGCCAGATATTTTCGTTTCGTCTTTCTATTTCGCATTGAACAGTGTGGTGTCGCGACGATTATTTTTGTTGAGTGTATACAGTAACTTCGTTCCATCCGGGTGTCCCTTGACACCTCTCAAGTTTTTTTTTCTTGTGTTTAGTTTTTTTTGAATGTGTGTGATTCCTTTGCGCCAAATTAATGTTTTTTCTTCTTTCTTCTATTACCCATACAGACCCATATTTACGAGACTTTTACTTCTTTATAATATTAGTAGAGATTTATCTAACATGCTCGAGTCTAAACCTTATTTTACCAACACGTTTAGCCCTTGTCAAAGTGTAATCATAACTGTCAGAAATAATTACGTTACTACAACGCCTTGACAGTAATAAATGGCCTCTATATTTTTAAGGAAAATGATAAGGGAACAAGTTAATCTTTATCGTGCTTGTAATCAAATTAATGACCATCCCATTAAAGTATCATGGCGGCCCACGGAAATATGATTTATCTTTGTAAAATATCTATTATGAAATCTTGACAACGTTTTTCATTTTCTGATTTCTAACCATAGTCTGTTGATTACAAAGAAATCTATGTTAAGATACATTATAACTTCTTCTTCTTCTTAGCGTGTCGATGACCATCGTGGTGAAAGGATTAGCCAACCGACGGGAGTCGGTTGCCCAGGGCGCGCCGGACGTAGCAGAGGAATATTATGGTACGTCACTCGGGGAGGCTCCTTTCATGCACCCCACATTTATAACTATAATCTATTGATTAGAAAGAAATATACTTTATATACGCTCTAACCTTATTTATTTTTCTTTTTTTATAGTGCCAATGACAATCTAAATAGAGTCAACCCATACCCTACCTGGGCTACAAATGGGCGGTAGCAACAATTTTTAAAATGACCATAACTTCAAAAATGACCAAAAAAAAATGTTGAAATTGGATTATAGTATACACTTAAAGAAGATACTTCTTTTATTGTTTAAAAAACGTTCCTCTAATAATGTATTTCTCCTGTACCGTAGGTGCGTGTAAACATAGCAATTCACATATACAGACACCCAGACCCGGAACAACTACTTAGCATCTATCGCCTTATGTGGGACAATGGATGCCATTTTAATAATCATAAATTTTTATGTCTTCTGTTAGCCTCTATTTAACCGTAAATCTCTTTAATTCCTTCTAATAAAATTATCTTTAAAAGACCCAAAACAATAACCTAAAACGATAACCTTAATTCACAAAAATACTCGACACTAACACTAAACTATATTACAAAAGAGTTCTCTTTACGATTATAGACAAAATGGCGGCCGATACAAGTCTCCCGCCACAATGACTTTCGCGCCAAAGCGTCCGCGACATTTGCAATTTGTTTCTTAGTACGCGGTTGAAGAGTTTTGAAGATAGTCGTGACATACGGATGACATTTTTGTGTTGCAAAAGGTCAAGGTGCGTAGACCTATTGTTAATTACTAAAGGAGTATCTTATGAAAAAACAGCCAAATGCGAGTCGGGGCCCCCTTAAATATTTATTAACCGACTTCAAAAAGAAGGAGGTGCTCAATTCGGTCGGTATGTTTTTTTTTTTATGTATGTACACCGATTACTCCGAGGTTTCTAGTCCGATTAGTGTAATTTTTTTTTGTTCGATGCAGTATACTTTCCCATTGGTCCCATAAAAATTTCATCCAATTTGGTTCAGTACTTTTTATTTTGTGAGCATTTTTATTGATAGATGATGTGATGATCTTTACTTTGTTGAGTGTTTTAGAGTGTTTGTTACGCGATTACTCCGCCAATTGTGGACCGATTTTCAAAATTATTTTTTTGTTGTACGAGGAATAGTTCACTTTAGGGAACACTGCAGTTTTATCAAAATCGGTTCAGCAGTTTTTGATAGGGAATTTTATTAGCTTATTGTGTACATGAGCGATGTTAATACCGGTGCTAAGGGTTACCAAATTCTAGTGCACATCATGTAAGAAAATTATGTATTTGACAAGAATTTGGTTTGAATAGGTATTTAAACTAAAAAGAGTAAAATAAAAAACTTAAAAAAAATAAAAGAAAAGTTATTTTGTAGGTTATTTTACTCTTTTTTGTGGTTGTTTTTGAAGGCGGTTAATTTTTTTTTGATGTTTTTTTTTTTGATGTTTTTTCTTATTCTGTTTTTAGTATAGTATAGTATGTACCTATTGGTATAATAATAATAATCCTTCGATGCCGTTTTCGGCTACGGCGACCGTTTCATCACCAACTTACCTGGCGTCTATCATGGCTTCTCATGTGGCTAGAAAAACCACCTTTGTTTGCAAACATTCATGCACATAGTGGACACGTGAGAGCACCATTAACATAATTGTAATTGATTGCCGCTGGTGGTCGGGCTTTTAGTTCGTCACGCTTAGTATCTAATTTTGAAAGCCGACGAGTCTCAAAATCAGAAACTTTTTGATGTACCAGAGACCTCCACTCTCTGCGGTTAGACGCAAGGTTTTCCCACTGAGATGGATCTACGTCACATCCCTTTATGTGTCTCTTAAGCACATCCTTAAATCTTAAGAGTTGTTCGCCATGCTTTCGCTTGCCCTCCTGAAGTTCTGAATAAAGGTGCGCTTAGCTCTCTGCTCCGACATACGCGCCACATGGCCGCACCACCGAAGTTACCTTCTCATGAGTTGGTATAGCGGCAACAGAAATTCAATCATGGTTCATAAGATACAGCCTGGGGTGACAGACACAATTTTGATTCAAGTGATATAAAATTCTTGACTTTTAAGTGTTCTATGACATGAATTGAAATAAATAATTTGGCTTTGAATTAATCATTTAATAATATTCACATTCTGACTAATTTATCAAGATAGATAATCAGTGTAAATGGTTAAAATTCCGACAATTTCATCTACACAATCAAATTGCAATACAACATCAAATGCCAGGGATTAACAGTGATCAATTAGTGAGCGAGCAAGTGCCAAACATTGCGAGAATTATATCTTCCAATTTAACATCTTGTAGCTATTTGATATTGAATAATATTGCTGTGTTAAATGACTGTGAATTGAACTTGAACTGACAAAATTGATATTTATCGCATTGCAGTTGAATTACTCTCGGTTCCTATATTTGTGGTCCTGATAACCGATTTGAAAGATGACCTCAAAATCTCATCATAGGCAGGTAGGCTTTCCTCTGGGTCGTGGGACTGTCTTATTAAATAACCGTGACCCTGGAACGTAAAGGGCTATTGAAGGATCTTCGTGAATTTTAGTCAGTACAAATCTGACAGTCTCTCTCGTCCCACCTCGGGTGGGAGGACTCAGTGGATGATTTAACAGGTTTCCCTATTGAGCGCGGCGAGCGTTGACCTTGATGTGTCGTTAGCGTCAGGTAAACCAAAGTAAACTCTCGCGTACAGTTTTGCTTGCGCACGGGATTTTTAGGCTATTATAAAAGTACCTGGGCGATGCGGCTGCCAGTTAAAATGTACTCTATTCTCTCGCACATAGATTTTACATTTGTTTGATTAATTTTGGGAAGTGACATTTCTGTAGTACCTACTATATTAAAGGTCGGGTGCGTAGTACTTGCAATCGACGGCGACGTGCTTGATTTACCAGATGTATGAATGTAGGTGAGGCGAAGGAGTATGTAATAATAAAATAAAATAAAATATGAGTATGTATCGTAGTCAACGACCATTAAATTTATATCTAGACTCCTAATCACAGGCGACCGATGTCTGTCAAAACATTAGGCAAAAAAGTCTTAAGTTCGTATTAGTTTCGACCACTCCTGTGAGTTCCCTCGTCGCACTGACCGTGAGTTAGCCAATCAGAACGCAGTACCCCGTCCCCCTCGCTTACGTCGTACCTCAGCGACTTGGCAGAAAATTTTCGTTAGTCAGATCGTGCATGAGGCGTCTAGATATAAACGGTCGTTGATGGTAGTAGATGGGGCTCTGCAGTTTCTGCCTACCTCAGTAGGAAGAAGGCGTGAGTTTATGTCTAATCTAAAGTTTTCAAAGTAACAGGAGATCTAATACATATTAGTATCTCCTGTTACTTTCCTGAGAAAGCCTCTTTCAAATTTTAACAAATATCAATCGAATGATAACAAGAATACTGCAAAAAGAATCGTGACAAAAAAGAAACGACGAAATTAAGGTACACATCACTACACAGGGCCTGTAATTGATATACTCAATTCAGGTTACCCCCAAAGGAAGGCGAGATTGATGATATTAAGTCAAACTGAAGGACCAACAGGGAAGTGAGGTTCTCATGGCCCCACGGGAAACACGAGATTGATTAACTTTTTTACGCAAATGCACCTTCACATATGAAGAGAGAGAGAGAGAGAGAGCAGAGAGAGAGAGCCTACAGAGCCTTATGGAGGTAACACACGCGGGCTAAGAAGAATAAATAGCTAAGTCAATTAAATAGGGGGTAAATTGCACTGGGAGGCTAGCGGGTGCGGTAGTTTTGAGACGCGGATTTGAACGTCAGAAATTAAAATATATTACGTTATAGAAAGAAAGAAATAATTTATTTGCATAAATAAGGTACAGAAAGATGGTAAAATTTACAAAATAGTGCTCTCATTCTGCCTTTAATTTCGGCGTGCAAATATAAATGTTGTTACATATTGATTATAAATTAATTACAAATATTGATATAACACATATATGTTCATATTCAGATCGATAGCAATTTCGATATAATATTTCGGCAAGTACCGAAATACCAAATCATTCATAATCTTTATAAAGACGTCATCAATTTTTACACTTTGCAATCTAAAATGTATGTAAAAAAGTGTTCATGTTATAACTATTTGCTCTAAACAATTTTTTTACCTTAATATAAATTTTAATTTATTTCGATATATGCCAAAATTCTTTTTTTAATGTTTTCGATAAACATGCCAAAAACATTAAATATCTTAGTACTTATGAGCAATCATGTCAGCTTAAAAATTCGTATAAAAAAAGATAAAACAATATAGAATTTTGTATTCTACTTCTACAACCGACTTTCATACTCATAACATCAAACGATAAACCCAAAAAGTATCTTCTAAAGCTCTCCGTCCTTCCAAAAATTCCTGTGACCACACTCGTCTCGTTAATATTTAAACAAGCCCATATAAACTACAAAGTTTCGGCTTTTGACGAAACCAGTGTTGCAATGTACACTTCGTTTATAAGGGTGAGTGTAGGCAGTCGTATTGAGACCGAGACGTATACCGAAACCGCAATACCACATTTGATGGAGGCAGACGGAACCGACGGTGACGTGTTAATTTGCGGTTTCTGTCGCATTGGGACGGTGACTGTATCGTAGTATTTTGAGCAAAAAACTATGGCTACACGTAATGATTTTTTTTTTTTGTAATTCCGTAATTTAACCATTACCTACTCCTTTTCACTACCATTTGTTTTTATGTTTGCTATGTTTTTAAACGACCTCATTATATTTTATGTTATGACAATTACACATTGCGAACATACATAGAGATTATCTTGGAAATGATATTAAGTCGTTTGGTCCTAGCTGTCATTAGTATCTACCTACATTTTTGAGCAGTGGTGGCCCAGTGGTATCGGCCTCGACTTACGAGTCATCGGTTCGAACCCCGTCAAGCGCATTACTTTGTGTAATATATTTCAACACCACTGCTCTCAAAACGGTGAAGAAAAACATCGTGAGGAAACAGGCATATCCTAGAACCAAAAATTCGAAGACATGTGACATCTACCAATCCGCACTGGGCCCGCGTAGTAGATTACGGCCCACTCCCTCTCACAGAGAGGAGGCCTGTGCCCCAGCAGTGGGAACATTTATAGGCTGATGATGATGTTAGTGATTATTTTATAAATATTATACGAATGAACGCAAGAGTTCAAGGAAGCTATCACCAAGATAGTTGAAAGAGGTTAAATAAGAGGAAAGTGAAATGCAAAGTTACAAACATTATTTATAGATATTATTACATCATTACTTAGTCATTACCTTATATTTGAATACACCTTAATATCAGCCTCACTAAAAGCGTAATTAACATTTACTGGAACCATACTGGAACTGTATTTACAGTGATTCACTTTTAATTATTCCATGAATTCTATTTGATGTTGTTTACATGACATAAAGTTTCGACCTCGGTCCAATTCAGCCTTGAAAACAGTTTGAACGAAACAGTTTCGTGAAATAAAACTTTGTTTTTACAGCTTGTTTACAAAATAATAATATTATTACACTTTTTATCTGTAATAGGTGAAGCTGTATGCTATTTGTACTGCACCTATATTTTTAGCCTGTTTTCAGTCTTCCAGTCTAATAGGGTGAGACTAGATCACAAAACCAATTTCTGAATAGCAACATTTTTTTTTTGAAAAGAATTAATTAATGCTCATCCTGACAGATAAATCCCAGGATTTGACAGTCTTTGCGGGACTATCTATGCACGTCACAGTGACCTTGGAATACAACAGGTTTTAAAGCCAAATAAATATAACGGACTGCCTGTCACACTTGAGACCACTAGCTAGACCAAACGGCAGCTTGTCTAAACTCAGCCTAATGGTCTTAACAAATAATTCATAGGGTAAAATCCCGTAAGAAACAAAGTCGTAAGTACTGAATTTTACACAAGCCCTGAACCCTGAATATGCGTCACTTTTTGCGCAAATGTTTTGTTGAATAGAGGAAGATTTTACGAGCTACTAGCTTTTGGGCGTACACAGCTTTCGCTTTATGAAAATGTTTGCGCTTTAGTATACTAACATATTTTTGTTTTATTCTTCTTTGGTGGTAAAGATATTTTTTATAGTCGTAAAACCATCAAATTTTAATGAGTCCTTCCACCCAGGGCGGGACGGGAGGGACTGTCAGACTTGTACTGACTAAAATCTACGGAGATCCTTTACTTTCGGGGTCACGGTAGCTTGTAGTCCCGCGACCCCGGCAGGTTTTGACTTTCTAAGAGGAGCCCCATCAGATTGCTGAGAGCTCTTTCCATCTCGGTCCATGATCGGACGGCGAATGTCCTCGCGCCGTCGATGCGTGGGCGTCTCCCGCGGCAGCTGGGTTGTGAGGTAGACGTTGTCCTCTCACTGACGGCAATTGGCTAAAGAGAGACTAAAGCACAAAACATAAACATGGAAGTAACTATTTTAAAAATACTTCCAAACAACAATAAAAAGTGAGAAAAAATACTTCCAAACAACAATAATTGAAAGTTAAATTGCGAGTCCCACGGCTGCGACAAATAGGCCCAATTCAGGAAAATGTAGGGCCAATAGTGCCCAACGCTGGACTGTGACGTAACTCTCTAACTAGTATAATCTACTGGGTTATTTTGTTCCTAAACTTTGTGAGACTTGCCAGTCTCTAGGGCACATTACCAACTGACAACGTTACGAGTTTGTCGATGCTATGTATTAGTTAAGTAGGTATAATTATTTCAGTTTATTTTATTACCGAGTTTACTCCGCGTCTCGAAAAGAATAAGTTATGCTGTTGGTCCCTGTTGGCTGTCATACATCTACATCTTTGAAAATCGTCAAGAGAGCAGTGGTGGCCCAGTGGTATCGGCCTTGACTTACGAGTTGTAGGTCGTGGGTTCGAACCCCGTCAGGCGCATTACTTTGTGTAATTTATTTCAACACCACTGCTCTCAAAAAGGTGATGGTAAACATCGTGAGGAAACCGGCATGTCCTAGAACCAAAAATTCGAAGACATGTGAAATCTACCAATCCGCACTGGGCCCGCGTGGTAGATTACGGCCCACTCCCTCTCACAGAGAGGAGGCCTGTGTCCCAGTAGTGGGAACATTTATAGGCTGATGATGATGATGAAAATCGTCAAAAGAAGGCTGAATTCCTAGTCTGACAACCAGTCTTATTAACTGGACTCTGAAGATTAAATATGGCAGTCACTCTATGTAAAAAAAACTTTTTGAAAAAAAGGGAACCGACCAGTGAACGAACCGACTTTAAAACCAAACACAAAAAAGTGTAAAATAACTTTTCTTTCGGAAGTCGGTGGCTTTGTTTTATATTTCATTGATTATGGCCACCGACTTCCGAAAGAAAAGTTATTTTACACTTTTTTGTGTTTGGTTTTGAAGTCGGTTCCCTTTTTTTCAAAAAGTTTTTTATTTTACCCTTTTTAGTTTAGATGATCAACAAAAATCTTCATAATAATCGGCGTCTTTAAAAATCTACAATCCAAGTAAGCAAAAACGGATCCACGCGAGCAACGTCACGGGATATCCATTAGTGTTATATACTAAAACCTTCTCCAGAATGTAATGAACACTTTCCTGAAAACCGCATCAAAATCGGTTCAGCCAAACGCGAGATAATCGTGGACAAACATACATACATGCATACATACATACATACATACAGATCGAACTGAGAACCTACTTTTTTTTTGAACACTTGTCTAAAAAAGTGTGACTGCAAAACGGACCTTATTTCAAGGACATAATCTGACATTTTTTAGACAAGTGTCCAACAGACGTTTAAAAGTTTTTGTGGTACGACGGCTAATATTCAGCTGCATTCAGTTAGACTGGAACTCGACGCCCACATAGCTGGGAAAAAGCTGATATTTACATATAATTGTAATATTATCTCGATCAAAAAGAGGACATTATGCAATAATGCCGATGAAAATCAATTGACATAAAAACACCCGTCGGGCAAGCCATTAAAGGAGGCACAACACAATAACTAGGCACAAAATCCAATAAATCTCTCTGATAATAAAGGCCTTCCACACAACCCATCAAATGAGCATCACGGTAACAGGTGACGTGAGCCATTCAAAATACATTACACCCTACCCGTATGGAAGGGCATAAAACATCGGGTTATGTTCATATAAGATCGTACGTGAGGTGCTTACTTAGTGCTGATGTACGGAAGAATTAGGTGTCATGGCGGTTAAAATGGCCGCCACGGGAAGTGTCAAAGTTGACAGTTAATGTCAGTTGGAAAAGTTATAACGAATTTATGTTTTCTTGGCTATAAACATATATTAATAAGTTGTTATTGTAGTAATTACAAGATGGGAGTATTGGAATTTATCTACGTGCATTTAGATTTCTTCCTTGAATTTTCTATCTCCCTCTATTCAACGTGACATTTTGAATGTGAAATCGGTATTAATTGGTATTTTCCCATCATTTTACCATCTTCATCACCCTTTTTTTATCGTCGTAAAATCTTCAAATGAGTCCTCCCACCCAGGGTAGGGCAGGAGGACTGTCAGATTTGTACTGACTAAAATCCACGGTGTCCTTCAATAGCCCTTTATGTTCCGGGGTCAAGGTAGCTCGTTAGTCCCGCGACCCCGGTAGGCTTTGGCCCTAAAAGGGGGCCCCGTCAATGTGCTGTCAGCTCTTTGAACCACGCGTGGTACACGACGCGCCGTCGACCCGGGCATGGTTCATGGTCGGACAGCGAGTCGTCCATTAAATCTTTATTAACCTATAGTCTTTACTAAATTATGTTAGTGTCAGCTTCAAGTCACCTCACTTTTTAGCTTCAGACAGATGAGGTTTAGTTGCAATATTTAATATTTTTCAATCATTTAAATATCAATTTCAATAAACAATGACGAAGTTAGATCATTCTGTTTGAGACTCCGAGACAATACGGACTGATTGATCAATATTCTATTAGATTGACAGCCTTGTATTGTACTTCAAGTTTTCAATAGAATGCCTGATTGATTAGAAGCTTAGATTATTCCTTTGTGTGCCTGACAGCAGTACCACAAAATAGATAGATGTAGAAGGTCAGTTGATCTAGCACAGGCGCGCTGAGAAAATTATGTAGAAGGGAGGGAAGGGAAGGGGAATATTTTTTAATAGAGAGTATCCCAAGTGCCTCCCCCCCTTTTTTTTTCAAAATGGCGGCTACGCATGTTAGTTTTAATTTGATTATTATATAATAAAATTGTTATGTTTATTTTATGACTCATATAGTCGCTCGAAATAAATGCATTTAATTTAATAGTGAGCATGCATGTATGTTGAATTTTAAATACTTCGTGCTTTAAAACATTTGTTCAGAGTAACATTATTAATCTTTTGTTGTATGAAGTGGCCCTTCTTTGCCTTTCTATTTTTTGGAATACTCACAGCTTGTATCTTTGTTTGAGTTGATATATTCTTAAATAAAGTCACTTGTTTCAATTTATTCGAATATTTTTATCGACAGAATAATACATAAATGTACATAACATGTGTGGGATGAAAAATACATTTTACTTTATTTTATTTTGTGGAGGTTTTAAATTAATCTTCTTCTTGTGTTGCCAATAAGGAATATTAATGCAGAGAAATAAGTTTTATTCGTGTTGTTGTAGCTATAATATTAGTCAGCATTGTGGTTGGGCGTCAAAGGAATCCCAGTCAATCGTAGATTCAATTGACAGTGCGTCTGTGGCAATTTTCAGCACTAACAGTATGGTGTTTCAAAAAGACATGGTACGTGAGAATTAGGTTAACATTCGTCCAAGTGTTAAAAAGTCCCTAAGTCATTACGTAAGAATGTCAAAAGTTTTGTTATAAAGATCAAGTAACAAAATGTCCATATGACATAAAAATGATTTTATATCTACACGCTTGCTCTATGGCTTTACTAAGATTATAGTCATAAATTTTATTAAGATCAGAGAGTATCTGAAAAATCTTGTGAAACATGAGTCTTTCTATTAGCTAAGTGATAGTAATTTACTATCACTTAGATGATAGAAAGACTGTAAGCGCTCGTGTACACGACGCCGCCGCGCCACCGCCGCGCCACCGCCGCGCCACCGCCGCGCCACCGCCGCGCCACCGCCGCGCCACCGCCGCGCCTCCCGCTGCCGCGCCGCCACCGCTCCTCTAAGCTGTGTATACGGTCGCTACCGCACCGCCTCCGCGCCGCCACCGCGATGCTATTCGCTAGTGTTTTATTTATCTAAAAAAGAAGGTTAAATTATTCGCTTTTCCACATTGAGTGCCTCGAAACGTGCTTTAAACACGTTTGTTTTTAATTACCCAAGCTGTTGCATACAGATTAAGTCACTACATGTTAGTATCTTAAAGCTCACGCCTCTGAAGACTTTGTTCGTGTAGATTAAGCTTAAGGTTTTGCATAAGACCTTACATGCTAAACAGCTAAGTTGAGCCAAGAGTACACTTGCTGCTTTATGCATCGGATTGCCACATCTCATCTTTACCAAATGATCAAAGGCGATGCGGGTTGGGAGATTATAAGCGTGTGTTGCAGTACTCTTATACAACTAAGACCCTTCGTAATGTAATTTCACATTAATACTAAGCTTGACTGTTTTTTTTATACCATGAAGGTAGCCAACAAGCATGGGCATGTGCATTGAAAACTCTGTTAAACTCATGAGCACAAATGCACAAAATATACTCAAAACTCTTTTTGACCAAAATAACCAGAGCACTCAAAAAAAACCACCCGCCACTTTTTCCACATGAAAAGGAAAACTGCATTTTTATTGCACAACTTTTTAATTCTCAACTTTATTTTAAGTATTTGCGCTCAGCTTTCCTGGCTCGAATTATGTTTTGAAAGTACTCAGACATGCCCAAAAAGGCTTGTAAAACCATACTTTGTAAACAAATGTCTTTCAACCCGCGATATGTTATGATATGTAGCTACTTCCGTCTGCCTACAATGTTTTAAAATTTAAATTGTTTTTATGCAAAACGTATTGCAGTTCGTCGTGTTGGAAACTTTATTCGCTTCCAACGAATTGTAGGAATACTTTGTTTGTAGTTTCATTTTATGTTTCTGAAATGAAAATATGAAATGTCGCTGTGAATAGTCTTGTTGACGCAAATAAGACTTGCTTTTAGAACGCGTATCATGGCACCGTAGAAACGGATTTTGACGACGCGACTGAAGAAAAGACAAAATTACAGTTTTCGCTGTTTATTTTTTTTTGGAAGTGAGTCATACTTACGAATCCTATTGTTCCTTCTATTGCCTTTTGCGTTCCAGAGTCGCGGTAATTACGTAAGATTTTTTTACTTTGCCGCACCCTACAAATTTTTCCTGTATCGTGGGTGCCTTTACAAACATAGAAACACACATACACAAACATGCACCTGCTGAAACATCTACCTGTAGATCGTACAAATATTTGTTCCGTGCGGGGATCGAACCCGTGACACATTGTGCAGTAGTCGATCGCTTAGCGCCTGCACCAAGTGCTGTTTTCGAAGAGAATCTTCGAAAACAGCAGTTGGTGGTGTTGTTGTGGGTTGGTGCTCACTGTGATCCTTACATACAATTTTTATGTTCGTAAATAGGTGCGTCCACACAGAACGAGCAGCCTCGCGAGGCATTTGTCGGCGAAGCAGCTCGGTTAGTGTGGACGTGTCTCGGCCGAGGAAAGTGCGCGCGTTGCCGCGGGCGATCGAGACATCCAGTGCCGGCTTTTGTTTTGCTCGCGTATATTGTATCGTGCCTCGGTCGAGAAACAATTGCGCGTCCAAACAGAGCAAGCAGCTTCGCGAGGCTGCTCGCTCTGTGTGGACGCACCTATTTAGAAACGACATGTGGTCAGGGAAATGTGTTTGTTTATTAGCATTAGGCTTATCCCCTCTTATTATTATGACAACTTAGCAATCACGGGATGTGTCGCCTACACGACAAACTATTTTCGTTTCCATCCTGAATTATTATTTTAAATAAATGTGAAAGTGAATTTGTTTGTTTGTAGCGCTTTCACGTCTAAACCGCTTGACCGATTTCAATAAATTTTGTTATAGAGATAAGTGAGACACTGGAGAAGATTACTATATGTATACATAGTATATTTATATGTATAAGGTGTTAAAAAATCAACTGCAGGAATTTCGTGTATCAAAAACCAAGTCTTGTACATTCCAAAAAAAAATTTTTTTTTCGAGCTTTTGGAAAAAAAAAATAATCAAGCATTTTTTTGACCATAATTATTAATGAATTTGGTACACCCGTGTGTAGTGTTCACAGCTGATTCCAACTTTCCCATCACATTTTGCAGACTTTGGACTGGCAATTTATCGAAATACTTTTAAATAACTTATTTTATTGGCCAAAAGAAAGAATTAATTTTCAAAAAAAAAAAATTGAAACAAAATTTTTTTTGGAATGTACCCGGTTTTTGATACCGAGTACGCACACGAAATTCCTGCAGTTAATTTTTTAACACCTTATACTAATATTAGAAAGTTGAAGATTTGTTTCAATGAGCTTATCTCAGAAACTACTGGTTCGAACTCAAAATTATTTTTGTTTTCGATAGTCCCTTTATAGAGGAAGGCTATAGTCTATATAACATCACGCTATGAACAATGGGTGCCGAGCACAGAAGGGTGAAGAAGCGGGGAACGGCGAGTAGGCAATAGAGAGGTAAGCGAAGCCACGTGCATAAGCTAGTAAGTCCATAAAGCTGAAAAAAATACATAAGGTACTTTAGGTATATTTTTCTTACAACAAAATTTTTTCACGACTCTCTTCCTGCCATTATTCGTAATTTGTGTTATAAAATATAATGGCACGGCTAATGACAAAAAAGCACCTTATTTGCCAGCGGAGTGATTTATAAAATTCGACCTTAATGATGGGACTACGTGTTATAATGCGGTTCAAATTAATTATAATCTGGTAATGTAGACCGGTCTGTTTCACATAATTTGAGGAAATCGTAGTACAGTCGGTGCTCATCATTAGGTATATCGCATCTCATACGGCACAATAATGTTAAAGTGGGTCAAGTAATGCTAAATCCCATCAAAAACATAAATGTGAAATGAGAGCCAAGTTCAGTATTATGATATTAAATGCCTTGGTTGTTGACTTCAACGACAAAAGAAGTGAAATCTTAATGGGTGCCAAGTTCAATGCGCAGTCCTGAAATTTATTTATAACAACATAAAATATATTTCTTCTTATAACTTAGGATACTTATTGTAGCCTAATTTTTGACTTGCCTAGTTCTCATATACTTACGAATTATTATATTCGATGGTTAGTTTCTACCAGCAAGCCAAAGGACAATGGCAGAAAAATAGTTGACAAAAGTGATTGTGTCTAGAAATATCTTAAATATAAAATGAGTTTAATTATTTTTACATGATTTTTCAAATAAAAATCAATTTTATTAAAGGCCACAGTAAAAAAATACATTTTTGGGTATATCAAATGACTTTTACACCTTTTACACTATCCAAATGTTGCCATTAACTATATTTATTCATTTTCGTGTAACTTGTAAAACCACTACAATAACACACAAAATACAACACGTATTTTTTAAATAACTATACTATCAGTAATAATAAAAGTAAATTTTTCGAAAAAACTTTTCTTCAAAAGAATTTCTTGAAATAATTTAACATTATTGCCGTCATAATCTATGTAACAATTCCATATAATGTTATGGCAACACTAGCTAAAATAAAATGTCAATGTCACATAAAGCGCGGCCTGCCATTGATGCTCTTGCGCTTTACGTGTTGTTTTGCCATTTTCTTATTTATTTTTGAATTGCATTGCTTGCGGACTGATTTTTTCGGTTTGGTTGACTTGTGCGTGCCTAAAGGACTGTTCTACTGCCCCTTTGGACTCCGATTTCCGACATAAGACATATAACCTCATCATCATCATCATATCAGCCGTAAGACGTCCACTGCTGAACATAGGCCTCCCCTTTAGACTTCCAATAGGACCGGTTGTAAGCGGCCTGCATCCAGCGTGATCCTGTGGCCTTCATAAGATCGTCTGCCCACCTAGTGGGTGGACGTCCTACGCTGCGCTTGCCGGTGCGTGGTCTCCATTCGAGAACCTTACGGCCCCATCGGCCATCAGTTCTGCGTGCTATATGGCCTGCCCACTGCCATTTCAACTTGCTAATTCGTTGGGCTATGTCGGTTACTTTGGTTCGTCTACGAATCTCCTCATTTCTGAGTCGATCGCGCAGAGAGACTCCAAGCATAGCCCTCTCCATAGCTCGTTGGACTATACTGAGCTTACTAATGAGGCCTACAGTAAAGGACCACGTTTCGGCACCATACGTCATCACTGGTAACACACATTGGTCGAAAACTTTCGACTTGAGGCACTGAGGTATTTTGGACGAGAAAACGTTACGCAGTTTCCCGAACGCTGCCCAGCCGAGTTGGATTATAGATATTAGAGTTGGATATTAGAGTTCGAAGGCGATTCCTTTGAAAAGAGGCGTAAGACAGGGAGATGTGATATCTCCGAAACTGTTTACTGCCACTTTGGAAAACGCCTTCAAGCTCCTGGAATGGAAAGGACTCGGCATCAATATTAATGGCGAGTACATCACCCACCTTCGATTTGCCGACGATATTGTTGTCATGGCAAAATCTATGGAAGATCTCAGCACGATGCTCGGCGACCTCAATCGAGTTTCCCAACAGGTGGGTCTTAAAATGAACATGGACAAGACAAAGGTAATGTGCAATGGCCATGTCGTGCCCACCCCATTGTCGGTTGGGAACTCGGTTCTAGAAGTTGTTGACTCGTATGTCTACCTGGGACAAACCGTCGCACTAGGTAGGTCCAACTTCAAGAAGGAGGTCAACCGCCGAATCCAACTCGACATATAACCTAAAAAGGTTTAAATCTATATATCTTTTTTTTGGACCCCTGTCAGGAAATAGTTCTTGAACAAAGTTATTCAGGGTCTGAAGCTTAACATTTTAAGATATTTTTGACATGTAGACACTACCATTTCTTCTCAACTATTTTAATGTATGGAAGGCTGCCATTGTTCTTTTCAGAATAATAAAATAAAAACCGACTAGTAACAGGGTTAGAACTTGGGAAGGCTATAATATAATTGGTATGACTGGGACCGTCTCATCACATAGTTTTTACCTGATGAGACGGTCCCATGACCCCGGCTTTGGCCCTCTAAAGCACCGTCATTTATTTAATGACAGCTCTTTGAGGCACGCGTGGAATATGATGCGCCGTCGACCCGGGCTTAGTCCATGATCGGACGGCGAGTCACCCATTACTCGCCCGCGCCTACGGTAGCCGGAATCGCTACCTAAGATCATGAGATACATATTTGAATAATTCTTGTTCAAATAGAATTAGGTTTACAGTGCAAATTTCTCAGTACTTGCAAGTTTGTTTTCATTAGCTAGCATAGTACTCGCTTTACATATTCGGTACGACTTTGATGTTTGAGTTACGGTCAGTCATAACAGCTGAAGTTATGGTCAGCTAGGTACTGCGGTCATAACTTCTGCAGTGAGATCTGAATAATTGTTGTTCCACGAACTTGCAGTGTTTCCTTCGCTTTCATAGTCTCTTCTCATATTTAGATGGTTTTAATATTTCTGATGATGAAATTCGACCGATTTTGATCAAGGCGATTGCTTCAGGGGGTCTAATGTCGAAGCATGAAAGCCGTGGTATCGGCTTTAGTGACAGACGTTTTGACAACGAGCCCGAACTAAGAATAGGTGCGTCCACACAGAGCGCGCAGCCTCGCGAGGCATTTGCTGCGCGAGGAAACTGACAAGCCAAGCTGCTCACTCTGTGTGGACGCGTCTATTGTTTTTCGACCGAGGACACGAAACAATATACGCGAGCAAAACAAAAGCCGACACTGGATGGCATGGCTCGGGCGCTCGGTCGCTCGACCGCGGCAGCGCTGTCACTTGCCTCGCCCGAGACACGTCCACACCAACCGAGCTTCGCGCGGAAAATGCCTCGCGAGGCTGCGCGCTCTGTGTGGACGCACCTAATGAATGATAGTATTATTATTTTGACAGACAGCTTCTTAGTGTACGCGCAACCATTCATGACCTGCAATGATGATGATGAACTATTTAGGTACCTATTTATTTTATGAACGACGCCAGCACGCTCAACCTACCAGAATCTGTCAAAGGAGGTGTTTTTTTTCGGCCCAAACATGTACCGAGGTACAAATTACTATTAAAATTCCTTCCAATAATTAGTATTTTTAGCAGTATTTAAAATCCTTCAATACTAGATAGAAAAAGAAATAAAAGTTTATGAAAAAACACTACCTCGTAACGTAACTTTGACAGGCCTGTTGGTCTAGTAGTTAGTGACCCTGACTGCTATGCCGGAGGTCGTGGGTTCGATTCCCACCCAGGACAAATGTTTGTGTGATGAGCACGATCATTTGTTCTGTGTCTGGGTGTAATTTATCTATATAATAATATGTATGTATTTAGAAATATATAAGTATGTTTATCAGTTGTCTAGTACCCATAACACAAGCTCTGCTTAGCTTGGGACTAGATGGCGTTGTGTGATAGTTGTGGAATATTAAAAAAAAAAAAAACTGCTTTCAAAGAAACGTTTATGACAGCATTTACGGCTGTCAATCTGTTTCATCTGTCAAAATCACGTCAAAATCAAAATAAGATATCGGTTTTTCAATATTTGACATTTCATTGACAGTAATATGACAAATGGATATCAAAAACAATAGAAAAAAAAAACTATCGGCCTAGGTCGGGAGCCCTGGCTTTTGGCCGGTAGATAACCAAACGCAAAAAATAATCCGAATTGTGAAATAAATGTATTTTTTAAATTCTTGATCCCATGATTATTCACAAAAATGTGTACTAGAAATAAAAACTTATCTGTAATACATAAATAAATTGTATAAAGTACATTTTTGGATTTTCACACGTTTATAAAATGAAGTAACGAAACGCATCATCGGAGACGTAAATCATGACATTGTCAGATTGAAATTTTTGGGTTGCAAGTTTTAACATCTTTGATTGACGATTTCTGGTGGTACAAATGCGCGAATAAATTCAATATATTTTTATTCAAAATCTACGATTTTTTTTCCTATAATTTCGTACTTTTGTCCTTGAGGTACACGGTTGGGCCATTATTGTAGGAAAAACAAAACATCTCCTTTCTTTAATAGATATTGAACTTTATCACAATAGTGGAAGGTTAAATATTCGATTGGTAAAATTTGACAGATTGGGGTATGTTGACCTGCTGACGAAACTCTCATTATTTCAAAACCTAATTTCACTCACAAAAGATCACATTCTCGCGTGTTTTTCAAAAACCTAAAGCTTACTAATGTTAGTCAAAGTTAATTGCCACCTGTTCGTAAAGTTAGGGGCTTAAGTTAAAGCAGCTAATTTGAAGGGCGCTTTGCCCCAATACCCTGGTTTATGGACCGCTGCTGGGACGGAGTGAAGTGTTTGGCCCAGATCTTTGACATAAACGTGGTGGTTGTAATGATAAACAAATTAGTTTTTGTAAAAAATAAACCCTTACATCATTATCTGCCTAGCCATGGTTTAATGAATGATTAACTTTCTGCAATAAATATTTTATTGATGAGATTTATCACCCCATCACTCCTTACCTTAAATAACAAAAACGCTTCGATTCACTCTTGGTTCCCTATATTTTTGTCACTGGCTTAATACAAAAGCTGGGTTCGCTGCAACCAGTTTATCGCCTCCGCTGTTGAATCGCATTCGCCACGCATTCGGTTCGGTTTGCTTCGCCTGACTTTTGATAAGGCCTTGAAAGTTATCGTAGTTTCTCTAAAGGGAAAAGATTTGAATTTTGTTCCAAATTGAGCACCTCGTAAAATATTGATTGGTGCACAAATAGGTTTCTTATCCCGCCTATGTTGGGATTAGCTTTCAGAATCATCAGATGCGGCTAAATATTTTGTGAACATTTATTTAATTTATTTGTTTATTTTTTATTTAATGATAGGTACGCGTTTGACTTGAGAGTAGGCGTGGCCCAGCGGTATCGGCCTCGACTTACGAGGTCGTGGGTTCGAACCCCGTCAGGCGCATTAAGTACTTTGTGTAATTTATTTCAAAACCACTGCTCTCAAAACGGTGAAGGAAAACATCGTGAGGAAACCGGCATGTCCTAGAACCAAAAATTCGAAGACATGTGACATCTACCAATCCGCACTGGGCCCGCGTGGTAGATTACGGTCCACTCCCTCTCACAGAGAGGAGGCCTGTGTCCCAACAGTTTGAACATAGGCTGATGATGATGATGATGACGCGTTTGACTGCTATCTCGCCTGATGGTAAGCGAAGATGTGGTTGACGTAGATGTGGTGGCATTTACTTTCTGAAACGAATCCGTGTTATTATTATCCAACTATAAAGTTTTTGTTTTCCATGTATTCCTAACTAGTTTTATAATTACGAAGTTACTTTGTTGGTTTGTGTGGTACCTTTTAACGCCCAAAAAATTGAACGATCACTTTGATATTTTGCATGCACATTGTCAGGTATACAGAGACGGATATATGGTTCCTTAAAATAAAACAAAACGTAATTTTCCAGAGAAAAAGAACAATGATGTTCATGTGATAGTAGATGGCTCCACAAGACTATCCGATTTTTGTGAAAAAGCTAGTTTGCTTATAAAATTTTCCACAAATACCTATATTTTTTAGAGTAATACATGAAAACACTGCTATGTTTATTTTGGGCATATTCAGACGCCCATCTTTGTATATTCCGCTCCTATAAACCTTCACCAAGGATCGTAATATAAATGTTGACATCAAGGGTGTGACTTAAGTGAATGCGGGTAAATTAAGGTGTATACTTGTACTTGATTTGGGTTCCGTACCTTTGTCCGTTTACTTTACTTACTGGGCCACAAGAAAAGGTTTTTCTTTTGTGTTTACTGTATTCTAGCTTAAGAGTAGCTACTTATTTACTATGCTCTTGAGTAGTATTAATAAGACAGAAAATATTGTGAATAAAGTGAGTTTGAAAGGGGGAGCTATAAGGCCGCTTAAACACGTTAGCGACTTAGCCAGTGATCAACACACGAACTGCTCGAGCTGTTAGCCAGTGACATAGTATAAAGAGGGGAAGTAGGCTATCTCCGGCCCTATCCGCGATATAATTACCTACTGTCTTAGGGTTGTAACTTTTACCTAAATTTTAATTCAGAGCCTATAAATTGGTAAAGGTCGGGAAGTTGTATTTATATCCATAAGAGGTTAGCGTTAATTATGTTACACGCTGTATACTAATCAGTTTTTTTTTTTTTTAATTGACATAATGTAGTACTTTTATACAGAAAGGACCATCATTTATTTTTAATTAATACAAACACAAATAATGCAAACATATCTATTGAATCACACAATACGTTCTCCTGCGATTATCACTCATTTTCATTCA
This sequence comes from Agrotis exclamationis, assembly GCA_950005045.1. Classification (NCBI taxonomy): domain Eukaryota; kingdom Metazoa; phylum Arthropoda; class Insecta; order Lepidoptera; family Noctuidae; genus Agrotis; species Agrotis exclamationis. The sequence goes on from OX465438.1 coordinate 4,274,732, forward strand.
TGCGATGCCGAGCGAGGCGTTTGTATAAAGATAACTTACTTCCCGTCTTTATACTATGCCAGTGATCAACATACACGGCTTTATTACAAAACGTGGTGTAACTTAGACCAAGCTTTAAATCAAAAATCAATTTTTGAATTTCGAACTTTATTCCAACTGCTATAAAATTCTAAAATGCACATTGACAACTTAGACCGGGATCTAAACTCGGTTTTTGTATTAATAACTTTACGACAGTAGAAATAAAGTTCGAAATTCAAAAATTGATTTTTGATTTAAACCTTGGTCTAAGTTAAACCACGTTTTGTAATAAAGCCGACAAGGTCTACCCGAACAGCTTGCCAGTGGTCAACATAAACGGGCTGCCCGAACAGTCAAACAGTGATCAATATAAACGGAATGCTCGAGCTGTTAGCCAGTGATCAACATTCACGTTCTACCCCAACAATTACCTAGTGATCAACATACTCGTACACGGACTACTCGAGCAGTTAGCCAGTGATCAACATACAAGGACTACCCGAACAGCTAGCCAGTGATCAACATTCACGTTCTACCCCAGCAATTACCTAGTGATCAACATACACAGACTACTCGAGAAGTTAGCCAGTGATCAACACACATGGACTGCTCGAGCAGTTAGCCAGTGATCAACATCCAGGGACTGATCGAGCAGTAAGCCAGTTATCAACGATCAGTGTATGCCTGGTGACAGTAGCAGTTGTTTCGTTTTAGAAGAGAAAATAAAAATTAATAACCATCCTATTATGTTTTACTTATTGTAACTTCTCAATTATTAAAAAAACAAACAAGCGAAAACTCAAGTGCGTTCTGTATGTTCGTACATCACGTTGTTCACATCCTAAACAAACATGGCTAACGTCAAAACATAATATAGGGGTCACAATGAAAAATAACTCTTGTTTTCTTAGTAAGGTCGGCAAAAAAAACAACAGAGCGCTGTGAATTTATTGTCCGCACTTTGTATTTGTTTTTCGAGCGACTTTTTGCCACAATTATGCGAAGTCGCGGTTGAGTTCTTTTCTGCTGACCGTATTTGGTGAGGCTGTAAATTTTATTGTATTTTTGTTTATTGTTTTGTTGTTCCTCTTTCAGTCTTTCTAGATTTATGAAGTTTGAAAAGAGTTTGGTTACAAAAAAAACCTTTTATATGCATTATTAGGTTTGCTTCTTGATATAGTGACAATGGTCATCATACCAGGAGTGAATCTTCTAAGTATCATCAAATAAACCCTACCGCCATAAGTGGACCGGATGTGACTGTCAGACTCATATGGACTAAAATACACCGTGTTTCTTCTTTCCGTTCTCTTCTGCCGTGCACAGCAAGGCTCTGGGTAGACACCTTCGGTCTTCCCAGGAAAAAGCCTTAACAGGCGTTGCACAGGGTGGTTCTGGAGTTGGTCTTTTATAGTCCTGGTTCTCTCCTCCATGTACTGATGATGACCAATCACCGGGGTAGTTTTAGGGTACGAATCCCACACTACCCGATTCTAAACACCAGGCGTCTTCTGAAGGTTTCTCCCCGACAACAAGAAAAAAGGTTCTGCTCTTTCCAAGACTTAAATGAGGCAACTGTCAGACCCATTTAGGTTGCTACGAATCGGTCGGACATAAAAGTTCGATAATCAATTTGACCACAAAACATTTACATAGGTTTTTCCTTTTACGAATAGGTAACTGACAGCCAAGGTCTTTTCCTTCGACATAATGAGGTCTTAGAAGAAAGAGTTCTTGACCGACCTCGGTAAACTTTAAATTGGATGTCACTGGCATGTCCGAGAGTCGAACCTAGTTAGTCTAACTTCTGGAGACATTAGTTAGGTATTTTTAGAAAAAGGGTGACTAAATCCAGATTTTGAATGTCTCCAAATTTTTAAGTCAGAAAGGCAATCGCTCCATGGAAATTACTGTCTTCCATCCGATTATTTCCCTATTATGGACAAAAACCAATTAGGTAGGTACATGTTATAGTTTGATGTGACGATTGAGACACGCTCATTCGAGATGTTGAGTTTTCTCCGAGAAATTTACAGTTATCGTGAGGATCTATGGGTAGGAGTAGGACAATAATCGTCTTACCACAAGAAAGATAAACATCTGTTGAACACTTGTCTAATAAACACTCAACGTCAAAAGGACATTTCGCGGTGATATAAGGGTTTTTTTTAAACAGTGTTCAACACAATGTTTATCTTTTTAGGCTAAAGCGGCAAAAGTTAAAAAAGACTATGAATACTAAATTGGCAAACATAATAACCCACAACAATGTCTACAGTTAGACTGAAGGAGACATCCTTCAGTCTAACTGTAACAAGCCATTGTTAGAGTAGAGTTTAAGTTATTTCAAAATATTTTATATTTTAATAGAGAAGTGTCTAAAAAGGAATTTTGTAAAAAGAATTCCATAGAAAAGACACTGTAAACTCATGAAAAAAGAAATCTATTTTTTTTTCCAATCAATTGACGGGAAATTATTGGATAGCTTCTCTACCCAAGTTTCAAAATTGCCTAACAGCCTAAAAGAAGAACCTTCTTTCAACTAACTTTATCGAAACGTCGCATCTTTGGACTTAGTTCACTATTTCTATAAGTTTTTTTTTAGACAATTATTTGTCGAATGTATTTGCTGACGGTACATGTAAGTGGTTTCTTGTAGTATAAACAAGGTTATTTATTGACTGTACCAAAATGTAGTGACTGTGTCATTACGACTTTGTCTTATTTCTATTTTATCCTCTTTTGGGGTTGAATAAACTATTGGATCCTGGCAGTACCATTTATAAATACGTACACTGTGTGCACAGCTTTTTTTTCTAACTCTGCCCAAGCGGTGTAATCCTGCACCGTAGGCTCCACCGAGTACTCCGGGCGATACCCAGGCGTTTCTCCCTTCCCTATCCGACACAGGAACCTCCCGAAACTTCCGTGTCCGGTGAGGACCTGCATCAAGAGAAAAGTAAGAACGCCGTGACGCCTATCCAGCCACTCCTCAAAGAGGGGTCTTACCGCCGCAATTGCGGCGTGCCCGTACAACTAAAACTTAGGACCGATTTTGAAGATTTTTGGTAAAGAGATATTTGGAATCCTACAGACGGTTATAGCCTAAATAAGGGGAGGGGACGAGTGAAGCGGACAAAAGATAGTTTTCACTAATGCTGTAAAGAAAAGATTTGATTGTTTGTTTTTAACAGTTTTTTTGGTGTTAGATAGTCCATTTATCGAGGAAAACTACAGGGTTATAGCCTGTCCTCACACTACTTACGACCAAAAAGAACCGTGGATGAAGCCGAGGGGAAAAGAAAGTGAATATTAAAAAAGCTACTATAAAGTTTAACTCACAGGCCTTTTGGGTTAGCCACAACATCGAGAAGCATAACATAAAAAATTAAAAAGTCACACAAAAATAATTTACACAACAAAAAAGCTAACTTCATCTCATATTTGACTTAATAATTCACCGTACTTTATAGAGGTCAAATCTTATAAAAAATTCGACGAAGGTCACATAGGATAATGGTTGTAAAAAATTGGCAGTGCTTTCACAAAAGTTCGGGGGTAGCCCCATAAAATATTTTATGTGGAACCTTGCCTCTTGTAAATAACTCTCAAAGTCGAGATAAGAAAGAAGATAAATAAATAAGAGGCTTCAATGGGGTTGTCTACCTTTAACCCTTTGTTTGTGATGTTTTTTTTTGCTGAAAATAAATAGATTCGCCCAAAAAAAAATGTGATCTGTTTTGTTAGGTTTATTAAGCCCACACTAGTAACCATTTCCTACAAAGATGTTTTATTTATTTTTCCCGTACTAGAATTTTATTTATTTTTTCGATTTTTCAGAGTTGTGTTTGTATTCAAACTTACATACACATACAGCCAGATACTGAACAACTACGTGAGGCTTTTTTTGGTAAAATCCAAGGCTAGGATTATTGATTTTTTTTTTCGTCCGTTTTAGTTTTCGTCAAAATCGGCTTCGAGACTCCACGCCCGGTTGTAAAATTCACCCTGTATATTCCATGTATCTATTATGTCCGGTTTTACCCCCAAAAACTGTTATTTAGAATATCTTAAATTATTTATAACTGTTTAATAACCTTCCGTTACTTTATTTACAGGTAAGACATCGTACAATAACCTCCAACCTTCAGGTAAATTAGACTAAATGAAGCGAGTTAACATTCATAATTAATGCTAATTCCTGAACACTGGGTTGTCAACATTTAGGTTTAGTTCCATCAAAAATTAATTGTTTTAATGAACTTTACTCCTTTATTAATAGAAGTTAGAAAGGGATGTAGGTACTTATTCTTTCGTATTCTTGAGAGCCGAACCGAAGCTGCCACTACATTGACATTCGGCTTTTATTTGATTCATATCGATCGGTTATGTTTTCGGCATCCAATGCCATTGACTGTGATTCAGTTATAATTAAGTAATTTTTCTTCCTTTTCTTGTCTTCAATTCTCAGTGGTATCGGCCTCGACTTACTAGTTGTAGGTCTTGAGTTCGAACCCCGTCAGGCGCATTACTTTGTGTAATTTATTTCAACACCACTGCTCTCAAAACGGTGAAGGTAAACATCGTGAGGAAACCGGCATGTCTTAGAACCAAAAATTCGAAGACATGTGACATCTACCAATCCGCACTGGGCCTGCGTGGTAGATTACGGCCCACCCCCTCTCACAGAGAGGAGGCCTGTGTCCTAGCAGTGGGAACATTTATAGGCTGATGATGATGATGATGATGAATTCTCAGTGATCTAACTAGGAATCTGGACATTATAATATAATCAAAGACCAAATAATTTCGGGCAAGAATATAATATTACTCCGGTATAAAGTGTCTAAAAAGACGAGATAGTAACGTAGTCTCAATAGTATCTACATTCTTGTGTTATGTGTACATAACAAATCCTCTTATTCGAACACAATAGGTACTCTGAATGAATTTTCTTTTTTTATTATTTTCTATTCTTTGTTTAGTTTTTTATTATAGCCAGGCAGCTTTTAAAAGCAAGCATTGTGAACGATATAAGGATTTATGATTTAAAACATATTGCTAAAATTATTATGAAAGCAGTCCATTAACTCTTGAATATAGCACTTCTAATGAAAAGGTTAGGTATCTATGACGTAAGTCTCTCATTTTAAATGCTAATTATAGTGTTGACGGCTATAATATACATATATATTTATATGTATTTATGACTTACTATCTTTGGCCTGCGATTGCATGTAGCGGAGATGAGGATGTTGAGATGGATGTGTGGAGTGACAAGAATGGATAAAGTAAGGAATGAGTTTATAAGGGGAAGTTTGAAAGTGGCGCCTGTTACAGAAAAAATGAAAGGGAATCGTCTATCTTGGTATGGACATGTGATGAGGAGGGATGACACCCATGTGACTAAGAAAGTGATGAGTATGAATGTTGATGGATGGAGAGAAAGAGGAAGGCCAAAGAAAAGATGTTTGGATTGTCTAAGGTAAATGATATGAAAGAAAAAGGAGTAAATGATACTGTGACGTCTGATAGGGGAGAATGAAAGAAGAAAACGTGTTGCGCCGACCACAAGTAGAATGGGATAAGGGCAGGAAGAAGAAGAAGGCCTGCGATTTCATCCGCTAAACTCGAAAAGCGGGTTAAAAACTACCCTGTGTGTTAATCTAAATTACAAATACAATTTTTGATGAATCATTTCCCACCTTCATTGAGAACAAAATTCAAAATTTTAATGATGTCTCGGAAAGGCTTTTTAAAATCAACATACATTCGGCCTTCACAATTATTCGATATTGTTGTTTTGGTCCAAAATTTACCTATAGCCTTCGTTCCTCGCACCTCTGGAAACACCCACAACTTTTAGAAAAAGTAGATAAAATCATCAGAAATACATTGACCTCCATCCTAAATGTGGCCCTGGACGACCGAGCGTGGCAGCAAGCCACACTTCCTATCCGCTTGGGTGGTCTCGGCGTCCGCAAAATTTCAAGTATTAGTTTACCGGCCTTCCTCTCCTCGGTCTACGGTACCGAAAAATTAACCAGAAACATTTTATCTAGTTCACTGGTAAATTTTGAGGTACCGTTTATGACCGAGGCGTTGAACGCTTGGAAAATGGCTTGTCCCAATACGGATTTGCCCGACTACCTGTCCTCCCAAAGACGGTGGGACGTGCCGCTCTGCAGTATTGTACGGAATAACCTGTTAAATACGTCAACTAGTACTGCGGAGCGCGCCCGTCTGCTGGCTGTGGGGGAGTGGGAGTCGGGATTATGGCTACAAGCACTCCCATCATCCACCATTGGTACCATGATGGATGATGCTTCATTTCGGCTCGCTACAGGCCTTCGCTTAGGCGCACCATGTGTTGCTCCGCATCGTTGCCACTGTGGTGAAGCTGTCGACAACCTCGGGCATCATGGCCTGTCCTGCAGCAGAAGCGCAGGTCGCATAGCTCGTCACGCTAGCATTAACGACATTATTCGTCGAGCTTTTGCCTCCGCCGGCGTACCAGCGGTTTTAGAACCAAATGGGTTGGTACGTGACGATGGGAAAAGACCAGACGGTATGACGTTAGTGCCTTGGAAGGTGGGTAGGCCTTTGGTGTGGGACGCTACCTGTGTCGATACCCTTGCGCCATCCCACGTTGCAAGCACGGCGGGCTGTGCTGGCGCCGCTGCTGCGGCTGCTGAGAACCTCAAGCGGCGCAAATACTGTAACCTTAATGGTTGCTACAGTTTTGAGCCGTTTGGGGTCGAAACACTCGGGTCATGGGGTCCGAGTGCGCGTTCCCTTTTTAAGGAGATTTCTCGCCGACTAATCGACACTTCGCGTGACCAGAGGGCTGGTTCTTTCTTTGGTCAAAGAATAAGCATTGCCATCCAACGTGGCAATGCTGCCAGTCTTCTGGGCACGTTTCCAGATGACAGCGATGCGGAGGAGTACTTTGACGCCTGAGTGTCTATGCCCTTTTTGTGTTTTTTTTTGTGTAATTAGGTATTTTATTTTAGTTTTAGTTTAAATTTAGTATTTTGTTGTAAATATTTAGTTTTATTTATTTTTAAATTTCTAGATTTAGTTTAATTATAACCCTGTATCAAAACTAATTAAAATGAAAGTAAATATGTAATTTTCAAGAATTACAAACTATCTGTGTACCGATATTCTTTATAATGTTAGTGTAGATTGATTTAACAATCGTGTTCGGGTTCTATTCTGCTTATGGCCTCACCTATTATCATAAGAACGTTTTCTTTGGGAACAGTACTTTTTTTCGAGATGAAAGTAATTGTGTCTTCGTTTCTATACACCTGACAACATGTACGAGTATGCAACACAGGATCATCGGTTTAGTGGCTTATGCGTAAAAAGGTAACAAACAAACATACTTTTACATTTATTTATTCCCTAGATTAAGATTCTAGAGATAAAAATGTTCCCTAAAAATTTGTTAAAATACTTTACAAATTACATTAATTTACCGACTGAACATTCACTGGGTTTAGAAGAATAAAATACCTCAAAGTTTTTGTTATATATATAACGGTGGTGAGAACGAAACTTATAATGTTATAATTCTAAATGATAGAATCAATTTTAATTAAACATGTTCTTTTGTACTGACAAAATAATTATATTATACTATTTTACAGGTGGTCAACTTCATAAGCACAAGCAGAATACACAGGCTTAATTAAACATGTTCTTTTGTACTGACAAAATAATTATATTATACTATTTTACAGGTGGTCAACTTCATAAGCACAAGCAGAATACACAGGCTTAATTTTTTCTCGATTTTAATAGATCCCCATAGAGGCAGAGGTTTCAAAATATCTTTTTTAAATTAGACATTTCGAAAATAAACTAATTTATAAACGCAAGAATGCTTTAAACTACTGCCGTTTATCTAAAAGAAAACTCCTAAATAAAATAATTTATTTACCCTTAGGACTTATGTACACCTGTCCCTTAAAACTTGGAATAAAAAGAACAAACTCATTAACGTCGTTTGACTTTTAAAGTTACTGAGAAAAAAATACATTATCATTGGTACAAAAACACTCCGACGAGGGAGCATTGTTTTCAAGAAAGTTTTCCTAAAAAATGGATTTAAAAAGTTCCTTTTTCAGGTTCAGTAATGAAGCTAGGGGAGCTTTTGGGAAAATATATTATAGAGACCTTGGTACCAAGTTATTTGTATGAAAATATAGTGGACATCCCACCCATACAAAGTATACAAAAAGTTATAAGAACGTATTCATTGTGCGCACAGCTAAGGAGTGGAATTCAGCTTTCAGGGTCTTTATTTCCTGATATCTTCAACCTTGGGGTGTTTAAGTCAAGAGTCAAGTCAACCACATTATCATAACCATAAAAGAGGCGAGATAGTGGTGAAAAGGGTTACCTATCATAAGATCGAAAAATGTTTGACCGAATTTCATTTGACCTAAAACTTTTCAACTATTATCGTTTGGTTTTTTTTACTTCACCGAAGTCACGTTTGCCACTGTTTCAGTTAACCTATTATCTATTCGTTTTTTTTCGTTACTCCAACACTTCATTTGGCCGAAAAACTTTTTACCGATATTACACTTACTCGAAATGACGGTTGTTCGAAATATTATGTTTCCGAACATTCATTATACCACTGTTTTAATTGCCATATTTTCATTTCACCAAACACCTAGAAATTTGTGCACACTAATTATTGCTGTTACAGTTTTAGCAGGCGCCATTGAAATGTAGGTAGACAATACAAAACAATTCTACAAAAGTCATATACAATAATATAACTCTGACGGGTATTGTATTATCATTAATGACATTTGCTGTTAATTACATAGTTGGACTATAAAGGTGAAACCGCACTAGGTGGAACTGCACTGCAGCGGAACTGCGCGACACGACGCTTTTCTTTGCCACGCAGTTCGGTTGCAGTGTAGTTCCGTTGCCGCTTAGTGCGTGATGTCTCGTATAATTTCATATAAAGAATATTTTGACGCGTCGTGTTGTCGTGTCGCGCAGTTCCGCTGCAGTGCAGTTTCGCCTAGTGCGGTTTCACCTTTAGGGGTGTTCTGGCTAGCACGTGTGTCCGAATCTTTTTGCGGATTTTGAGTGATTCTTGATACTCTTTTGTTATTGTGTTGTTCTTGTGATTGTAAAAAGGTTTCTATTGTGATACACTTGCATACAGCATAAAAACAGATATGCAACATGCAAACAAGCACCACAAAAGCATGCAGCATGCAAGCAAGCATGCAGCACGCAAGCAAGCACGCAGCATGCAAGCAAGCATGCAGCATGTAAGCAAGCATGTAGCATGCAAGCAAGCTTGCACCGTGCATGCAACATGCAACAAGCATTGTTTCTGTCATGGCTCCGGCGCTGCGGGGTTTTGGGTGGCCCCACGCGAGCTTATCGTCGCAGATGATTTGAACGCTCACCACCGCAGCTTCGGTTTACTGGCCGGCTCCGCCGGCCAGCCTCAGCCGCGGCGGCGGCCGTTCCAACCACCTGCTCCTCAGCTCGCGGGCCACCTCACCCCTCCGCGCCTACGCGATTTTAAATTACACTCTAGGGGTAGGGCAGACAAGACTACGTAAAGTCGGCTTTGCAGCATTTCGTTTCGTTTTTGTAGCACAATATATTGAACTTTTATGACAGTAATTAAATTTTTTGGTAAAATGTTATTTCGGTATGGTGAAAATATGGCAAATAAATCATTTGGCAATTGAAAAAAGTTTAAAAAAGGCTTCGGTCAATAGTAAAAAGTTATTTTGTTAATCGGCGGAAAATACTTCGGTAAAATAATACTTATGGCTAATGATACTTCGATGAACTGAAAATATGTCAAATAAAGCATATAGCAAAAGAGATATCGGTCAATAGTTTTCGGTGTAATTAAATTCGAACAAACAAAATTCGGTAAATTGATCGGTTCCCGGTGAAAAGCAATGTATCGGTAAAAAAATACTTAATCAAGTTACCCAAGATACTCTTCTTTATTTTAGTTCTTACATCGAGATATACTCGTAAGTATTATACCTCGATGAGTTCTTAGTGGGCCTATCCTTTTTTGTTTTATCCAGCTCGTCTCACCATTTTCCTAGTGGTAGCCACTGTTTAGCCCAGTCATATTAGGTAAAATTATAGGGTCAACCTCGGAATGAGAGATAATAAGCTGTAAATTGGTATAAACCTTTGTTTTGTCGTTCTTAATGTTGTCTCAAAAGTCACAAATGCTATCGTGTCCGCGTCTCAAAATGTTGAACACCTATGTGAAAGTTGTAGAGTATAAAATTATCTACAACTTTTGGCTGAACATTTTTTTCATACGATCAACCGTTTTTGAGGTAAAGCGCGAAGAGTGCGCAGCGTACAGCCATTTATGAAAAGATATAATGCAAGGTCAAGCGTGAGTTACGGTTATCAGTACGTTGTATTTTATGGGTTATGTTGATTGCAGTCTACAAATGAAAGAGGCCTTCTTCCAAAAAATGCTTGAATTCGAAAAAAAACACAGTTGCTCCAATTCATCGCCACAGATAATTATTTAACACATCAAAACGTTTGTCAAATAATCTCACAAATGCACATAAAACATTTAAATTAATGTTTACACAAACACATTAGCTAACAACGCATCTTTAGTTCTTTAATATAAAAAATATTTACAGAATGTTTAGCACTATCTCAACAATTTTCGCAGGTTCATAAATCTTGTAGTATTTATGTGAGTGTAAAATATGTAGTTTACAATGTATTATTTTTGGCTCAATGTAAATTATCACGACTCCTATGACAGAGTAAGAATAATGTAATATGCAATAAAATCTAAAAATATTCTGTTTGAATTTCGTGTTTTATTCGTACTCAATGCGATGCTTGAAACCGATCTACATATTTGGGAATGGCAACAGATATTTATATTATAATATACAATAACTTTAGCTTAGAATTAGAATTTATATTAAAAATACTAAATTATGCTTTACATTTTATATAAGTATAAACAATACAATAATACATTAATTTATTAAACCTAAATATTAACCAAATAAAAAACTATGACATAAAACCAATTAAGTAAATAACACTATTATAGAGCATCGAAAAACTCATCCTCAACGCTGTCAGCTGGTAATGTGCCCAAGAGACTGGCGGCGTTGCCTCTTTGCCTCAGACCAAGGTAAAAGCCAGCTCTTGGGTCACGGGAAGCGTCAACAAGTCTTAATTTAAAAATAAACATGAATGTTTAAAGTTTTTTTAAATCTATATGATATTTTGTCCTAGAAACGGTCTCTTTTAAAGTCTACTTTTCAGTTGTATTTCCTTCTACAAAGGATATTAAAATGAAACACATTTCTATTAATTTCATCCCATTTTGTCAAACAATTAACTACCTACTTCAAAGTTAAAAAACATTTATAATACATTCATTTTCTATTTCATCCTTTTTTCAGATAATTAACTATTTCAAAGCTTTAAACATTTTATTTAAAGCTTTGCAGAATTAACTAAAAAACAAATCTAGCCGTGCTACTAAAAATTCAACTCACACTTGCCTTTTAAAAGAACTGGAGAGGTGAACAAAAAAACAGAAATGCGCTGATAAAACTTTGTCAAAGCAATAAACTGTCTCATTGGTCCTTGTCTAGTGTTGTACGATGGAACTGTTACTTTACGGTATCGATAGTACTGAATGTGATACTCCGATATTTTTGATGGATACAAACTAATGTGATCAATCCTTGGGTCGACAAAAACCGGTAAACTGAATGGTTCGTATCGATACTCGTTCTCTCGTTATAGTCTGGCAATAATACAGAACAAAAACAACAAACAAAAATATTACCAAAAAAAGTAACTGGAATTTAGATATTATGTCGTATTTAATAACATTTTAAAATATTGACAGATATCAGAGGCGGCCTTACCCATTGCGAGGCCCCGGGCAGCAGGTCTTTGCGAGGCCCTTTGTCGTTTATAAAAAGTATGTGACGCGAAAGTAGGTCTGGTTGTTTGGTTTAGGTATTTGTTATGTTTGAGGAGAAATGCTGAAGTTATAGCATTAAATAAAATTTAAATTTTAAAACATTTTACATTTAGTACAAAACTTTCAATATCCGTGTTTGAGTTAAATCTAGTAGGTAGTTCTAACATTTGCAGACTTTTTTTAAAAACGTTGCCCCTCTGGATTTTCTTCCTATATCGTTGGTGCGTTACAAACATAGAAATTCACATACACTAACACCCAGACCCGGAGCAACTACTTGCAGATAATACAACTATTTGTTCCGAGCGGGGATCGCACCCGCGACACTTTGCGCAGCAGTTGATCGCTCAGCCACTAAACCAACCGTTTCGTCAAAATGTTTATGATGTTGGTCCAAAGAATAATCCAAGTTTGAGACGTCGAACACCGAACGCAACTTTGTCAAAAATCAAAAAATACTTTTTTTTTTAAAAGTACCGACTTCAAAACAAATACAAAAAAGTTTAAAATAACTTTTCTTTCGGAAGTCGGAGGCAATAGTCAATGACAGAACAAAACAAAGCCACCGACTTCCGAAAGAAAAGTTATTTTAAACTTTTTTGTAGTTGTTGTATTTTACAAGAATTTGGGTTGAATATGTAATAAATAAACTAAAAAGGGTAAAATAAAAACTTATTTTAAAAAAAGTACCGACTTCAAAACAAATACAAAAAAGTTTAAAATAAGTTTTTATTTTACCCTTTTTAGTTTATTTATTACATATTCAACCCAAATTCTTGTAAAATACAAAATTTTCTTACATTATGCACTAATCTTGTAATCCGTTACAACATAGAAAAATCCATATCTCTAAAACTACTGAACCGATTTTGATGAAACTTGCAGTGTACCCTAAGTTGAACAATACCTAGTACAACAAAAAAAAGAATTACTTAAATCGAACTTATAGTTCCGGAGATATGCGTGCACAAACATAAAAACATACATACATACACTTATGAAATTTGGCACATTTGTTCAGACGCTGATATAGACTAACATATATGAAAACTGGGCAGTTCTGATAATAGTACATACATACGGATCGAATTGATAACCTCCTTTTTTTTTGAAGTCGGTAAAAACACCAAAACTTTTTGGTATTTTTGGCGATTTTAACACTAAAGGACAAGTTTTTGATAAAACTTAAGCACGACGTTTTGAAAGTATAATAAATTTGCTGCAATATGAGATTAAAATGGTTTCTGTAGATCCAAAAGCTTCCAAGACAGAGCTATTAAAATTAATCTTTTTTTCGAACTTTGCAAATCCTGTTAATTGTTTAGACACATCTCGAGCAACTCTAGTGGCATCTCAAATCAACGTTATTTTATATTTACAACAATTGTGGAAGAGGCAAAGCAACAGATGTCATGTATTCCAACATCGCTTCTTCAAAATCCCCATTGGAACCAGAGGTTTTTCTCCATCTAGACTTTGGCGATACGAACCCTAAAGGGGTAGTTTTTGATAGTACCTAGGTATCTTCTGTTATTAACGTATCTCCTGTACACTTGACGACCTTATGACTGCATCAGTGAGCGGGGTTCGCGTAGCTGAATTTTGGGCTAAACAAAATATATAAAATAATTTGCCATCGACACGCTAAGAAGAAGAACGTATCTCCTTTCTAAAATGGACTAAATTTGCTTGATGATTCCGGATGTCCACCCCCAATTTATCAACCACTGGTAGACAGCGAAACTTTTTATACTAAATTTTCCCTCTATCCACCCCGGGGTGGAAAAAAAAAGATTTTATATAAAAATCCCCCTGGCCACCACTGGTGTACAGTGATATTTTTTTTTTACAAATGTTTCACTGTCCACCACTTAACAGGGGGTGGCAAGAACAATTGGTGATTTTGAGGTTCTGGGTTCGATTCATAGGTCGGGAAAATGTCATTGGGTGTTTCTCAGTAGCAGCCACCGATTTAGACGGGTCAAGACCCCTCTTTGAGGACTGGCTGGATGGGCGCCACGCCGTCCTCGCCTTCCGCTTGACGCAAGTCCTCACCGGACACGGAACTTTCGGGAGGTTCCTTTGTCGCCCATCGCGTCCTCTTACAGAGATGAGGCCTGTGTCCCAGCAATGGGAAGTGGGAACATTATAGGCTGATGAAGATGATGAGTGACTAGAAATATCTCTGTAGACCTAAGTCTCCGAGATAAACCCCTTCAAAGTTTTTTATTTTTTTCTAAAAAAGTTTCATAGTTCGAAAACATCCCAACTGATGTCATAATAATATGATGCTTTGCCTCTTGCACATTTGTTGTTAAAAATAACGTTAAGATACCGCTAGAGTTGCTCGAGTGGTGTCTTAAATATTGCAAGAAATTGCGAAGTTATTTTGAAAAGTTCTATTTCGAAAACTACTGGGTCTACAGAAATAATTCGATCTCATTAGTCTTAGTCCTGTAGGGTCAAAATCGCATTTTTTTTAAAGACCGAAATTTTCGCGTTTTTTGTTTACAAAGTAGCGTTTGGTGCTTGATGTCTCAAACTAGGATCAGTGGCTTAGCGAGACTGAATGTAGGAGGGAGTCAGACGCATCTGCGAGGCCCTTTTCTTTCAGGACGAAAAATATGACTTGCCTCCGCTGCTCGCGCGAGACCCCCTTGTTGTAAGATGACTTGGTTAATGTCAGCGGCATTGCGAGGCCTCTTTGACTCTACAGTTTCCAGTTACAACGTAACCAAGTTATCTTGCAACATTGGGCCTCGCGCAAGCAGGCGAGGCGCTAGACCTAAATGTGATCAGCACTTCGAAGCCTCTTGATTTCAGTTCCCACTCATCGGATACCACAAGTACCAATACAATTGTAGGTCATGTTAATTTCTTATTAAAAGTTAAGTAGCACTACTTTACTGACTGGTTACAAACTTGATCATCGAATGTGATCGCCATTGTCAAGATTTTTTTTTTTCTCTGAGCGCGAGTTCTCTTCAGTTGTGAGGCAGGGGGCTAGGGTTCGCTTCGCCCCCGCCTAACTACGCCACTGACTAGGACTATATCATTAGGCCAAGATCACAAACAATTAGTCTGCAAAACATCTGAACTACCAGATTTAATGTAAACTAGCCCGTACATTCAACCGATAAAATTATTGTACTTCTTAAAAGATTTACAAAATTAACGAATTCTGAGACGATAAATTAAAAAATAGATGATTACGATTTTTCCTAAAGCTAAAATCTTATTTAATTTACCGTTATGTTATAGACCTAATGAGTACTTAGTTATGATCAAAATCAAAAGCTTTAAATTAAATATAACTATTTTTTTTGTTTGGTTTGTGCGCGAGGCCCCTGCAAGCGCGAGGCCCCGGGCGGTTGCCCGGTTCGCCCCCCCCTAAGGCCGCCACTGACAGATATGCAAGTATTGTTTATCCCAATGGACGATACGATAAGATCAGCTCAAAGGTGACCCAGAATTGTATTGAAGTTGCGAGCCGCATCGATCTAAAGTATCGATAACGATAAAAATACAAGCATCGTACATCCCAATCTTTGTCTGAAAGTTGTGCCGATCTAGAGAAATTATATTAAAGGGACAAACACTTGGCTGTTAGATGGGACTGAATAATTACCGACTGTTGCTGAAATTGGGGCTTTGGGCGTATTTAGGGTTGGGACACACAATGGAGCGCGTAGTTGCGTAGTGGGGCAATTGTTTGTGAACAATTAAACATGCAGATTTTGTGTTTCATGCACGTTATAACAATATCATTATTGTTTAGGCTCGTTGTGTGTAAAGAAAAGAAAGGAAAATGTTTGCCTGTCAAAAATTGAAATGGTTTAGTGGCGTTACAATTAAATTATTGTACCAAGTTTACTGTTACTGCAGTTATCAGTAAAAATGGCGGTCACAAATCAGTAAATTTTATTTGTTCTTTTTTGTATTTTTACCCAATAACGCTAGCGTCGCGTTTTCGTTAAGATTTTTAAGAAAAAAAAAAATTCCACTCCCACTCGCAGCTGTATTTTTATTGGCTTCCAGAAGTAATTCATGACCAAAATTAGCCAAATCGGTCCAGCCGTTCTCGAGTTTTAGCGAGACTAACGAACAGCAATTGATTTTTATATATAAGACTAGCTGACCGGGCAAACCTCGTACCGCCTCACCTTTTAAACCTTCCCTGGACTTCCAGAAGTAATTCAAGACCAAAATTAGCAAAATCGGTCGAGCCGTTCTCGATTTTTAGCGAGACTAACGAACAGCAATTGATTTTATATATAAGAAGATAAAGTAATGAAAACAAAATATATTTTAGATATTTCAATAAAACGGCTGTGTTCGTTGAATTTCACTATAATTTTGTCCATAATTTTCAGTGTTCTACCAGAAATAGTCATGACAAAAAGTCATTAATTTTGATAACTTATTAACTGCGATCCCAGTAATTAACAAGTCACAAATATTTCACTGCCTTTATCAACATTCCAACAACAATTCCTCTATCAACACAACATTAATTACAATGGAAACGACAATACATTATTCAAAACACATTTTGCGTACTACGCAGGTATTGTGTCGTATTCACAACATAATGTGGCACTACCCTAAACAGTTTGCAATTCAGCGGAACGACATCTTGTTACCGCTGTTATTTACTGTCAAAAGCCCGCGCTTTTGGGTGTTCTAAAATTGAATTAAACTGTCATTGAAGACAAAATGGCGGCGGTGTAACGGTAATGGGCCGAGTTTGGCGGGTGCAGTCTTCGGATTAAATTGGAAATAGAAAGGAATAAAATTTAGATTGTTGTTTACATCTTTTACATTTTAATTGATAACTCACTATAAATGAAACCATAATTATATTTATTATTGTTTGGCCTGAAGAGTGTGACTTAGATGCTTATCTCATATTCCCAAAAATTGGTTTCTTAGAACGTCGAGTATGACGTAATGTAATAAAAATAAGCAACGCGAAAAATACAGTGAACAGAGAAGGGTATAAAGAAGAATTTAAACCGAACAGAATAATAAATAAGAGTTTGATATTCCCAATAAAAATTGGGAAGTTGTAGCACAAAAATAAACTTTGACGTCGAAGATCTCTGTATTTCCAGCGATAACAACAGTTTTTTTTTAAGAATTTAGTAGGTTTTCCATTTTTTTTAAACTTTAACCGAACCATTATTTAATTTTATGTCTATATTTTAAATAATATAAAGAAAAGCAGTAAAATAAATGCCCAATCGCAGCTTACGTCACATTTCAACACAAATGTCATTTTTTCAATTTTCAATCTTATTGACGCTCCATAGTGGTGACAATAGTTTACGCGGTCATAAGCGATTAAAATTGTAGTCAGTCCGCGTCTTAAGGCCTGCGTCTCCAATTTAAAAAGCTTTATCTTTGGAAGGTAAAAATCGACACATACGGGTAACGACCGATTTACTGAATCGGGAACTTGCAGATTCAAATCCTGCTCGCACGCGAATTTTTCTTTCCAAAGAAAAATAAAATACTTATTTCAGATACTTTCTTAATACTCGTTTCACATAGGTACTCATACCTATACATAATTCTTAATTAAAAAAATAGCGTATTTATTTTATAATTTTACTTTTTGTTTACGTCACGAACTAGTGCTAGCACCGGAAATTAGACTAGAAGTCACCCCCGAAATTAATGTTTCAAAAAGATGTACAGACAGAAAACAAGTCAACAACTTACAAATCAATCCGACCGACATTCCAACATCTAGCTTCCAAATCAACTTGAAAGCCAACATAACCTCAAAATAGAGCAAAAACATTCGAGCCAATTCATAAATCTTCATACAAGATTGATGGTGGCCATTGTGTGAATAGCGGAGACAAAGTCTCGGACTCCACTGTCGTTCCATGACTTAGGCCTTCGCCCCCGAGTCCCTTTTGGGGCTTATCGCCGGCCATGTAATATGAATGGATGGTAAGTAATAGTTTTGTGACACAGTGCTCTGTTGGATGGGCAGCGAATTGTGATTTAATGTTTTGTGTTGATTTGTGAATAGGTGCGTCTCTACAGAGCGCGCAGCCTCGCGAGGCATTTTCCGCGCGAAGCAGCTCGGTTGGTGTGGACATGTCTCGGGCGAGGCAAGCGACAGCACTACCGCGGTCGAGCGACCGAGCGCCCGAGCCATCCAGTGTCGCTTTTGTTTTGCTCGCCTTTATTGTTTCGTGCCTCGGTCGAAAAACAATAGACGCGTCCACACAGAGTGAGCAGCCTCGTTTGTCAGTTTCCTCGCGCAGCAAATGCCTCGCGAGGCTGCGCGCTCTGTGTGGACGTACCTAATGCATATTGAGAGGATATACAATAATTACATAATATGTACATACCATGCGACCACGATGAGAAGGGAATTTTGATGGTGTCATATTGTGCCACGCACACTTTTCTAACACTTCTGCGCTCTTTAATAAACAAAAACCGTCTTACTACCAAAATTTAAATGACGTCTTAAAGCGTGACTGGTTTCGCTCAGGGAACGAGATGGCGCTAGACGACTTGTATAGCTCTGTCTCATTCCCACAGCCTAACTACTCACGCTTTAAGACGTCATGGTAGGCCACCTATCTTAAAAAAACTGTTAACGTCAAAACGGCATTTGACGTTGATAAAAGGGTTGTTTTGCAGTTATTCACATTTCCCTTGGAAGAAATAAATTAGTTTGGTGAACAAATCAGCAAAGAAACCCGTTAACGTTTTGTACTAACCGGGAATCAAACTTTGGACGTTAGTTCCAACAGGAGTGCGTGTTATTACTTATTAAAAATAATAATTGTTTCTCCATTTATAAATCCAGAATTTATTATAACTTCCTATGTTTAAAGGGTTAAAATGTAACACTTTTTTTTTGACCTGAAAAACAGTGTTGAACAGGTACTGAGAAAAAACATGAAATTCGACTGAAACTGTACATAATTATTTTAACAACACTATAAAACATCTATTTAATTCATGCTTCTGTTTTCTTGTCATTTTTTTCTCGAAAAACTCTGTCATGTAACTAAAAAAACAAACACAGGAAAACCTCAAAAAACATAACACTACCCTCCACCAAAAAGTTTATCCGATTCAATAATTTTCACAATTTATCTCGACATTTTTATTTTTTCCTTACATTGTTCGGCGAATTATATGGCAGTGTGTATCGTTACCCCAGTTGAACGCCTACAAATATCAACCTTGTGTTTCAGGTGGTAGAGTTCAGTATTCTTTGGTGGTGTAACAAAATGTTATTCGTGGAAGACATTTGTTTTTATTTGGTTTAGTTTCGGAATAATCCTGTTGGTGATCATTTTGTTTGCCTCTGTAGGATTGTTTCTATCGGCTACAACTATTTGTTGGATACTTTGCGATTCTGTGTGGCACTGTCAAGTGATTTTATCTTTTATATCTTCTTTATTTCATTTTTGCTTAGGAGGAAACTCGCCTCTGGTCCGCGGCCCAGTTTATACGGAGTAGTGGTAAACTCGGCCGAATTTGTGGGCGAGAATACCATGGGATAAATGTATAGTGGTAAAATCGACTCATAGGGATAACATTTCATTAAAATTTAAATAAAGGTGTGGCAAAAAAAACAAAAAGGGCTACTAAAGGATCACCTTGGATTTTATTCAGTACAAGTATGGCAGTCCCATCTCACCCCGCCCCGGTACTCATTTGATGATTTTACGATAAAAAAAATGAACTGTTATTTCGCTCTTTGAGGCGCGCGTGGAACACAACGCGCCGTCGACCCGGGCATGGTCCATGGTCGAGCGGCGAGTTGCCCTTTACTCGCCGCCCGCATGCCCGCGCCTACGGTGGCCAGAGATCGTCTTGCGACGTCCGTCGCCGTGGGCGTCCACCACTGCGGGTGGGGCGGAGGGAGGACACTGTCCTCTCTCTCACGCGGCCCGCCTCCTCCTTCGCGAGCATGACTGCTTCGCAGAAGGAGGCGACCGCTTCCCACTCCGTCTCGCCCCGCAGCATGGCCGCGACCAATGCCGGGCGCGAGAGGTCTCCGCCTATCGCCGCCGTGAGGACACGTCGGTGCTCTGCCCAAGCGGGGCAGTCTTGCACCGTATGCTCTACTGTGTCCTCCGGGCGATCTTCGCAGTGGTGACACCCAGGCGTTTCCACCTTTCTCCTTAGACACAGGTACCTCCCGAAACTTCCGTGTCCGGTGAGGACCTGTGTCATGCGGTAGGTTAGGACGCCGTGACTCCTATCCAGCCACTCCTCAAAGAGGGGTCTTACCGCCGCGATTGCGGCGTGCCCGAAGATCAGTACCCTTAGCACGAGTTTTCACTCTTTTACTTTACAGCGTTTTTGCAGTATTTACAGCGTTTCTTGTATGAAAAAATGGAACAGCGCCTCTGGTGTGCGAAGAAGGAACTAATTTTTTCCTTGAAAATTGTCAATTTGTAATTGTCAAAGTTCCAGTTTACTTTACGTCTCAAATACTGAAAACTCGTGCTCAAGGTACAGGACAGGTCGGACAGGACTGCAAATAGCCTAGTTGGTAAATGAGTCGAGAGAAGAACACAGGTTAGATTCCTGCTCGCTGTTAATTTTCTTCTGTTAAATTTTCTTTTCGCAAAAATTATTTTATTTTTGCGGAATACTACGTTGATATTTTTGAAGTAACATAATTATAACATCACGGCAGTAATCCCCGAAGTGTTCTGCAAATGTATACCTAATGAAACTCAGTACACTATCATTTCGCCTAGTTATTTAAAGATGATGTTACATCACATATAGACACAGAGAGATCACAGTGATAAATCATAAGCTCGTGTGAATTAATAATTTTTAGCGAATCAAAATTAGAATTAGTGCTCATTCACACTAATCCGTCAAGACGATTCGTGTTCTTTGACGAATCGTCTTTTTTCACGAATCGTTATTTTGATTTGTATGGCTATAGGGGAGGTAAGCCCAAGACGGGTAGCCCGCCTAAAACGGGTATGCATGTTAAATTACGCGTCGTTCTTGCTAATGAGTATGTGTGCGTGCAGGACGCGTTGCCTCTCCCTATGAGGAGCCGCGTCCTGCACGCACACATTGAATTACGCGTCGAACAACACGTAAATTAACATGCATAATTGCATACCCGTTTTAGGCGGGCTACCCGTCTTGGGCTTACCTCTCCTACATTTTAATTGCCATGTTCACACTATTACGGAATCGTAAAAAAATGACGGATACGTCTTAAATGACGTTTCGTCTTTTTTCAAAAACCTTCAGTTTTAAATCACGAATCGTTATAACGGATCGGTCGGGACAACTGAAGACTGAAGTCTGAATCATGAATTCAGTGTGAACATCCATTCGGATATTTTGACGATTCGTCAAAAAAGACGATTCCGTATGCAATTTGTACGTTCATCCGTCATTACGTATCGTCTTTTTTGACGAATCGTCATGCCGGACGTAGTGTGAATGAGCCAGGAAAGTTGTGAAGGAATCCAAATAGATACTGTTGTTTTTAGCATCGAATTATTCAGAATACAAGTGGAGTCTTCAAATAAATAGGTATTCTTGTCTTTAAAAGAATAAATAAAAACCTTGCTACGATTTCTTTTCCAATGCCGCGTTATACAGCCTAGCCTCTTTTATTTTATTTTGTACTTTGCTTCAAGTAACTTTTTTAAACATTGACGTGGAATACATGTTTAATGATTTGTCTTTGGGAAATAGAAAGTCTTTTAAATGTTTAGTATAATGCTTTAAGCGTGAGCCCGCATCCTACATCCAAGCCTGGATTATTCTCTCGCGGTAAAAAAACAAAATTAAATATTTGGATTTCTGCAAAGTAAGATTTTTTTAAACGTTACCCGACACTAGGAAGTTTTCCTATTTCATGGGTGCGTTGACAAACATAGATACACACTAGACATGGGCGCCGCCTTAAAAATTCTCGGCGGCGGCGCGCTGACCAATTTCAATCGGCGGCGGCGTGGCGCCGGCGGCGTAGTTTTCTACAACCTAAAACTAAAACTCGCAATCTACTCCCTATCTTCTTTAAGCCGGCCGACTCCTTAATGTCGTTTCTAAAAAAATCTCGAAAAAAAATCGTCTCGAAAATAACACAAGTTGGGGCGACGTGACCTCTGAACCACCAATACACGCCGAATTGAAAAGGCAATAGAAGAAAATCGGGGTGCTAAAGTGTTCGCCCAACAGCTGAAACGCTCTCGCATCGCATCTGACGAAGCTTTTTTTTTATTTTTCGTGGCAAAAGCATCAAATGAGTCCTCCCAGCCCCGGGCAGGGCGGGAGGGACTGTCAGACTTGTACTGACTAAAATCCACGGTGTCTTTCGGTAGCCCTTTTGCGTACCGGAGTCGCGGTATACGTATGTCCCGCGACCCCGGCAAGGCTGTGGCCCTCTAAAGGGGGGCCCCGTCATTGTGCTGACGCTCTTTGAGGCGCGCGTGGAACACAACGCGCCGTCGACCCGGGCATGGTCCATGGTCGGACAGTGAGTTGCCCTTTACTCGCCGCCCGCATGCCCGCGCCTACGGTGGCCGGAGATCGTCCCGCGACATCCGTCGCCGTGGGCGTCTACCACTGCGGCTGAGGGAGGACGCTGTCCTCTCCCTCGCGCGGCCCGCCTCCTCCTTCGCGAGCATGACTGCTTCGCAGAAGGAGGCGACCGCTTCCCACTCCGTCTCGTCCCGCAGCATGGCCTCGACCAATGCCGGGCGCGAGAGGTCTCCGCCTATCGCCGCCATTACACCGATGAACTGTCGGAAATCAGCCCAGGTGAGGTTGAGGTGGCCCTCAAGCAGCTTCAACATGGAAAAGCTCCGGGGGTGAAGACGGAGTCACTTCAGAGCTTCTTAACCAGGTGGAAAGCCCGTACTTCGGAAGCTTCAAAACCCATTCAACTCTGTTTTAGACACCGGGAGAACTCCAAAGATGTGGAACACACTGCGAGGATCGCCCGGAGGACACGGTGGAGCATACGGTGCAGGACTGCCCCGCTTGGGCAGAGCACCGCCGTGTCCTCACGGAGGCGATAGGCGGCGACCTCTCGAGCCCGGCATTGGTCGTGGCCATGCTGCGGGGCGAAACGGAAAGGGAAGCGGTCGCCTCCTTCTGCGAAGCAGTAATGCTAGCAAAGGAGGAGGCGGAACGCGTGAGGGAGAGGACACCGTCCACCTCACGACCCAGCCGCCGCGGGAGACGCCCACGGCAACGGACGTCGCAAGACGATCTCCGGCCACCGTAGGCGCGGGCATGCGGGTGGTGAGTTATGGGTGACTTGATCATGGACCATGCCCGGGTCGACGGCGCGTTGTGTTCTACGCGCGCCTCAAAGAGCTGTCAGCAACCTGACGGGGCCCCCTAAGAGGGCCAAAGCCTGCCGGGGTCGCGGGACTGTCTCACCTGGTAACCGTGACCCTGGTACGTAAAGGGCTATTGAAGGAACACCGTGGATTTTAGTCAGTACAAGTCTGACAGTCCCTCCCGCCCCACCCTGGGCGGACTCATTTGATGATTTTACCACGCAAAAAAAAAAAAAGATGTGGAACAGGAGTATTGTGATCCTCTTTTAAGAAGGGTGACAAAACCCTGAGCCACGTCTATAAACTGTTTTCGAGGGTCATCACAAACCGTCTCGCAAGAAGACTTGACGAGTTTCAGCCTCCGGAGCAGGCTGGGTTTCGCGGAAGATTTAGTACCATAGACCACATTCACACAGTGAGGCAGGTTATACAGAAGTCCGAATAGCATAACCAGCCCCTGTACTTAGCATTTGTGGATTATCGAAGTGTACAGACATTGCACTGTATGACGCCGCGACTATGAGTGTCCAAATACAGAACCAGCGTCTAAACATCCTATTGTACAGGGGGGTGAGACGGGGGATGTTATATCCCCGAAACTGTTCACCAATGATGGTTGGAATATTAATGCAGTCATTTTGGATGAGTCAATCACGAAAACTAATACACGTCTTTACGCCAACGACGCCGCGCGGTGAATGTCGGCGGCGGCGGCGGCGTGCGGAGGGCACACGGCGGCGCCGCGCCGGCGCGGCGCCCATATCTAATACACACCTACACCAACACCCAGACCCGGAACAACTACTTGTAGGTCATATTCAAATATTTGAACCGTTCGGGGAACGAACCCTCGACACGCTGCGCAGCAATCCATTTTGCAGCAGTTTAAAAAAGACGATTTATAATGACTTTAACAAACATTTACCGACAAAAAAGTTAAACATCGGTTGAACACTTGTCTAAAAAAACTATCAACTGCAAAACGGCATTTGACGTTGATATAAGGATCATTTTGTAGTTACACTTTTTTTAGACAAATGTTTAACAGATGTTTATCTTTTTTGTGGTAAGGTGGTTTTAGTGTATAATTTCATATAAAACTAAGCCTTTCATCATCCCTATTAAAAAGGCACTCTCCCCACCACATGTTGCCTCCCACATTATAGTATACTTTCTAAGCTCGTTCCCTCTAAGTGCACTCGCCGCAATTTTAACACATTGTAAGCTTAATGAAGTAGTAGCCGGTATTAACTGGGATTTTATTTTGTAATTCTCTTATATATTGTGAACCTCGAAGCGTAAAGCTCTTGTAGAGCCTTCCAATTCTTGTTTTATTTAATTGAAAATGGTTTGCAAACTCTTGGTCCTTTTCTATCGTGGTAAAATCATTAAATGAGTCCTCCCACTCAGGGCGGGGTGGGAAGGACTATCAGACTTGTACTGACTAAAATTCACGGTGATACTTCAATAGCCCTTTAAGTTCCAGGAAACGATGACTTTTTTGCTTTCCTGATGAGACGGTCCTGCGGCCCAAGCAGGCTTTTTGCCCTTCAAGGGCCCTCAAGGGTCAGATTTTGTTCTAGACCTCAATCTAGCCCAGAAGGTAGGCCTTTGGAACGTTCCAAGGTCACCGTCACCTGTTTAAACAGTCCCACCAAATATGGGCCCCGTCAATTTGCTGACAGCTCTTTGTCTCGGTCATGGTCCATGATCGGACGGGAGTCACCCATTACTCTACTCGCCGTCCGTATGCTATGCAAACATGAGGACAAAGATGGAATGAGCTCTTCCTGAAGGTACTAAAACTCCTGCCGTATCGGAACACAGTAAAAATTTCTGTTTGATGCTGGAAGGTGTTCGCGAGCCAAGTGGCCTACCATAACATCTAAAAGCTGAGTAATTCCAGTGAGGGAACGAGATGGCACTAGATGATTTGTATAGCTCTGTCTCTCTGGCTTGAAGACGTCATGATAGGCTACTAGGTGGTACCGGTGAGGCCTTGCGAGGATCGATCCTCACGTCTGCTGAGCCAACACCGCAGGTAGCCTGGCCTAGCCTTAAATGGGGCTCAATATATGGCTATAAGATCTTCATCCATCGTATAACTAGCGTCGTATTGTTATGTGTTTCAACAAAAAAAAAATTGCCATTGTCTAAAATAACCCATGCTTTTGAAAAAAACACTGCCACCCATAATGTGATACAAGCGTAAAGCCCACATTAATCCCATACAAATTGAGTCCTGTTTTAAAATAGCCCCTTGTGACACACGATAGAAAAGGTAAAGAAATACACTTTTGATGGGACACCCAAAGTTACAATATTATTTTAAAATAATTGATTGCATATTTAAGAAATGATCAGTTAAAAATGTATACCTAGACAATAGTGAACCAGTTGCTAGTTGAAATCTAAAACTAAACAATACTTCTTTAAGTGTTTGATAATCAGAGCCAAGTCTGCAATTATATCCAACTGGTTTTGCGTAACCTGAAGTCCTGATTATCCGACACATCCATGGATTGTATGGTGCTAAATGTCTGGCTGAGCTTTGATAGTAAATAAGTGACTGACAACTGCACAAATATTGATGTAGGCTTAGTTGTGCAGCAATCTGTGGGCACAACTAATGATTTCGGTACGACCGACGCAGTAATATTTTTAAATTTTCCATACAATAAACGCAGTGTATACTTGAAGTACGCTTTTTTTTGGGTGGCAAAATCATCAAATGAGTCCTCCCGCCCTGGATGGGGCGGAAGGGACTGTCAGACTCTTACTGACTAAAATCCACCCGTGTTCCTTCGGATGCCCTTTACGTTCCGGGGCCACGGTATCCTGGATTAAGAAAAATCCGCGACCCCAGCAGGCATTCGGCCCCCCGTCGGTGACGCGTGAAACACGACGCGCCACCGACCCGGGCTTGGTCCTTGGTCTGTCGGCGAGCATACCCATTACTCACCGTCCGCAAGCCCGCTCCGCCGCTGTGCCCTTTGCTATTCAGAGGGACACGCGTTGGAGCGTCCACCCGACAGGCTATTCGCATACGGGCAAAGAGACCCCTTAGGCACAGTGCCTAAGGAAGAATTTTTGCCCGGATCCCAGGGTGCACCGGCCCGAAAAACTGGTCTTCCCCCCGGACGTATATCCGAGAGGGAACTCCAGTCCACGGGCGCACGTGGAGGTTTCCTGTCTTAGCACCCCACTTGAAGTACGCTTTAAATAAAATACAGAAATATTGTGTTAGGCCTCTAAAGACCTTTTTTTTACAGCCATGACGACATAATGAAAACAATTACCGAAACTTCTGCGCTCCCCTATCTCACACACACTGATCCCCAAAAAGTAATTACGTCAGCAAATTACGCGGGTTCCGTATAATTTCATTTATTTTGTTGGTCCGTCTGCTGGTGCTTATTATAACATTCGTTGTGGCTTCGTTTTTCGGATTAACGGATGAGCAAGTTGATTTACGATGAGGTCTGGATGAGGCAACAATGTTTATTAATCTTTTGGATAGGATACTCGGCTTTTCTGTGG
Organism: Agrotis exclamationis; assembly: GCA_950005045.1. Taxonomy (NCBI): domain Eukaryota; kingdom Metazoa; phylum Arthropoda; class Insecta; order Lepidoptera; family Noctuidae; genus Agrotis; species Agrotis exclamationis. The sequence continues at coordinate 4,301,609 of OX465438.1, forward strand.
ATAAGTCGACATTACTCTGTGTGTTCAGCTACCATAATAATATTATTTCGAGTATGAACTCATTTTCTATCCAAATACTGCAATCAGAAATTGGAAATGACTCCCTCAGAGAAGCGAAAGCCTTTTGGCATGGTAGTGAAAGAAAACTGGCAAAATGTTGGTAGCAATCTAGCCCCGTAGAAAGATGAGGCCTATATGATGGAGCGAGCTTACCCAGAAGCACCTGGAACTCCTAAACACCGATAGAACACAGTAAAAACTATTTGGTACCGGACTTCTACATGGTGACCGCTAGACAGGCGGCCCTGGTGAGACCTCCCCCGCTAATGGGATCACTCAGCCACCACCGCAGGCCCTATAACCAAACAGCAGACGACAGCAGACTACAATCGTTATCGCTCAGCAGTCACTAATACATTTTCAACTTTATACACTAGCGCATAAAGTTGAAAATCTATTAAAGACTGCTGAGCGATAACGAACGAAACAAACGAAAATGATCTGTAAACTACAATAGATTTTCAACTTTATACGCTAGTGTATAAAGTTGAAAATGTATTAGTGACTGCTGAGCCATAATGATTGTCGTCTGTTGTCGTCTGTTGTTTGGCTATAGTGCCTGGTTACAGTTAGTCCCTTCGTACACAAGGCGACACAAATCTCCGATACCTTACGACTTTGGTATCCAAGCGACTATCGCAATACATACCCATAAAAGTTCGTACACCAAGCACGCGTTAATGAACGCCAAAGTCGTAACGTAGACTTTCGTCACCTAGTGTATGAACGGGCTCAGTGTGTGACACCATGCCATTTCCCGGGGTGGATCGCCAGGACGTGGATCACACCCACATCATCTAGTAGTCAGGTCAAGTGCCGTCTCCGATCTAAATATATGCAAGATTATCAATCCATGTTTTCCTTACGCCCCATATCACATCGTCCGATTGTTTATTGAACTAATTAATAAATGGGCTTTATTCAATTCAATACGACCCACTCTCCGAATAAAGAAGAAAATAAAGACTGTATTGAAATTTTATTAAGGTGGACAGTTACTGAATAGTTTGAGGAATCTTGTTGAATTGTGAATTTATTAATATTAAAATTTGAATTCGATTTTTGTTTTCTTTTTTTTTTTGGGAGGCGCCTCTGTCTTTATGTGGCCATTGATCGTAACGAGTTTCTTTCGTACTTCGGAAAGCACGCTAAGCCGTTGGTTCTACCCGCGGTGGTGGGGGACCCGCGGTGGTGGACGCTCACGGCGACGAACGTCGCAAGACGATCTCCGGCCACCGTAGGCGCGGGCATGCGGTGGGCGAGTAAAGGGCAACTCGCTGCCCGACCATGGACCGTGCCCGGGTCGACGGCGCGTTGTGTTCCACGCGCGCCTCAAAGAGCGTCAGCATAATGACGGGGCCCCCTCTCTAGAGGGCCAAAGCCTGCCGGGGTCGCAGGACTCATCTCATTACCGTGACCCCGGAACATAAAGGGCTATTGAAGGACACCGTGGATTTTAGACAGTCCCTCCCGCTCTGCCCGGGCTGGGAGGACTCATTTGACGATTTAACCACGCAAAAAAAAAGCCGTTGGTTCTATCTGTCATTTGTGAATCTTTGTCAGTACTGATAGAAGCTTACACAGTATTTTTATAAGTTTTTGAGGAGCTCGTGGCTAAATGATTACAGCTGCACAGGCCGATCTTTCGGGTTAAACCGCGCTTGCCGAAGTTGGTCTGTGGATGGGTGACCATCTGTCATAGCAAGTTTCCTCCATGCCTCGGAAAGCACGTTAAACCGTTGGTCTCGGCTGTCCTTTGTAGATATTTGATAGTCTAGTTTTTGACATTTCCGTCATTATCGCTAATCGCGAGGAATTGAAAGGTATAGTCAGATATCAAATAGCTCACACGGCCACATTTTCGAACCCATTTTAAAATATCCTCAAGGTGAAAGTTACTGGTGCACCCTGGAATGCGAGCAAAATCTCTTCCCCCTTAGGCACTGTGTGCCTAAGGGGTCTCTTTGCCCGTATGCGAATAGCCTGTCGGGTGGACGCTCCAACGCGTGTCCCTCTGAATAGCAGAGGGCACAGCGGCGGAGCGGGCTTGCGGACGGTGAGTAATGGGTATGCTCGCCGTCTGACCAAGAACCAAGCCCGGGTCGGTGGCGCGTCGTGTTTCACGACGTCACCGACGGGGTCCTTATGGGGCCAAATGCCTGCTGGGGTCGCGGATTTTTCTTAATCCAGGACACCGTGGCCCCGGAATGTAGAGGGCATCCGAAGGAACACGGGTGGATTTTAGTCAGTTAGAGTCTGACAGTCCCTTCCGCCCCATCCAGGGCGGGAGGACTCATTTGATGATTATGCCACCCCAAAAAAAAGGTGAAAGTTAAGAAAAATACAAATATTTTTAACCACAATATTGTCTCCTGAAACCTGACATTTTCAAATATACAAAGGCTTTTGGGAAAAAAGAATAAAAGACCTTCATTAAATGCCACGCAATCAATTAGATACTGTAACACTATTATGATAGAGTCTTGATTACAATGGAAGGAGATTTGATATTTCACGTTTAATGGTACGAAATATTCCTTTAGGTTTATTTTTATTTCTTTTATACTTTTCTTTATGAAATCTTTAGAACCATGAACTTTGGTACTAAAGATTTCATAAAGAAAAGGCAATCAGTATTATAAGAAAAAGTCGATTTCTTTTTTTTTTACTTTTCATTGTTATTTTATTTTTACTGTTCTGTCTTTTTTATAAGTAATAAAAACTTTTAATTGGCAGACAAAATAAGTTCTGTTTAGCTAAAAAGCCTTCTCAATTAAATAAATAAATGATTTATTATTTTTGCTTAATTTATTTAGTGTTTCAATTTATTTATTTTCTTTTTGATTGAGACAAGTTGTTTATTCAGTTACTTATCAAGAGTAAAAAATATAATAAATATAGTACCTAACTATATCTCAGACTGTAAAGATATCTACGGTAGACGAACTGAGCACAAGCGAACTACGGGTAGAAAAAGAAAAACAAACATCAATATTAAAGAAAATCATAACCTAAAAATCTAAATCGCATTAAAAACCTCTAAACCATACCTACAATAATTGACGTGCGTGAACTGACTATCAATCCACTAAAAATAAAATAATGTTAGCCAACTAATTGCTGCTCAAATAAGCTTTTAATAACACCGCTACGCTCTGATAAAAATCTAAGCCTCAGGCCTAAGGCGACTGGGGGCTCTCATCGGCGTCGAGTCGACGATGAAGTACCTGGGACTCGTCCTCGACAGCCGGTGGAGCTTTAAGGAACATTTCCTTCGTTTGGCCCCAAGGCTGAACCGGGCAGCAGCCGTCCTGCCGGAGGCTGTACGCCGGTGTCGTGCGGTCCATGGCCCTCTACGGGGCTCCCGTGTGGGCCCTGAGCATGCGGACGCGACCAGCGAAGCGCATGCCAGGTCGCATGCCAGAGGGTCATGGCTATCCGGATGATCCGAGGATACCGCACGATCGCCGGCGAATCGGCCAACCTCCTTGCCGGATTGCTGCCCTGGGATCTGGAGGCGACTGCACTCCAGCGCGTCTATGAGTGGCGCGTGGAGGCGCAGCGCCGGGGCGAATCCCTGCTGCCTCGACAAATCGAGGCGCGGCGGGAAGAGCTCCGGCGTGATCTCAGGGCAGTATGGAGGGAACGACTGTCGCAACCTAGGTTCGGGCACGCCGCAATCGCGGCGGTAAGACCCCTCTTTGAGGAGTGGCTGGAGAGGCGTCACGGCGTCCTCACCTTCCGCCTGACGCAGGTCCTCACCGGACACGGATGTTTCGGGAGGTTCCTGTGTCGTATAGGCAAGGAAGAAACGCCTGGGTGTCACCACTGCGAGGATCGCCCGGAGGACACGGTGGAGCATACGGTGCAGGACTGCCCCGCTTGGGCAGAGCACCGCCGTGTTCTCACGGAGGCGATAGGCGGCGACCTCTCGCGCCCAGCATTGGTCGAGGCCATGCTGCGGGGCGAGACGGAATGGGAAGCGGTCGCCTCCTTCTGCGAAGCAGTAATGCTAGCAAAGGAGGAGGCGGAACGCGTGAGGGAGAGGACAGCGTCCACCTCACGACCCAGCCGCCGCGGGAGACGCCCACGGCAACGGACGTCGCAAGACGATCTCCGGCCACCGTAGGCGCGGGCTTGCGGGCGGCGAGTAATGGGTGACTCGCCGTCCGATCATGGACCATGCCCGGGTCGACGGCGCGTTGTGTTCCACGCGCGCCTCAAAGAGCTGTCAGCAAACTGACGGGGCCCCCTAAGAGGGCCGGAGCCTGCCGGGGTCGCGGGATTGTCTCACTCGGTAACCGTGACCCTGGTACATAAAGGGCTATTGAAGGAACACCGTGGATTTTAGTCAGTACAAGTCTGACAGTCCCTCCCGCCCCACCCTGGGCGGGAGGACTCATTTGATGATTTTACCACGCAAAAAAAAAAAAAAAAAAAAAGGCCTAAGGCGACTGTACTTATAAAAAATTATACTATTATGTACTTTAATATAATCAGGAATAAGATTGACCTTTCAACAACTACGTCTTAGCTGGACTTACGCAGGTGAGAAAATTAAAATGATGTTAGTAGAAGATTAAGATCTTTCTTTTGCATTCGCTCCTTCATTTTTTCCTTCAGGGGGGGTATTACAACGTCTTAAAACCAGGCTTGTTCCGGCGAGTGAAAGTGACAGAGCTATAAAAGTCGTCTAGCGCCATCCTTTTCACTCACAGGAATAAGCCTGGTTTTAAGACGTTGTAATACCCCCCCAGGCCTGTTGGTCTAGTGGTTAGTGACCCTGACTGCTGTGCCGAAGATCGTGGGTTCGATTCCCACCCAGGAGAATGTTTGTGTGATGAGCACGATCATTTGTTCTGTGTCTGGGTGTAATTTATCTATAATATGTACCTATGTATTTAGAAACATATAAGTACACACATCAAAAGTGTCTAGGGATCAACATATATTTTTGCAATAACTTTTCTCCTGATTGATATTAATTAAAATTTTCTTTAAGGATTCATCAAATAAAGTGTTTTCGTTTGTCACAGTAACGATAAACCGAGTCACCTTTGCATTAATAAAGAAATTTGCCATTTTCCTAATAAAGGGATTTTTGACATTTGAACCACTAACACAAAAGTTCGAAAAAAAGACTGAAATAACAGTTTTCTTTAAAATTTTATTGGGTAACTTAAACAATTAATAAACCGCGAACACTAACAACACAAGAACATCGGTTTGGCATACTCAAAATGAGTTCATCCAAATCACGCTGTGGAATGGCCGCCCATGTTCGTTGCAACAACAAAAAAAGGTCTTCTTGCGACTGGATATTTAGAAATATATAAGTATGTTTATCAGTTGTGTAGTACCCATAATACAAGCTCTGCTTAGCTTGGGACTAGATGGCGTTGTGTGATAGTTGTGGAATATTATTATTATTCATCATCATCACTGTTTGGACTGAAGGGTACTGCGGCCTCGGTATTGCGTAGACAGTACCGTCTTATCAGGAAAAGTGACCTCAGAACGTAAGGGCTATCGAAGGATAACCTTGGATTTCAATCAGTACAAGTCTGACAGTCCCTCCCGTTCCGCCCTGCGTGGGAGAACTCATTTAATTATTATACCACAATAAAAAAAGGCATTAATGCGTATGAAAATAAATATCAGTCTGTTGATGAAAACTAATTATTTGACGAAGCCGTGGGCAATAGCTAATGCCAAATATTTCCACCATTCGATCGCGATGTGGCCAGAAAACCAGCGAGTCCCTTTGTCCTTTTAACGCCACTAGCGCAAGGCGGGCAAATAGGCAAGTTCAGAATGCGTTGTCCACTGTCTGTATGTTATTTGTATGCGCCCCGGGTAGTTCACGTGCGGTCACTGCGCGCTGCTAACGGATAGTGTGCACTGCCTTTATCTGAAATTAAGGGTTAACAGTTTTAGTTGTGTAGGATGTGTTCGGGCTGTGATCTCGTCCCTTTTATTCAGGTTGTTCGAAAATAAAAGTCTCTTGTTGACTTTAGGAACATAATGTTTATATTGTACTCGTGATGACAATACAATGATGCTTGCTTGTTCCGGTCGCGACAAGAGACTTTTATTTTCGAACAACCTGAATAAAAGGGACGAGATCACAGCCCGAACAGTGGTCCTTCGCAACCCGGATATTGAAGATAATTGGAGAAAAAACGTGGAACCTCAAGGAAGCGTCTAGAAGCGTCTCGTGAGTCGGTGTCTTCAAGTCATCGCCAGTCGTCGCATCACGTCGCGTCAACGTGTCCACGACTCAATCAAGATCGTCGAAGATCAAGCCTCGTGCGTGTCGCGGCATCCAGCGGCATCCGTCTCATCGCGTGGGCATGCAATGGCATGACAAAATGGCGTCGGTGCTGTAGACATCGATAAACGTGCACTATCGTAACCTGGAGGGCGTTATTTCCTGTGAGTTCGTTCCAATTATCTTCCCATCGTTAAAGTCATTATGTGGATATATCATTAATTATCCCAGATACGATCAACAGTCATTAATTGTTGATCATTGCATTTCATGAGTACATTACGTGACTTGCATTATTCTCGAAACATTATTTCTTTAAAATTTCTCGAAACATTAAAATTCCTCGAATCATTTAAACTTCTCGAAACATTAAAGTTCATCAAAAACTGTGATTATCCCGTCCCTATCTAGGAACCCGTTTCACATTATAACATTATTCGTTATTAACGTCATTTTTATCGCATTCCAACAGGATTTGCGCCACAGCCGAGCAGAGCAACGACGCGCCACGTGTCACACGTTGCTTGCTGTGTTCGTCTGCATCAGGGCTACGCCCTTGCTTTGAGGTCGGAGAGCGGCGGCGGCTCGCCTCCGAGTGTTCATCACACGCTTCTTGCCTGTCCCTGCACGCTTGCATTTAAGTATAACCTGCTATCATTACACCTACGAGAGTTCTTGTTCTTGAGAGTTTCGCGTTTTTTCACGGCTTATTTCTTCATTATTAATCTCATTTAAAGTTTTCACAATGCCTAACCTAAAAGATTTAAAAAAGAAACGTGCTTCATATAAAGCCAAACTTACACAGTTTGAAAAATATCTGTTGATCATGTGCACGTGTGAAAGGCCTAATAGCATTCAACTAAGTGAGCTTGGGGCTAGGTTGCAGAAGATGGAAGAGTGCTACGGTGAATATGATTCCATACAGATTCAAATAGAAAGCTTGCCGGACATTTCAGATGCTGAGTGTCAAGACGAATACAATGAACGTGAGCGCTTCGAGACGCAGTATTTCGCAGCAGTCGGCAAGGCACGAGAGGTGCTTGGCAGGCCGGTCTCTGCGGAAGCGGAGCACAACTCGGACACTTCAATAACAGGTTCTGTCCTCGCTGCAGGTGGGCCAAGCTTAAACCTTAAATTACCTACGATACATCTACCTACCTTTTCTGGTCAACATGAGAATTGGTTAGAATTTCATGACACTTATGTATCGCTGATTCACAAAAATGGTAGTATACCGAAAATTAGCAAGTTTCATTATTTGCGGTCAGCTTTGAAAGACAAGGCTGCGAACGTCATTACTTCTCTAGAATTTTCTGAACATAACTATGATACAGCGTGGTCATTATTATGTGAACGGTATCAAAACAACAACCTGCTCATAAATAATCACATTGATGCATTGCTTGACTTTGAAAATATAACAAAGGAATCTTCCTCATCATTAAGAAGTCTCATAGATACTATCAACAAAAATCTCAGGTCTTTAAAAATGTTAGAGGTCAACACTGAAAACTGGGACCTTATCATTATTCACATTATGAGTAAAAAATTAGACAATACTACTAACATAGCATGGAAAGAAAATCTAAATTTTCAAAAGCATAAAGCGCTAACTTTAGATCAATTTATCAATTTTGTTAAAGGGCGTGCTGAACTTTTAGAATCATTAGACTACACAAATAGGATCACACGTAGGCAAAGTGAACCTTCTAATACTAAACCAAAAACATTTGTTGCTAATCAAAAACAAAACCGACAAGCAACAGGTTCTTATAAATGTCCTCGGTGCAAGGAATCTCATCCCATCTACATGTGTCCACAGTTTATGTCATTGTCTGTGAAATCTCGAATTGCAGAAGCTAAACGTCTCAACCTGTGCAACAATTGCTTAAGACAGGGACATGTATCTCAGGATTGCAAATCAGGGCCTTGCAGAGTATGCTCTAAAAAACATAATACAACATTACATTTAGATGAACCTGCACTTCCACAACAGCAGAACAATAGTGATGTCACTCAGGACAAGTGTGTTATGCTAGCCTCACAGGAGGACTGCCAATCCAAAGTAGCTTCAACAATACAAACAGATGTTGCTTTATCATCTTCTCACAACGGTTGCGTATTGCTCTCTACAGCGCTCATAGACATTGTAGATTGCAATGGTATAAAACATACTGTCCGCTGCTTATTAGATAATGGTAGTACGTCCAACTTCATTACAGAAAAACTCAGTAAAAAACTTAACTTACCAATAAGGTCTACTTCCGTTACAGTGGAAGGTTTAAATCAATCACTACAGGTTACCAAACGTTCCACTCTGACTATAATGTCACGCACTGAATCTTATGTGGACAACATAGATTGTTTCATCGTACCAAGGATAACACAATTGTTACCTACCACCTATTTTAACATTTCAGATTTAAATATTCCAAGTAATTTAACATTAGCTGATCCTAACTTCAACGTACCATTGGAAATTGACATACTCTTAAACGCAGAAATATTCTGGAAAGTTCTAGGAACTAAACGCATTCCTCTAGGCAAAAACAAACCAAATCTTATCAGTTCAAAGGTTGGATGGTTAGTGTCAGGTGTTATGTACAACCAAGAACATAACAAGCCCACAACATATTTAAAAACAGCTCAATGCAATTTCATAAATAATAGCCAGCTTCAACAGCAATTAGATAGATTTTTCGAATTAGAGTCTGTTTCACCGCGTAAAACAACAAATGAAGAAAATGAGTGTGAACAAAATTTTATAAAAACAACCACTCGTGACAAAGATGGTCGCTTCATTGTAAAAATTCCTTTAAAAGGATCCCCAGACAAATTGGGTGACTCATATGAACAAGCTTTATCTAGGTTTCAGTCTTTGGAAAGAAAGTTTAAACGTGATCCATTATACAAAGAAAAATATTCAAATTTCATTAAAGAGTACATTGACCTCGGTCATATGTCTATAGCTAACAATAGCACTGATAAATATTCATATTTCATGCCACATCATGGTGTAATTAGAGATACTAGCTTAACCACTAAACTAAGAGTTGTTTTTGATGCGTCAGCAAGGACTACATCACAGCTGTCATTTAATGACATACAGTATGTAGGTCCTACAGTTCAAGATAGTTTAATAGACATATTAATCCGATTCAGGCAACACAAATATGTTGTGACATCTGATTGTGAAAAAATGTACCGTTGTGTACTGGTAACACCAGAGCAACGCTGTCTTCAACAAATCTTGTGGCGGTTTGATTCCACTCACAAGGTAGATATTTACAAACTTAATACTGTAACTTATGGCACCACAGCTGCCCCATATCTGGCGACACGGTGTCTAGTGCAGCTAGGTCAGGAGTGTTCTTCTCCTCAGGTGCGTGAAACAATTTTACATGATATTTACGGAGACGATCTAATCTCAGGCCATGACTCGGAAACAGAATTAATTCAAATTTGTCAAGGAGTTATTGCAGAATTAAAAAAGGGTCAATTTCACTTAAGAAAATGGCGTTCAAACAACATGAACATATTAAACAGCATTAATGAAGGTGACATTGATGATCATTTACTCAAATTAATCAATGATGATCATGCCAAAACATTGGGCTTGCGATGGTCTTGTATAGCTGACACTCTAAGTTTCGCAACAGTTAGCGAACCTATAAAGAAAATAACTAAACGATCCGTATTGTCAACAGTAGGACAAGTCTTCGATCCATTAGGTCTTGTGAATCCTTGCATTTTACAGGCCAAGGTAATTTTACAGGAATTATGGGCTACAAAAATTGCATGGGATGAAATATTGCCACCTGAATTTACAGAAAGATGGTTGAGTTTTTTAAATTCACTCTCACAATTAAATAGCATTACCATACCTAGGCTCATTCTATGTGATCAAGCTGTACGTTATGAGCTACACACCTTCAGTGATGCTTCCCAGCAAGCATATAGTGCTTGTGTTTATATTCGGTCAATCTCAAAGGATGGCAACATTATGGTCCATCTCGTCATGGCTAAAAGCAGGGTAGCACCTCTAAAGAGTATGACTATACCAAGATTGGAGCTAAGCGGAGCTCTAATAGCAGTAAGGCTAGCATTGAAAGTTAAAAACGCTCTAAGATTAAGTATACATAACTGGACATTCTGGTGTGACTCGACAATTGTCCTAGGTTGGATACGAACACCAAAATCATCTTTAAAACCGTTTGTTCGAAATAGAATTAACGAAATCACTGATACCACCAATGCAAAGGATTGGAATTACATTTCCACTAAATTAAATCCTGCTGATGTAGGATCCAGGGGCTGTAATGCGACACAGCTCAAAGACTCAAGACTGTGGTGGGCAGGACCACAATTTTTAACACAACCAAGGTCACAATGGCCTGCTCAAACTCATACCATACCCACTAACTTACCAGAAACTAAAATTCTCTGCAATCTTGTTAATGAAACAAATAACTTTATTCACAAGTTTTCAAACTTTAGTAAATTGCAACGTGTCACAGCTTACATATTACGGTTTATAAACAACTGTAGGCATCCTCATAATAAATCCACTGCATACTTGACTATGTCGGAGTTAAATTCAGCCATATTACTTCTATGTAAACTAATTCAGCTAGATAAGTTTTCAGATGAATACTATACCTTAAAGAAAGGCCAGTCTTTAAAAAGGTCACAATTACTTAATCTTAACCCGTTCATGTCACATGAAAACTTAATAAGAGTTGGAGGTAGATTATCAAATTCAAATTACACTTATGATGTTAAACATCCTATTTTAATACATGCTTCTCATTATGTTACCCAAATGTTATTCAGACATTATCATACATTATTAATGCATGCAGGACCTCAATTATTGCTTGCTACATTAAGGCAAAGATTTTGGGTAATAGGCGGTCGCAGTCTTGCTAGGAAAATAACACACGAGTGTCATAAGTGTTGTAGATTCGCCGGCAGGACTATTCAGCCAATCATGGCGGATCTGCCTAAGGAACGCGTTTATAGTGAACATCCATTCATTAATACAGCTGTTGACTATGCTGGGCCAATTTTGATGGCGAACAGGAAAGGTAGAGGCTGTCAACTTATAAAATCATACATTTGCATATTTGTTTGCCTGGCAGTGAGGGCAGTTCACGTTGAGTTGGTCACAGATTTAAGTGCTGAAGCATTCATAGCTGCACTAAACAGATTCATCGCACGCAGAGGTCGGCCTGCTAACATTTACTCGGACAACGGCACAAATTTTGTGGGGGCCGATAACGAACTCTCGAACTTTCTAAAATCAAGGTGTAATGACATCAGTTTAAATGCAGCAGAGCAGGCAATTAATTTCAATTTCACTCCTGCCTATAGTCCACATTTCAACGGCTTAGCTGAAGGCGCAGTTAAGTCTGTTAAATTCCTTCTTAAAAGGATTCTATCCTTAGCCCATTTAACTTACGAAGAGTTAAACACAGTATTAATTCAAATCGAAGGGATTTTAAATTCACGCCCTCTGACTCCGTTGTCTTCTGATCCCAACGATATAACTCCACTGACTCCATCTCATTTTTTAATTGGACGAACAATCATGATGTTGCCTACTCAGGTGGACATAGAAAGAGAGACACGAATCAGCACTTTGCCCCGATTTAAAAGAGCACAAGCATTAGCGGCTCATTTTTGGAAACGATATCAGACAGAATATCTTTCAGAATTACAGAAACGCGCAAAATGGCAGCGCCACGATCAGGAGCTGCTGCAGCTGGGAGACTTGGTCGTGGTCAAGGACGACCGCCTCCCACCAAACCATTGGCGACTCGGCCGCATCGTACATCTGCATCCTGGCTCCGACGGCATCACTCGCGTCGCTGACGTCAGGACGGCATCGGGAGTGCTTCGCCGAGCCTACAATAGGCTATAATAATAATAATATCCACTTTATTTCAGGCTACTTGGGCCCATAGATATATACCTTATAGACTAACATATATATTGTTATAGTACAGTTTGTGTTAGTATAAAGAAACTTAAGCCTATGTTAGTAAACACTTCACTCAGCCTATGCCTGCTGCCCACTTCAGACCTTGGAACATGTTCCAACGGGGGGAGCCTGTTGGCGCGCATACGTGCGCCCATCACACCTGCGCGGTCAGCGGGTGGAGAGGGGTAATGATCACGCCACTGACTCCTCGCCCCGCGCCCTCACGCCCCGCGCCTCTTGACGCGCGAGCCGTTAGGCTCGGGAGCGCGCCCCCGCGCCTAGCTTCACACCCCCGCTCCGTGCACTCCAGGCGCCGCTCGCGCTGCCATCGAGCCCCCGAGCCCGGCCTGGCGCCGCACTTCGTCCGCGACAGCCGCCGGGAGCGGGCGTTGTCACTCAGCGCGTGCCGCGCGCAACTGCGCATGCGCGCGGCCCGCGCGCCGGTCGCCGCTGGCGCCGGCCGCCGCCGCGCCCGCTTCACCATCACCACACCACTTCGTCCATAACGACCATCGCGACCGGGCGTTGTCAATATATCCGCGCGCGATCGAGCATTATTGTCGCGACCGGAACAAGCAAGCATCATTGTATTGTCATCACGAGTACAATATAAACATTATATTCCTAAAGTCAACAAGAGACTTTTATTTTCGAACAACCTGAATAAAAGGGACGAGATCACAGCCCGAACAGGATGTGACATGCATATATTTGAAGAGTGGTAGGTTAGTTATTTTGCAAAGTTAAAAATTACTTATTTTTCTCTCATGGTAGCCATACACCATACTGCCTATCGTCCAATCGGCATGACGCTGCCGATTGGATCAGTTAGAATTGACCGTGTGTGGGTGTGGAATCCATCAAATTGGCATGACAGTTATTTGATAGGCTTGATCATGCGGTTTTGATCCTTCCGATTGGATCAAATCGGCATGATCAAACTTCAAATCGGCAGCAGTGATGCCAACTTAGCTACTTTATAGTTAGATCTAGCTATAAAGTTGCTAAGTTGGCATCACTGCTGCCGATTTGAAGTTTGATCAAATCGATCGTCATGCCGATTGGACGATAGGTAGTATGGTGTATGGTGTATATGGACGAACTGCTAATTTGATTCAATCGGCAGCATCATGCCGATTGGACGATAGGCAGTATGGTGTATGGCTACTTTAAAGAAAGACATTTTTCTTGAAAGATACTTACCTTAATTTATTTCTCATTTGCCGATTTCACACAGCTTTTATGGCTTGACGAAACTTTGACCGTCGAACTCCAAAAAAAAATTAAATATCAAACATTGTCCAAAAAAAACATTCAACTGCAAAACGGTCTTTGACGTTGATGTAAGGGTCGTTTTGCAGTTATACTTTTTTTAGTCAAGTTTTCAACAGATGTTTAACTTTTGGTAATAAATAATAAATGGATTTTTAATAAGTTATGGGTGTAAACAGCATTGAAGTATTAATAATTTAAAATAATGATTTTTACATTCAATATTTTGAATGTAAAATGTATAAAACCCTGCATTTTTATAATGTGATTAACGGTTTAATTACTGAAATGACTGAATCTCAATAATAGGACCACCAACCCGCACTGGGTCCGCGTGGTGGATTATGGCCCACTCCCTCTCACAGAGAGGAGGCTTGTGTCCCAGCGGTGGGAACATTATAGGCTAATGATGATGATAATAGGACCAAAAAACTTTTGATGTCACCCAAATCGCCCAAACGACTTTTAATATTAATGTTTTGTTTGAGCTATTATTGCTACAAAAAATAAATATTGATGTCACCCAAATTGTCCAAAAGATTTTTGTTATTAATGACTAAAAGCCCAAAATAAATCCGTAATTACAAGCAAAACAACAATTTATACTCTAACTAAATAGTGTGTGAGTAAGATATTATCTATGCAAATCAAGTAGCACACGCCACCCCTAGCGAGGTGGTACACTGACCTGAATTTACTGAATTACGTATTCTGGCTATACAGTCAGGCTCGTACGCGACTGTCAATGAAGGTTTTAGAGACCTATAGGTACCGGTTTTTTCGGATAGGTAATAAGTAGTTGAAGTTTGATAAAACGTGGAGTAGTTTATTAAAATGTAGAGCGTGGTACCGTTTTTAACAATACACTGTGTCGAAGTCGGTGGTTGGGACTATTAAATTGGATACCTATAGGTACCGATTATTTTTGAATAGGTAGTAGGTATTTGAAGTCTAATAAAACGTGGAGTAGTTTATTAAAATGTAAGGCGGGGTACCTTTTTTTACAATAAGCTATGTGCAATGTCGGTGGTGGTACCGGTTTTTTAGAATAGATAGTGGGTAGTTGGTTTTTAATATAACGTGGAGTAGTTATTAAAATGTAGAGCGTGGTACCGTTTTATAAACAAAACGCTATCTGCGAACTCTGTGGTGGTCATTATCAAATCGATCTTACCTGCACCACGAAACCGGTATTTCCTAAAGCTAAATCTTTTACACATCCACCTGTTCTGGGTGGGAGGACTCATTTGATAATTTTACCACGTTAAAAAAAAAAGCCTACATTCCAATAGTAGGAAATATGCATTTACAAAATATGTGCCAATGTATTTGAGCTAATTATTTTTAAACGTTTACTAATTATACATTTTCTTTTGTTACAGGTAAGTGGGAGGTCATCTTAGTAATTATAACATTAACATTTATAATAAGGTTAAACTCATAAGGAAACCTAAAAAAAAATATCAATTAAAATACGATTATTAATTCGAGTCAGTAAAATGACATTTCCAGTGTTCAGGTTTGTTTCATTTTGTAGGTATTAGTGACAGTTGCACTTGTCATTTTACTGACTCGAATTAATAATCAAACTATACTACAAATGTCGAAACGTCAAAAAGAAACATCAAAATGAGAAACACTTCACTAACAATCCGTGTAAAACAAAAATCAACAAAATAAGCATCACTTACATTCCAAACGTGCATTTTCACCTCCATCACAAAGATATTACCCTCATATTCCTCTCATTCCCTCTTATATCGAATCTCGTTTGGAAATTTCCAATTTTCCTCACATTATGTTCCCAAACTTAATTTCCTTGCCGACATCACGAAATGCTTCGATTATTGCACAATTTTAAATTGAAACTGTCGTACAATAGAAATAGTGTTACCTCTAGCACAAGGTGGGCCACGAAAACAGCGGGAACTTTTACATAAAATCAAAAAAAAACAAAATAAAAAATGTAGCGTATAGCGATTTACTTTTAGTATAACGATGAGATAATACCTGATTGTAATAAGAACGGGCTGCAAAAAAAAAAATGTTGTAACACACGTGCCTATGCTTATCTTGATAACAAAATTATTTCATTCACAGAAAGTCGAACAGCTTATGCATGATAAATAAAAACATGGACAAAGTTGCGGGTAGAAGCTAGTTCGATTCAATTTAAATCTTTTGGTATCTTTTGATAATAATTTATTCCTACAAAAAGAAAATTATAGTAAATAAGAACGGAAATAATCGAGCACGGATAAAAATTGAGTAAACTATGTTTCCTATTTTTTTGGTTCCAAATATTTTAAATTTCATGGTTGTTTGAGTTCAATTTAAAGTTTTAACAAACTAAATACCATTTTCATTCATCATAACTTTTAAAGGTTAGTGTATAAATATATGTATAAAATACACTTTTCTCTAAACATGTGCCACTTAATTGGAACTTTTCCTTTCAAATATTTACAGAGCAGTAAAACAAAAAAAAATCAAATATTTGGGTTATTTCCAAAACATGTTCTCACAGAATGCATAGACAATGTCATAGCGACACTTTATTATTTTATATATTACACAGACAAGATAAAATGTAAGACTGTAGACAATGTTTTACTTTGAATTATTTACACAGGCACGCAACATTTATCATTTAATAAAATAAAAAAAAAAAAAAAAAATGAAATTTTCGTCTTGAATTTGTCAATCCACATGTTTTTGGGATGTAAAGAAATTATCAGTCGTTAAAAAACTGGCAAAATGCATTTTTTTCTTTGAGTTTAAATAAGTAGTTATAAATGAAAGATGACGAGATCACGTCATTAGCGATGTTAAAAATATTTTTATGACTAGCCTGGAAACTAAATAAATTCTTGCACGTGCCGTAGACATTGCTAAATATAGAAAATAGAGCATTCTGGTTTCTGAATGAAGCTCATGTTTAGGGTTCCGTAGCCAAATGGCAGAAACGGAACCCTTATAGATTCGTCATGTCTGTCTGTCTGTTTGTCCGTCCGTATGTCACAGCCACTTTTCTTCGAAAGTTTGAGAGCTATCCTGTTGAAACTTGGTAAGTAGAAGTATTATGTGAACCGCATTAGTATTTTCACACAAAAATAAAAACAAAACAAATTTTGGGGGTGCCCCCCATACTTATAATTGAAACTCAAAAATGTTTTTTCACCAAACCCATACGTGTGGGGTATCTATGGATAGGTCTTTAAAAATTATATTGAGGTTACTAATATCATTTTTTTCTAAACTGAACAGTTTGCACGAGAGACACTTCCAAGGTGGTAAAATGTGTGTCCCCCCCCCTGTAACTTCTAAAATAAGAGAATGATAAAACTAAAAAAAAATGTATAATGTAGACCTCAACAAAAACTTCCAATGAAAATTGGTTTGGATGAGATACAGTTAGCAGTTTTTGATATGTACCGTAAAACATGGCAACTTTGCCCTCGACATATGACTTTGCCCAGTTGTGTATTTTTTAAAAAACTTAATACATACCAAATTTGTCTATAGTTAGTAAGAACATTTTGTCTATGGTAAAAAATTCATCATTTTTCTGGCAACACTGTGTGACGCACTGTCACAGATGTTGCTTCAGTTGTCTGTCAGACGTCGTTGAAGTTAGGGTGTTTTTTTGCGGGCAAAAACTTTTGAAAAAACTTTTTCGAGAAGTGCTACTTGGAGTTATCGCAGGTAAGTAATTTTTATACATCCGTTATTACATTGGAAATGAATAATATAGACTAGCTTTCTTCGCTAAATGCGTCATATAATCGTAAAATATAACGGTGGGCAAAGTCGCAAGCATATTTTTTTGATATCGTTGACAACATTGCCTAACGTTTCTTTTTCACTAGGGTTGTCACCTGAGAGACATTTTTTAACCGAGTAAAAAAAGGAAGGTTCGGATTTGATGAACAGTTATTATGTTGGTAAACATATACCCCCTTACTTATAAAAACTTGTGTTGCTTAGCCACCGATTAAATATCACCTGTCCTTGTCATTTCTATTTTAATGAATAGAGATGGCAAGTGACTTAAGAGCTATTTAAGATAAGTAACGTCTAATCAATGTTTATAAGTAAGGCCCATAAAGTTTAAAAACACAGTCGGGATTTAGAAGATACGAGGGCTCGTTTCTTCCAAATCCTGACTGTGTTTTAAAGTTTCTTGTTGATGGGTTTTAGGTTCTTAAAAACTATATGTATTTACATCGAAATCAAACTACCTAGGTACTCTTTTTTTACCGCTACCGCGATAAAATTCATAAAACTTTTTTTTAAATAGTTTTCATTTTACCCTTTTTAGTTCAGATACTCAACAAAAATCTTTGTATAATCGGCGTCTTTAGAAATATTTAATCCAAGACAGCAACAAAAACGGATCTATGCAGTCAACGTCACGAGATATTCATGATTGTTATATACTAAAACCTTCCATAGAATACAATGTAACAAATACTTTTGTGAAAACCGCATCAAAATCGGTTGAACCAAACGCGTGATAATCGCGACCAAACATACAATCGACTTTGAAAATATACAACCCAAGTAGGCAAAAAACTCCCTATCTCAAAAACTACTAAACCGATTTTGATGAAAATTGCAGTGTACCCTAAGTTGGACAATATCTAGTGTAACAAAAAACGAATTACTTAAATCGAACTTCTAGTTCCGGAGATATGCGAACACAAACATAATAACAAACATACATACATTTTGAAATTTGGCACATTTGTTCAGACGCTATTAAAGACTAACATATATGAAAACTGGGTAGTTCTGGAAATATTACTTACATACGGGTCGCATTGTAAACCTACTTTTTTTTGAAGTCAGTAAAAACCGAGATATGTACATACTTTTTAGTTTTTTTTTTTTTTAGTTTTTGAACACTTTACAAATAAAGCATATTATGTAAAAAATGATGTTATATTATTTCCCTTTTTAATTTATTAATCATTATATATAAAAAATAATATTCCACACTAAAAATATTAAATAGTTAAGTATTGTCAATGGTGACAACCCTTGAACAATCGCCATTTTGTACGAAAAATGTTCTAGAAGGCTTTTTGACTTTGCCCACTCATTTTTAAGGGTCAAGGAATGTGAATATTTGGTGTATAATTTAATACATTATTGCATTGCTCAGTATTTTTCATTCAGTCCTTTTCGAATAGTGATAAAGTTCATAGTAACGGAGATCTGTAATGTGGGCAAAGTTACCAATTGTATAAGATTTTTTGCCCAGCACCTATAATTGTTATTTTCACTAATAAATATGCTTTCTTTTTACTATTTTTAGTTTTGTGTATCGAGACATGAGTATATAGTATTATGTGGCACCGAAACAATAATCAATTTATTAAAATTTTCCAAAATATCATCAATTAAGCATTTATTTTTTAAATTTATGGGCAAAGTTGCATGGTTTTACGGTAGTACATTTTCAAAAACCGCAAATATAACTTTGCCATTCAAACAAACACTATGCAAAACAAAGTTATTTTTATTGTTTGTGCATATTACTTACTAATCTCAATAAAATTATATCCCTAATCTATGCTTGCTACTGGATGCCTTCCTTGAGAATTGGAAGGAAATGGCACACAATCGAGACCGTTGGAAGGAATGGAGGGAGGCCTTTGCCCAGCAGTGGGACAGTACAGGCTAGTAATAATAAAAAAAATAATAATGCTTGCTACTACGGAACCCTTCATGGGCGAGTCCAACTCGCACTTGGCCGGTTTTCTTTGACATTTTAATAATAACATTCTTATTTACTGGCTGACTTCAGAAAAAAATCTTGCGGATTATGTTTTCTATTTATTTAGGTTAAGCTATTTTACTTCGGTACAGAAATAGCTAGGGATTTGTTTATTTTATTTTTATTTTATTATAAGGCTTTTTTTTAAATTAAAGTTTACAGTTTTTGTTTTCTAAATTAGATCAAACTGTATACAATACTGTTACTAAAATTATGAACAAACTATAAATAAAACTAACTAGTAATATGTACAAAAAAAATAAATAAAAGAAAAAACATTCAAAGGGCGTCAAAGAATAAGGCTAATATTATAAGGCTTGGTTTTACTTAATAAATAATAATTATGTCTTATGCAACTCATCATACTAGGTGCCAGTTAAGACATACATACATACTGCACTATAGATATTAGCGGGTCCTAAAAAACAATTACAAAGTATGCAAACAAAAAGGTTTGTTGCAAAACTTAACCTGTATTTTACACTCCACAGAGTCCACAATAAGTTCAAAAACAAAAGTTTCTCATAACGATACCATGATTTAAAAACTCTACAACATTTCCCACTCGACGCGAACAAGTAAAAGTTTACAAATAAACCCGCTGTTTTCATGGCCCCACAGGGAGCTGGACGTGCCGTTATTATTTGCTATTTTTCAAGCTATTGTGATGATTGGTGTTCGTGAACTGCTTGCTGAGCAGCATTTGACCGACTTTGTAGAGAAATATTGTGTGTTTAGCACATTTCTGTGTGTTCTTATCGCCAATAAATGTAATATAATTCGAATGGTCGAGTAGAGTATGGTCAAAATGCTGACTAGAAGAATGTACTCGTAATGGCGAAATATTTTCTATAGTTCGTCGTTTTTGTTTTTACTAGTCGTGTCGCTATGTTTCGGGTTAAAGCTACCGCATTCTGGAAACTCTTTGATTCTCGATGACTTTTTATCACCTAGTCGAATGTACCGGACCTCATCTGCCTAGCCTTATCCCAGCTATATTGGGGTCGGCTTCCAGTCGAACCAGAATAGCATAACCAGCTGAATATCAGAATTTTACTTGAAGCGACTGCCTATCGGACCTCCACAACCCAGTAACTGGGTAATGCGATACCCCATGGTAAGATTAGTTATCAAAGTTTAGAGCTAGCGCACTCCCTTAATATCGTCATCGCACTCGACGAGGAAAGATAAAGTTTCTGGGAAAAAAAGTCATCAGTGAGCAGCTGGCCTTAATGGTTTTGATGTGGTTGAAATTACATGCAAAATAATCGTAATTAGTGTCCGAAACTGACAATACCAGTTCCCTTAGCACGAGTTTTCACTCTTTTACTTTACAGCGTATTTCCAGTATTTACAGCGTTTCTTGTATGAAAAAATGGAACAGCGCCTCTAGTGTGCGAAGAAAGAACTAATTTTTTCCTTGAAAAATGTCAATTTGAAATTGTCAAAGTTCCAGTTTACTTTACTTCTCAAATACTGAAAACTCGTGCTAAGGGTACTGGTCATTATTCAGTATAGGCTTTGTTTGTTAGACTGTACTTACAACTGAATAAACATAATTAGCCATTGTTCACATGGCTGCTGGGACACACCACCACACACATTGACACACCCTCTATGACACGGTATAACCCATCTAGATCTAGTTCGAAAAAGAAATAATGTTTCTATTTTTCTTGAAAACGTGAATTTCTTTCAGTATCGTTGGTGCGTTTACAAACATAGTGGAAACTCATAAACACAAACACCCAGACCCGGGACCAATACTTGCAGATGTAGCAAAATAATTAATCTAGAATAATAATATATACCTACCTACAATGAACAATTAATTATAGGCTGAAAACTATGTGGAAACTGTCAATATTATACAACGAATTTAATAATATAAAGTGATGAGAAATGGTTCTCATCAGTTGAAAATGGTTGAAACTTTGCGGCTTAAGCTTTTTTTTTTTTTTTTTTTTTTTATCGTGGTAAAATCATCAAATGAGTCCTCCCACCCCGGGCAGGGCGGGAGGGACTGTCAGACTTGTACTGACTAAAATCCACGGTGTCCTTCAGTAGCCCTTTATGTCCCGGGGTCACGGTAATGGTATAAGTCCCGCGACCCCGGCAGGCTTTGGCCCTCTACAGAGGGGGCCCCGTCATTATGCTGACGCTCTTTGAGGCGCGCGTGGAACACAACGCGCCGTCGACCCGGGCATGGTCCATGGTCGGGCAGCGAGTTGCCCTTTACTCGCCGCCCGCATGCCCGCGCCTACGGTGGCCGGAGATCGTCTTGCGACGTCCGTCGCCGTGGGCGTCCACCACCGCGGGTGGGGCGGAGGGAGGACATTGTCCTCTCTCTCACGCGGCCCGCCTCCTCCTTCGCGAGCATTACTGCTTCGCAGAAGGAGGCGACCGCTTCCCACTCCGTCTCGCCCCGCAGCATGGCCGCAACCAATGCCGGGCGCGAGAGGTCTCCGCCTATCGCCGCCGTGAGGACACGTCGGTGCTCTGCCCAAGCTGGGCAGTCTTGCACCGTATGCACTACTGTGTCCTCCGGGCGATCTTCGCAGTGGTGACACCCAGGCGTTTCCTCCTTTCTCCTTAGACACAGGTACCTCCCGAAACTTCCGTGTCCGGTGAGGACCTGCGTCATGCGGTAGGTCAGGACGCCGTGACTCCTATCCAGCCACTCCTCAAAGAGGGGTCTTACCGCCGCGATTGCGGCGTGCCCGTTGCGGCTTAAGCTAGATCGTGATTGATATTTTAGTTGGAGTAAAATTTTGAGTAATTATTATTTTCTATCTCGGTCCACTTGTGAAATTGATGAAATGTTAAAAAACATAGAAATGTCGGGCACGCCGCAATCGTGGCGGTAAGACCCCTCTTTGAGGAGAGGCTGGATAGGCGTCACGTCGTCCTCACCTACCGCTTGACGCATGGTCCTCACCGGACACGGAAGTTTCGGGAGGTACTGAAGGACACCGTGGATTTTAGTCAGTGCGAGTCTGACAGTCCCTCCCGCTCTGCCCTGGGTGGGAGGACTCATTAGATGATTTAACCACGTAAAAAAAAGTATAACCTTCAAACCACTTTTGCACGAAGCTCTGTGTTCAGAGATAATTGAAGAAGTTACTGAGGATGTTTTCAGCGCGCCTCAAGTACTTTTCCAAAATTTCAAACAGCTCTTAGATCACAACGCATCATTTACGCTATAAATAATTTAAAAGATATTAAAGAACAACAAAAAGGTTTTTTTTATGCGGTTATGCGGGCGGCGAGTAAAGGGCAACTCGCTGCCCGACCATGGACCATGCCCGGGTCGACGGCGCGTTGTGTTCCACGCGCGCCTCAAAGAGCGTCAGCATAATGACGGGGCCCCCTCCCTAGAGGGCCAAAGCCTGCCGGGGTCGCGGGACTTATACCATTACCGTGACCCCGGAACATAAAGGGCTATTGAAGGACACCGTGGATTTTAGTCAGTACAAGTCTGACAGTCCCTCCCGCCCTGCCCGGGGTGGGAGGACTCATTTGATGATTTTACCACGCAAAAAAAAAAAAAAAGACTGCTCCACATTATTTATTTCTCCTGTACCGTGATTGCTTTTAAAAACATCTAAATTCACAAAGACTAAATATATGTAGATCATAATTATGAATATTTGCTCCGTGCGGGAATCGAACTCGCGACCCGCAACGCAGCAGTCCAATCGCTCAGTCACTGCGCCAACAAATTAACGCTAAAATCGGAACAATGACTTAAATTAAGAGTAATATTTTCCTAATAACACGGGGGTCGACCGCATCAATGTGTTCTAAATTCAAACAACAAAACAGTGAGTAAAAGAGCTTTTTACTCACTGTTTTCAGTGAGTAAAAGTAACTTTTTAAAGTGGGAATGGTATAATAGTATATTTTGCAACTAGTGAATAAAGAGCGGATTTAAAGGGAGGGCCATTATATGAATCACGAGCAAGCGAAGCATTTTAATGACTGAATCACGACCGTAGGGAGTGATTCATGATGATTGAATCACGAGTGGAGCGAGTGATTCAAATATTTAAATCCTGAGCGACGCGAGTGATTCAGGCTCTCGATTTAAATCCGTTTTATTCAAGAGTTGCAAACGATACTTTATACCATGACTACGAGAAAAAGAAATATTTGAGCGATAATAACGAAAAAAAAAGTTTTTTTTTATTAATACTGGTCCACACACACGTGGGTGCGTTTCTAAACATCTAAATTCACAATACACAAACACCCACACCCGAAACAAATAATTGTAGATCATAGTACGAATATTTGCTCCGTGCGGGAATCGAACCCGCTTCACGTAACGAAGTAGTCCAATCGCTCAGTCAACAAATTAACATTAAAATCGGAACAATAACTTAAATTAAGATTAATATTTTCCTAATAACACGGGGGTCGACCGCATCAATGTGTTCTAAATTCAAACACCAAAACAGTGAGTAAAAGAGCTTTTTAATCACTGTTTTCAGTGAGTAAAAGTAACTTTTTAAAGTGGGAATGGTTTATTAGTATATTTTGCAACTAGTGAATAAAGAGCGGATTTAAAGCGAGGGCCATTATATGAATCACGAACAAGCGAAGGATTTTAATGACTGAATCACGAGCGGAGCGAGTGATTCATGATGATTGAATCACGAGCGGAGCGAGTGATTCAAATATTTAAATCCTGAGCGACGCGAGTGATTCAGGCCCTCGATTTAAATCCCTTTTATTCAAGAGTTGCAAACGATACTTTATACCATGACTACGAGAAAAAGAAAGATTTGAGCGATAATATATATGTAACGAAAAAAAAAAGTTTTTTTTTTATTAATACTGCTCCACACACACGTGGGTGCGTTTCCAAACATCTAAATTCACAATACACAAACACCCACACCCGAAACAAATAATTTTAGATCATAGTACGAATATTTTCTCCGTGCGGGAATCGAACCCGCTTCACGTAACGAAGTAGTCCAATCGCTCAGTCAACAAATTAACATTAAAATCGGAACAATGACTTAAATTAAGAGTAATATTTTCCTAATAATACGGGGGTCGACCGCATCAATGTGTTCTAAATTCAAACACCAAAACAGTGAGTAAAAGAGCTTTTTATTCACTGTTTTCAGTGAGTAAAAGTAACTTTTTAGAGTAGGAATGGTATAAACATATTTTTCAAACAAATTGCTTGCTCCGGTCAGTAACAAAACGAGTTATTCATATAGATAGAGCTGTAAAGTTCTCCGTATATTTTCACAAGCCCAGCTTCCCCGCTGGCCATTTGCACTGGTACAATTTGAAACGAGTGCAACTTGAGTGCATTTGTTATTTCGTCGTGACAAGGAGTGATCTCTCGTGAGCTACATGTGTTGCGAAGAGTACAAATGTGGCGATATTGTGTGAGCTACGACCGTGGTCACTGGTGTACTGTATTGCGTGTGGTATGGCTTTGAAATGAGCGGGAAAAGTAGATAAGATTGCAGAATAAAAAGCTAGTTTTTAAATGGAGCTGATTAAACAAAGTTTCAGTTTTTTTTTCTAAAAATACAGTTTTCGTTTTCGGTATACCTACATAATATATTCCTTGAAACCGGTATACATAATAACTTTTTAACAAAAAAATCAAACCGACGAAAGATTGAACTGAAAAGCTAAAAATAAATTTTGAGGCGGCGCCAAACAAACATACAAACATGTACCTAAATTAATAATTTGAAGCGAAGCATAATTTTATTGTAGCTAGGTTGCTTTTCGTTGATTGTTTCTTTGGCGCCGCCTCAAAATTTATTTTTAGCTTTTCAGTTCAATCTTTCGTCGGTTTGATTTTTTTGTTAAAAAGTTATTATTTTTAGCTTTTTAGTTGTATACCGTGATAAGAGTGTTTAACACATGGAAAAACCCGTCTTCCCTTTTGTCATTGTCAACGTAACCGTCACAGTAATTAGTATTAACTGTTGAGGACCTGTAACTTGCAACTAAAAACTCCACTCTCAGACTGTCAACGACTGTCAAATCCCAACTATGTTTAAAGTTCTTATCATGATGAATGAAATGAGCCCAAATACGATATAGTTGCTGTTAACTGTTGAGGATCTCTTGCTACTGCCTTCTGTCCTCATCATCAGACCCTCGATGACAATTATACTCCAGCTAGGTCTAAAATTTTCATCAAGACTAATGAAATGAGCCCAAACACGATATAGGTGCTGTTAACTGTTGAGGACCTCTTGCCCCTGCTTTCCGTCACCATCCTCAGACCCTCAATGACAATGATACCTCAGCTGGGTCTAAAGTTCTCATCAAGCTGAGGGAAATGAGTCCAAACACGATATAGCTGTTGTTAACTGTTGAGGAACTCTTGGGACTGACTTCACAACATAACAGGGATCTGGAGTTGATCTGATGATGGTGACACCATCATGTTATCTTCTCCACATCTCTGCTATATAGTAATGTCCTCAGAACTACATAATGTTAACTTTATTTCAAACGAATCGGTTCACAACTGAAAATTCTGTAGGAAAGTTGACAATCAATTCCTTTTTTTCTACCCTTAGAGGCCGATTTTAGTTTTGAAATTAAAATGGGACCAACTTTGAGATATACTCTTTCCAACAAAAAAAGAATTTTTGAAATCGGACTACGCTGGGAAAAGTTATGCGTGGTCATACATAAAAAAAAAAAAAATATATACATCTCGAATTGAGAACCTCCTCCTTTTTTTTCGTCGGTTAAAAACTAAAACTACTTTATTGTGTAACTGTCAATTTATTAAAACCGTAACCAGTGTCCTATTTTCCCTGGTTTAACCGAACTCATAAGGCGGCAAACACCCAAAATAATAAAAAAAAACTTCAGCAGAGCTTCTTTTTTGTCATTCTTTACTGATGCACAGTAGTTTTCATTTCGTAACCCGAAATTCACCTGCGCCGCAATTTTATTTACAACTCGCCTTATTTGGAGTGATGACTTACAGATACCGGCACGGTTCTTGAGCACTTGGCGTAAGAGTGGGGATCGCTTTGCGCATCGTACTCTTATCGACAAATGAAACGCACAATAAAACAAATAAACCGCACAAAACAACAAATCCCGAGTGGCGGCTATGACGCGATGCGCTACGGCACGCTACGCGGGCCAATCACTACACTTTCCCCGCCCCCGTTCCTCACTTCGTCTACCAAAGGGACCTAATAACTCACTACTGCGCAGGTTAAGGTCAGCGCTCAAGATCCATGCCGATATTTGTAAATATATACGGCATAGAGTAGAGCACACACAATGCTCAAAGGAGACCCATCTACCCATCTCCCACTAGATCCTTAAGGACATTTAGAATCTGTAATGATCGAGAAAAGAGAAACCAGCGAAGAATATACGGACAAATATTATGTAGGTATAGTTACCATGAAATCGCTCCCACTACCTTCCTCGCTTACTTCCTAGCCCCACACGACAGCTGTTAACTATCAAGTGTTCCTGTTTTGTTTTACGAAGACACTTGAAGTTTACCAACTGTTGTTCTTGTTATCCGCGCCACTTCTGTGAGAACATGTCTGAACAAGTGTGTGTGTGTCCTTAATTGTGCACATTTAGCATGGGTGAAGTGTGGGGTATTATTTACAGAAGCTTTTTTTATCGTCTAAAAATCATGAAATGAGTCCTCCCACCCAAGGCAGAGCTGCACGCGTAGCATGGCGATTCTATCTCTATTCTACCAAGAATAGACAAAGTTATTTCATCGTTATTTCTATACAAATCGACTGTTTTTTTGCACAAATATGACATCATTCGTACACTATTGAAGAAAAGAACGTTTATTTTCTATATTTTTTACATTATCATGCTTAAAACGCTAAAAATATTTCTACGTTCTGACAGTCCTCGCCTCGACTGAAGTACTTTTGACGCGGCGCTAGTCACTATGTCATTACATGAAATTGCATTAAAAAAATAGAACCTATCACGAATTTTTCGCAGGTCGTGGCGCGAACTCAAATTAAATAGATTTTCAACTTTAGGCTCTAGGCTATAAAGTTGTAAATCTATTGCGGAGTATCGAGCGTTTACGATTATCGTTTGCGACTTGTTGTGACTTAGCTAGGGGGGGCAGGATCTCAGATGTCATTATGAGTGTATTCGTCTTTTTTTAATGGAAATTATTTCAGGCAAACTTTCAAGTCATCATAATAGAAATTATGTACTTAAAAAACTGATTTTAATGAATTTTCAAACGTGAAAGTAGTTTTTTTTTAATTGTTCGTCATAATTATTTAGTATGGGACGTATACGCGTATAGACTTAATACAATTATGGGTTTTATTCATAGGCCTTTCTAAAAATATCTAAGCCAGATTATTTTTCTCATCTTGTGACGATAATAAATTATAATCTATTTATTCTAAGAAAACTTTATAATTTCTTAGGATTTGTTAGAAAAAACTAACTAACTTGATTAGTTTATTTCGTTAATAAAAGTTAATGAAAAAGATGAGTTAAAAAAATTAAGTTTTTTACTTAGGATTTATAAGCTTCAAAAACTTTAGCAGCAACTGTTTTAAAATTCGTGTTTCTTCAATAACTTTCTACTTGATTGGGATAGTAAAGGGGTTGAATTTTAAAACGAGTCGCCTGAATTTGAGGGTATTGGTGGTGTAGAGGGCTTAAAGGAGTTAGTCTTAATCCCCCCAAAATAATTTTGGCTGCCGGAGTTGCGTCTAAATAACTTTAAACAATTTCCAAAATTCTTAAATACTACTTGCAATTATGAACAACGGAACGTAATTTTTATGCTTTAGTACAGTTTTTCAAATGTAATTTTTAGGTTTTATGTGAAAAACGTGAAACGAAATGCAACCCGCCATCTTTGATGGATGATATTTACAGCTAATGTCAAAGTGCGTCATTTCTTTGCTTTCGAGTATAAGTGAATGTACGAGTACGTGTTCTTCCGTATCCGTATATTATTATTTTTTACGGCTCTGGAAGAATATTTTTCAAGACATTAATGAAGAAAACCGTTAACCGTCGAGCCACCTTGATAAGTAGTAGTCAGTTATTTGATCTAGGATGCAAGAGCGAGCGAAGCGAGCTTGGTACTTTGTGGCACCCCGACACGGATAGGTTAGGTTCGGTTACGGACAGGTTAGGACAGGTTATCTGATAAATCAGCAAATGATGATAATTTAAAAAAATATTTATTATCAATAAATTATTGCTAATTTATCAGATATTTAATTTAAAATATACGATTTTGCCGAAATATCCCTTCACTTTTTAATAGGAGACATCTGGCCCGTTCTACTAAACTGGTCCGGGTGAATCTACCCATGTACATATTAAAAAAAAACCGGCCAAGTGCGAGTTGGACTCGCCCATGAAGGGTTCCGTAGTAGCAAGCATAGGGGGGGGGCACATTTTACCACTTTGGAAGTGTCTCCCGCGCAAACTGTTTAGTTTAGAAAAAAAATATATTAGTAACCTCAATATCATTTTTAAAGACCTATCCATAGATACCCCACACGTATGGGTTTGGGGTAAATTTGGCAAAATTTTGAGTTTCAATTCTAAGTATGGGGGGCACCACCAAAATTTGTTTTGTTTTTATTTTTGTGTGAAAATCCTAATGCGGTTCACTTAATACATCTACTTACCAAGTTTCAACAGGATTGCTCTTATACTTTCGACAAAAACTGGCTGTGACATACGGACAGACAGACAGACAGACATGACGAATCTATAATGGTTCCGTTTTTGCCATCTGACTACGGAACCCTAAAAAGGGGATATTTGGTCCACAGGCCAGGTTTTCAGTGGGCGAGATATCTCATAACCCCTCTTTTCATAGTTAGTTAGCACACCTCGCTAGTGACGCGTCATGTCACAAAGCGTATCCGTTGTATTTTTAAACTAAGCTTTTGAATTAAAAAGAAAAGGTAGGTAACAAACACCCTTTTTTTCGAAAACCACAGCAAAGATTTAATCTTCCTTTAAAAATAGACGTCAATTAGATCGTTATCATTAAGGTAAAATCATAATACTGCCTGAATTAAGATAACGATCAGTAACTTTACCTGTTCTATACATATAATCGTTTAAAAAGGGTTATGAAGGGGGGTGGGGTACAGTCGACTACAGCAGTTGTTTTACACAGTATTCTCGTACTTACTTACATCTACATATTTTTTGTACTTGGTAGGTGGAAATGGTTGACAGCAGTGGTGGCCCAATGGTATCGGCCTCGACTTACGAGTTGTAGGTCGTGGGTTCGAACCCCGTCAGGCGCATTACTTTGTGTAATTTATTTCAACACCACTGCTCTCAAAACGGTGAAGGAAAACATCGTGAGGAAACCGGCATGTCCTAGAAACAGAAATTCGAAGACATGTGACATCTATCAACCCGCACTGGGCCCGCGTGGTAGATTACGGCCCCCTCCCTCTCACAGAGAGGAGGCCTGTGTCCCAGCAGTGGGAACATTTATAGGCTGATGATGATGATTATGATGAGGTGGAAATGGAGGGGTAAAATCATCAAATGAGTCCTCATGATGATAACATTCAAGTGCTCAATCACTATGCTAACAGTGCTGTTAATTTTAGGCATAAAAGGGGAAGGTGATTTCATGTTATTTTAGTATTGCGTGACAGACAAGTGTCAAAACGTTTGTCCGCTACGTATAAAATGAACTTCGACGGCGCGCAATTCAAAATAAAATACTTTATTCCAAGCTAGTTACTCATATGATGGGGTAATAACATTGTTCTTAGTAACTAGTGTTAGTAAACAACACGATACGGAGAAACACGTAACTATAGACAGCAGTAATAATAATAATAAATTCTTTATTGCCATATAAAATTTCATAATAAATTGAGACCCTGGCTCCAGAGCTAGGTTATAGTACCTGTGTTTCAGGAGCCAGTGACTTCTTCCATTTGTGTTACAGTTTTATTACATTAGCAAGCGTGATACAATTATATTTAAGAAATTACAATTATTTAAGTTTTATTTATCAACATATTTAAAGAATAATTAAAACAATTTAAATTATATAATTTAATTCATCAATTTTAGATTTAAATAATTATGTTGTCTATAAACTAAACTAACATAAGTCGAGAACAAAGTATTACAGTTTAAAATAATTATTAAATAAAAGAAATCAATTAATAAAAATCAGGATTAAAAATTAATGAAATAAAATAAAATATATAATAAGCAGTAGGTTATATAATAGACAATCCACTCTGACTCTGCCAGCAATCATCCTCAGAACCCTGTTAGAGCTAGCCACGACCCGCAATTACTTTGATTTCACAGCATAATTTCTCAAAGCAATCTCCACTAAAACAACAATGTCTATCACAGTATACAGCTATTTATTTTAATACACCAAGTGACTTCTGTTACTGACGGTACAAGAGACCATTAATTCAGTTTTATCCACAGGAAGGACCGGGCTCAGGTGCGCCCATCTTGGCTGTACAATAAATGTCAAACGCATTACGTAGACACCGCCTTAGGGACTCGTCCCTCTGCTAGCGATTAGCGATTACAGTGGAGCTTGCAAAGAGAGGGGGCCATAGGTTAAAAATAAAAGTTGATAAAATAAGCCGAGGTGTAAGCCGTGGGTACAAATCTAACCAGGTAAGTTAAATAGCGTAATTTATTTTGTCACCAGTACACTCAAAACACTAAACGAAAACCATTGTAACGAAAACTGCATGTTCTAAAACCTAAAATTACAGTGACTTCTACCAACTCGCACGCTCGCCCCATATGATGGATTACAGTCGATATTTAAACATTTCCCTTTCATAGAGATGAGACTGGAGTCCCAGCAGTGAGAACATTTTATAAGGACTGTTAAAAGTGCTGTCTTGTGACTGTGACAAACGAAGACCAAAATAGAATATTTTGTACAGACGCTACGTTTGGAGCAAGAAGATCATTCTTAAGTAGATCGCTTTCTCGCTGAGATTGGGACAGTTGCCTTACAGGCAATTAATATTGAATGGAACTGCTTCTAATGTTCCTTGAAATGTGTTGATGTAAGTTTTAGCTGATGAAATGAGGATTTAGTGCTGGATCTTATTAATAAAACGTTAAGTATTATATTTCTGGTGGTTGAAACATTTATAATTAGTACAGGATAATTGGCTAACATGTGTTTACACAGTGAACTAATTTACGTCAAATTTTTGTAATTGAAAGTCGAACGTTTGAAATTATTTCACGCTTTAGAAGTGCCTGTCATTCTACACCCTCCCTCTCTGAAATATCATTTCCTTCATAAGTTATTGAAATAACAAAACAAAAGCCTAAATTGTTTCTGAATTTGTTTTTTTTTAAATTTATTTATTTAAGGTCGCTTTCTAACATCACAAGTCATTAGCGACCACGGTTAACAATCATTATAATAATATTAATTTACGTACATACATTAGGATACAATACATATTGTTTAATTATTGTGACTTACGTAAAATTTTAACTGTTCCTTGTCTAAGTTCTGGGGACTGTCTAAGCGGGTAACCATGACCCTGGCACATAAAGAGCAATTTCAAGGAACAGGATATTTTTTTAATAACGAAGAGTTTGACAGTCCCCAGAGCCGGAAGATTCATCTCATGATTTCACCATCCAAAAAGGGTTCCTTGTTTAAATTTGAAAACCTAAAGACACAGTAACTCTAGTGAGTAAAACTAATTTTCGCTGCAACAAAAGTCCCAGAGCCAGGTTGTAATAGACACTATATTCTACACAGTTTTATCAATTCCGAACTGAATAAAGTCATCACTTCAAGCGTAATAAATCAGGACAAAAGGAAAGAATGCAAATGATTAATTAGAGTCATTCGTTTTCCTTGTTATTCGCAGATGAAAAACAAAAAAGAATTTATCTCTATTACCTATTTTATTTATTCACGATCTTCACTTACTAACAGCCAACGCACACAATCTAAGGGCTTTAGCTTCTCTTCTTCTTCTTCCTGCCCTTATCCCATTCTATTTGGGGTCGGCGCAACACGTTTTCTTCTTCCATTCTCCCCTATCAGACGTCACAGTATCATTTACTCCTTTTTCTTTCATATCATTCCTTAGACAATCCATCCATCTTTTCTTTGGCCTTCCTCTTCCTCTCCATCCATCAACATAAGGGCTTTAGCTTCTAAGGGTCTGAAAACAGAGTATACATTCCCGTGTAAGTTTAAATATGGGCCATAATCCACTAGAGCTGCCCCCCATGGAAGAAATCACATCTCATCGAAATTGTTGTAGGAACTAGAACATGCCAGTTTTCTCGCGATGTTTTTTTCGTCATTTCGAAAGCGGGTTAAAACCTTCAACTTGCAATCAGTAGTCAACTTACTACTTGTAAGTCTGTTACAACTATACCACCATCATTTCTACGGAACCTCATCATTTTTGCAAATAGGAAATACCATCGAACACACAGCTTCGGTATAATATTATGAAATCTTATTTTACAAATACCCGGGTTTTTTTTTTCAACTTTTTATAAAATATCCTATAATTTTCTCCTCACCTTCTAGAAATCGGATATAAGAGAAATGGCAAAATTAATAGTATCACTACCAAGGTAGCATAAAAATATGTTTGCCAAGACACTGGCAATAAGCAATCCGCGGAAAAGCAGGAAATTATACAGAAGATGAATAATATTTGCATTCAGGTGTAAGAAATAAAGGCAATACATTTGCAATGTTTCTTTTAATGAGATTGTCATTTTGTACAATTTCTATAAATGTATTTCAAAATTATTTATTTAGCCCGCGGCCTTGCTCGCGATCACTTTTTTTTAGCTTAGTAAAATCATCAAAAGAGTCCTCCCACCCAGGGTAGGGCAGGAGGGACTGTCAGACTCGTACTGACTAAAATCCACGGTGTCCTTCAATAGCCCTTTACGTTCCGAACTCACGGTAGCTCGTTAGTCTCGCGACCCGGGAGGGTTTGGCCCTGTAAGGGGGCCCCGTCATGCTCGCAATCACTTAGAACTTGACAGTCAGTTCGGGTTGTTCTCTAGTTGTAACAATGTCATTAAATAATGCAATTCCTTTCCATCTTTTACATAATACATAGTTATTGCCAGCGACATCTCCCACGTTCATCTCCAAAATTATCCCACGGCAACAATAAATCGGGATTAATCATATTTCATGTGAAATTCACACTGCAATCTATTTCTGAGCCAAATTTCATCTAGTTCCGTGCTGCCAGTCTGACGTGATTCAATAACGAACATACGTACATCCAAAAATGAGAACTTTCGGTTTTATAATAATAATAAGTTAGACTACTCATTATGTATAGAAACGACCGTTTATATCTAGACTCCTAATCACAGGCGACCGATGTCTGTCAACACATTAGGCAAAAAAGTCTTAAGTTCGTATTAGTTTCGACCACTCCTGTGAGTCCCTTCGTCGCACTGATCTTGAGTTAGCCAATCAGAACGCAGTACCCCGTCCCCCTCGCTTCCGTCGTACCTCAGCGACTTTTTTTTTTTTTTTTTTTTTTTGCGTGGTAAAATCATCAAATGAGTCCTCCCACCCCGGGCAGGGCGGGAGGGACTGTCAGACTTGTACTGACTAAAATCCACGGTGTCCTTCAATAGCCCTTTATGTTCCGGGGTCACGGTAATGGTATAAGTCCCGCGACCCCGGCAGGCTTTGGCCCTCTAGAGAGGGGGCCCCGTCATTATGCTGACGCTCTTTGAGGCGCGCGTGGAACACAACGCGCCGTCGACCCGGGCATGGTCCATGGTCGGGCAGCGAGTTGCCCTTTACTCGCCGCCCGCATGCCCGCGCCTACGGTGGCCGGAGATCGTCTTGCGACGTCCGTCGCCGTGGGTGTCCACCACTGCGGGTGGGGCGGAGGGAGGACGTTGTCCTCTCCCTCACGCGGCCCGCCTCCTCCTTCACGAGCATTACTGCTTCGCAGAAGGAGGCGACCGCTTCCCACTCCGTCTCGCCCCGCAGCATGGCCGCAACCAATGCCGGGCGCGAGAGGTCTCCGCCTATCGCCGCCGTGAGGACACGTCGGTGCTCTGCCCAAGCTGGGCAGTCTTGCACCGTATGCTCTACTGTGTCCTCCGGGCGATCTTCGCAGTGGTGACACCCAGGCGTTTCCTCCTTTCTCCTTAGACACAGGTACCTCCCGAAACTTCCGTGTCCGGTGAGGACCTGCGTCATGCGGTAGGTCAGGACGCCGTGACTCCTATCCAGCCACTCCTCAAAGAGGGGTCTTACCGCCGCGATTGCGGCGTGCCCGGCCGTCGGTTGCGACAATCGTCCCCTCCATACTGCCCTGAGATCGCGCCGGACCTCTTCCCGCCGCGCCTCGACTTGTCGGGGCAGCGGGAATTCTCCCCGGCGCTGCGCCTCCACGCGCCACTCATAGACGCGCTGGAGGGCAGTCGCCTCCAGATCCCAAGGCAGTAATCCGGCAAGCAGATTGGCCGATTCGCCGGCGATCGTGCGGTATCCCCGGATCATTCGGATCGCCATGACCCTCTGGCATGCGACCAACTTTAGTGGTCGCGTCCGGATGCTCAGGGCCCACACTGGGGCCCCGTAGAGGGCCATGGACCGCACGACACCGGCGTACAGCCTACGGCAGGAGGCGTTTGGCCCGCTGAGATTAGGCAGGAGTCGCCTGAGGGCGGCTGCTGCCCGGTTCAGCTTTGGGGCCAAACTCAGGAAATGCTCCCTGAAGTTCCACCGGCTGTCGAGGACGAGTCCCAGGTACTTCATCGTCCTCCCGACGCCGATGCGAACCCCCTCCACCGTTATGTGGGACTCGGACCGTGGCGCGTTAACGCGGCCATGAAAACACATGGCCTCCGTTTTGTGCAGCGCCACTTCGAGTCCCAGCTGCCGGGTACCTCAGCGACTTGGCAAAAAATTTTCGTTAGTCAGATCGTGCATGAGGCGTCTAGATATAAATGGTCGTTGATGTATAGGCATTATGTATAATACAAAAAACATATTTCACCTTAAAGTATTTCTACAAAATCTTATTCCACCACGTCCAAAAACCCAGGTGCAACCGCAACTCCCAAGCGGAACGCTCATAAAACGCAATAAATACAAATAACAATATTTTAGGCACCTGGACTTCTGCTCACCCCATTCCCGATGTCACAGGTGAAGTCTCTTTCTGTATAAATATTTCCAGGCTACTAAATTATTCATGGCTCCTACTGCGCCATCTCGCGGATGCAAATATCGAGAGTCCGATGGTTGCATCCGTATGCTTGGGTGTTGAGGGCTGAGTTATAAGCTGAAGCGATTCAATGGTAAAAGGGTCATTGTTTGAGTGAAATAGCGTTTGAAGATTCGGTCAAAGCAGTACTTTCGGAGAGATACGGACCATATGGGATCTCTTAAAGATTTAAGATTACTACATCGTATCTTCTAAACCTGCTTAGTGCTTATACTTGTTCAACACTTCATCCAAATAATCAATCCTATTTAAGACACAGTCTTTTATAAACGTTGCCTCAGTCTAAATATTTGTCTTTCGCGGGTGCCTTTACAAACAATAATATGCTATTGTCAAACAGACAGGCGAAGCGAACGCGAAGCGAAGTGTTTTTGTTTGTAATGTATGGAATTGTTTGAAGCCTGCCACATAGACTATCGGACCGCTTTCGGTTTTCTATATAACAGGATTCAGATCGCATTCTCTTCGCCTGTCTGTTTGACAATAGCTTTAAAGCTCACATTCATAGTCTAACAGCTGATACATTTGACTGATATTAAAAAAAAAACTTTTTGAAAAAAAGGGAACCGACTTCAAAACCAAACACAAAAAAAGTGTAAAATAACTTTTCTTTCGGAAGTCGGTGGCTTTGTTTTTTATTTCATTGACTATGGCCATCGACTTTTATTAGTTCGACACCTTTTTTTATTAGTTTAGATATTCAACAAAAATCTTCATAATAATCGGCGTCTTTATTAAAAATCTACAATCGAAGTAAGCAAAAACGGATCCACGCGAGCAAGGTCACGGGATATCCATTAGTGTTATATACTAAAACCTCCTCCAGAATGTAAGGAACACTTTCCTGAAAACCGCTCAGCCGCAGCAGCAATCAAAATCGGTTCAGCCAAACGCGAGATAATCGTGGACAAACACACATACATACATACATACATACATACAGGTCGAACTGAGAACCTACTTTTTTTTTGAAGTCGGTTAAAAAGAACTATTATCGGCCCTAATCGTCATATGGAGTGATGACGCAACTTTTTAAGCGATGAAGCGAACTTTTTAGATTAAAACGTATAAAGGGAATTAACTTATAGAATTCAACAATTTTTCCTAACTTACCAATTGAACCACCACCTTTTCAAATACCTATTTAATTTTGTAAAACATAAAGCATTAATCATAGTCATCATCTTTTAACTTGTACCACACTCAACCCGTAAAATAAGTACGGGTTTATTTACACTCGGCTCAAGACGTTCCTGAAATTTATGCTGAGCATTAATTTTAGCATTTATTGCGACGTAGGCTTATCTTAGCAAATTAGTAATGACTTTGCGAAGCTTAAATTGCTGGTAAATAATTTGAAAATCTTGAAATGATATTAGAGAAACTTACGTGTAAGATCTGTTGAATATATTGTGCGCTGATTACTTACGGCATTAGAAAGTCAATTTTATGGCAATAAACAAAAAACAATCTTCTAATTTTAGCAGTAATAGACTTGAACTGTTCGTTTAAACGTCCATATTAACGGTTTTTCTCGTTGGTGTAGCCCCAGGATTAGTTTATCAGCTACACGTATTTAATACAGCTTTGCTTAAATTCAATATTTAATGGCAATTGATTATAATAACTGACGACACGGTTGGTGCAGTAATTGACCGATTCACTGCTGCGCTGCGTTTCGCGACTTCGATTCCCACATTGATCTAAAAGTAGTTGTTCCGGGTTTGAGTATTTGTGTATATGAGTTTATATTATCAGCCTATTGCCGTCCACTGCTGAACATTAGCCTCCCCCAAAGAGCGCCAACCCTCCCGGTCCTGGGCAGTCGGCATCCATCCACTGCCAGCCACCTTCCTTAAATCATCGACCCATCTTGCAGCAGGGCGTCCTACACTACGTTTGCCCGTTCGCGGTCTCCACTCTAGCACATGTTTGCTCCATCTGCCGTCTGTCCGTCTTCAGACGTGGCCGGCCCACTTACACTTCAGCATGCTGATTCTAAGCGCAATGTTTATGTGAGTTTAAACAATTATAAATGCATACAATACTGGAGAAAACTAGTACATAGTGTGGGGCAACGTTTATTTCTCAACAAAAATTCCTATTATTTTTAATCAAAATCTTAGTAGCTTGCTTTCAGTTTCATTTCAACACAATATAACTTTCGAGTCTAAATACATGACTGTGTCCAAATTTAAATAAAAAACCATCTTTCTTTTAATTGTCTTTCCGAAAAAAAACAATTTTCAGCACAAAAAAAAATAACAAAACACGAGTGTTACTGTATTATGAGTATACTTTATTGCTTTAATTTACAGAGCCAAGAAACATAAAACACATATGCAGTTTGTCATCGCAAATGAACGAAGAAATAAGGAAAAACAGAATGAATGTAAAAGTAACAAACATTTGTGATGAAAAAAAAAGATAATTCTTATTTTTTTTTTCGCTGTGAATATATCTACAGTTTGTACCTATTCGTTATCTATGTACAAACATGTGTATAAACACAGATGTTAAAAAGGGGAAGAGAGCAGTGGTATGAGAGCAGTGGTGGCCCAGTGGTATGAGAGCAGTGGTGGCCCAGTTGTATGAGAGCAGTGGTGGCCCAGTGGTATGAGAGCAGTGGTGGCCCAGTGGTATGAGAGCAGTGGTGGCCCAGTGGTATGAGAGCAGTGGTGGCCCAGTAGTATGAGAGCAGTGGTGGCCCAGTGGTATGAGAGCAGTGGTGGCCCAGTAGTATGAAAGCAGTGGTGGCCCAGTGGTATGAGAGCAGTGGTGGCCCAGTGGTATGAGAGCAGTGGTGGCCCAGTGGTATGAGAGCAGTGGTGGCCCAGTGGTATGAGAGCAGTGGTGGCCCAGTGGTATCGGCCGCGACTTACGAGTTGTAGGTCGTGGGTTCGAACCCAGCCAGGCGCATTACTTTGTGTAAAACGGTGAAGGAAAACATCGTGAGGAAACCGGCATGTCCTAGAACCAAAAATTCGAAGACATGTGACATCCACCAACCCGCATTGGGCCCGCGTGGGGGATTATGGCCCACTCCCTCTCTCAGAGAGGAGGCCTGTGTGCCAGCAGTGGGAACATTTATAGGCTGATGATGATGATGATGATGAAAAAGGGGAATTAGGAAACTATAGGTATATATAAACGTGGATGATGTCGATGGCACAAAGATTACCACCTCGTCTCTCATGCATGATGTGTTAGGTTCGCATTCGGGCACCTTTGTGTTTTTTTCAAATCAAACATAAACTACCGAAGCGAAAGTCTGTTTTAATCCTGTCACAACTCGTTATTTTTAACCGACTTTAAAAATGAAAAGGTGCACACTGATTATTCCGAGGTTTAACAATAAGGAACGCTTAGAACGGTAAAATCGTTACAGGTTGTGCCTTTATTAAAATTGCCCTTTCCTGATTGGTTAATCGTAAAACGTATGATAAATCCCAAGCCATGAAAAGAAAACAATAAAATAAAAAGGGCCTTTAATCTAAGGTCTACATTTTACACTTCCAGTCATAAAATTACCCAAATAATCATCATCATCAGCCTATAAATGTTCCCACTGCTGGGACACAGGCCTCCTCTCTGTGAGAGGGAGTGGGCCGTAATCTACCACGCGGGCCCAGTGCGGATTGGTAGATGTCACATGTCTTCGAATTTTTGGTTCTAGGACATGCCGGTTTCCTCACGATGTTTTCCTTCACCGTTTTGAAACGCCGTTTTGACCCAAATAATAAGTAAATAAAATTACTACCCATTTCACAAAGCCTTAATTTTTAACATTGAAACATAAAAAGAGGGTATTAGCCTTTTCAAGTTATATTTTAATTTGTGGCTCAAATTATCTTCTTTTTAAACCATGCTTAATGCCTCGTTCACGACGTCAAGGGATGCGTTTTGCGAAGTTACGGCAAATGACACTTAATTGACATGCAGATCTACTTTGTCCAAGAAATTGCACAATGAAAACGTAACCTTTTTTTCAAAGTGTCAAAATCGTCAAATGAGTCCTCCCACCCAGGGCAGGGCAGGAGGAACTGTCAGACTTGTACTGACTAAAATCCAAGGTATCCTTCAATAGCCGCTCCCATTTATTCTCGCCCCTCAGCATGGCCTCAACCAATGCTAAAGGTCGGCGTCGATGTCATTAAATCATTCACCATTGCAAGCGCGTATTGTAAATAAATCGTGTCGTAGTGTTATGAAGCAACTTTTTTCAGCTGTCTCTATTACAACTGATTTTGGGGCGGGTGTTATCCAACTGCAATCAGTCTACTTACCCTGAGCAAAGGCACCATAGGCAACCTATAACCTGAAGTAACTGCTGAACGATCCCACCAGGCCTAACCAGGACGACCCGGTTCGTGACCTCCATCCTATCGGAGTCCAGCCCCAAACGGTATTCCGTCAGCGCTCTAGTTTATCTTCGCTTCTGGGCTTTTTTTTAGCGTGGTATAATCATCAAATGAGTCGTCCGGGCAGGGCGGGAGCCACTGTCAGACTTGTACTGACTAAAATCTGCGGAGTCCTTCAATAGCCGGCAGGCTCTGGCCTCAAAGGGGGGCCCCGTCATTGTGCTGACACTCTTTGAGGCGCGCGTGGAACATGACGCGCCGTCGGTTGACCCGGGCATTGTCCATGATCTGACAGCGAGTCGCCCATTACTCGCCGCCCGCATGCCCGCGCTTTCTTCTGGGTTAGGGCTAGATTGAGGTCAAGATAAACCCATATTAAAAAATAATATGAATACGCTTGTCGCGTGATCGTGAAGGTCGTGGCCGAACCGTTACGGTGCTCAAAATGTATGCTCATGAAAACCTCCCAGAATGTTGTTAAGGGTAAAATATTGGGGTGCTAAGACAGGTAACCTCCACGTGCGTCCGTAGACTGGAGTTCCCTCTCGGATACGTCCGGGGGGAAGACCAGTTTTTCGGGCCGGTGCGCCCTGGGATGCGGGCAAAAACTCTTCCTTAGGCACTGCGTGCCTAAGGGGGTTTCTTTGCCCGTATGCAAATAGCCTGTCGGGTGGAAGCTCCAATGCGTGTCCCTCTGATTAGCAGAGGGCACAGCAGCGGAGCGGGCTTGCGGACGGTGAGTAATGGGTAAGCTCGCCGTCCGACCAGGGACCAAGCCCGGGTCGGTGGCGTGTCGTGTTTCACGCGTCACCGACGGGGCCCCTTATGGGGCCAAATGCCTGCCGGGGTCGCGGATTTTTTCTTAATCCAGGATA
Source organism: Agrotis exclamationis (assembly GCA_950005045.1). Taxonomy (NCBI): domain Eukaryota; kingdom Metazoa; phylum Arthropoda; class Insecta; order Lepidoptera; family Noctuidae; genus Agrotis; species Agrotis exclamationis. The sequence goes on from OX465438.1 coordinate 4,342,472, forward strand.
CCGTGGCCCCGGAACGTAAAGGGCATCCGAAGGAACACGGGTGGATTTTAGTCAGTAAGAGTCTGACAGTCCCTTCCGCCCCACCCAGGGCGGGAGGACTCATTTGATGATTTTGCCACCCTAAAAAAAAAAAAAAAAAAAAAAAAAAAAGGGTAAAATATTGAGTTCATTTATATTTTGCTTAAGTAAAATGAACCCTTTACGTAAGTGGTGGAAGGGAAGATGGCTTTCTTAAATACCAGCTCATAAATAAGATAAAAGGAAGTGCATTTGTGCAATTAAGGTGTTTAATTGAGATGTCAGTTAGTAAAAGCAAGAAAAAGTTTTTGTTACGAATAATAAAATGTAGACCTAAAATTCAACAAATCATTCCTCTAGTCCTTTCTCTCAAATTCATGAATATCTGAAAACCACCCTGTTTCTTTAGAAACGCTTTTGCGTTCCAGGTCCCTTTTAATACAGTCCAGTGACCCCGGGATGGGACTTAAATATAACTGGCGAAATGTGATGTTTTGTTCTATGAGATTAATTCGTCGAGTTTCACTAACAAATCAATCATTCTAACACGAACAAACAAGAGATGCATTACATAATAATTCGAGTTTCATCTAATGCGCCCTACGGGTATGTACTTAAGTGTCAATATCCAAACATCATGATTAATGGCATTTCAACCAATAATACCGAACTAATTAGTAGTACGACCAATCAGTCCCACAATCCACTCAAAAACCAACCTTACTAACAAGATTCAAGCTTGAAAATCCCTTGCAGCTGGCTTATTTTCCCAGATCAAATACACGATTGATTATCCCAATCAACTCTGGACTTAATTCGATTGTAACTAAGGTTCGATTTCATCTGATACGTACGTAATTATGCAACTGTAATGAGAAGTTTCAATTAGACCGCTCTGTTTAGATCATTAGGGTTCTATAATTTATGGGCAATTCTGAATTGAGTATTGCGTCATCGGGTTAGTTGGTTATGGCATTCGATATTATTGAATTTGGGGCTGAAGTGAATTATGTCTAAGTACATCTAATTAGGAGGATATTACAAATCAAGTACCTACTAACATAAATCTCAACTAAATTTTATTTAATTTTTTCAGTAGCTTGGCTCGCCTCTGCTGTCTACACGACATATGAAACGGCTGCCCAAACTTGCAAGTTGTCGCGATTTCCCCTGAACGTGTTAATCGTTGAGTGAACGGGCACTGGCGAGCTACTGCCAAACACGTTCAAACGCTGCGAGTAATAACCAAGCTGCTAGTATATGCAATTTGCTGCCCAGCGAACAGACTAGCGAAAACAAAAAATATTGAAGTAACTCTGATGCGAGCTACTATCTATCTTGCTCCTACGAGTTTCTCGGAAGTTACGTCCAAACAGTAGAAGTTACTCGTACACCAGCTCGCACTGTGTAAATTACTCATTAGGTTCAGAAATCCTGTGTGTTCATCTTGTTTTATATAACTGCTGAACTTGACAAACATTAGGTGCGTCCCCACAGAGCGCGCAGCCTCGCGAGGCATTTTCCGCGCGAAGCAGCTCGGTTGGTGTGGACGTGTCTCGGGCGAGGCAAGTGACAGCGCTGCCGCGGTCGAGCGACCGAGCGCTCGAGCCATCCAGTGCATCCAGTGTCGGCTTTTGTTTTGCTCGCATATATTGTTTCGTGCCTCGGTTGAAAAACAATAGACGAGTCCACACAGAGTGAGCAGCTTCGCTTGTCAGTTTCCTCGTGCAGCAAATGCCTCGCGAGGCTGCGCGCTCTGTGTGGACGCACCTATTCAAAACATACAGTGTAAGCACAAAGTATCGGGCGCCGCAACAGCTCATATTGCCCACATCGTACACATGTCTTGGCAAAATGTTTGCCGGTTTATATCTGACGCTTCCGTCTCACTGGGCCGCTAAATAACGGCTTACAGTGTAAGGAATTGTGTCAAGTGGAGCTATGTCACATACTATTTGATGATATTGTCAAATATTCTGAAGAAGCATTTCTTTTTTATCGTGATGTAGTTATTATTCTTCGTTTTCTATTATGCTATAGAAACGATCATATTATCAGATTTTTCTCCAACTTTGGCTTAGCGCAGAACTTTTATTTCATTTTGCCCAATCTATTTTTTTTAGCGTGTTACAATCATCAAATGAGTCCTCCAACCCAGGGCAGAGCGGGACTTACTGTCAGACTCGTACCGACTAAAATCCACGGTGTCCTTCCTTTACGTTCCGGGGTAACGGTAATTCGTGAGTCCCGCGACCCCGGCAGGCTTTGGCCCTCTACAGGGGGGGCCGTCATAGCTATTTAACCTATACGCTATGTTTGAAGTCGGCGGTGGGGCAAATCAAATCGATCGTAGCGCGCTATGTGACAGAAATGTGAACTAGCTCGGGACATTCTGCAGAGTGACGATGACGTACGTGTCCAGTTTAATATGCACTACAACCATTTTGAGTAGGTTTTTTTCTTTTATTTTTTAATGAAAAACAAACTGAAAATGTTACTCAATCAAAATATAGTTCGCAAAAATTAACAGATCTTAATAGTTATGTCCCCAAATAATGTAGGTCAATAAAAGGTGCTATCATCGCACACTGCAAGGACACGTCTAATCTCTCGCGAAAAGAATGAGAGTTGAAAGCGTGTTGAAAATACCTACTCATACATATGGATTCTGTTTCTTAACCGTTATCCTTTACCATTTCCATCTCACTGGGTATCTAAGCAATGACATATAATGTAAGAAATGGAGGGATCTTTGAAGTGGAGCAATGCGTGAGATTATGTTTGATAATATTGTTGAATTTGCAGTTTCTGGGAGATAATTTTTGAAGAAAAGCAAGAATAGGGTAAAAACTGTTTGGTTTTGATGAATATTTTGTAGTGGATTGTAAGTTTTCATACAATTTTCTGTTGTTACGACGCCATATACTTTCCCACGTTTTTATATACTCACTTTTCTTGTTTGTTTTTTTTTTTTTTTTTTTTAAGTGGTACAATAATCAAATGAACGTTCCCACCCAGGCCCGGACGTTAGGGACTGTCAGACTTACACTACTGACTTAAATCCACGTTGTCCTTCAATAGCCCTTTACGTTCCGTGGCCACGGTTCCTGATGAAATAGTCCCGCGATCGGAGGGTGCAAATTAACTTCTGCATCATAAATATTAGATTTACAAGCACTACCCGACATTTAGCCAGATTTACCACAATTTTAACTGTTAAACTAAACTATGAGTTAGTCGTTAATAACGTTAAACTGCGGTTAGCTAATAAATTGTAACAGTCACGTTTAATGTCCGGCGAGAGCTCAGGACGAGGTACAGATAAATATCTGACAAGTTGTAGCTCCGCTATTAGTTTTAATGTTGAACTTACCTATATTTTCTTGCTGAATATTAGTTAGATCGCTACCTAACTATATCTAACATCTAACTAATAAAGGTATATAAAACCAAATATTTGCGAGAATAGTTGTTTGTTAGGGGAACAGTTTATAAGACGGAGCCGCGAGGTCACACGAAACACACACTTAAGGCAAACTTACACGATACTAACGTAGCACAAGCGCCAACAGGACGCCATTTGTTAATGGCCGCTTGCTAATGCCGTCCTGATGGCGCTTGCGCTACGTTAGTGTTGTGTTAAGTATGCCTAAAGAGAACATGTCCCCATTATGCCTCGCGTCCCTGTCTTATAGACTGTTCTCCTACTCTTTCTTTGTAGTAGGTAGTTTATAACCGATAGGATACTTTTTATTCCGATGTATCGATCACAATTGGCAACAGCTAGTCATAAAATAATACTCACTCACATAGTAATTAACCAGTGTGGGTTCGAACCCGCGACCTGCAAATCCACCTACACCACTTCTCAACCCACATTGCTGACTTTTTTAGGGTTCCGTAGCCAAATGGCAAAAACGGAACCCTTATAGATTCGTCATGTCTGTCTGTCTGTCCGTGTATGTCACAGCCACTTTTTGTCGTAAGTATAAGAGCTATCCTGTTGAAACTTGGTAAAAAGATGTATTATGTGAACCGCATTAGGATTTTCACACAAAAATCAAAACAAAACAAATTTTGGGGGTGCCCCCCATACTTAGAATTGAAACTCAAAAAAATTTTTTTCACCGAACCCATACGTGTGGGGTATCTATGAATAGGTCTTTAAAAATGATATTGAGGTTACTAACATCATTTTTTTCTAAACTGAACAGTTTGCGCGAGAGACACTTCCAAAGTGGTAAAAAGTGTGTCCCCCCCCCGTAACTTCTAAAATAAGAAAATGATAAAACTAAAAAAAATATATAATGTAGACCTCAACCAAAACTACCAACGAAAATTGGTTTGGATGAGATACATGTAGCAGTTTTTGAGATATAGTACATTTTCAAAAACCGCAAATATAACTTTGCCATTCATACAAATACTATGAAAAACAAAGTTATTTTTATTGTTTGTGTATATTACTTACTAATCTCAATATAATTATATCTCTAAACTATGCTTGCTGCTACGGAACCCTTCATGGGCGAGTCCAACTCGCACTTGGCCGGTTTTTTTTTAAAATAAACGATAGGTTCCCGTTTGACTTCTACCTTGCCAGATGGTAAGTGATGCTATGGTGGACCTTGAAGCACCCTTGCCTAGAAGTACCCTACTCACTCTTGACTTGAAGACTCCAAGGTTGCTGCTGTCAGGAAATAGACAGTATTCGACTACTCATTATGTACTTAAAGTTATATTTGTCGGAATCGAGTCGTATCCGTAACGCCAGCGCCATCCGGCGGCGCTCGATGGAGTTAGTGTGGCGCGCGCTAACGAGTGTTGAGTCACTTCACTGTTGGCAGCCGGCGCGAGCGGGTCACTTAAACCATCCCGCGATCTGAGATACATACCTACCTAGATATTATTATTATTGCAGTGCAGTGTTCATTAATGCAAAATAGGAAAAATAAACCAAGATGATTGTCAAGTGTAAAAGACTGCTTTTCTTATCCAACACTACCCTTCGAAGACGCCCACAGCAAAAAGGACCCACTATGAGTGCCAATAATGGTGATGGAGTCGGTCATCCTCCGACATATTTAACTGCAATAAGTTACATTTCTTTCTAACGCCATTTATTCTAGTGTGAAAAATACAGTTTCACTAAACTTTTAAAATTGTTTCCAATCCAAAATCAAATACACCAATCAAAAAGCCTGTGTGATCAAAATGTGTTCCGTGTTTGACACATTTGAAATGCAATATGTTAGAGATTTTTGACTGACTCTGGAATATAAATTGTTCATATTTGTATGCATAGAACAATGTTTTTATAACAGCATGCGACAAATGCTTTGTTGCGGCAATTTTTAGGAATATTCTGCTGTGATTAATAATACCTTTCATTTATTATTTAAAAAAACAAGCTTTGAGGAGCTCGTGGCAAAATAATTACAGCTGCACAGGCTGATTTTCCGGGTTAAGCCGCGCTTACCGAAGTTGGTCTGTGGATGGGGTTACCATCTGTCATAGCGAGTTTCCTCCATGACTCGGAAAGCACGTAAAGCCGTTGGTCCCGGCTGTCACTTGTAGATCTTTCACAGTCGTTACTGTTAGTCAGAAGCCCCTATGTCTTACAACCAATCTTATCATGGGGTATCGTATTACCCAGACACTGGTTTGTGAAGGTCCGATAGGCAGTCACTCCATGTAAAATACTGATATTCAGCTGCATCTGGTGCGACTGGAAGCCGACCGCAATATAGTTGGGAAAAGGTTAGGTAGATGATGATTAATAATACCTTTATTTTCATTTGACTGCCTTGTAGATCTAGTAGTCACGACTGCTAAGCTAGATGTCCCTGATCCGATAGGCATGTTGACAAGATCATTTCAGTTAGGCCGTCAGTTAAAGTGTTTAAAAATAATGAGCACATATTTTTTTCTTTTGTGAAATCAATGAATATTTACAAAGATAAAACGTATCAAAATTCGAGAGTCTCGTCAGTGATTTCGATACTAATTCCGCATGCATATTTTGCAACTCTTTTTTTTATCGTGGTAAAATCATCAAATGAGTCCTCCCACCCAGAGCAGGGCGGGAGGACGTCAGACTTTTACTGACTAAAATCCACGGTGTCCTTCATTAGCCCTTTGCGTTCCAGGGTCACGGTAATGGAATAAGTCCCGCGACCCCGGCATGCAGGCTTTGGCGCGCACGCGTGGAACACAACGCGCCGTCGACCCGGGCATGGTCCATGGTCGTGCGGCGAGTTGCCCATTACTCGCCGCCCGCATGCCCGCGCCTACGGTGGCCGGAGATCGTCTTGCGATATTTTGCAACTTTTGGAAGATTTTTTATCTTGGTAAAGTCATCAAACGCATCCTCCCGCCCTTAGTGAAGCGAAACGGACTGTCAGACTAGTACTAACTAAAATTCAGGATTTCTTCATTAACCCTCAACATTTCAAGGTCATGTTTTCCTGTTTAGAAAATCCCGCAGTCTACATTAGAACTTTCAAGTTGCATATAACTTGAGTAAAAATCTACAAGTTCAAACTACCTTAAGGCCGGAAACGCACAGGCCGGTGGCTTGCTTAGCGCCTAGAGCCTAGCGAGTCACGAACAATCGCAAATGTTCGTGAACGGTGCTTGACGACTAGCTAGGTGTCAAGCGCGCAATGCGGCCGTTCACGAACATTTTCGAACCTTCGTTATACTAAGGTGACTCGCTAGGCTCTAGCTAGGCGCTAAGCAAGCCACCGGCCTGTGAGTTTCCGACCTAAAGGTTGTTACCACATCCATTCCATTATGATTACACAGGAAGAGTCACAACTAGTGCCTTCAGTGAAAAGTCAAGCAATTTATGAACGCTGAAAAAGAAAAGCTTTTGTGTTTTCACTTATCTTTTGAACCACGTCTCCTCGTCTCTGAAAAAATACGGCAAAACTCAAGTGCCTAACTGTGATTGAGTTTTTGATATAATCTTTTCATAAAAGAAAACGGTGATATCTTTGAGACTACGCATGACTACGCAAAGATTTTTATTAAAACGTTAGATTCACCCTACCGCATCAAAAATTATTACGTATTTTGGCAGTAGGTAGTTCTGTCTCGCTCAGTCACACAAAAAAAAAATCAAAAGAGGTCGAAGTCTCGCGGAATTTTAGCATTAAAAAATCATTTATTGGCACACACTACAAGTTCACACAGTATCACGAAAAGAGAAAAAATCAAAGAAAAAGAACTTAAAGCTAAAAAAATTTAACTTTTAAAGTAAAATTACATCAAAACAAGAGTGTAGGCAAATATGCAAACTAAATCTTCTCATGAAAACTTTATGTACTATCTAAGCTCAGGGCAGAACCACATCGAACGATGAAAATCTTTAGAAGAGACATTTTTATTAAATCTTCTCTTATAGATTGTATGTTTTTATCACCCGCTTTACACGTAAGCTTTTGTGTCAAGAGTCTAAGAAATTCTAAAAGTATTTGAGAGTAAAATAGAACCGTTGTAGATATATTCCGAAATAGAAATAGGTATCTATGTATTACCGTATATTTGTTGGGAATACCTCAGAGTCTGAAAAGGGATCGTACTTAAAATGAGTAAGGGTGTGTTCACAAAGAAATATTGTAGCTAGTGTGTACCTGCTTGACCATAAAGTATTAATTACAAAGTATAGCCATTTTTAGAAACGAAGATTTGAGTCTTTAGACCACCATCTCTGAAAATACAATTACTGTAACAGTACTCCATATAACTCAAACAATATCTAGACCAGAAAACATCATAAAATAAAGCAATATTTTAAGCAAAAATTCTGAAAAGGAACCATACCGCCCCGCCCGCGGCTTGCATCGGAAACTATAAAATTTAATATTGCAAGCCTCGCTAGCTTTGTTTTTATTTTAACTTGCTCACTCGTGCGGTTTCGCTGCGAATTTTAAGGTTCCTTTTGCCTCAGAACCTTCCTACGATTACGTAGATTTTTTTACTTGGAAAATCATCAAATGTTTACTCTACCCCTGAGCGGAATGGAAGAGACTTGATGACGAAAAACCTGTCTGTTATCCTATGCGTTTCAAGGCCACGTTTACCTGTTGTCGCGGGACTGTCTCATCATGTTTGAACCTGGGACGTAAAGGGCTATATATTGAAGGATCACCGAGGCTTCTAGTGAGTGCAAATCTGACAATCCTTCCTGTCCCGCCCTGGGTGGGAGAACTCATTAAAAGATTTTAGCAGGTAAAAAAACGGTTACCTGTTAAAACTGTCCCGTGACCCACGATTACTCAGACTATTCGCCAATTTATTATGATGTATTCTTTGTCTGTCCTAAATTTTTCTCCCAAATGCATTTTGAACTTGATACGTACGTCACTCCTCGGGTGTCCTCGGTTAGTTCATATCTTTGACACAGGGCGCTGCGATCAATTTGATGATCCATCCATCAATTTACACACAAGTTTCACTTAAACACTTTTCGAACTAAGTACAGAACCTTCAAAGCGCAAATCCAACCCGCTGTTGGCAGGTTTTCTCCCAATATTCCATGCAAACCAGAGATTGAAGAAAAACATCGCATATGAGAAATGGTGGAGGCTGCAGGTGTAACATTCTGATAAGGATGAATGACGTATGTATCCTTCGTTGAAAAATATTGCTCTATGGAAATCACTCAGCGATATTTCGTTCAGAAATGATCAATTTATCTCCCGGGGAGATTTTGTTTTTAAATGTGGAATTGCGTGGCTTAAAAGGTTTATTTAAATTAAGTAAGAACTGTGCCTACTAGTAATTAATTGAGGCAGGAGATTCATCATCATCAGCCTATTAATGTTCCCACTGCTGGGACACAGGCCTCCCCTCTGTGAGAGGAAGTGGGCCATAATCCACCACGCGTGCCCAGTGCGGGTTGGTAGATGTCACATGTATTCGAATTTTTGGTTCTAGGACATGCCGGTTTCCTCACGATGTTTTTCTTCACCGTTTTGAGAGCATTGGTGATAAAGTAAATTACGCAAAGTAAGTCGGGGCCGACACCACTGAGCCACCACTGCTCTAGGCAGGAGATAGATTAATTTTATCTCGTTTTTTCAAAAGTTGCCCCAGTCTAGTAGTTTATCCAGTATCATGGGTGCGTTTAAAGTAATTAAAACTCACATAAATACAATCATTCGGAATAACTGCTTGTAGGTGACAAAAAAATATTAGACCCGCGCGGGAATCGATCTCGCGACACATGTCAGTCACTTTTGCTCTGATAATATGATTTGTTCACGGTAGATTGGACGTTTCTAAAGGCATGTTTAAGGAAATTGAAATTATTGCATTCATCTTTATAATGGGTAATTGGGTATGCCTATTACAAAACTGAAAATGGCTTGGAATATCGTATCTTTTGACTAATGAACGACTAATTTGATACACATATTGAAACTAAAACTCTATTTTACATAAATTCCATCTCACAAAATAATCACTTTCGCCGCTAATCTACGAAATCCCCGTCTCCATAAACTAATAGGTCAAAGCAATAAATTGTATAAAATTTTCAACAACTAACAACACTTGCTGAGCTATTACAATCACAGAATACAAACTCCGAAATAGCCGGGCAATTTGGATAATGTCCAAGTGCATATTTCATTGAATGCAACACTATTCTCAGTAGGGAGGATTTTCGCTTAATTTACGACTTCCAAAGATAATATTTGAAATATCTTGTATCCGTGTTGATAAAAACCAAGGACCATGAAGTATTTTTACGGTGGATAAGACAAAATTGTTATAAGTTGCTTGAAATATTGTGGTTTATGATAGAGCTAATTATAACGCAATCGAAACATTGTGCGAGTCGTGGAACGCAAAGAAACAACACTGCAAGCAGTAGTTATTGTTATACCTATTCTGTAACGTTTACGAGTTCACTTCACCAAAGTGATCATACAATCGTACCTACTCATTTTTAAAATCTTTTATTTACTTTCACCTGTCCTGTTGTCTGTAATCAAATCAAGTTAAATTTGATCCACTTTTTGGTTTCCGATTGAGCTGAAATTTTACACGTATATGTAAATCGCGTCATCATCATTATCATCAGCCTATAAATGTTCCCATTGCTGGGACACAGGCGTCCTCTCTGTGAGAGGGAGTGGGCCATAATCTGTGCGACTTGGTGGATGTCACATGTCTTCGAATTTTTGGTTCTAGGACATGCCGGTTTCCTCACGATGTTTTCCTTCACCGTCTTTAGAGCAGTGGTGATGAAATAAATTACACAAAGTAATGCGCCAGCCTGGGTTCGACCACGACCTACAACTCGTAAGTCGGGGCCTATACCACTGGGCTACCACTGCTCCATATACGCGTCACAATGCAATATTATGATGACGTAGAGTTAATCCGATGATGGCTAGCTGGAATAAGGCTGTAGGTACTCTGTAATGAAACGACACAAACGCATCGAGTTTAGACTCGTTTGTTTTATCTTGATGAGTGTTTTGTCTGTCGTATGTAGTTTTTAACCATAAAACCGTATTTAAAAAAAAATACATGTGGCACTCGGAGACTGCCGCTGTGAAGCTATTGCATAACATTTTTATTTTTTATTTTAAAAGAATAAAATCGCCTACCGCGTATATGTAATGAGAATAGAATTTATTTAAAATGTTTGTGGTGCACTACTGTAATAAAGAACTTCTTTGTTGTAGGAGAATTTTATAAGTAGGTTTCATTGTGAAAACTCCTTTTATAGCTGGCCGTTTAGAATCACTAAGAAAAAGTAAATTGTATTTATGACGGATATTTTTATGATTGCCCAAGTCTCCCGAACTGAAACGATGTTAGACGATGCGTGATGTCAGGTATTTTCCTTAGGTTTTTGGAAATTTTTTGATTCGGTCCGCGCCGCGCTCAGAGCCCGCGATAAAAGCTATGCAATAGCTTAAAAAAAAACATAGTTTTTAAATGACTACTTGTACAGTCATATCTGACACTCCTTTTCTCACAGGGCTGCACAAAATGCCATGATTATGGTATTACATTTTTCCAACGACATTTCTACTGGCAGCCTCTCCTCTTTGATAAAAAGATAAAGAAGAAATATATCCAGTATCAGATGTTTTCTATCCAGTGAGATTTATGTCTGGACTCTGTTCGCCATTATTTCTATATTGGCTGCACTGCCATTTGTTGGAATTTTTATTTTATTGCTACAATATTTCCTTTTACTTCAGCAAAATAATTGTTTTCGGAACAAACGTTGCTATATTTTGAATTTAGGGGAAATAATTTTCATCATCTGTATCAGGAATAATGTGGGTTCCTACCATTTTTTTTTGTTCTGGAGTTTTACCGACATAGTTACGATCTTACAAACATATTTTTATTAAATATAGAGTGGATAATCATAATTGTAAACATTACTAAAATACTAATTTGGAAATTGACTACGTAAGAAACTTCTTTATAACGGCCTCATCTAGGAATACTACTAGATTTTTATTACAAAGGACTTGAGCATACAGTCATTTGAAACAGAAAATGAAGCATTCACCTTTTTTAATTTCATCAGGTGGACCGCGGAGAGTCGCGGGCAACCGATGGATGCAAGTGGCGAATTGTCGTTCAACGTGGCGGTCTAAGGGGGAGGCCTATGTTCAGCAGTGGACGTCTTCCGGCTGATGATGATGATGATGATGATGAACAACGAACAGAGCCAAGCGTAGAGTCAAACATCGCTACGAACATTTTCACGACCTTTCTAGCGAAAGCTCTAATCGGTAGGCGTCAAAAAATTCTTCTTCTTGAAGATGTCAGACTTGACAGTTGGCTCGGCAAAAAGCTCGTTAGAATGCTGGCTTAAACGCTCAGTTTGTTCTTCTGTAAGCCCCTTCGATGCAGCACGATTATGGGGTCCCTCCTAGAGAGCCAGAGCCTGTCGGGGTCGCGGGACTAACGAATACAGTGACCCCGAAACGTAAACGGCTATTGAAGGACACCGTGGATTTTAGTCAGTACAAGTCTGACAGTCCCTCCTGCCCTGCTTTGGGTGGAAGGACTCATTTGATGATTTTACCACGCTAAAAAAAACCACTTCGTACACAAGCTTTCGATACCTTACGAGTTTAGTGTACAGGCGATTATCGCAATACAAATCCGTAGAGGTTCGTACACAGGCACGTGGGAATAGATGCCAAAGTCGTAAGGTATCAAAGACTTGCATCGCCTACTGCAAGGGGCTTATGTAACATTCGCAAGAATGCTCATTACAAGTGAATGCTCCAATTTATAAGCACCTTAAAGCTATTGTCAAACAGACAGGCGAGTTGATTGCGATCCGAATCCTGTCATACAGAAAAGCGAAAGCGGTCCGATAGTCTATGTGACAGGTTTCAAACAAATCCATGCATTACAAACAAAAACGCTTCGGCACGCATTCGTTTCGCCTGTCATTTTGATATAGGCTTAATAGTACGCTATCTTCTCTTAAACTCGTAAAGGTTCTGCCATTTCCTACAAATAATGTTACTAGAGCACTAACCTAACTTGTAGCACTAAAATATTTTGTCAGTAAACTTTAGTGCAAGTTGATGCGTGCGCGTGTCTGATCTTGAGTCGTATTCGTACTGTGTAAACGTTTGTGGTGCAAGTGTAAGTGGTAGCGGGTACCACGAAATTATTAAACATACGAGCTGCTGCCTGCGGCTTCGCCCTCAACAGTTCGAAAATTATTCATTCATATGCACAAACTTTTGCATTTATAATAGTGAGATGAGACATTATAGCTTACGGGTCGCGGAGCTGTCAAACAAGATACCAGGGGCTCTGGAACGTAAACGCCATGAAAAGGAACAGTATGTTTTGTAGTCGTTACAACAATCTGTTTTGCTTCGCCCAGGGCAAGAAGGGGATTCCTATTTGTTGATTTTTACACCAAAAAAAACATTAAAAACTTATAAATGCTCGCGGCTTATCCAATGTGCACGAATACCGATTAATAATAGTTGTTCTGAGTATAGGTTTGAGGGCAGCGAGCAAATGTTCGCAGTATATAAAAAAACAAAGGACAGGGTAGACCCGCCTCTATTATATCTTAACTTTATTGTTCAGTTTCTTCTCTGGCATTTAATTAATATTCCTATGACGAATTCATGGAAAATAAAGCTAATTTAGCTTCCACCCATTTTACAGTTCTCTGTTAATACATTATAGTTACCGGCATGGATCTTGAGCGCTGACCTTCACCTGCGCAGAAGTAAGTTATTAGGTCCTTTGGTAGATGAAGTGAGGAACGGGGGCGGGGAAAGTGTAGTGATTGGCCCGCGTAGCGTGCCGTAGCGCATCGCGTCATAGCCGCCACTCGGGATTCGTTGTTTTTGTGCGTTTTATTTGTTTTATTGTGCGTTTCATTTTTCGATAAGTGTACGATGCGCAAAGCGATCCCCACTCTTACGCCGAGCGCTCAAGAACCGTGCCGGTATTTGTAACTTCTCTTTTCTTAGTATTTAATCAGACAAGTCCCCTATAAATACCGAATGTTTGTATAACAGCACATACATAATGCATAAAACGCTTTTAGTAAAAACGCTACATCTTGTCCCTCACGCCGTATCAAACCTCCAACTGCCACACTCGGTTGCGATGCTAAAAGATGTCTTGGAAGTTTTATCACTTATAAGAACAGCTCTGTGCTGCCGGCAGCTTGTGGTAAATGCTCACGTTTTAATTATTCTGGACCATGGGCCATGCTGGGCGATGTTGGGCTGTTTTCATTGATTATGGTTTTAGTTTTTTTTTTAGTTGTGACCTTTTTTTTGTATTGTTAATGGTTACTATAAATTATTATTATATTTCTATCATGGAATACAATGGTGGCAATGGGCAGGCCACATCACTCGTAGAACTGACAACCGATGGGGAAGAAAAGTTCTCGAGTGGCGACCACGGACCGGAAGACGCAGCGTAGGCAGGCCTCCCACTAGGTGGACCGACGACATCGTGAGAGTCGCGGGCAACCGATGGATGCAAGTGGCGAATTGTCGTTCGGCGTGGCGGTCTAAGGAGGAGGCCTATGTTCAGCAGTGGACGGGAGCTTTTTTATACTAATGTTAAAAACCTATAGAGTTTTTTTGGTTGAATGCTCTCGGGAACTACTGGTTAGAATTGAAAAGATATTTTTTGTTGGATAGCTCATTTATCGAGGAAGGCTATAGGCTATATAACATCACGCTACAATCAATAGGAGCAGAGCAGCGCGGGTGAAACCACGGGGAACAGCTAGTCGCTAAATAATAAAAGGAAAAGATACAGTTGCTTGTGGAAAATAAACTCTAAAAGTATAAACGTAAAAATTAAAATTATTTCAATTTATTTCTTCCTTCAATTTGTCAACAGTATTTTCATCAACTGTGTGTGTTTACAAGGATACACAATAAATGTACCTAATTTTTTTTTCTCTCACAACAACTCCATTTCATAACGAGCACTGATCTTTAAAAAAGAACTTTTACATTAACCATTAAATTAGAAACGCTACAACAAATTCACATACAAAACAAAAACATTTCATTAAAACTTATCACTCGAATAAAACGCCGACACACTTTAAAAAGAACGAATGAATGAACGAAGAAGTGAACGTTTGTGAGCGACGCACCGCTCCGCTCGTTAGTCAAATGAACGAACGCGTCCACTAGTGAATGAACGCAAATGATTTTCAAAGGAGACATTGTTTTCGTAAGCTTTTGTAACTAAATGAACGTGAATGAGACACGAGTGAATGTTTTGTGTTAAACTAAAGTCGTACAAAAGGTTTTGTGAACAAAAGAATGGCGGAATGAGATGAAGGGAATGTCTTGAGGATGTACAATGACCCTTCACAATAACATGCCTATTAAGGCTTTGTTTGTTTTCGTAATAAAAGAGGCTTCTTGAGTGACCGTGGTAAGCGTTTGTTTGACGCATTCGTCGCGGCCATGTTCTAAGTAAAGCGAATTCCACGCGAATGCATTTCGGGTTCCTTTTGTATGTGATATCCAAACCCTTGATCGGATCAGGTTGACATTGTGGGACGGCGAATTTTAATTTGATAATTAGTGTGGCGCTATATATTTATCCAACGAACATTATTGTTATTTTCCTTAGAAACAGTATTTTTTCGGGATGAAAGGTACCCTGTGTGCGTTATACACCTGTCAACGTATATGCAAAATTTCAGAATAATCGGTTGAGGTGTAAAAGGTGACAAACTTACTTTCACATTTATAATTTTAGTTAGGATTAAGATTCGGTTAAGTCGAGATATTGTCCTTTACCGTGACAATGTAGTTTTTTTTTATCGTGGTAAAATCATCAAATGAGTCCTCCCACCCGGGGCAGGGGGGGACTGTCAGACTTGTACTGACTAAAATCCACGGTGTCCTTCAATAGTGTAACGTAAAGGACGTTCCAGGGTCACAGTTACCTGATGAGACAGTCCCGCGACCCCGGCAGGCTTTGGCCCCCTAAAGGGGTGCCCCGCCATTATGCTGACACTCTTTGAGGTGCGCGTGAAACACAACGCACTGTCGACCCGGGCATGGTCCATGGTCAAACAGCGAGTCGCCCATTACTCGCCGTCCGCATGCCCCGCGCCTACGGTGGCCGGAGAGCGTCTGCCGACGTCCGTCGCCGTGTGCGTCTACCATTGCGGCTGGGGTAGAGGGAGGACGCTGTCCTCTTCCTCACGCGGCCCGCCTCCCCCTTCGCGAGCATGACTGCTTCGCAGAAGGAGGCGACCGCATCCCACTCCGTCTCGCCCCGCAGCATGGCCGCGACCGATGCCGTCCTGAGGACACGGTGCGGTGGTGCTCTGCCCAAGTGGGGCAGACCTGCACCGTATGCTCCACCGTGTCCTCCGGGCGATCCTCGTAATGGTGACACCCATGATAATGTAGCTTCGAAAAAAGCATTTGTATGCACTTGATTTAATGGCATTGTTCTGAGATAACAATAATATAAAGATGTATCCCATGTATGTTTTGACCAAATATTGTAGATAGTTATTTTCTATATTACGTCCTTGCCAAACATAACAATTTCAGTAAATGAAGTATGTGCTGTATGTATGTAGGCCTGTATTTTAAGATCTACATAATGTTTTGCAAAAGTATTTTGTATTTCTATATTACCTACATGGTATTTAAAGCTTATGTGTGCAAAATCTTATTTTTTTAGTTTTAACCTTAATTAAGTGCATAAATAAATATACTATCAAATTAAATGAAAATCCTGAGAAATAATATAAACAATTCTATACAAAAAAAAAGTCACAAGGAAACTTGTGATGGTGACGGAACTAACTTTTATTGTCCGACGCCGTCCGAATGCGTCCGGTTCGGACCGACTCTAACTCGATTGAACCAGTTAGAACTAGTTAGATCCGGCACACAATATGGCCGACGGAAGATCCGCCCGTTTTATGGTAACAGGTAACAAAGCGAGGTTTGTTTTTGTTTCTGGGTACTGTTAGGGCCTGTTTTTTAGTTGAAAGTCCAGTTAGGAAAGTTGTTAAAAGCTTTTTTGCGTAGGGCACTTTTTCTGAAACTTTTTATTGCTAACAACGTAGTCAGTGTTTTCGCAATATGTGTGAGCCCTTATTACCTTAGGGCAGGTAGAATAGGCCATTTTACTCAAACATAATATATTTTATCAGGCAACCAAAGTGGAAAGTACTAAGCAAGACAGAGAAATCAACCGCCGGGTCGATAACGCCTGGAAGAGCTACTGGTCCATGAAGTCGCTAATGAAGGGTGACCTACCTCTATCCCTGAAGCGCAAACTCATTGACATGTGCATTCTTCCTATTCTTACCTACGGTGTTCAAACCTGGTCCCTGACTGAGTCGCAAAAGTCCAAACTCAAGGTTTGCCAAAGAGCGATGGAGCGTAGCGTATTGGGTATCAAGCTGAGCGATCGTATTCGAAATACCACAAGACGCTCCAAAACTGGGATCGCTGATGTGGGCAACAAGACTGCCAGGTTGAAGTGGGACTGGACGGGCCATGTCTACAGAATGCATCAGGATCGATGGGCTAGGGTCGTTACAGAGTGGGTGCCGGACGGGCGTCGTTGCCGAGGGAGGCCAAGGAAACGCTGGCGTGACGACCTAGACACCTTCATGACAGATTGGCCGGAGAAAGTCACACACAGGACAGATTGGAAGGTTATGAGGGAGACCTTTGCCCAGCAGTGGGACAACATAGGTTAAAAAAAAACAAGTACGTATACAAAGCCTATCCTCTCCGTACGCTTTTCATAAAGCAGTGGAGTCTCGCCTTAAAACATTAAAAGCGGAGATGGGAAAAAACGAGGACGGCAGTTCGATTCCGGACGAGAACTAATGGCTTGCTATCACATTTACATTTAAAATTAGTTTTAAAAGGGTGAACTGAAAGATGGGTAATAAATTCACAGCGTCCGTGTTGGAATCTTCTAGACAAATATTGGTTAAATTTAGTTAAAATACGTTAAAAATATTTTAAAAACAAATATAGTTAATTGTTGTAGAAAATAAGTTCTGAATGGGTTGTTGTAAATTTGCCACAAAGTTAGTTTGCCCCATTTTTAGGGTTCCGTAGTCAACAAGGAACCCTTATAGTTTCGCCATGTCCGTCCGTCCGTCTGTCCGCAGCTTAGCTCAGAGACGCCCAGCACTAGAAAGCTGTAATTTGGTGTAAATATACGGATTTGTTGCGTCAAAAAAGTGGTAAAATAAAATCTCGTAAAATATTTTTTTTTAGGGTACCTCCTGTACACGTAAAGCGGGGATGTTTTTTTTTTTCTCGCGTACCCCTTAGTGTGGGGTATCATTAAATAGGCCTTTAAAAAATATTGGTAGTTTCCATCAACAATTTTTTGATAAAAAGATTCGTTTGTGAAATATTAAGCTTTAAAGTGCTAATTTTTGCCCTACTCGAGTGTCCCCCCCCCTCTACCAGCTAAACGGTTATGTTTGGGGGTGTGAAAAAATTTACAATAGTAGTATATATAACGAAGTTTAAAAGAAAATTATCATGACTAAGTGGGCTTTACAAGTTTACGAGTAATAGTTGACCAACTTATAAAACGTACTGGGATAACATTTTCCTAAACAAAATGTATCGGAGAACAACTGCAAATGTAAGTTTGTCAACTTCATTTTTACAGCTATAATAGGTAGTGGAGTGGAGTGGAGTGCAGTGGAGTGGAGTGCAGTGCAGTGGAGTGGAGTGGAGTGGAGTGGAGTGGAGTGGAGTGGAGTGGAAAGGAGTGGAGTGGAGTGGAGTGGAGTGGAGTGGAGCGGAGTGGAGTGGAGTGGAGTGGAGCGGAGTGGAGTGGAGTGGAGTGGAGCGGAGTGGAGTGGAGCGGAGCGAAGCGGAGTGGAGTAGAGCGGAGTGGAGTGGGGTAGTGTGGGGTGGAGGGTCGAAAATCGCTTGAACCTTTTTAAAAGGTTCATACCGATTTTCGACGTGCCTTGACACCTCTCAAGTTTTTTTTTTAATACGTCATAAATCGTAAACCTTTCAAAGTTGGAACCAACTACAAGAACTTTTATAGTATATTATTACTTGCTGCTACGGAACCCTTTATGGGACAGTCCGACTCGCTCTTGGCCGGTTTTTTTTAAATCTCATACATGGTAAGTTAATTCGCCACAGCTAGGTTTTGTTATTTTAAATTTAACACATATACACATTTCATGTACCTATTTTTTACTGAAGACGGCGGCACCGACACCTCCATGATCCTTTTCTCCTAGTACTTTCTGGTCAGATTCCACATTGTGTCCCTGTTTTTGTAGTTTTGTGCTGGATTTTATTATTTAATTTGCGCGCGGAATAAAGAAATGGGCCGAATTTACAATTATTATCAAAACTAAAAAAGCAAAAATTGTGGCTAATTTACACATTTGTTGAAACAAGTTGAAACTTACGAATGAGAGAAGCTTAGTAAAAGCAATGACACGAGGTATTCCACATTAGCCACCAGGCACCTGCGAAAAATGTTGATAGGAGCGTATGTGGAACAGATAAGGTCCCATTAGCTCAACCTGGAACCCTTTGTTTGGATGGCCACTTAACCGGCTTTATAACCTGTTCCCATACTTCAACAAATCTAAAACAGTCAGAAATCCCCGACCAAGACTCAATGCATGAACCACAACTCCCTTCAATTCAAGTAAACAGAACGTTAACAGAAGTCACAACAATTACCCCAAACTTTCACACAATACGCTTCCAGTTGCAACGTTACAGTAAAGCCACAGTGTACTCAAAGTAACAATTAAATAGTTGTGACACTCCATTAAAACACAATGTGCGCTGTGGAACGTTGCGCTGCTGTGGTCGAGACGGTAGGCACGGTTCCAAGCAACTTGTGAGATGGGCATTGTTTCAGATAATGATAGCGTTGCTTGTGAAATGGTTTCAAAGAAGATTTAATAGGTTTAAAACTCCGGGGTCGCGGGACTGTCTCATCAGGTTACCGTGAAACCTAAAGGGCTATTGAAGAATCACCGCGGATTTTAGTTAGTACAAGATTGATAATCCCTACCCGACTCCGGCAGGCTTTGGTTCTCTAAAGCCCCCCGTCAGATTGCTGACAGCTCTTGTTCACGCGTGGAACACGACGCGCTGTCGATCCGAACATGGTCCATGATCAGACGGCGAGTAACTCATAACTCAGCGTTACTCGCTGTTCGCATGCCATGCTACGCGTGCTGAATGAACACGCGTTTTACAATAATTTTGATTCCTAACCCTTATTATCAGATTGAGAGCACTGGTGGCCCAGTGGTATCGGCCTCGACTTACGAGTTGTAGGTCTTGGGTTCGAACCCCGTCAGGCGAATTACTTTGTGTAATTTATTTCAAAACCACTGCTCTCAAAACGGTGAAGGAAAACATCGTGAGGAAACCGACATGTCCTAGAACCAAAAATTCGAAGACATGTGACATCTACCAATCCGCACTGGGCCCGCGTGGTAGATTATGGCCCACCCCCTCTCACAGAGAGGAGGCCTGTGTCCCAGCAGTGGGAACATTTATAGGCTGATGATGATTATCAGATTGCCCAAATTCGGTTTCAATATTAAAAAAGTTTGAAAGTAACATAAAAAGCTGGTATTAATCAACGCAACAGATAGTGAGCCCTCATCCCTGAGATCATATCTTCTGAAACTCTCACAGAATATAAGGGGTGATTTTCACAGAGTAGTGTTCAATGGAGTGTTTAATTTTATGTTATTTTTGATGTAAATGCCATTTTACAGCAATGGAAATAGAGACAGTATATTCACGTATTGTTTGAAGATGATAATAACCGTGTTCACCCCTTGCTAAGCAATGATCAGGCAAATATTCTTTATTTCGAATGAAACATTAAAGAATCCATGTTTCAAGTAGGCTTTTACTCATAAAATCAATGATATATAAACTATAGATACGTTGTCCGCACTCTAAAATGGCAACAAAAAATGAAGCCAATTGGCCACATTGCGCGTAGTTGCGTCTCCCTCCCGCCGTACGGTGTCATATTTTCTTTCTCTTTCTTCACGCGTGTAAGTAGTTCTAGTATTGTCGCCGTTTTTAAGCGCCGCGATGTTCGTTAATGGCGTGTCTATATATAATACGTCATTGCATAAAATTAAACCGTATTTTGTATACATACATGCTGTAAAATATACTGACACTTTTTTTAAATAAAAGACCACTTTCTTTTACGGCTGAAAATCAGCAAAAGAGTCCTTCCGCTCTGGGAAGAGCAAAAGCGAGTGTATGTTGAGGATATGTTCAATAACTCACTCCGAAGCAGTAAAAGTAAAAAAACACCATGTTTCCATCACCTTGTCAACAGACACCGTTGGAAACAGATTTATTATCTGACAAAACTTTAGTCCTCCATCTACTCCATACTCGATGACATCATCTAAAACTTCCGGAGCGTCCTATCAGTTGGCGCTGACCCAACGCCCGCAGCTGCCCGAAACACCGCTTCCTCTCGTTCGACACCATTTTCGACGATCATTCCAACAATTGCAGCTCGGCTTCTGTATTTTCTGTTATCTAAGCTGTTTTTCTCTGTTTTCGGTACTTTGTTTGGAGAGTTTACGTTGTCGACCGTGTGCATCGTATCCTGAGATATTTCATTTTCTTTCGCTGAATAAACGCTGAGAATTATTGTCATGACCAGTCATCGTGACATAAATTACAAAGGCTTCAAAACATTACATCCAAAAATTACTGTATTTCCCCCATTGTTAATGAAAATCTGCAGTTCCATACAAAATTAGTAAAATCTGTAAGGTGAAAAGTTTACGATTTTCGAACCTAATTGTATTACTCCTAAACAACCCTAGAAAAAATATTTAATATTGAATTACTTGAACTTTGTTCTGCATTTTTCTTCGAAAACATCAGTGGATATCCTAATTTATTCCTGTTTTATAAATTACTATTTAGTTCAAGCATTACTTTTCAAGTTTTCAACATCCTTGCTCCACTCAAAGCAGACTTTCTCACTGTAATGAAAGCCGAGCTCCTCACGGCCAAAGTTTTCACATTAATCAAAATAGATTCCTCCACTTTCTAAACCAAAACTAGGACAGTCGCGCGTCGACGTCGAAAATCTCCGCTTTCATCGAACTACTCTTCATTCTCTCGAACCGGATTGAACCGGTTTCAGCCGGTTTACGGCGGCGCACACCGGATAAGTCCGCCATCAATGTGACGTTAGGGATTTGTCACACTTTCTGTTATCTAAGCTATTTGGAGAATATGAACGATGCAGTTCGGTTTATGGTTGTATTTTTACGACGAAAATTCGAGTTTTTCTTTATACACGCTGCGCAATGTCCACTTCTACAAAATTGATCTGAGACACGTTGTCTCAACAAACAAATATCGGACTAAACATTATTTCAAAATGTTTGCTGATACTGGATTAAGGAATATTAAATATTGTGAAATAGGACAAATGATTTTCAACATACTTTTAGGGTTCCGTAGTTATAATTATCATATACTAACGTGAAATCAGAAATCAGAAATCTTTATTTGTGAACATAGGTCAAGTTACATATACATAGGTGTTATAAATGGGTAGTTCCTCTATGTTTTGCCCAGAGGCGTACAAATATAATTGTAGTAATTTAAAATAACAGATTGATGAAATTATGTCAATTTTACATTTATACAACAACTTTCAATATAGTAAAATAAGTACATAGTCATGGCATAATTATCAAGAGGAAACAAACAAAAAAAAATATATTGTATATAAGATCAATTTCTAAATAAATGTCAAATGGTTTAGTTACATGTCATAATTTAGTAGTGATAATGTCAAACAGAATTAAAGGTCATTAACAGATCATAGGGTGGTGTAAGGTAGTACTTATAGAATTGTCGTCAAAATAGTCCTTTATTGAGTAATAGCATTTATTAGTCAAAATTTTAAATAGTTCCCTTTTGAATTTGTCCAGGTTTAACATTTTAATGTTTTCGGGTAGTTTATTATAAATTTTTGTAGCCATACAGAATGTGCTTTTATTCCATAGTGCAGTTTTGCCATAGCTCACTTCGAGTTCTGACTTATTTTTGTCGCGTAATTTTCTGTAAGAACTTTTACTAGCTATTTTGTAAGATGAAATGTTGGATTTGACTAATACATTTGTTTCGTATATGTACAACGATGGTAAGGTAAGGATCTTTAGTCTTATAAAGGTCGGTTGGCAGCTGTCTGTGTTTTTAAGGCCACACATAGCTCTTATACATCTTTTTTGGGCTCTAAAGATTAATTCTCTATCAACTGAATTGCCCCAGTACATTACGCCATATCTGAGTGTTGATGCAACATAACCGTGATAGGCTGTAAGAACGGATTCTAGACTGACTATTTTTGAGAGTTTATATAGGGTATAGGCAAATGTGTTAAGTTTTTTGCATATTACGTCAGTCTGAGATTTCCAAGTCAAATTATTATCTATATTGATACCAAGAAATTTAGTAGCAGTAGTTGATTCAATATTTGTTCCTAAATAGCTAATGTCAAGTTTTTTATTTGGGATTCTTTGATAAAAATGCATAATTTTTGTCTTTTCTAAGTTGATTATTAGATTATTGCTGTCAAACCACGATATAATTTTATTTAATGTCGTATTTACCTCATTTTCATAAGTTTTGGGATCGTCACATTGAATAACTACGGTGCTGTCATCGGCGAATAGCACCATGGGGTGATTTATTTGCCCCGGAAGGTCATTCATATACAATAAAAAAAGAGGAGGTCCCAGTATGCAGCCCTGAGGAACGCCATATTTAATTATCTCGCTTTCGGAGCGATATTTTTTCTCACAGCTGGTTTTTGAGCATATTTGTGTGATTTCTACAAATTGTTTTCTGCCCGTTAAGTAAGATCGAATAAGATTAAGTATATTTCCCCTAATACCATATTTTTCAAGTTTTTGTATTAGAATCGGGTAATCTACATAATCAAAAGCCTTAGTTAGATCCATATAGATAGCACATACAGGATTTCTCTTATCTATATTTGACATAATAGGGAGAAGCAAGTCATGTATGGCCATATTGATGGTCTTCTGCTTACGAAACCCCTTTTGTTCCTTTACTAATATGTTTGACTTCTCGAGGTAGTTATATAAGGACTTGTAAATTACTTTTTCAAAGATTTTTGAAAAGACGGGTATCAACGCAATAGGCCTATAGTTTGACATACTGTGTCTATCATTCTTTTTGTGCAATGGTACAATTATTGATGTTTTTAATTTTTCAGGGAAGATTCCGTGAGAAATACTCATATTAATTATGTGGCTGAGATGTGGAGCTATATATTGAGACACCGCCTTGATAACTTTAGTACATATTCCATCATAACCAACACTGTTTGTATTTCGAAGTGATTGAACGTGATTATGTATATCTTGAGGTGTAGTCGGCCCCATAAATATAGAGTTTGAAGTGTTTGAGCGGAGTTTAATTTCTGGTATAGTTTTATTTTTTGGCTTGGTAACTTGATTTACATAAAATTTGTTAAAAGCCTGAGCTATTTTTAATGGGTTCGTGATTTTATGTGATCCTGTTTGAATTTGTGTAATTGGTTCTTTAGGGAAGCAGGTCTTAGATTTATTAATTACAGTCCATGCCGCTTTAGATTTATTTTGGGACGTCTTAATAAAGTAGTTATTTCGTGATTTTTGTGTTAACGTTACAACTCTTTTAAATCTTGCAGAATATGTCTTTAACGATTGTTTGTTCTTTGGAGTAGGATTTTTCCTGTATTGCCATAACAAGTGCCGTTTCTTTTTACTACATATTCTTATCCCATTAATGATCCATTGGGCTTTTTTTGTAATTGTTTTTGTTATTATTTCATACGGAAAGCAAAGGTCATAAAAACATCTGAATAGATCTAGAAAATGGTCGTAGGCATCATTGACGTCACTAGTTGTATATATATGTCCGAAAAAGTGAGGTTTTTAATGCAATTTTTAAATTTATCTATATTTTCTTGAGAATAATTTCGTCTTTTAATTTTCCAACGCTTGAAGATACATGTTTTCTTAACTGGACATTTCAAAAGTTGTGCGGTATGATCTGACAGACCCAATTCTATAATTTCTCCTTTACAGCCTTTTACATTATGTGCTATGTTGTCCAAGCAGGTCCCACTGCTTAATCTAGTAGGTTCATAAAATTGTAATTTTAAATTATAATTTAACAATGTGTATTCGAAATCTAAAACTTGTTTATTTCTTTTTAATAGGTTAATGTTAAAGTCCCCACATAGGAATACCTTTTTATTATTTAGTTTTAAGCATGACAGATGTAAGGTATTATTTAAATTTTCGAAAAATGTATCCAAATTAGATTGAGGCACCCTATACATACATACAATAATAATGTTGTGTTCTGTCAGTTCTATCGCGCAGCTTTCAATGACGTTGATTACGGAATATTTTCCTAAGTTTAACACTTTATACTTGTGACCGACCCTGGTTAAAATGCATGCGCCACCTCTTCTATTATCTCTGGAAAAACTGGTTGCCAGGCCGTAGTTTGGTATATTTAGAAGTAATTCCTGTTCAGGTGTCATAAAATGTTCCGTAATGCAAATAATATCGATCTGTCTTTTACTATTTTCTAGCTCTTCCAAATGCAGGGTAAGTGTATCGCTTTTACTTAGGAGTCCAGCTATATTCTGGTGAAGTATATGTATACTGTTATAGACGAAAAAAGTTGGGATTTTCCTTCAGGTTTCGATTGTCTTCGTCACTATTCGGAGTAGATAAAGTTTCGTCACATTCTTTTTTGTTGTAATTATTCGTCCATCTGCTCGTCTGACAATAAGTCTAAATCAGTCTGAATGTTACGCATAATATTGTCATATATATTCTTTATTCCGTATTTATTAATTCTGCCCGTAGTGTATGAGAACATCTCATGTGTAAGATCACGATTGCTATCGAAGATATATGCGTACTTATGGATTTGGTTATCTAGGCAAAGGAGGTTGTTAAACAGCTCGACTTTAAAGTTATACATAAGTGATCCTATCTTATATGTAGGAAGACAAAATACTACGTTCGTGTGCGTTACTTTTCGAAGGGATTCATTTAGTAGGCTTATTAGGTGGCGTGGCTGACCTTAACTATGTTGGTGTGTCGATTTCTTGTAACTGGATACAGCTTAATACCTACCAGTATTTTACATGAAGCGACTTCTTATCTGAGTTCCACAAACCAGTGTAATAGTTGGCTCTGGGTAGGTCTGATAAAATTTGACCAGACATAGGCCTCTGTCAAAAATCGCCACAACGACCAATCTTGCTCTGCTCTCATCCAGAGGTTTGCCACAACCTTAATCTGTTCATCGATCCACCAATGAGTGATGGGTGATCTGCTAACACGGTTTAGATAAACATAACACAAATTTGAAAAAACTAAAAACATGACTCCTTAAACATTTACAGCCTTACTACAAAAACTTAAACATCTGTTGAACACTTGTCTAAAAAAAGTGTGACTGCAAAAAGGACCTTATTTCAACGTCATAATCTGACATTTTTTTAGACAAGTGTTCAACAGACGTTTAGAAGTTTTTGTGGTACGACGGTTAATCTATTCATTTAGAAGTCAAACCACGCCATACATTTTTCGTCATCAGCCTATAAATGTTCCCACTGCTGGGACACAGGCCTCCTCTCTGAGAGAGGGAGTGGGCCGTAATCTACCACGCGGGCCCAGTGCGGATTGGTAGATGTCACATATCTTCGAATTTGATGGTTCTAGGACAAGCCTAGGTTTCCTCACGATGTTTTCCTTCACCGTTTTGAGAGCAGTGGTGTTGAAATAAATTACACAAAGTAATGCGCCTGACGGGGTTCGAACCCACGACCTACTACTCGTAAGTCGAGGCCGATACCACTGGGCCACCACTGCTCTACATACATTTTTAACCATCCTAAAACCAATTACGACCCCCGTCAGGGCC
The DNA here is from genome assembly GCA_950005045.1 of Agrotis exclamationis. NCBI lineage: Eukaryota > Metazoa > Arthropoda > Insecta > Lepidoptera > Noctuidae > Agrotis > Agrotis exclamationis. Next base: position 4,369,012 of record OX465438.1, read on the forward strand.
TAAATCTAGTGTTAGTACATAGTTAGTCTATCTCTGTACATTGACCCAATCGCCGGAGTTGTCAAGTCAAACAACCGCGGGGTAATACCAGGGGCGTGCGGACGTCGGTTTGTTCAGTACCAGGCCCTAGTTAGCGCGGTCAGGGGTCGGGTTAGTGCTGTTAGTGTTTGAGTTGATAACTGGACATTGAAATTAGATGGTAGTTAGCCCAAGACTTTGAGGAGTGGTCTTGTCTGCTAGCAATAATTTATGAAGGACTAGCGGCCTATCCCGGCTTCGCACGGGTGGCCTATGTTAGTCACGGTGAATGTAGCTTTCTAATAGTAACATTTTTTTTAATCGGCACTGTAGTTTCTGAGTTTATTCATTACAAACATACACACAAAAATACAAATCTTTCCTCTTTATAATATTAGTGTGGATGAAAGAAACATGAGTCGATTCTGCATAAACATTAAACACAATTATGAATAAACAAACTCAAGGCTTGATTCATATCGCCTAGATGGTAAAATCGTCAAATGAATCCTCCGATCCTGGGTGGAGCGGGAGGGACTATTAGACTCGTAGTGACTGAAATCCACTATGTGCCTTCAATAGTCCTTTTCGTTCCAGGGTCACGGTTTAACGTTCAGATACTTCAGTAGCAAGAAATAAAATAAAAGTGGATTATTTTCACATAAATCATTAATTTCGTCCATCGATCCGGATACTACAAAATGTCGGTCCGTCGAACCGCATCCAGTTTTTTTTTTTAAGTGCGACTTGAAATAATTTGATAAATTAATCTAATGATTAGAAGATCTTATAAAGCCCACAATTTAACCTACTATATTCAGTTTATTATTTAAATAACATAACAATCCACAAATTCAAACGAAATACCACCGCTGCAACTGACAACCCATCCACATGATCCAGTTTTAAACTTAGAACTAATCTGTCACTCCAAACTAAACTCTACCACACAGCAAACACCGCTGGTTTTCCGTTAACTGTTTGTTTTTGAAGTTTGACAGCCATTGGACGTCGGATTAGGTATGAAGCATATAGAATTAGAGCTTCTAAGCTTGGAGCAATGGTTTGTTAATAGTTTCCTTGTTTCTGAATTTGATTGTATGGTAGCTGATGTTTTGGTTATTTGATTAAGTTGATATACTGAATTTTGGAGTTATGCAGTTAGTAGTGAATACTGTGAATAGCCAATTTGAATGAAACATTTTCTATGGTATGGCTTCTATTTACTTCTCTTTGCTATTAGAAACTATTTGTAAAGACATCTGCAAAAAAAAAATATTATTTTAATTAAAGTATCAACTTTTTCAGGTATCCTTTTCAATAATCAGATAATAATGGCAAAACGTTTCAGTGAAATATACAAAAAGATTATGATTAGATTATGTTTCAGTGAAATAAGGGGGTTGCAGGACTTTCTTCTAAATACACTGAGGCGTTGGAACGCAAAAGTATAAAAAGAGACAGGGTTAATTTTAGTCAGTAACAGTCTGACGGTCTTTTCCAGTCAGGGGCTAAGAATTAACACTGTTACGAGCTGGGTATTGGGATAAATTAATTAACACCAATTAAAACCAAATAAACTTTATTGACACACGAATCACTAATTAAAACAAACACTTAACACTACTCAACACTTATACACACACTTAATCACACGTAAAAGTCACTTAGAGATCGCTTCAAGTTCACTTCATGTTGCCGCGATCGTAGTCAAAACCAGACTAACTCAGCTCGCCGATCGGCGCCCTTTTTATACCCCGGCCGAACCCACTAGATGTTTCTAGAAGGTAGTCGAATGTTCTGGAAACATCCATAGACTTTGACATAGTCCCATACCTTCTAGAACATTCCAGAACCATCTCGAAACATCTAGAACAGGGTAGAATTTTCTAGAAACTTCCTGACCAATCTTCAGTAGAATTGTCGACAACCTTGTTCAACTTTCGAGAAGCTTATAGATAGGTCTCGCAATTCGATCAACGTAACAATACCATGATTTATTTGTACCGTATGTCCGTGACCCGTTTTTAATCGACTTCAAAAAGGAGGTTCTCAGTTTGACCTTTACTTTTGTATGTATGTTTGTCCACGATTACCTCACGTTTGGGTGAACTGGTTTTGATGCGGTTTTTACTCTGAATGGTTTAACAAATGAATGACCGACAGACTATGATCAGGTTTTTGGAACATTTTCTATTTTTAATTCCGGTATTACGTTTCAACTCCTCGTAATTAAAGCTGCGGGAAAAAACTAATAAGATTTTTTTTAAATAATTCTCCGCACCTGAAAACCAAAAACATCAAAAAGCCATTTAAAAATCATCAGCCAACGCCATATTGCTTCAAACCAACCAATATTATAACATTAATGCATAATTCAAATTAATTTAAATACACTGTAAGACGAAATAAGTTTATTCACTACATCTAAAAGTCAATTCTTGACACAGTTCTTTGAAAATTCACTTCCGAGGGCAACTCTGCATTTGACGCGGAAAATATTTCATCTACCCTCGTATTTGAATCTACATTTTGAGTACGGGCCGCCATATTGAAGTGGCAATTAGCATGTTTAAAAATACGGCTATGTGTGATGAAGGTAGGAATTGTTGGATTCATGTGTGGATGGGGTGTTTGCTTCATTTACTGTTTACTCTTTATTATTTTAACTAATGTGTTGTGATGTTCTAAAATTGATGAAATGAAAATTTATTTTCATTTAAATTGCTTTTAATAAAAATGTATGAGGACGTAAAGAAACATTACGAAACATTAATAAGCGTTCAATACTTGATAGCCACAAAAGTCAGAAAGTCTGACAGAAATCGTATCCCTGTAGTCTATAGGTAAGGGTGTCGGATCGAGTCGTCCGAGCCGAGCCGATGCGAATGGCATTAGTAACACCCTTATTACGTTGACATAAAGGTTTTCTTGACCGGCTTAAGCCGATTCCGCGTCGATAAATGTAGGTGCACCCTAAGTCAAGGGTGAATCGGTCGGCAAGCGTGCTTCACTATTACCCACATCTTCAGTTACCATCAGAAGATAATTATAGTGGTTAAACGCTAGCCTATCGTTAAATAACAAATAACAATCGTATAATCTAACTTGAAAATATAAGAACTTGATGGGATTCCACTACATCAGGTTGTACTGTAAGTCAAACCCAATAATTATAGTTAAGCAAAAAGCTAAGCAAATGCCGTCTCCTAAAACTTCTTTACATAAGAAAGTGTCCACAAATTGCATTGACAATTATTACAAAATCGATACACATACAATTTACCGAAAGCAAGGATATAAGGCCATGTACACAACGGTCATTACTCGACTATCTGCTTGCATTAGTGCTAAGCGGTTCGTTAATTAGTGGACGACGATATCTTGTGTGCCCGCCTTTAGATGCGTTTTTCCTACATTGGAATAATGATCAGTAGTGTGCAATGTACCTTCGAGGGTGGTATTTGTATGTAATTGTTTTTTTTATATTTTTCAATTATCAACGAGTAAAAAAAATGTTGCAGCCATTTTTACGTGAACAAAAGAGGATGAAAATTAAGATGATTGAATGATGACCTAGGGTTTTTTTTTTTGATTTACATTTAATGAATTATGGACGAATTTCGACCAGAAAGGAACCAGGAGGTCAATAATTACGTTGATCAGTCATTAAATTATCAAGATAATTTGAGAAGAGCTTTGCGCAAGGTGGACGGATTATGATCATTAAACATAGGTACATTCAGCATATTTTGGATCAGTCAAACAAATTGCTAGGTAATTGACACTTTTGACTAATAATTCCAAAACATAATTCTTCCAAAAACACACTTTATTTTGAGCCCGAAAAATTAGATCGTAGCTCTAAAATTAGTAAGATAAGTGCAAAACTTATACCTTGGAAAAGATTTTCAGTTTGCCAATTTTCAAAACATTCATTATTATTTTGAAGGTGTTAATTTTTCATAGATTTCAAGCAAACAATATATTGGGAATTTCCTTCAAAATCTTTCGAATTGGAATTGAAAGAGTCTCAGCCATTCAGTGTACTGGCCACTTCTAATACTTTATTAACAACGTCCAATCTCCTTGATCTTCATCAGAAAATAAGCTCCGGAAATTCTCCTCCATTTTCCCGGAAGCGTAAAGTATTATTGATTCATAGGTTGGCAACACCGGCGTCCGGTTCGGAAGGTAGCCTAAGTTGCATCATTCCCTATGGTACGAAGGATGTATGCTTGTTCTAAGTTGTTGCAGCTTGAAATGTAGCTACCGCCTTCTGAGAGAAAGATGCCTTATCTTATGTAAGTTTTTCTGAATAATGGTTAAGGATATTTTTGTAATGGACATAGTTTGTGCCTTGCAGGTGTGTGCGAAAAATTTTTTTTTTTTGTATTGTGGTCGTTTTAATGGATTGCTTTGGTTCAAAGTAGAATGTTATACAAATTACTCTTATCGATACGGTACGATACTTATAAAGAATTTTGGGATAAACTTCAAAAGAGATTTTAGGCACATGAGTAAATAAGGTGAAAACTAAGCTTTCTTTACGCAACAAGTTAACATACAAAAAGCTAATTAATTAGTCTTCTACGCAAATAAATATCGTATCTGGGTAGAAACTGTACCGGAGAATTAAAAAAATGTTGACTTTGGAGCCTATGCACACCACGTTTTTTAAACGCGCCGTCGACGCGTTTGTTGTTGCACAGCAGAGCAGTTTATTGTCTCGATACAAAGCGTCAAACGCGCGTTTGCATCGCGTCTGGATACTACAAACGCGCCTCAACGGCGCGTTTAATTAACCTGGTGTGCATAGGCTCTTACAATAGGTAAGCAAATCCAAATTCTTCGTAATGAGGTACCTATCTAACAGGAAAAATCTTAGATTATCAAAAATATTTGACACGTATTTTTTTTTGTTACGAGTACGTCAACCAAAATTGACGAAGCTACGATACTTTAAAAATTACCAATACGTCATAAGCAAGGTACAGTTTTCACTTAAGTCTGACGTCACGACCCCCACTCTCGAATTTTGTTGCGTTACATCTTTGTAAAATGCATTAATTCAACGAAAGAAAAGTACCACCAATATAAGATATTAACTTATTGTGTTGAAGTTGACAGAGTATCTACAGACAAATCCCTTTTTTTCATGTGATAAACTATGTAGGATGTTAATTGACGGATCTTTGATAAGGTCACATCCTGCCGTAAGGTCTGACACCTGACTACCCACATGCGGTGGATACCCTCAATTGAGGCAAATGCCAAGGATCATTCAGGGTTAGGGGTCAACCGAAAGGTCTACAAAGATATACAGAAGTTATATTTTTATACGCAATAACGCCTGCGTCGCGTGGAGTACCTATCCAGAAGACGCAGGATCGAACCCTGCTCACAACTGAATTTTTCGTTTCTTTAAAAATATCTTTGTAAAGATATACAGGTTTCATTACTCGCTTAATATTAGGGTTGCCACGTTAAAAATAGTGAAGGTAACTGAAATTTTGCGCACACATCAAGTTATAAAGAATGGGATAAATTAATTAGCTAATTTTCAAATAAAATTTTTGCATGATATTGTCAGTAGTTATAGTTTTTATGTAGTATTTTTCGTTAGTTTTATGTTTTTTTATTTTTGTATTAGTACAATATGGAATTAGGAAAAAAAAAAACAAATTTTTTTGTAGCGTGGCCTTGCCCTAATGCAGGCGATTTATTCATAACACTTAAAAAAAAAAACAACAATAACAACAGAATAAAAAAAATAAACAATGCAAAGTTCAACTCTGCATTTTAAATATGTACTATTAGCGTTAAAAATAAAAATAACTAAGCCTTAGCTACAAGTTCAATTAAATATTATTGTAAAAAGCACGCAAATGTAATACAGACTTCACAGAAATACACTTTATTGCCAACTAAAAAAAAGTTGTAAGAAATATCAAAATAAAAAGAAAGAACATTATTATTACAATTTATTTCTTCGAGTTACTTCAACTAGACATTTATATTAAACGTAAAAGAACACTGCCTGTTTAAATCGTCGCCAAGACACGTATCTACATTATTTGCTAAAGTAAAAGTATGTTTTCACTCTCTTGATAAATTAATATTTTTGTGTAGTAAAATTTTGACAGCAATTTACAAAGAGTAAAGAAGGCCCAGCAAGGAGCAGTGGTGGCCCAGTGGTATCGGCCTCGACTTACGAGTTGTATGTAAGTCGTGGGTTCGACCCAGTCAGGCGCATTACTTAGTGTAATTTATTTCATCACCACTGCTCTCAAAAACGGTGAAGAAAAACATCGTGAGAAAACCGGCATGTCCTAGAACCAAAAATTCGAAGACATGTGACATCTACCAACCCGCACTGGGCCCCTTGGTGGATTATGGCCCACTACCTCTCGCATAGAGGAAGCCTGTGTCCCAACAGTGGGAACATTTGTAGACTGATGATGAAAGAAGGCCCGCGGAATATTGTAGTACTACATTTTTTGAATGCAGTTTGATGTAATTACATAGACACTAGCGCCACGTCAAAAGGCCTTTTTGACTTTAGCTGACGTAGCTCGGATTCTAGTCTTCATATAAGTGGTCCTGCCATATTTAATGCTGGTATTCAGATGCCCCCGGTAAGACAGGAAACGGACCCCAACATAACAAAAGACTAGGTAGGTAATTTTTAAGCTATTGCATAGCTTTTATCGCGGGCTCTGAGCGCGGCGCGGCGCGGCGACCGAATTCCCAAAAACTTAACGAAAAAACCTAAGGAAAATACCTGACACCACGCATCGTCTAACGTCGTTTCAGTTCGGGAGACTTCGGCAATCGTAAAAATATCCGTCATAAAGACAATTTACTTTTTCTTACTGATTCTAAACGGCCAGCTACAAAAGGAGTTTTCACAATGAAACCTACTTATAAAAATCTCCTACAACAAGTAGGAGGAAAGAAGTTCTTTATTACACTAGTGCACCACAAACATTTTAAATAAATTATATTCTCGTTAAATATACGCGGTAGGCGATTTTTTTTCTTTTAAAATAAAAAAAATGTTACGCAAAAGCTTCACCGCGGCAGTCTCCGAGTGCCACATCACACATGTATTTTTTTTCTCCCACACTAGGATTTTCTCCTGTATCGTGGGTACGTTTACAAACATATTTACAGAAACGACTAGACTCGGAACGACTACTTGTAGGTCATACAAATATTTGTTCCGTGCGGGAATCGAACCCGCGACACACAGCGTAGCAGTCCAATCGCTCTGCCACTGTGCCGATTCAAAAATGTTGTATTACAACAACGTTAGTAACAAACAACAACAACTAAAGCCTGTCAATAACAAAACAAAATTCCAAATAATCCCATCCACGTCAAAATTAATCATTTATATTTTCACAGCCATGCTCCTAGTTCTGACACGGGATTATGTTGCCATGTGAAAAATAAACGGTCAAAGGTCGAATTGGCGCGCAAAAATGACAGGTGTCAAATGTGGATTAGACATGGCGGATGTGGGTTCAATAGAAAATAGAATGACAAGAGTAGAGAGGTATGTCATTACTGTTTATTCTTTGAAGCGTAAATATTTTATTACTTACGGCATATTTACAATATAAGTAAGGTGACAGTTAAATGTTTTTGTGATGTGTTATTTATTTCTTTGTTACCACATTTTTGGTGGAACAATGATAATCATGCTTACGCCCACGACACGTTTGGCGCAATGGTTGAGTGATGATGAGTGTTATGTTGAGTGAACAAATAAATTAAATTGCTGATTACCACCTACCAAGGTAGATCGACGGAGCCCCGTTTTTTTTATAGACAATGAAAGGAAACGAATTATTAATTAACTGAATATTCGGTACGATGTTTCGTTTAAATCATTATTAGTCAAGTGAAACATTAGTTTAAATAAAATTAGTGCATTTGAAAATTCGGTCAAATGAAATTATTTCAAAGAAATAAATATGCAAAATAAAAATTTACCAATTAATTATTCGGTGAAATGAATAATTCTACGAAACGACTTTACTGTAACCAAAATTAGCCGGAGTGTTCTACCAAACAAGGGTAAACCCAGAATTCTCACATTTTTCATCATTCAAAATTGATTACTTTTATTAATTCAATACTAAAACGTATTTTTTACTAACAGTTTAACTTTTTCTAAAAAATAGGTACGTTTTAGTTTTAGCCGTTTAATTTTATTTTTTTTAAATAAACCAAATATTTTACTCTCTAAACAAAAGTTTGATAGTCATGTTATTTGAAGACGAATTTATTTATTTGACGTTTGATTTAGCGCGAAATATTCGAAATGTCAAAATTCTGCAACTGTCAATAGTACCTATTGTTTAAATAGGACAGATTACATCATGTATCTATGGGTCATCTATGGGTGTTTCACCATGTTTATATTTATGCAATTAATTCAATAAATCTAGAAGTCTATTGGCGGACTGACGTATTGAAACTAAATATTTATTCAGCTTAGATAAATGTTTGGTATTTGAGCATAAATAGCATTTAACTACAAACAATAGATACACGGTAATTTTTTTGGGGGGGATTATTGTCTTCAAATTATATTTCTGGGTGGAGCAAAAAGGACTACCAGACCCGTACTGATTGAAACCCACCCTGTTTCGTCAATTGCTTTTTGAGTTTCAGGGCCGTGGTTACTCTTAAGACATTCACGTGTGCCACTAAACGTTTTTTCATTCTTGTTTTCTTTTTTTCTAAAATAACTGAATAGCTAAACAGTGGTGTAAGCCGATTACCACAGAACCAAACTATGCCCACTACTGAGAAATTCGTGATGTGTAAAACTAAATAACATTTTTTCCCATCAAGGACCAAGTAGTTTATGCTTCAAGATCTATGTATAGAAACTTGGATCATTTCACATATAATTGCTGTTGTTGCTATTTGCAACACATACATACCCATTTACAGTAAAATTAGGCATCAACTCTTATCCAATAAATTCTCTTTAGCACCTATCTATATCCATGTCACCACACTAAACGGTTTCATTCAACGACAAATTGGCGCGCAAAATGACAGCTGTCAAAAGTGAATTAAATATGGCGGAATGGCTCCGAACAGTCTTTTGGAATAAAAATGAAATTACATTTTATTTGATACAATAAACATTTATTGATAAGATAAGAATTGATTGATGATAGAAAATATTTTATTTTAATGATAGTGTTACGAGCTGGGTATTGGGATAAATTAATTAACACCAATTAAAACCAAATAAACTTTATTCACACACGAATCAGTAATTAAAACAACACTTAACACTACTCAACAATTAAACACTTATAAACTCACTTAATCACACGTAAAAATCACTTAGAGATCGCTTCCAGTTCACTTCGAGTTGCCTCGATCGTAGTCAAAACTAGACTGACTCAGGTCGCCGATCGGCGCCCCTTTTTATACTACCGCCGGACCCACTAGATGTTTCTAGAAAGTGGTCGAATGTTCTGGAAACATCCATAGACTTCGACATAGACCCACACCTTCTGGAACATTCCAGAACCATCTCGAAACATCTAGAACAGGGTAGAATTTTCTAGAAACTTTCAGACAAACCTTCGGTAGAATTGTCGAGAACCTTGTGGAACTTTCGAGAAGCTTATAGATAGGTCTCGCAATTCGATCGACGTAACACTGCCCCCTCCTTAGACATGCTCGTCCCGAGCATCGTTAGTCCCGAGCAAGCACAGTCCGTCGTAGTCGTCGTTGTATCGCCGCAACCAGTTAACGAAGTCAAACTTAGGCGCACCGCCTTGAGCACTCTGTATGCGGTAGGGAACATCACTGCTCCTGGTCGCAACTCGGTATGGTCCATCCCGTTTCACTTTTAATTTACGGGACTTCCTTTTCCTTCGCACTGGGCTATGCACAACAAGTGACGCTTTGTCAAAACCACTTCCGTTTGTCTGGGGTCTTTTCACACAGTTCCATGTCATTTTCCTGCGCAAGCTGTAGGGTTTCCTTCCATTGATTACCGAGATCCGTGTTTTCTCTTAGCGTCCTCACGTGCACTACTTCCTTAGGCTCTTGCCTGATGCTGTGCCTACTGTCTTCAGAACAAGGTCTTCTAGACGGTGTATCAGCGTTACCATGCGATCTCCAATTGCGATGCTGAGCAGTCATATCAGCTGCCCTTCGCTTTGGACAGCTTGACCGAAGATGACCCTTTTCTCCGCAAGTATAGCACCTAGGGCTGTACCCTCTCGAACGGTCGCGTACAGAAGATGTCACAACCTCCCTGCTACGCTGAGTTCGATGTTCTTGCCTCACTGCCTCCACTTCCAAAGCATGGGCCAAGGCGTCCTTCAAGGTCTCGTGATGCCCAAGTCTTACAGCTGCTCTAACTTCGAAGTCGCGTATTCCGTCAATGAAAGCCTGTACCAGATTGCAATCAATGAGAGCCGGGACGGACCGATATGCTTTCCGAACCATCTTCTCAATTTCTAGGGCCCACTGTTGTAGGCTCTCGGCACTATGTTGAACACGATCCCTTAGCTTAGCGCGAAATACGTGCTCCAGGTGTGCGTCGCCGTACCTGGACTCCAACGCTTCCAGCAGCTGCTCATATGTGACATCCTTGCCAAGAGCCTCAAGTACGGTCAGGGCCTGGTCTCGCAGACCCAAGATGAGCGCGGTCGTAGCTTGCCCCTTGGTCCACCCATTCGCCTTCATAACCCTCAAACTGCATCCTGTAAGCCGACCATGATGATGTTCCATCGAATGGTGGCACCTTAAACCCTCGTACCGAAGGTGCAGCAACCACTGGACACACAATCCCGTCTCCAGTCCTAAGTTCACCCAAAGTCTTCTTCATCTCAGCAATCTGAACTTCAGCTTCTGAGATACGACTCTCTAGCTGGTGAACTTGCTCTTTCATCAACTTGAGCTCCTTGCCAAACGTCGAGTGTAGGTCCTTTATCAGGAACATCTGCTCTTCTTGGCGGCGGGCCTGCTCCTCTTTATCTTGCTGAAGCTGCTTTTGCAACAGACGGGCCTGTTCTTCTTGGCGGCGGGCCTGTTCTTCCTGGCGGCGGGCCTGCTCCTCCTGGCGGCGGGCTTGCTCCTCCTTATCCTTCTGTAGCTGCTCTTGCAGCAGGCGGACCTGCTCCTCCTTATCCTTCTGTAGCTGCTCTTGCAGCAGGCGGACCTGCTCCTCCTTATCCTTCTGTAGCTGCTCTTGCAGCAAGCGGGCCTGTTCTTCTTGGCGGCGGGCCTGCTCCTCCTGCCGGCGGGCCTGCTCCTGCAGCAGCGCCATAAGCGCAGACAGGTCTGGAACCGCTGATGCTGAAGAGACTGCAGACGGACCAGCCACTGGTTCTATCGTAGGCTGAGCACCACCCGGCGTCTGTATCGGGGAACCTCCAAACCGCCTCTGGTCCATGTCTTGTTGACGTTGACTTCTGGTACGAATACCGTCCGTGTCGTCTTTTGGTAAAATTGGCATTATATCCCTCACTTCTGACACCAAATGTTACGAGCTGGGTATTGGGATAAATTAATTAACACCAATTAAAACCAAATAAACTTTATTCACACACGAATCAGTAATTAAAACAACACTTAACACTACTCAACAATTAAACACTTATAAACTCACTTAATCACACGTAAAAATCACTTATGCCTCGATCGTAGTCAAAACTAGACTGACTCAGGTCGCCGATCGGCGCCCCTTTTTATACTACCGCCGGACCCACTAGATGTTTCTAGAAAGTGGTCGAATGTTCTGGAAACATCCATAGACTTCGACATAGACCCACACCTTCTGGAACATTCCAGAACCATCTCGAAACATCTAGAACAGGGTAGAATTTTCTAGAAACTTTCAGACAAACCTTCGGTAGAATTGTCGAGAACCTTGTGGAACTTTCGAGAAGCTTATAGATAGGTCTCGCAATTCGATCGACGTAACAATAATATTGACACTAATGTCATGGCCATAAGAAAAAATAATTTTACATTACATTGCTTGAAAGCATTCTATTTCATATAATAAGCCATTTAATTGAAAGGAAGTGATACAAAAAAAATACATGTGGCACTCGGAGACTGCCGCGGTGAAGCTATTGCATAATTTTTTATTTTTATTTTAAAAGAATAAAATCGCCTACCGCGTATATTTAACGAGAATATAGTTTATTTAAAATGTTCGTGGTGTACTACTGTGATAAAGAACTTCTTTGTTGTAGGAGAATTTTATAAGTAGGTAGGTTTCATTGTGAAAACTCCTTTTGTAGCTGGCCGTTTAGAATCAGTAAGAAAAAGTAAATTGTCTTTATGACGGATATTTTTACGATTGCCGAAGTCTCCCGAACTGAAACGATGTTAGACGATGCGTGGTGTCAGGTTATTTCCTTAGGTTTTTGGTTTTTTTTTGATTCGGTCGCCGCGCCGCGCTCAGAGCCCGCGATAAAAGCTATGTAATAGCTTAAAAATCATTAGAATCCGAGTAAGATACTACTATTTAATTGGCATTCATCCTAGACACATTAATCGAATGTAACCATTTCTGCAACCTGAAAAAACTTAAAAAAAAAAATGCAACATCATCGTGCATTCAAGCCTGGATTTTAGTCGCAGGATTAGAACTAGACATTTTTCATAACATTTAATGTCATACATTTCCACAAAGTAACGCATGATTCTATAATTTATCTTACGATCACTTTATCAACGAATGTCTTTCAAAATGTACACTTTATAATAGTGACAACCATCCTGCCTTATTAATTTAAAAACGTGTGATCAACCTTTAAGAGTAAAAACCTCTCATTTCAAAAGAGAAGCATTAAACATAATTAAAATTCTCGTTTATTTCATGCATTGCATTACATATTCACTTTATTTAACCCACTCAAGCGTTCACGCGGTTTTCTCTGAAGATAAAACTAATTGAAATACGTTATTAATGATAATAATAATAATAATATGAAAAAATATAAAATAAAATTTGTGCATGGGCGAGCCGTATTCGGCGGTATAAGCGACGGGTTGATCGGTACTCACAGAATCGCATGTTCCGGGTCGATGAGAGGTGGGTATACAGAGCTTGGGAGCGACCTGAACAAAGCGTGGCTGACCTGTGCCGTCCGGATGACAGCACCACGAGTACATTCTGGAGCAGCATTTGGTCGGTATCGGTCAGTCATGTTGAGGCTGACTGGATGCGTGATGTCGAGCGAGTATGTGAAACTATCCCAGAAATGGAAAAAGTTGTTATAACGCCACTAGATATAGCTAAAGCGGTCCGTCCGTTACCCAATTGGAAATCTCCGGGGCCGGACGGACTGCATAACTTTTGGCTTAAATGGCTTACTAGTTCACATACTTGCCTGGCATCTCAATTCCAGTCATCCTTAGAGTCTGGGTCGCTACCCCAGTTTCTAACAACTGGTGTTACCCACCTGCTCCATAAATCAGGTAGTACCACGGAACCCAAGAACTATAGACCGATCACTTGCTTATCGACGGTCTATAAACTTCTTACGTCCATTTTGAGAGTAAAAATTAATACACATATTGAAAGTAACTCCATTATGTCTGCCTCTCAAAATGGATGTAGGAACGGGTCCCGTGGTACTAAGGAGCTGCTCCTCATTGACATGGCCATTAGTCAACAGGTTCGTCGATCTCGCAGGGATCTGTCCACATGCTGGATAGATTATAAGAAGGCCTACGACTCGGTGCCACATACGTGGCTCATGAGGGTGCTGGAGTTGTACAAGATAGATGCAACTCTACGCGCCTTCCTTGAGTCATGTATGGGGCAATGGAGAACGGTCCTTCGCTATCCAGGGTGTCGACAGATCCAGGCGAACGATGAACCTGTATGGATCAAACGGGGAATATTCCAGGGCGACAGTTTGAGTCCACTTTGGTTCTGCTTAGCCCTGAATCCTCTAAGCACATTGCTGGAGGACTCAGGTCTGGGCTATCGGTTGAGGAGAGGAGGTCAGGTCATATCTCACCTTCTATATATGGATGATCTGAAACTCTTTGCCCCCAGCAAATTGCGACTAATGGAGCTACTGAAGGTAACTGAAACTTTTAGTAGTGCCATCAGGATGGAATTCGGTGTGGACAAATGTGCAGTCATGCATGTAAAGCGAGGGGAGATTATGGAATCTGAAGGGATTCATCTTTCAGATTCCATACACCTTAGATCACTTTCCTCATCCGAGACCTACAAGTATTTGGGTATGTCGGAAGCGTTAGGCATTAAAGTACCGGACATGAAACAATTGTTGAGGGAGCGCTTCTTTGGACGCTTGAAAAAGGTCTTAAATAGCCTTCTTTCAGGCGGAAACAAGGTGCGCGCCTTCAACGGTTGGGTCATGCCGGTCTTGATGTACTCTTTCGGCATACTCAAATGGACTCAAACTGAACTCGACGCCTTGGATAGACGAGTCCGTACGCTGTTGACCGCAAACCGGATGCATCACCCACGATCATCGGTGATGAGGCTGTACATCCCGCGGAAGTGCGGGGGTCGAGGCTTTTTAAATGCTAAGACCCTCCACAACCGCGAGGTGTGCAGTCTCAGAGAATATTTTTTGAAAATGGAAGTGGGTATGCACCGAGATGTGGTCACAGTGGACAAAGGACTCACCCCGCTGTCCATGGCTAAAGAGAACTGGCACAAACCTGTGATACTCAGTACCGAAGACCGCAGGGAGGTATGGCAAAGCAAGGAGCTACACGGACGCTTCTACCGGGCTCTTCATGGGCCCGATGTAGATTTTCTAGCGTCCGTGTCCTGGCTACGTTTCGGTGACCTCTTCGGGGAAACTGAAGGTTTTGTCTGTGCGATTATGGACGAAGTTATCTTGACGAACAACTACCGGAGACATATTATAAAGGATGGGACGATTGACGTGTGTCGGGCATGCCATCGTCCAGGTGAATCCATAAGACATATTATCTCTGGTTGTTCTCGTCTTGCTAACGGCGAGTACTTGCACAGGCACAACCTAGTAGCCAGAATCATCCACCAGCAACTTGCGTTGAAATACAAACTTGTGGATTCTGAGGTACCGTATTACAAGTATGTGCCCGACCCAGTTCTCGAGAAAGACCATGTCACGCTGTACTGGGATCTGCCTATCATTACTGACAGGACTATTGTCGCCAATAAGCCTGACATAGTAGTGATAGACAGATCAGCGCGCCGCGCAATGATAATCGATGTTACCATCCCGCATGACGAGAACCTCGTGAAAGCTGAGAAAGATAAACAAATCAAATATCTCGACCTGGCGCGCGAGGTTGTCGACATGTGGAATGTGAGCTCGGCTATCATTGTGCCGATTGTCGTTACTGCCAATGGCCTGATGGCAAAGAGCCTCGATGAACACCTTTCGAGGCTCTCCTTAGGTGGTTGGATCAAGGGCCTGATTCAGAAGGCAGTACTTCTTGATACGGCTCGTATTGTGAGGAGGTTCCTGTCTCTGGAGCCCTAACCACCGGTAGCCTGGACCCCGCTCCCACACCGGTGGAACACTATTTTTTATATTTTTAAATGTTTTTAAATTATTGTGTTTTTTATATTTAATAATGTTTAAAAATTTAATTAATATGTAACTAGATGAATAAAGAGATAATAATATAATAAAAGTCTTTATTTACCAAAAAATACAGATAATTGTTTGTAGAAACTGTAAATTGAAAATAAAAGATTTAAAAGAAGTTGACAAAGATCATTTACATAAGAACATGGATGCTGCTGGAATCTGTACACAAAAGATTAAACTCTGTCCCCTAAACTAGGATATCCTGTATCTTAGGAGACAGTGTTTCGCAAAGAGGTTACAATTGATAATATGCCAGAGTGGCCTGTGTCGATTTACTTTTAGAGTAGGTATTAAGGTTACAGTTCAATTTAACTTAAACTTTATTTCAGTTTATAGATTATGTGTGATGTGTGAGTGCGAGGTTGAGGGTGAATGAATGTAAGTGTGGACAAGTACGTGATGTAGTGTTCGTGTGTGAGTTAGAGGGGAGGGGGGGGGGGGGTTGTATGTACGAGTGTGTATGGATGGATGGGAGGATAGAAGTGTTAGTGCAGGAAGGAGATGAGAGTGTGCTTAGTGCGCTCGTATTAGTATTAGGCTATGAAAGTAAGTAAAGCCTCCGTTGCGGCATAGTCCTGTTTTAGCAGCCATTCTGATACTTTCAATTTCAGATTGTGTTTATTAAGGTCTAAGATATTCAGTGTTTTATGTATTTTTTTGTAAATATACGCGCTAATTACATAATACTGATGTTTTGCGAATGTGGTCCTGTGTCGGGTTCTTGGGGGAAGGTTTGTGCGCTTTAGTGGGTTAGACGGGGGAAGGCTGCTATGTTTCCTGAGGATAGATTGAAGCACGAAGAGTTGACGGACTGTAAGAACATTGCAGTCTGCATACAGTTGTGTTGTTGGGTATCTATACGGCTTCTTTGTCATTACTTTTAGAACGGCTCTTTGCGCTCTCTCTGCCCTCAGGAGGTGACCTTTCGTTGCAGCACCCCATACAGAGATGCAATATCCTATGACCGATTGGCATAGTGCATAATACACCATTTTCAATATATCAATATTAGCAGAGTTTCGGAGCGATTTGAATATGTGTATGAGGCGTAAAGTTCTAGTAGTAACAGCGTCAATTTGTTTTTTCCATGTAAGTCCGTCATCTATGTGGACACCTAAATACTTTACGTTGTCACATCTAGTTAGTGTTGGACAACGGCATGGTGCAGGTTGGTTAGAGCATGAATGTGCAGTAATTGAAAAGCTATGTGACGGTGCGGTCTTTCGCGTGATTGCAAAAGGGACGAAGCAGGTTTTGTTAATGTTTAAGGTGAGAAGATTGAAATTGAGCCATTTCATAATTTCCTCTACTGCCGACTCTGCTATAGATTTGGTAGTTTCCCAAGTAGGTCCGTGAACTAAGATCGCGGTGTCATCAGCATATGTGTATATCTTAGTATTAGGGAGGTTCATTTTACAAAGGTCGTTGACGTAAATTTGAAACAACGTGGGGCCCAATATGCTGCCTTTGGGGACGCCGAAAGTAACAAACTCCTCATCACTGAGGTGGGTGTCGATTTTAACTCTCTGGGTGCGATTCTTAAGATAATCCTTGAATATTTTAAGTGGCATGCCACGTACACCTAAATGTTCTAATTTTGAGGTAAGGGTGGGGACAGAAACTGTGTCAAATGCCTTAGAAAGGTCTAGGAATATACCTAAGCATCTTGTCTTCTTGTCTAGATTTTTAGCTACCTCTTGTGTCAATCCTAGTACAGCATCTTCTGTTGAAACACCGGCACGGAAGCCGTACTGGTTGTCTGCTATAATGTTATATTTTTCTAAAAAGCTTCAGCTTCTTTAATGTAATGTTTTAATCGAAGGTGTGTTTTACCTCATTTGAGGTTTAATTTTGTTTGAAGAGCTTTCCATTCCATAAATATTTCAGTATCCATTCACCTAGACGTATCAATGAAGTTTCCAATACGTTTTATGAATGAATTACTTAATTATTTCAGTTTAAAAACTGTTACTAGGAAAAAGGGTTGAAATTAAAATGTTTATTTACTAAGAAGAATATGATTTCGTGTATAAAGAACTAGCTTTTGTCCGCGGTATCTCCCGCTCACTACCCTCTGCCCTTTTAGCCGTTCTCACTTAAGACTAATGCAGTTTTCTACAGGTGAAATTAATTTTCGAAATCAGTCCAGTGTTTTTTAAGTTTGCTCATTACAGACATACAAAAATATAAATCTTTCCTCTTTATATAAATGTTGTGGCAATAGTGGATTCCAGCAATTGATTTTTGTTCGTGGATATAGCACCCTTATTGTGCAATGTAGAGAAATAATTCCATAAACTTTTATACAGAAAATCTCGAACCTCCAAAAGGCTGGCAACATCTAAGCCCCTAACCACTAAATCAACAAAGTGACTTTGTTTATTCAGAAACTAATTTCAAACTACCCGCGTTCACAATAACGGGAAACAAACAAAACATTAAGTATTTTCACTATTTGTGTTTTATGCTATTTGCTATTTGAAAAGTTTCGTGAAGTTGTCCCGACCTTAACACCCGGAGTTTTGTTGGTCTGGTTAAATAGCCGGGGGCCAAGCCGCAGTGCTATTTATAGCTGTAATTTTGTAAACCACAAACCTTATGAAATACCTACCCTAAGGCTGCTTTTCCACCAGAGATGCGCTATGCTACGTTGCTGCGGATGCGTTTGATATCCGCCAAACATATTCACTGGTTTACATAGCACAGCACTGGTGGAAACGGTTTCAACTAAGATGTGTTTTTAATATGTAAGGATGCGTGCTATGGCTGCGTGCTGTGGCTGCGTGCTATGGCTGCGTGCTATGGATGCGTGCTATGGGTCGTTTTCCCTAGTATCAATACATTACATAGCTCGAGCTGCGCATCTTCGTAGCGCAGCTACCTTGTGGCGACGCATCTTCGTAGCGCAGCTACCCTGTGACAGCGCATCTTCATAGCGCAGCTACGCATCTTCGTAGCGCAGCTATGCATCTTCATAGCGCAGCTACCTTGTGACAGCGCATCTTCGTAGCGCAGCTACCCATTTTCATAGCACATCTTACTCCGCAGCTACATAGCGTAGCATCAGTGGAAACGGTCACACAGTTTCGTAGCTCAGCTTTTACATCCTCGCAGCACAGCTACATAGCACATCTCTGGTGGAAAGGCACCCTAAAACTGGGGTTTTTAAAATCGGAGGCCTTAACATGAATGTGTATAATTTTTCGATAGATTTTTTAAATCGAATTATTTTCTTAGAGAGTTTTGAGGCTCTCACAAAAGAGAAGTTACCAATTCGGATGTATTATTTTTATGCTCGAGCGTAGCGAGCTAACATTTAGATGAATTTTGAAAAAAAAACTTATTTTGTTCAAAATATATTTATTACGAAATGGTGACAATGGAACTTTTCAATAAAAACCAGCAAATCAACCGTGATTGCTGCTATTCTATTTTATTTTACACATTGTTTACGCAATCATACAACAGAAGGTTGTATTTTTATTTGAATGAAGAATACGTTTTTACATTACTGTCTAAATCTAATCTAGATTGATCGATAGTTTCTGTTAGTGCAGTACATTTCTGACTGAATGTCCGTAATTCAGGCAGTCACAAGGTAACAGAAGATCAGCGATAAAAATGACGGATCGTTAAAAATGTATTGCACTGACAGAAACTTGCGATCAATCTAGTTCAGATTTAGTCAGGGTATTTTACTGGGCGTCTCAAAGCTTACACTTTTAAGCTATTGCATAGCTTTTATCCCTCTGAGCGCGGCGCGGCGCGGAGACCGAATCAAAAAAATTCCAAAAACCTAACGAAAAAACCTAAGGAAAATTCCTGACACCACGCATCGTCTCACATCGTTTCAGTTCGGGAGACTTCGGCAATCATAAAAATATCCGTCATAAAAACAATTTACTTTTTCGTACTGATTCTTAACGGCCAGCTACAAAAGGAGTTTTCACAATGAAACCTACTTATAAAATTCTTCTACAACAAAGAAGTTCTTTATTACAGTAGTGCACCACAAACATTTGAAATAAATTATTTATTCTCGTTAAATATACGCGGTAGGCGATTTTATTCTTTTAAAATAAAATAAAATGTTATGCAATAGCTTCACCGCGGCAGTCTCCGAGTGCCACATGTATTTTTTTTCTGCATAATCACACGTACTGAGCAATCGGGTCTGCCGAGTTCGCGGGACTGCCTCATCAGGTAACAGTGATCCTGGAACGTAAATGGCTATTGAAAGACCACTGTGGATTTTAGTCAGTACGAGTCTGACAGTCCCTTTCGTCCCAACCTGTGTGGGAGGTATCATTTGATGATAATACCACACAACAGTGCTCTCGGCCGAGTACTCGGTACGTTTAAATAGCACTGAGTGCTCGGCCCTATGTTTATACATACCGAGTACTCGGCCGAGAGTCTGTCTTGCTCGATTGCTCTGTGTAATCAATATTTTATTTTACTTAAAAAAATTATTAATCCGACGGACAGATTATCATAAAATATTTGAAATGTTTATTAATGCGGCAAACTACCCTATTGACAACAAATATCATTCGCTTAAAAAAAACACTCAAAATAAATAAAACATGGTAAATAACAAACTGTTTTTTCGAAACCATAAATGTAGTATGCTCTCGCAACACTCGGTTATTTTAAAAAGTTTTTTAACTGAAGCCACACAACTTCCTAGACAGAAAATTTCTCTTTGTTTTGAATTTCAACTTTACAATTATAAAATTAAGTTTATTTTACCACATTTCACAATCCCTCACGTTGTTCACGTTTTTGAGAAGCTGTTGAAACTTCTGAAGTTTTGAAGATTTTTTTTGCGTAAAAATGGGGTTCTTTGTTGCGAAAATATATAAAATAGAGGGGTTCTCTTTGAAATTCTCAGTGCTCAACTAGCATTTGCTCAGGTATCGTCGTCTATACTCGGTAGCAGTGACTTAGTCGTGATTCAGAAGAAAAAGAATCAGCTGTCTAGTTTCCTACTGGCCCACTGATTTCTTCAAGAAGATCACTGGGTTTCTCAAGCAAATCGTCGAAACGTGAACCAAAATATCGCCAAGAAGACACACTGAAGAATCCCGAGATTCTTTATTCATCTCGTCCACTTCATCTTGGCTGTCAAGAAGCTGAAAAGTATTTCAATTTGAAAAGGAAATTTCCTAAAACTTTGATTTAAAACGTTCAATTTGCCTTGGCTTGCCAGAAAATCTTGGCTTAAAATCAACATGGATTTGGGCCGAAACCCTCGTGGCTTAATAACGAAGAACTATCCTCAAAATTACATTATCATTGGTGGAAATATGCCTTCGAGCATTTTGAACTCACTTCAGGCAGGCCTGCCTAGGCCTTCGGTTCAAGCATGTCTGCCTAGGGCATCGCTTCAAGCATATCCGCCTATAACTACGATTGAGACATGTTTGCCTACAAGCACGCTTGAAGCATGCTTGCCTAGAACAACTGCACTTGATACATTCTTGTCTAGAACGGCGCTTGAAGCATATTTGCCTAGAACGGCGCTTGAAGCATATCTGCTTCGAACGTTAATTGACGCGTATCTGCCAAGAAACACAACTGTTGCGTTTCCTTTACCAAGTGTGAGCATCTGGCAACGTCAAGATTTCTTTTGGTTCAACATTTCGTGTTTGAACCAGAAATTGGTCCCGAGAATACCTCTTCGTTTGATGAATATTCCTCTGAACCGTTTGAGGCATGTTGGGTCGCCAATAATGTTATATCCCAAGGAGAGCAACTGTCCCTTATGTAGGTATCCTAGTGCTAAACTGCTAGCGGAAATCTACAAATGTCGTAACGTAAAAATGTGCTGTTGGATTTTGAACTTCATGGCAATGAGCTGAACGTTACAATTCCAACAGCATTTTTAACGTCACTTACGACTTCTGAAGTTTCCATCTCAAATACTACTAATAAATTAACTCCTGGTATTAAAGTTTTCTTTCTCTTTCTGTCTCCAGGTGAATGGCGAGGAGAGAGAAGGATGCTGGACATCACTCGAGACAAGCCGGTCAAAGTGTGCGTGCGAGTCGTCGTGCCTGTTCGGGATCATCCCAAAGTAAGTGACAATTTTATTAATACTAACAAAAGGGCCATACTAACGGGAAATATCGTTGATTATCGCGTTAATTAACGTTTATACGAGCATTTAAAGACTATCGCGAAAACAACGGGAAATGCCGTTAGTGTGGCCTGGCTATTATAAGGCAATGTTTAACTGTGACAATCGTTATTTATATTTCTGTGTATTGGCATTAAAATGTCTGTTGAAAAGTTGATTTTTTTTAGAAGAATCAAACTTACTACTTCTTACTTATTTTATAAATGCGAAAGTTTATGAGGATAGAATTACAGACGTTTATTACTCTTTCATCTAAATACTAACGAATAAATTTGTACTAATTTGGAAGCTCTTTATTCCGTTAGGACGTTCCCGTTGGATAATTTAGAACAGAAATTCATAAAAAAATTAAACCCATGCTTTCCGTTTATGAGTGTGAAGTTTTATAATTTTTTTGAACATTGCCCCACACTAGGAATTTCTCATACATCGTACCCACGAAATTAAAATAGAAACTCACGTACGCAGTCGTTCAAACACAAGTCATTTCAAAAAGGAAGGACTTCAAAGTTATGAAATGCCGTACGGCACGTACGCTCTGTTATTTTTTCTAACCCCACATCATCGCTTACCATAGAAAGTAATCAAATGCTACCAAACCTTAATAAAAAAAAAAATGCATGCGAAAGTAGATATATCGCTAAAAACCTACTAACTATACATCTCTGTAATTAAAAATTCACACAACCTGTGTCTATTCATACATTATTAATTATGAAGTCCCCACAGACCGTACCTACAAAGTAACTTTCAACCACTATGGTTAGTCAATATGGCTTCCGGCGGCGTGTGCCAAACTATAACTGCGAGCTAGATGAAACACCGTAAATTAAAAAAAAAACTCGTTTGGCGTAGTTTTTGTTTACATACTATCGCGGCTATATTTCTCGGAAAAGGTAAGCTTTTTTTTTTGCGTGGTAAAATCATCAAATGAGTCCTCCCACCCCGGGCAGGGCGGGAGGGACTGTCAGACTTGTACTAACTAAAATCCACGGTGTCCTTCAATAGCCCTTTATGTTCCGGGGTCACGGTAATGAGATAAGTCCTGCGACCCCGGCAGGCTTTGGCCCTCTAGAGAGGGGACCCCGTCATTATGCTGACGCTCTTTGAGGCGCGCGTGGAACACAACGCGCCGTCGACCCGGGCATGGTCCATGGTCGGGCTGCGAGTTGCCCTTTACTCGCCGCCCGCATGCCCGCGCCTACGGTGGCCGGAGATCGTCTTGCGACGTCCGTCGCCGTGGGCGTCCACCGCCGCGGGTGGGGGGAGGGAGGACATTGTCCTCTCCCTCACGCGGCCCGCCTCCTCCTTAGCTAAGCAGAGCTTGGGTTAATTGTTTTTTTATTTGTTTTGTGGTAGCTATGAGTTTCATGATAAACGGGTTAACAAAAATCAATTTACACTATACGGATACTTGACGGCATGGTTGACGGCACGTACAGTGGCTGAACGATTGGACTGCTGAGCTGCGTGTCACAGATTCGATTCCCGCACGGAGCAAACATTTGTATGATCTACAAGTTACTGTTCCCGGGTTCGGGCGTTTTTGGATGAGTTTAAATATATTATGTTTGTAAACGCACCCACGATACAGAAACAATTTCCTAGCGTGGGACAACGTTTGACCTCGAGACTTATTAGACAGTCAAAAATGAAAGTAGTAAAAAAAATACATGTGGCACTCGGAGACTGCCGCGGTGAAGCTATTGCATAACATTTTTTTTATTTTAAAAGAATAAAATCGCCTACCGCGTATATTTAACGAGCATATAATTTATTTAAAATGTTTGTGGTGCACTACTGTAATAAAGAACTTCTTTGTTGTAGGAGAATTTTATAAGTAGGTTTCATTGTGAAAACTCCTTTTGTAGCTGGCCTCTAAACGGCCAGCTACAAAAGGAGTTTTCACAATGAAACAGAATCAGTAAGAAAAAGTAAATTGTTTTTAATAGCTTAAAACCTGAACCGTTTCAGTAACAATATGAAAATCAAACAAATCCTTTCCCCTCCACTACAAATAGTTTGTTCCTGAACATAATAAATAGCGTTATTTTCGCTTTCACAAATAAGGGTAGCCTCCCACTTCCCAGTCACGTTTGCTCGACGAATTGAAATCGTTTCGACGTAAAAATATCGCTTTGCCGGAGTAAGACGTGCGTAATACACGGATACGGAACGCAAAACGTTTAGGGTTCCGTAATTGGTCATTTGGATTAGTGAAATCGGTGGAATGGTGACATTGCAAGAAAATGTCTTTAGCGAATCTTTTATGAAAGACTCGTTTGTAAAGAAAAGACTTTGGTAGTATATTTTTTGTTTGTGATTCTGTGAGGCTACAGAGTGACAGAATATATTAATTAATTTTTAACGTCTAACGGTGTACTAAATGATTAATAAATGATTTTTTTTAACGTTGGTAGTGAAATTCCAGGCGAATTGTTTTAGACAAATTCTAGGTGGAATGTCACAATGTTTATACTGCGTTGGGATGGGAATTCTCACTGACGGTGGTAGCACACATTGGAACCGCAGGCTCGCGAATGCTCCCATCCTGTCGAAAATTTCATCCAAATCCGTTCAGTACTTTTTGTGTCATTTATCTATCAACCTCACAAACATTCTCATTTATCATATTGGTTAGTTTAGTATTTTCTGCCAACTAGTCGGCCAGTCGGCTTGTCATCTCTTATAAAACATTATGAAGGCCTACGGAACCCCTTTGCTACTTGCTTCAACGCTTAATTTTGCAGAATGAGCGAGTACCCCCGTCATTCCTTCGCGCAGCGTGTGATAAATAAAGCATCACTCATGCTGTTGAATGTTGAGTAGCTAGGGAATGGAGTGCGCACATGAATGGCGTAGATAGCTCTATCAAGGTTTCTGTATTTCTCTTTTTGCGGTCTCTAGAATCTAGCATGCGATGTTACTTTATGCAACCATTCGACAATCCTTGCCATAACACAAATTTTAAAATACGGGTGATAATAATGTACATCGCATAATTTGTACAGTAGGGACATGACTACAGTATTTTTTTCGAAAATATATCTACATTCATATTCGATTTCGTTATCCGAAAATATTTATAGCACCATAAGCTCTATGTGACAATTTCGATCCAAATTCTGATAAATAATTATAAAAATATAACAAAATCACTGCACATCCGCCATTTTTCTATCCTCTCCCGCAGTCTTATGAAATTCAAACGAAAACACTAGGGCATACGGAACCCGTTGTTGCTTGCTTCACCACTCAATTTTGCGAAATGAGCGAGAACCCCCGTCATTCCATCGCGCTGCGTGTGATAAATAAAGCATTACTCTTGTTTCCAAATGTTGAGTATGTAGCAAATGGAGTGAAAATGTGAGAGGCATGTTATGGCTTTATCAAATTTTCTGTTTGCTGGATCTTGCCTGCAACATGTCTTGAATCAAATGTTTGTCTTTCGTGACTATTAAAAGCATTGTTTATTAGGAGATTCATCATTTTTCAAGAATTCAAATGATATTTTGACCTATATAACTTGTCATAGACATCACACGGTCATTTTCGGTAGTTACACTTAGTATGAAACTGTGCTCTTAAACCATTGAAATAACATTTAGTATTTCCAATTTTATCTATTCTTTACAGTACGTCACAAATCTGCGACATTCTTCTCTACATTTCTTCATTCGTGTGATCACTCCATTATCTGTATACTCCATGGCATCAGCAAAACTCTACGTATGAATATGACTATCTAGTATTTCCTCGCGTGTAATACACGTTGAAAAATTACACGAATTTCCTTTGCAGGCTTTGCACGCCGTGGTTGTATTGGTAGGCTTTTACGCATTTATTTTTAAAAGTGAAAAGAGTTTCATCAAATTCGATGCTTTCTGGTTTTCTATCCATTTTGATATTATTTTTATTTATTTGAAGCTTATATTTCATACAATTACAATTATGACAAGTGCAATACCGATTTGACTAAATAATACTACTGTATGGATTAATTGGTGACATGTTAATACTTCAAATGAAAGCTTAGTTATGGATTTCCACAACTTGGCTCCACATCGGGTAGGCTAAATCTTTATGTTTTGTTTGAGGATGTGGCAAACGATACGTTGGTACGCATTATACTGCAAAAGATACATTGCTACTTATTTGAACTCACAGCCGCATGCATGAGATTCATAACCTCGGGGCCAACACTTTTCTTTATAAACAACCCTTTTTTTTTTTTGGGGTGGCAAAATCATCAAATGAGTCCTCCCGCCCTGGGTGGGGTGGGAGGGACTGTCAGACTCTTACTGACTAAAATCCACCCGTGTTCCGTCGGATGCCCTTTACGTTCCGGGGCCACGTTATCCTGGATTAAGAAAAATCCGCGACCCCGGCAGGCATTTGGCCCCATAAGGGGCCCCGTCGGTGACGCGTGAAACACGACGCGCCACCGACCCGGGCTTGGTCCTTGGTCGGACGGCGAGCATACCCATTACTCACCGTCCGCAAGCCCGCTCCGCCGCTGTGCCCTCTGCTGTTCAGAGGGACACGCGTTGGAGCGTCCACCCGACAGGCTATTTGCATACGGGCAAAGAAACCCCTTAGGCACACAGTGCCTAAGGAAGAGTTTTTGCCCGCATCCCAGGGTGCACCGTCCCGAAAAATTGGTCTTCCCCCCGGACGTATCCGAGAGGGAACTCCAGTCCACGGGCGCACGTGGAGGTTTCCTGTCTTAGCACCCCTTATAAACAACCTTGCATTAATATTTGAAAGCCTTGTGGTATTAAGTCAGTGTGAGTTAATAAAACAGCGGCATAATGCGTCAATCAATTATAATAATGTCAAAACAACAAATACATACTTAATTACGTCGATATCGGACAAACTTTCACCCTCGATAAAAAACGACACTTCTCAATAATGTCCTCAATAATGGAAAGAAAAGTCACTAAAAACTCTATCCGAACGCCAATCGATAAGGATTAAAACCCCATGGCTATAAAAAGCCTACAAAGATAAATCAAATCGCTCCCTTAGGGCGATAAAATCCACAAAAAGTACCATTAGCGATAAAACACTGAAATTGATTGAACTATAGGTACTTGGTTCGATTCTATGATAAATGTAAAGGTCTATTTGTGTATTTGGTCAAGATAATAATCTGTTTCTGTATTTTTTTTTACTGAAAAAATAATGTTTTGGTTTTACTAAAAACGCAAAACATTATTTTTAAAAAAGAAAGAAAAAGCGAAAGATTTTTTTCAAATCTTTCGGAATTGGGCTGTGAGTAGCCCAATTCCGAAAGATTTAAAAAAATTCTTTCGCTTTTCTTTGCCACGCGGTTCGGTTGTAGTGCTGTTCCGTTACCGCTTAGTGCGTGATGTCTCGTATAATTTCATATAAAGAATATTTTGATGCGTCGTGTCGCGTAGTTCCGCTGCAGTGCAGTTCCGCCTAGTGCGGTTTCACCTTAATTCTGTTAGAGGATATATTAAAAAAAATAGTTGTTTTTTTTTTAATAATTATAGCAGTCATCTAAAAAACATAACAAGTATTTTACACTTTAATGCAATTTGCAACAAAAAAAATATGATGTAATAATTTTACAGTTTTTTATTTATTTAAGGTCGCTTTTCAATATCTAAGGTCATTAGCCACAACACTTTTTTGTTGCAAAGTGCATTCAATTTGTTCAGAAGTAAGGAGTATTTTGAATTACTAAACGTAACTTTACATACTTTAGCAAAACTCCTTACAGGAAAAAAATCTTTGACGTAAAAATGTGTGTCTTCCTTTGCAAGATCAAAAGGGCTTTCCTTGTTAAAGTTCCCTCACACCTACGACTAACAATCGTGTCACGTGTCGCATTACCAGCCAATGTGACTACACCCTTAAATAGTACCCGTCTCACCGCTGGCGAGTAGCGAGAAACTAGTAAACTGGGGACTACGAAGTCAGACAATAACTCGCTATAGTGCGACCGTTGTTATTCCTTAATAATGTAGTTTCCTATAAGTGAAAGATTGTTTAAATCGCCCCAGTAGTTTTTGAGTATAGTTATTACAAACATTTTATTTTCACAGGACCTACATTTTCCGCACATTTCTTTTTTTTTTAATGTTGTGCCACACTAGGAATTCCTCCTGTATCGTGGGTGCGTTTATTGAATTTTAAAATCGCTTGACCACTGCAACAACCGTGAAAATAGTCAATAGCAGTCGCCTCGCCGCCAGTGGGACATGCACCTTACCTAACGTATTACCGCCCAATCTGTCCCCGCCCTTACATCTCGTATTACAAACAAACCAGTATATATACACATGTCTATACCAAAAGCTCCATAGCCAATTTCTCTTTCATTCCTCTGTCATTGCTAACAAAAAAAAAAAGAAATCTCGCCAATTCTGTGTAACATGATGCGACGCTGTGAATTCGTGAAATGTTTTTGATGGATTGTGTGTAAAAGGGTGACGTACAAAGGTAATTGAGTAGTTTTGGTGATGTATGCGCTGTGGGGCACTTGCGAGCCTTTGACGTGGAACAAACTGTTTGAAAATAATACTGCCGTGGTATAACTAAAATGCCGTTAACCAACATCTGGTCGATTTTCAACTTTTGATGCTATATTAATGAGAAAAAAAAGATCTATCGATCTGTGTTTGCGAATTTTCAATATCTTCAATAGTTTTGGAAATAACAATTTTAAAAATGCCGCTATGTACTTATTACTCACGTGTGAAATAAGCAAAAATAACGTTAAGTAACTTTGTGAGTCTATAAAGCCGCTAAGGTTCATTACCTCGTATTTTTATCACAAAAGATCCATATGGTTACTTGTCTAGATTGCCGTTAGCAGACTTTTGTGCACTACAAAGCGGTTAAGGTACTTTAACTGTTTTATTGGTATTCTTTTTAATAATAAAAGAGTTCGCTTTTTTAAACTATAACGTCGTTAGTTAAAAATGTTAGACTTAAACTTGACTAACGATGTTTAACGGCATTATTGCCTCATATTTGACATACTTATATTTTGACTTAACGTATGTTACAAGCCCATAGCGGCATTTTCAAAACTAAACAAAAATGTATTGTCCGTCATTATTAGACTGAAACGACGTTATCTCACACTAATACACAACAAAGCCGTTAACTGATCTCGCGCGGGACAGGGAGACACCGGCTACGTAACGATCCTGTACCGAAATCAGAGGGATCTGGGGTGGAACTAGAACCAGGAGCTTGTGGGTGAGGACGTGTGTCGCTGCGGGTTTGTTCCCGCCAATTTCGCAACGATCGCGATAATGGCGAACCATCATTATAATTATGCTTAAACTTATAACCATAGGCTGGAATTAGGTAGAGTTATTTTAGTACTTGCATCGAAATGTTGATATTATTATGGATCTTCTCGGGATTTCTAATAGACAATCTCGTGTGCAAAACAATAATATAAATAAATAATAATAAAAAAAACATCAGAGATAAATTAGACAAATTAATTGTGTAACAGTAAATAACTTCTTATTTAATAAATCGCCGGATTTTTCTGCTCTTTAAAATTAATTCCGTGATTTGGGGCATATCCACTTCATTCTATCGTTGTATGAAATCAGTGTAAGTCTTAAATGAATAACCCTACCTAATTCTGACCTGTGCTTAAAACTTTCACAAAACTTTACTTATAACTAGATTTTTTGGAACTTTCGGATCCATAGAATAACACTAAAATCACATCAGTTATTTATCAATATAATTATGTACTACTTGTACTTCAAACAAAATATAACATAAAACAAAATTTACTTTCAAACTTCTGTCTTTTATTAAACCTGAGATAACAAACAATCAAAACTAAGTCTAATCTTCTTCTTGAACTCAAAACTTTACATTTCTAGTATCATTTAAAAAACGATCATCAAGTGAAAAACAAAAAACAATTATACTTATTTAATTTTTAGTACTAACTTTTTACTTAAAAGCCTTCTTGATAATCACATTTATAAATATATTCTTAAAAACACAGTATTCAAAATCGTATCACAGTTACATTGTTATTACATAAAATAAATCAAGGTTATTATGACTATGTCTGAAATTATTAATTAGTTAAAATCAGTCTCGATAAACTGACACTACTCTATATTATTATTCTAAACAGAACTAGTACCGGAATGTTCATTTTCTCTTGGTAAGTTTTTCCAAAATAACAATTTTTGAGGGGGAATTATGTTCGAAAGGTTTTCAAGTACATCTGCTCTTCTCTTAGGTTCGATACCTTTCGGTTCAGTTCTAAATTCAAATACGTGGGTTTTTTTTAAATATCTATCATTCATGAAACGAAGAATTTGTAATTATCATCATCGAAATTATTTTTTAAATAAGCTCTTGGATGGATGTTTGAATCCTTCTTTGGGACACGTCGTTAGGTATATTATTCAATATCATAAATGCTATGAAGAAAAAAGATATACAAACTCTTCGTTTAATGAATGATAGATATTTAGAAAACCCACGTTCAATGGTATTTGTATTTAGAACTGAACCGAAAGGTATCGAACCTAGGGGAAAAACAGATATACTTAAAAATCTACCGAATGTAATTCCCCCTCACAAATTGTTATTTTGGAAAAACTTTCCAGAACAAGTTCTGATTAGAATAATAATATAGAGTAGTGTCAGTTTATCGAGACTGATTTTAACTAATTAATAATTTCAGACATAGTCTTAATAACTTTGAATTATTTTATATAATGTTACTGGGATACGATATTGAATACTGTGTTTTTAAAAAGGCTTTAATAAATGTAGGTAAAAAGTTAGAACTAAAATTTAAATAAGGAAAATTAGTTTTTGTTTTTCAGTTAATGATTGTTTTTTTAATGATACTAGAAATATAAAATTTTGAGTTCAAGGAGAAGATTAGACTTAGTTTTGATTGTTTGTTATATCTCAGGTTTAATGAGAGACTGAAGTTTATAATAACGTAAATTTTGTTTAATGTTGTCTTATTTTATAGTAGGTAGGTACATAATTATATTGATAAATAACTGATGTGATTTTAGTGTTATTCTTTAGAACTGAAAGTTCCTAAAAATCTAGTTTTAGGTAAAGTTTAGTGAAAGTTATAAGTTTAAGCATAATTATATATTATTTGAAAAGCAAAAAGAAATATTGACAGTATAGACTAATTGATTGATAAAACTATGACTATTATTTAAAAAAAATATCTTTAATTTCAATAAATTAAATTCATTTTGTGCAAGAAAATAGTTCACTATTTTATAATATTATTAGGCTATAATGTCGTTAAACTGTAAGGTTTTTAGTTTAACCACGTTTTAGCTTAACAATGATTCAAGTTTATCCTTTTAATTAGTACGCATCTCAAGGTTACCAGACTTAAAAGCAGTAAAGTACCATTAAACGCATTTAAGCTTAACATGAATCAGTTCTAAAATACATAATCGCAAGCTAAATTGTCGTTATGTGCAATAACGGCATTTTAGTTAATCATTGAAGAGATGAAATTTTTGCATTTTAAAAGACAATAATTTTCTATGTAATAGATACACTAAAACGCCGTTACGCTTTACGTAGCGGCGTTTTAGTCGATGATCCATTATGATTTCGGTTACATCTCTGATGAACTAAAACACAAAAAACGCTTTTTCATGAAATTAAATTATATTTACTGTATGATAGGTTAAGTATTTCGAAAGTATGCAATTTCATCTATGTTTTGGTACCTTCAAATCTCTAATAGGTGTTGTCAACGAAAAATAACATCAGTTTAAAATTTTACCGCGGTTTTTTCGTGTTATCCAAAAAAGTGACTTTAGCAGTTAACGGCATTATAGTTATACCACGGCAGAATAGGACTTTTTTGACATAAAAATAAGTCTATACATACTAGTATAGACTTATTGTGGACGCTATAGACTTTGGCAGATACTCCATGACATGATCTGTCATAATCCACTGTCAAAACTAGTTGGACGTCTACAGTCTGTGCGTTTTATCATGATGCGGGTGACAGTTGCCTAAATGACGTTGACATCTGTCAGTACCACATGACTAGGGAGGTGACGTTATGAATTCATTTTTTTCTCTATCGACACTCGCAGCTTAGAAATGAATTTTATCCTTGTAATTGTGTTGTTCTGTTGTATAATTACTCGTATATTTGGTAACTCATATCTGGAAGTTGTATTAAAAGCTTTTAACAATAAAAATTGACCTCCGCACAATATAGTTACGTTTTTTATTATATGAAATATCGACATTCCATCGTAGCAGTGAACCCCATCACTAATTACGCCTATGACGTTACGTTATACGAATAACACTTTGCTTAATTTTTATTCAAATTAATTTGATTTGTGGACTAGAACATTCTGGTTGGGTTTAAATTAATTTACTACAGTTATTAATGATTTAGTATATTACGAATGTGCTACAGCTGAAGTACTAAGTCATAATTTGTAAATAACTGCGACTTTCGAAGAGTGAAACGAAATGTTACTGAAACTGTCACCCGCACCATGCTAAAACGCACAGACTGTAGTGAAGTCAGTTTGACCGCACCTTTATAGGTTCGTAGCGTCTCGTAGCACTTACGTAGCGCTTGCTACGGGTACAGTCGAATTCGTAGCAAGTGCTACGAAAAACTGTAGACCTTTGTAGAAGTTGTACCACACGGAGTCAACGGTATGAAATGATTGGTCACCCATCCACAAATTTACCGTGGCTTATGAAGCTTACCCTTTATCTGTCAAAGCAGTTGTTAAGCCATAAGCACCTCTATTGTAATGAGGATAAGGGTTTATATATCTATAACGTAAATCATGATATTCTTAGTCCCTAATACGGTACTCTACAGCCTAAGTATACAAATATAAAATCTCTATCACGTAGAGAGAGAGCAGACGATATCCCGGGGCTACAAATAGAGAGCTAATAGGCCACTGTGGAGTCATTACTAGTGTTGTCACGCGGCCCGGGAATTTTGAGCGGGACCGGGATTTTATGACGTGATGTTTTACATTTTAATCCCGGATTTATTTGCTATTTTTTTAGTAGTTGTGTATAGCAACGGAAAATGTTATAAAATTTCTCTTAGATGATTATGCTATAATGAGGCTTTAACTCTTTTAGAATAGTTTTTCATAGATCATGATTTTCAAGACGCCCACGGCGTCGGACGTCGCAAGACGATCTCCAACCACCGTAGGCGCGGGCATGCGGGCGGCGAGTAATGGGCAACTCGCCGCCCGATCATGGACCATGCCCGGGTCGACGGCGCGTTGTATTCCACGCGCGCCTCAAAGAGCGTCAGCAAGATGACGGGGCCCCCCTCTAGAGGGCCAAAGCCTGCCGGGGTCGCGGGACTTATACCATTACCGTGATTCTGGAACGTAAAGGGCTAATGAAGGACACCGTGGATTTTAGTCAGTACAAGTCTGACAGTCCCTCCCGCCCTGCCCTGGATGGGAGGACTCATTTGATGATTTTACCACGATAAAAAAAAAAGATCATGATTGGCCGTAATTCATGATGTTGGAGCCGTAAGGTACTTGAATGAAGACCTCGCACCGGCAAGCACAGCGTGACGCGTCCACAAACAAGGATAATCTGTCCAAGATGATCTGATGAAGACCACAGGATCGCGCCGGATTCAAGCCGCTACCAACCGGTCCTATTGGAAATCTATAGGGGAGGCCTATTTTCTGCAGTTGAAGCCCTATGGCTGATGATGATGGTGACGAAGACGATTAGTTATTACGAGTATACAGGGTGAATTTTTCAACTGGGCGTGGATGGCTATATCCGAAACTATGAGGAATATCGAAACAAAATATGCTATTTCGTTAAGTTTGCAGTATATCATTACTCCCCAGAAATTGATCCTTATTAGCAACACTATCGAATGGAGTAATAATACAGGGTAGGGTGCTTCTTATTTTTCGAATTTTGAAAAGTAACTGCGTCAACCCGCCATTCGTTTCTGTCATCCAAAAAACGAGCTCATTATTTTTATTTTATTTTTAAATCAAATTTTAGGTGTCGCTACCGAGCATCAAAGTTTTTTTTTTTATTTTTTTTTAATTTGATACATTTTTTTTTATTTTTTTTATTAGTAGAGAAATTATATTATTATGCTCTATGAAAGTAGTAAATGATTTGGCGGAGCGGGGAGTAGCATTAATGGAAGAGTACAACAAATTAATTACCAACGATGAGGAACAAAAACAATACCTTCTTTTATTTGTGAAAAATTTTAGACAGAAGTACCCAAATACAAATAAAAATACATGGTTATCATATTTAATTTTTCATTATCATAACTCCCTACTAATTATATGATTTAAAAATGATTATATTTTTTTTCACTGATTAAAAATACTATTTCCTAGCCGGTAGCGACCCCTAAATATTACTTTAAAAATCTGAAAAAAATAATTTAGTACTTTTTTGGATCATAGAAGAGAATGAATGGGTGACGCGGGTAAAATTAAAAAAAAAAATTTGCCCATTAAGAAGCACTCTAATACAGGGTGTGATTTTTTTTCTAAAATCAGCGGGTTCAATTCCTGGCCAGGATTATTGAATTTTCTAAAATCCAATGATGCAGTTTTAGTTTTCGTCAAAATCGGCCTCGAGACTCCTTTCAACGTTTTTCGATATTCCTCGTAGTTTCGGATGTAGCTATCCACGCCCAGTTGAAAAATTCAACCTGTACCTATATTTTGAAACCATATTCATACTTTTGAAGTAAATAATTATCTCACTGCATTGATTAATTCTCGAAAGCAGTTGCTAAAAATAAATAAAAATTTGGAGAGTCTTTCCATAAATCTGTTTTACCTTGTAACAAAAAAACCAACACGAAAACTGACCATCATAACAAAATATTAACGGACCCAATCCGGGATAATTGACCGTCCAATCCCGTGAGTTCCCATCACTAGTCGTTCAGAATACGGCCTCTAACCAATCACATTAGGTACTTTATTGTAACTATAATGGCCTGATATAAGGCCATAAATGACAATTAGGAGACCACTTTATATCAGCGTAGTTACGATCAGTTTTGGTGTAAGGTTTAAGTGAAAACGGGTGATGTGTTTACGTAATAAATGACCATAGGAACGTGGTTTAGTAGACCTTTTTTTGAGTTTTAAAATCATCAAATAAGTCGTCCAGCCTTAGTGGAGTGAAATGGTTGTGCTTAAAACATAATTGTGAAAATTAAAATTGGGAAATTGAAATTTCAATTAATCTCAGTTTTAAGGCTTGCTATTCTCAATCTTTGGCGCTTAACCGGCTATTGTTGATCTTTCTCACAACTTTGAAATGTAAATGTCCTACTCAAAAAACTCGCTAGTGCTTTTATAAGTGTAGCGAACATAATCGTCAGCAAAAAACAACACTAGCTCCATCTGTGCAGCGACGCTAGCGAACTAAAGTGTTCTACATCGCGCAAGCGAAATTATCTGCGAATTTAGAAGACACAACATATTCTTACAATGAATATGGGGCAGAAAACCCACCAGACACAACACCCGTCTGGTCAGATGGTATCTTCCTTTTCACCGGGGTATTTAGGAACTTTTCATTCTGTTCCTCTTACCCCTAAATAAGTAAATCCTCATCAAATAATGACCTTGACATAAAATCGCTCGTCTTTCCCAACTTGACCCATACACAGGTCATTCGCTACTCTCGCCGTCCATGTTTGTTCATCTCTCAGCGATCTCGCTCGCTATCACGCGCACCACTTGTTTATATCGACGATACAAGTGCGCTCACTACTCATTATGTATCGGGAAATCCAATTAATTATTGGATTGGAGGCTTGGTTTCTAAAGAGCGATTCAATCTTTGTAGAATAAAATCAATGTAGGAATTACGAAAGAAACTTGACTTCACAGTTCATATGCAGCCTATAAGCCTTATTTAACCTTACCTTGTCAGAATACAACAGTTATTACCCAAAACATTAAGAGCATTTTAAAACAAAAACGTTGAAATAGCAACTCTTTCTATTAAGGGCTGTACATATACAGGGTGTAATTAGACACATCACTAAGCCGTTAACTACGCATACTGTACATCTAACGAAGTAGCTTTACGCTAAAATTATAGAATTCGATTTCGTAAAAAAAAGTTTTAAAAAAATGCAACTTTGACCTTCAATATCTCGAGAACACTTGGAGTCCCAGGTACGGTCTAAAGGAAAAAAATGATCCAAATAATGGGTAGAATACGTGGCATTCGGCTTCGTTAAGTGTCTTCTTACACCCTGTATAAACTGAATTTTTATAATTTTAAGGGTTTTGATATAGGACATTAAAGGCCTGAATAACTCATATTATGTCCGTCGCGTACAGTAAAATAGTTTCATAATCTTCTTTAAAGCACCATACTGCGACCTTTATGCGACGCTAACATCAGCGTCACGTAGTATTTGATTCTGAAGTTGCTATTTCTCAGTAAAATACGCGAACAACCGTATGCGACCGACATCATCATAATTTCAGCCGTAAGATGTCCACTACTGGTTACCTATCTAGTTTGCAAGCAGTCAGCGTCAAAGGAAATCAGGTCTTACGGTGACCCACTTTAGGCAGAGCCTTAATAGTGTTTACTACCCTATTATGTCACCCCTATCGCTTCTGCTCGCAGTAAAAACCAGTGTAAGTAGATCAGACCACAACTTAAACAACCCATCTGTCAATATAATGAATGTACCCCGTTTACGGTGGTCCATTGTAAACGGGGTCCAGTCATGTGTGCAAGGGTCTCTATCGACATGCGGGCTGTTAACCCTTATCATTTGTGGTGGGTTCTGTTGTGTAGACCGCACTGATTAACTTGTGGGTTCACGGGCTCTCTTGTCTTGTCTATTGTACTGAATAAGTACCATGGACGCGCATATTTACGCTTTGAATAGTTAACTTGTTGGTGAATAAGTTGTGTGAATCTTTTCTGTAGAAAAAAAAATAAACTGCAACCTCGTGTACATTACATCTGACGCTCTTATCAAAGAAGCCACAGCAGTCTTGCTCACAAGCGTCGAATTTTTCTATTCGTCTTATGGCGACTTTAGAAATGGACATACAGAAAAGCTTTTGCAATTCGCGACACAGGTGTATTAACACCATGTAATCATTTAATAGAGAGCAGAGCAGAGATTGTAGAGCAGTGGTGGCCCAGTGGTATGGGCCTCGACTTACGAACTTGGTCGTGGGTTCGAACCCCGTCAGGCGCGTTACTTTGTCTAATTTATTTCAACACCACTGCTCTCAAAACGGTGAAGGAAAACAGCGTGAGGAAACCGGCATGTCCTAAAACCAAAAATTCGAAGACATGTGACATCTACCAATCCGCACCGGACCCGCGTGGTAGATTACGGCCCACTCCCTCTCACAGAGAGGAGGCCTGTGTCACAGCAGTGGGAACATTTATAGGCTGATGATGATGATGAATCATTTAATAAGTTATATGAATGCGCAAAGTGTAGTAAATCCTTGGTTATTATCTCGTAACCACCTAAAAACCCTCTTTGTGTCTCATCATTTCAACCTATCCACTACTCAACGTAAGTCTTCCTCTTCTCAAGGAGTGCACGCAGATCTAGCCTCTGCCAGCTACCTTCGTCAGGTTATGGATCGGAACATCTTGCTACGTTGCCTCTCACTATGTTCACCTACGCGCGGTCTCTATTTCTGTTATGTCTGAAGCATCATAATTTTAACCCACACAAACGAAAATACTCTATTTTAAGCGCTTCTTAAGTGCGGTAATTAAATCTAGAATAGTTGAAAAGCAATAACATCTACCTAAAACTTTACTCAATCGATTCACTTTAAACCCATTCACCCCAATCTCTCATAAAAGACAAATCATTCATTTCGTTCATTCATTCATCTCCTTTCCCTAGACAATAATAAAAGAAATCAGGGCGGCAGTTAAAAAGAACAATGTTTTAATTTTTATGAGCGTCAATTAGTAATGTTGACTCCGTCCGAAATCGGGCGATATCGTGCGATTTATCGCTGGGGGACCGTAATTGAAATAACAATTAGGAAAGATAACGGACATTTTAACGTGATATCCGATAATTTTCGGTGGATACTAACGTTATAGATTATTACGTTGTTTTTTTATCGCGTTTATAAAATTTTATAAAAAAGATAGGGTTAATTTTGTCAAGAAATAAGTGGAGGTATTTTTTTAAACGTTTTTCGTTCGGAATTTCTAATGTATCGTGGATGCATTTACAAACATAGAAACTCACATACAGAAATACTCAGACCTGGAACAAATACTTGCAGATCACACAAAGGACAATACACGATAATTAACTGTCTATTTTATTATATTAGTTGCAAATACTTTTGTAACACGGACTAGCTGTATGCCAAAATGAACAATAAAAAGTATTTTCGGAGACTAATAACATTAATGGCCGCCATCTTCACCAAACGTCATGTCGTGTCGATAAAGAATAGTGATGGCCAATTGATTGTAATCGATCTACTGAATTTTTAATTTCCTTAAAGTATAATTTAAATCGATTCGAATCGTAAGCCAATGTATCGACTTACAAAAAAATCGTGGTCTAAAAGATCGGTTTCTAAAAAATCGATTTTATTTTTCAAGTTTACATTTATACTTAATAAAAATATTATCCATTTCATGAAAAACAAGAAAGATCATTTACTGATCAAGATGATCAGTAAATCAGATTTTTTCGATCAAAAAAAAAATCGATCTATTGAACCTGAAAAATCGATTCTTCGATTAATCGATTTCAGATCGTCTTCCCTAGTCACTTGTCACTGTCAGTCTACTGATGATTACAATAGCGTCGCTTGCTGTTTGTAATTGTTTGTATCGGTGTGTTTTGGTGACTTTTAAACTCCATAGGTACCTACCCAATTATCTAGGGAGGTTCTTAAAATAGCCAAATATATTATGATATTACTTTTCAGTTTCTAAAAATCACTAAGCTATGAAAACTATGCCTAATATTCGTTGTTATGGTTCGATTATAACCTCAAAATCTGATTCTTTTTTTGGAATATATCTCTTCTGCAGCTAGTCCGCTATAAAAATAAGATCATATAGGAGTTTACTAATGATCGACAACACAAAATATAATTTTCCGATGCGCTTGGCTCCAGGGCGAAAAATGTATGGGCGCAGAGCAATCTCCTTTAACCCTAGAAGCCCAATCATATTTTGCTATCTAAAAAGCCCAATCATAGGTCAAAATTACCTACATAAATAAATACACGTATAGGGTAGTTTATGATGTTAAATTGATTATTTTTCGTCATTATTTATTTGTATTGATTATTCATGAAATTAAAAAACGCATAAATTTATTAATATCTATTTATTATATCTTTGAAAATACAAAAATAGGTAAACACACAAAAATTTGGTACAAAATGAGATATTTCCGGTTTTTATCTTAAAAACTAAAGATGTAAAGAAAAATCAAAATAAAATCTCTAATTAATAAATATTTCAAAATAATCAACCAGTTTCATAAAGCAGTTATCTCATTATAAACAGTTTTCATACATTTCAAAAAGTTACACAAAGCCTAAACATAGGTCAAATTGACCTACAACATTACGATAACTTCAATATGGAGGTACTTACCAAGGCAACTCGGCTGTCTTCTGTTAGCTCGTGGGTTGTACTAAGTTGGTTCGATCAATCACGGCAATCGAAAGAAGTGTGCGAAAGATAAAGCAATTATTCGTTTTCGTATGGGTAAAAATGACCTAGATTGGGTTTCTAGGGTTAAATATTTGTTCCGTACGGGGATCGAACCCGCGACACGCTGAGCATTGGATCGCTCAGAACAGCACCAATCATGCTGGCGTCATTTAAAACGACTTTGTGATTTTGATTCAATACAGATTTCAAACGTAGTTAAGTACCTATTTTGTAATTTTCAGTTTGAACCTACTCAAAAAAGTAAACGCTTTTATTTTAGATTAAATTGTTGTGGATTTTCATTTGATTGATTAAACATCCAGTACGCTATTTTAATGTCACTTTTTTTTTTGCGTGGTAAAATCATCAAATGAGTCCTCCCACCCCGGGCAGGGCGGGAGGGACTGTCAGACTTGTACTGACTAAAATCCACGGTGTCCTTCAATAGCCCTTTATGTTCCGGGGTCACGGTAATGAGATAAGTCCCGCGACCCCGGCAGGCTTTGGCCCTCTACAGAGGGGGCCCCGTCACTATGCTGACGCTCTTTGAGGCGCGCGTGGAACACAACGCGCCGTCGACCCGGGCATGGTCCATGGCCGGGCGGCGAGTTGCCCTTTACTCGCCGCCGCATGCCCGCGCCTACGGTGGCCGGAGATCGTCTTGCGACGTCCGTCGCCGTGGGCGTCCACCACCACGGGTGGTAATGTATACACTTAGCAAAATTCAAAAGCGATGTTCTCCTACATTATTAACAGTTTGCGTTTTCATGAACCTTCTATTTTAGAAGCTATTACGAAATAGGTCCTACCTCAAAGTGGAAACCAGTGTTTCACGAGAATATTGCGTTGGAATTATGTTAAAGTGAATACATTTTATTACTCGTGACTGTTGTAGGTCCTGGGTTCAAACCTAGCCAAGCGCATTACTTTGTGTAATTTGTTTCATCACCACTGCTCTCAAAATGGTGCAGAAAAACATAGTGAGGAAACCGGCATGTCCTAGAACCAAAAATTCGAAGACATGTGACATCTACCAACCCGCACTGGGCCCGCGTGGTGGATTATGGCCCACTATACAGATATGAAGTAGCAATGGGCAGGCTATATTGCTCGCAGAGCAGATGGACAGACGACCTTATAAAGGTCGCCGGAAGACGCTGGATGGTCGCTTCCAACCAGTATATGTGGAGATCTAAAGGGGAGGCCTATGTTCAGCAGTGGACGTCCTATGGCTGAGATGATGATGATGATAACTATGATGAAGATATATGTACAACATTCGTAAACCAAGATATGAATATGAATAGGTATGAAACCAACATAATGCGAGTTATGTTGTCGTAATGAACCTTCATAAATAAATTCCAAGACATTTTTACCTAGAGTATAGACAATGTTATGAAAGTGGAAAGAGGATAGCTTTAATCCCGAATAGAGCGCAGATCCCAAGGGATAAATAAAAATATTTATTGTCCACACCGACAGAACCTTTATCATAAAGCTGTTTTCGTCGCGTCTGTGCATAGGTATTGATATTTTTGAGTTGTTTTAGTGGATCGCTACACGCAGTTTTTCACTGATTAAATGATACGTGATTTTGATCTACCTTCAAAATACCTACGTAATTTTCTCGAAAATTAATAAAAAGGGCGGGAGGGACTGTCAGACTTGTACTGACTAAAATCCACGGTGTCCTTTATTAGCCCTTTACGTTCCAGGGTCACGGTAATGGAATTAGTACGGCGACCCCGGCAGGCTTTGGCCCTCTAGAGGGGGCCCCGTCATCTTGCTGACGCTCTGTGAGGCGCGCGTGGTACACAACTCGCTGTCGACCCGGGCATGGTCCATGGTCGTGCGGCGAGTTGCCCATTACTCGCCGCCCGCATGCCCGCGCCTACGGTGGCCGGAGATCGTCTTGCGACGTCCGACGCCATGGGCGTCTACCACTGCGGCGGGGTCGGAGGGAGGACGCTGTCCTCTCTCTCTCGCGGCCCGCCTCCTCCTTCACGAGCATAACTGCTTCGCAGAAGGAGGCGACCGCTGCCCACTCCATCTCGCCCCGCAGCATGGCAGGCCAGGCACTCTGGTGAATTTTTGTCGTGGAGATGTTTTGTCTACCTGTCGAGTACTATGAAGATTTATAATTATGGGAGTGCTCTCATTATGGTGACAAGTAGTTTCTACCGGCCCATACAGTTGACGGAGAAACAAAAAGTATCCAGTGAGTTCTGGTTAATAAACAAAATGACAGAATATAGACAATAATAATATAATAATAATAATATTCCACAACTATCACACAACGCCATCTAGTCCCAAGCTAAGCAGAGCTTGTGTTATGGGTTCTAGACGTTTGATGTTTATCAGTTATAAACATACTTATACAGTGTGTCCGGACACGAGTTAGCGATACTTGAAGGGAATATTATAGACTCATTTTCATCGACAAAACTGCTTTTAAAAAAATTCTTACTCCAACACCTCGCGAATGGCGGCCATTTTAGTTTTTTGATTTGTCGAACTGGGGTACGTACAATAAAATGCAAATATCTTTGAATCCAAGAGACCTACATACATGCAAATGACTTTATTGCAAAGCTAAATGTTAAGGCATTTCAAAAACTTTCAAAAGTTTTCTAAATAATGTGTAGAAAGAACCAAAAAACGTGGGCAAAAATGAAATTGTACACAAAAATTACTGAATATTTTCACATTTTATACTCTAGCTCGAAAAGTACCCCTGAATTTTGCTTAGGTTTTTGCATTAAGTTAAAAGTATTTGAGTCAGGCTATAAAATAATATCAAAATTATCACTCTACGTTAAGTATTTTAGGAGTTATTCTCACTTGAACATAACCCTTCCTTAGCGCATGTACCACCAATGTTACAGAAGCTGCATTCTTTGGGCGAGCTAAACCGTTTCAACGTCAATTTATAAGCTGGCATTATTAACCACCATGTAAATGATCCCAACGAATCACCATTAAACTGAAATAATAAATTTTTTCTTTACTCTATGAAAAAAAAATCTTTGAATAAATTAAAAAAATGGGCCATTTCAGTTTATGGGTGATTCGTTGGGATCATTTACATGGTGGTTAATAATGACAGGTCATAAACTTACACTGAAACGATTTAGCTCGCCCAAAGAATGCGACACCTGTATTATTGGGGTACATTCGCTAAGGAAGGGTTATGATCAAGTAAGAATAACTCCTAAAGTACTTGACGTAGAGAAATAATTTTGATACCATTTTATAGCCTAACTCAAATACTTTTAACTTAATGCAAACACCTAAGCAAAATACAGGGGTACTTTTCGTGCTAGAGTATAAAATGTGAAAATATTCAGTAATTTTTGTGTACAATTTCGTGTTTGCCCACGTTTTTTGGTTCTTTTTACATATTATTTAGAAAACTTTCGCAAG
This sequence comes from Agrotis exclamationis, assembly GCA_950005045.1. Classification (NCBI taxonomy): domain Eukaryota; kingdom Metazoa; phylum Arthropoda; class Insecta; order Lepidoptera; family Noctuidae; genus Agrotis; species Agrotis exclamationis. The sequence continues at coordinate 4,411,963 of OX465438.1, forward strand.
TTTTTGAAAAGCCTTAACATTTAACTTTGCAATAAAGTCATTTGCATGTATGTAGGTCTCTTGGATTTAAAGTTATTTGCATTATATTGTACATACCCCAGTTTGACAAATCAAAAAACTAAAATGGCCGCCATTCGCGAGGTGTTGGGGTAAGATTTTTTTTAAAAGCAGTTTTGTCGATGAAAATGAATCTATAATATCCCCTTCAAGTATCGCTAACTCGTGTCCGGACACACTGTATATTTCTAAATATATACATATTATAGATACACCCAGACACAGAACAAATGATCGTGCTCATCACACAAACATTTGTCCTGGGTGGGAATCGAACCCACGACCTCCGGCATAGCAGTCAGGGTCACTAACCACTAGACCAACAGGCCAGCCATTAATACAATATTTCTTTCATCTTAATCATGACTATGTTTAAAATACAGAAAAGAAATATTTCTGAACTATAGTCATCTACGGATTGCGGTACATGGCAAAAAAAAATTAACTGTAACTTTGTCCATTCTTGATAAAATAGATATAAAACCGGTCATGCTGAGCGTAGAGTCAGTAAAATAGACTATAGTTTTATTAAACAAACAGTAACTTAGAAACTACACTCAGCCAACATAGTCTTATTAATCTTACCAATATTATAAATGGGAATGGATGGATTTTTGTTATTTTTTCACGCAAAAACTACTAAATGTATTTTAACGAATTTTGTTCCACAGATAGTATAAAACCTGAATAAAAACATAAGTTATATAGAAGTTTTATCCAGATTATATATTCACCTGGGATAATTTTAGGGTTCCGTAGTCAAATGGCAAAAACGGAACCCTTATAGATTCGTCATGTCTGTCTGTCTGTCCGTCCGTATGTCACAGCTACTTTTCTTCGAAAGTATGAGAGCTATCATGTTGAAACTTGGTAAGTAGATGTATTATGTGAACCGCATTAGGAGTTTTACACAAAAATAAAAACAAAACAAATTTTGGGGGTACCCCCCATACTTAGAATTGAAAATCAAAAAAAAAATTCACCAAACCCATACGTGAGGGGTATCTATGTATAGGTCTTTAAAAATGATATTGAGGTTACTAATATCATTTTTTTCTAAACTGCACAGTTTGCGCGAGAGACACTTCCAAAGTGGTAAAATGTGTGCCCCCCCTCTGTAACTTCTAAAATAAGAGAATGATAAAACTAAAAAAAAAACTTGTAGACCTCAACAAAAACTTCCAACTAAAATTGGTTTAGATGAGATACAGTTAGCAGTTTTTGAGATATAGTACATTTTCAAAAACCGCAAATATAACTTTGCCATTCATACTAACACTATGAAAAACAAAGTTATTTTTATTGTTTGTGTATATTACTTACTAATCTCAATATAATTATATCCCTAATCTATGCTTGCTACTGCGGAACCCTTAATGGGCGAGTCCAACTCGCACTTGGCCGGTTTTTGAGATAAAGCGAGCGAATCCATTTGTAACAACAACTAGTATATTCTAATAGTAGTATAAAACAAAAGTACCAGGGCCCCATAACACAACAAGACATTCAACAATAAATCTAGTGTACCCATTACAGGGGTAAATAGTTCTAGCGAACAACAGATCAGCGGGGATCGCCAATTAATGGGATTTAAAGCTCTTAATCAACAATTGAGTACTCACGAGTGATTTATTTTCCGAGCTAATTGCGTCGACTGGGAATTTGTTGTTTTGTGTCTCTATTAGTCAGTACTCTGGTTATGTATCAACAAACTGAAATACATTACACAAACTCAGAACTTTTTACCACGCGGTTAGGTAAAACTATAAAACCAGCTACGTTTTGTTTTTTGGGAGGCAGGATCTCTCCCTGTCTGGAGCGAAAGGGACACTGAGAATGTACTGACTAAATCTACCCTGTTGCGTTCCAGGGTTGCGACCCATGAGGTCGTGGTACTGTCTAACCAGAAACATAAAGGGCTATTGAAGGAAAATCATGGATTTTAGTCAGTACAAGTCTGACAGTCTTTCTGCATGTAAGGCGTCGAGGAAGGGGCTTAAAAACTCCGGGATGAGTTAAACAGGCTACCGTGACCCTGAAACGTTAAGGGCTATTAAAGGAACACCGCGGGTTTTAGTCAGAACGAGTGTGAGTGTCCCCTCCGTTCCACTCAGGGTGTGTGGACTCTGACATACCAAGTAAAGTTTTATGGCCCATCCCTGTGATCCTTACATACTTCGTTCACCTAATCCATGTACATCATCATAATCATTATCGTTTGCGTAGCCTTTTCCCAGTTATGACGAGATCGGCTTCCAGACTAACCAAATGCAGATAAATATCAGTACTTTACATGGAGCGACTGCCTATCAGACCTCCATAACCCACTTAACGCTGTCCATACATCATATAATGAATTTAATACCAATTTTCGTGAACCAATCACAACCACTAAAGCTTTCAGAAACCAATTACTAGTCACGCTAAGGTTCTATCCAATTAAGGGCACAGTGCAGAAAAGTTGTGAACAAGTAATTGATCGATCCACCGGGGGTGCAAGTTGTGGGGGAGCTGTGTACACTGTTGCCTGACCGACAATTAGCGACGACGTTCCGGGTTGGTGGCGAGGGAATATGGTAGGAGTGGAGACGGTGTTTGTTGTGATAGATTTTTTTTCAATATTTTTATGTTTTAAGTTAAAGAAAAGTGGTAATATTCTATTTACATTCCAGAAGGTATTGGTAAATATTTTAAGATATTAGAGAAGGTTCATATCTGATGAAACATCCGTCGCGTATTATCGGTCGCGGAACGCCAGAGCAGACAAATGTATAGAAAAACAATTGACCGTTCACACTCAACCGATGATCCGTTAGGCTACGTCCGCACAGGCAGGTGGCTTGCTTAGTACCAAGACCTTAGTGGCTTACAATCTGGCTACTTGCTAGGGTACACGATGGCCGCACTGAGAGGTGCTTTGAACAGAGGTTCTCTTTTAAAAACTGATGTAATTAATATTTCATCCATTTGTTTCTTCCAAAATGCCTCGCGCCTAGTGGCAAAAAACCAACACGTTTGTTTACCTGGATACATGCTAAGCGACTAACTAGGCGTCAAGCGCGCAATGCGGCCGTTCGCAAACATGTTAGTATGTTCGTTATACCTAGATACTCGCTAGGTGACTCGCTACGCTCTAGGCGCTAACCTAGCCACCTGCCTGTGCGGACGTAGGTTTAGTGCGTCAAAGAACATTCGATGATACGCTCGACGGATGTTTCGTCAGATATTAACCCTCCCTTAGACTCGTAAAGTGAAGCTTACGAAATGTTCCAATGTAGAAGAGAATAGAACATTTGTGAAATGTAGTATTTGAGGCACTAAATCTAAAAAGTTCTACAAATTCTTCGCTTTTTATTAGAACAAAAGTTACCTCTGATGTATCAAAATAGTACAGATATGACATTTTTTTCTTTTGTAATTCAATACTTCACAAAACCAAATGTCTTAGTGTAAAAGAGCTCTGTAAAAATCGTGAAACCACAAATCGTGAAAATAAATAATAAAATCAGGAACTGCATTCATTTGCAGAACCAAAGGCTTATTCTTAAATAAATAATCCATCACCCCCTTTCCTCCGGTTATTACCATCTATTTGCCTCACACAGCATATTCAAGTACCTACTCATCAATATACAGCATCCGTCTTATGCCCTCTAGTAATTATTCGGTAGGTACAGCTCAGTCCAGAATTCCACCTGCCCACAGAAATGCACAATTATTCGGAATACTACGATATAAATGATCTTCATTTGTACCTCTCCGATGGTAAATGAAGTAACACAATCTATCTTGCAATTGCAGTGAATGTCTATACAAATTGGGAATGGATTTGTAGTAGGAGAATAGGGAAATGTAGCATAGAAATCTATTCTAAAACCTACACATTGTTATTTTTCATTTTAGTGTTTGCCATAATATGGTCAGTGTACTTAGTACAGTATGGTAATATCTGTGATAGGCTGTACTATAAAAATAAAAATTAACATGAAAGTTTTTTATTTTATTTTAAATAAAATAACTTTTCCCTGCACTAGAAAAAAAAAACACTTTCATTAAAGACACACAAAGCAGTCAGAACAAACTGCTTCTAGGTCATAGAAATCTTTGTACCGTGCAAGAATCGAACCCTCGAATTCTATGGGCACAAAAGAAAGGCATCTAACGCTGATAGCGATAACTTACAGGTGATCTTTGGACGTAATAAACGGATTTTAAATAAACAGATCGTATTCATAAAAACAAATTAAAATTTAAAAAAAAAATGAAAAGTCATGTCCATGCCTCTATTCTAAACAATTCTCGAGAGTGTTTGCAATTCATTGCATTGTGCCAACAGTCAAAAATCTCACCGCTGCACCGTTGGTCGCAACTGAGTTTAAGCAAAGAGAAGAAATAACTAAACAAACATTCCCTTGGTGATACTGACAAATATGAGCTGTTGGACATAGAATGTTTTAATAGAAAATAGTTGATGTTATGTATTCGTCTGAATACGTGCAGTGACTTATTATAGTATGTAATTAGCTTGCCCATCAATGGGTATGGGTATGGGTTGATTTTTAGAAAACGAATCGATAGAATATTTTAAACTATAAAAATTTATTTATTTGGGCAAAGGAAATAATATATAAAAAAATATAAGGCAGAGCCCTGCAGGAAGCGTCGCGGAAGACCTCGTTATAGTTGGTGACTCAGCAATCGACTGCTCCGTGTCGCAAGTTCGATCCCCACACGAAACAAATATTTCTATGATCTACAAGAAGTTACAGATAATCACATTCACAGTACAAGAAGAAATTCCTAGTAACGGCCAACTTTTTTTTAAAGGATTTGGAGCCCTGGATCGAATAATCTGCCCCCCTAACCAAGTCACAACAAGTCGCAAACGATAATCGTAAACGCTCGGTACTCCCCAATAGATTTTCAACTTTATAGCCTAGCTCCTAAAGTTGAAAATCTATTTAAGATTTCTGAGCGTTAGCGTCAGGAAAGATCGAAAACGATAAGCAATCTTCACTAGACCTTCAACGTTATACCCAAGCACATAAAGTTGAAAATCTATTAAAGCCTACTCAGCGTTTGCGTTTATCGTTTGTAACATGGCTACAGGGCCTGAAGTCTTGGGAAAGTCTTTTCCCAGCCAATGGGATGAGACAGGCTAACAATAACAGTAAAAGTAATCAAATTCGTATTATAAAAAATCTGGGAAAAAATTAAGCTGTGCCAACGTTTTGATAAAAAAGCAAAAAGAAATAACCTTTGTAAAGCAGGGCCTTAGAGCTAGGAACTAACATTGAAACTAACATCGAGTAAACATTTACAATTATAATTGAAAACTTCTAGTAAACACTTCAAGATATCACTGTAAAACTAAAAGTATAAATGTCAGAGCTTAGCACAACAGACCAGAGGAAAGTTCCAGCAGTTTTTTCAAGGAACAATAATACTGAGATACTTCCCTTGTTCAGTTTTTTCTAAGTTAGCAGAAAAAACTGAAATAAGCGGAGTGGAGAGGTTTGTTTGAAATGGAAGCAAGACTGAATTATTTAGAAGGGAATTCATTTCTTGATAAATCTTAGCTTGTAGATACTTTTTTTTTTTTTTTTTTTTTATCGTGGTAAAATCATCAAATGAGTCCTCCCACCCCGGGCAGGGCGGGAGGGACTGTCAGACTTGTACTGACTAAAATCCACGGTGTCCTTCAGTAGCCCTTTATGTCCCGGGGTCACGGTAATGGTATAAGTCCCGCGACCCCGGCAGGCTTTGCAACCCCGGCAGGCTTTGAGCTTGTAGATACTTGATAGTAACGATACTTTGTGATTTCTCTGCTGTTAGAAAGTTTCTGTGACGTATTGAAAAGTTTCGCTGTGTAAAGCCTGAAATGAATAAATATACACCGTCGTACCACAAAATCTTTTAAACGTCTGTTGAACACTTGTCTAAAAAATGTCAGATTATGACGTTGAAATAAGGTCCGTTTTGCAGTCACTCTTTTTTTAAACGAGTGTTCAACAGATGTCCAAATCTCGTTCCATTGTTATTGACGATTGCATCTGATTGGACATCTTGAAGACTCGAACAGGCAAATATGGTCCTTCTTTGGTCACAGATAGATTCTGCAAAAGATAGCAACTAAGATAGCAACCGAGATAGATTATATTAATAATTTCCAGCGTTAGTCTGTCTGTCTGCGTATTACTTCCGAACGACTGCACTTATCATTAATATTTCTTTTTTTGTTTTTGATTATTATCAAGCAAAGGTTTCATGTGAGAATTTTTGGAAAATCCGTCGGTACATCAGGCACTAAATTGGTAAATAATTTTGTCGATTGATGACCACAAATTAATTAAAGAATTATGTTTGTTACAGTTCAACTTCGTGGGCAAGCTGCTAGGTCCTAAAGGCAACTCCTTGAAGAGGTTACAAGAAGATACGATGTGTAAGATGGCAGTTCTGGGTAGAGGATCCATGAAGGATCGACAGAAGGTATGTAACACGCTTTAAATCTTTTAACAAGCTTGTCTTAAGAGCCAGAAAGTCTTGGACAAGTGGCTGATGAATTACTTTAATGCATGTCGCGGGTTTGATTCCCGCATGGAACAAATGTTTGTATGAACTTCAAGGTAGTTGTTCCGTGTGTCTAAAGAACAACGTTATAAAAGGTTTAAAATGTTTATGATCCACACAGATTACCAAAAAGCTTACCCATGTCGATTCTGTTGAATTTGGTTAAATATTGAAGCACAAGATCAGATAAACGTTTTCATTTTATTTTTGCCAAGAACGATATGCGATACCTTAACATCACCAAATAAAAAGAAAACAATTTCTCTCATAAAAAATCATGACAACTTCTTAGAATCGACCAGAGCGTGAAGACTTAGGTATTTGATGATTTTACACCAAAAAAATAAACAGTAGAGTTTTTGTGGGGGAAATTGGTCACCAACATAGGACCAGTGCGCGGGCATGCGGGCGGCGAGTAAAGGGCAACTCGCAGCCCGACCATGGTCCATGCCCGGGTCGACGGCGCGTTGTGTTCCACGCGCGCCTCAAAGAGTGTCAGCATGATGACGGGGCCCCTTCTCTAGAGGGCCAAAGCCTGCCGGGGTCACGGGACTTATCTCATTACCGTGACCCCGGAACATAAAGGGCTATTGAAGGACACCGTGGATTTTAGTCAGTACAAGTCTGACAGTAGGGGTGGGAGGACTCATTTGATGATTTTACCACGATAAAAAAAAAACATAGGACCAGTAGTTTGGACCATAGCGCCCCAGATCGTTTCTGGTACAGAGACTGGCAATTGCCATTCAGCGTGGTAACACTGCTATAATTCTGGGGTCTTTTATACCAAGAACGTTCCAAACTGGTTTGTTCGATTAGGGCAGTTATCATTATTAGGGGAACAGTGTATAAGTCGGGGACGTTAATAATCGCGAGGTATAATGGGGACATACACTCTTTAGGCATACTTAACACAACACTAACATAGAGCAAGCGCCATCAGGACGTCATTTGCAAGCGGCCAGACGGAAATAGCGTCCTGTTGGCGCTTGTGCTACGTTAGTTTTGTGTTAAGTTTGCCTTAGGTGTGTGATTTCCCATCATACCTCGCGTCCCTGTCTTATACACTGTTCCCCTATTATTTTTTGAGGAACCATAATTAAATGACCTAAAAATTAAAAACTCCTTGGGGTATCTAACCAAAGCAATAAAATTAACCCAATTCCTCTTTCCCAGGAGGAAGAGCTTCGTGTATCAGGGGATCCGAAGTTTGCGCACCTATCAGATGAACTACACGTCGAGATCAGCGCTTTCGCAACGCCAGCTGAAGCGCATGCCAGGATCGCGTATGCTCTGGCAGAGTTAAGGAGGTTCTTAGTACCGGTAAGTAGATTATGTTTTATTTTTTAGCCTTAATCTAGCAAAGGAGCAAAGATGAGACCTATAAATGGAGTTGGGTATCACGTTGAGTTTCAGGCGCGCTTCAGTTTTCAGTATAATTGATCGGGCCCAATAGAGCCAAATGGCTTGATGATTTTCCACGTGAATATAAAAAAATGCTATTTGAATTATGAAATACATTTTCATACCTTGTGGGAAGAGATTATTAGATACGGATAGAATTTTAAAATTCAAACACACGGATACAGTTACTTTCTGTTCTTCTTCTTCTTCCTGCCCTTATCCCATTCTATTTGGGGTCGGCGCAACACGTTTTCTTCTTCCATTCTCCCCTATCAGACGTCACAGTATCATTTACTTCTGTTCACATTTCTCAAAGTTTAAACCAAAAATTATATCCCCAAAAAGTAAGTAAACTCTAAAATGTAAGAAAATACGACAGGACCGGCTGTCACACTAGTATTAAATATACAATACGCACGCACGGTACACGGCGTAATAAAATTCACGAGTTAATATCTCAAAGGCGCTTGCCTCTCTGTATGTGCCAAAAGCATTGGTAGCGTGATCATTTATGTAGTGCGCGCATATTGGTACGCAAAGGTAGAAATATGGGTGTCGGAATTGGACTTTTTCAAAGGTTTTTTCTGTTTTTTGCTTACCTACCTTTTTTGTTTAATTTTTCAATGGCTGTAAAATTCTATCTTTATCTCTTTCTACTTCTGAGTTACTTTTTCGTAAATTATAATTTAACCTTTCTGAGGTGTAAGTGTAGAAGTTACTTAGGTGCATTAAATTACATTATTTCACATCAGAAAGTATCTTATATTTATACAACATTATTTTTAGTATATGCGAAACCTGAATATACCTACATAGTTTGTTCAGAATCAGTAACTGATTAGATTCCAATAATTTTTACACCTTCTTCTTCCTGCCCTTATCCCATTCTACTTGTGGTCGGCGCAACACGTTTTCTTCTTCCATTCTCCCCTATCAGACGTCACAGTATCATTTAATTTTTACACCATGTTATTTTTTTTTTCAAAAATATTTTAATTAAATTTTGTTACCAGTTATAATTACAATACAATCACCGTACGGTTAGGTACCTATTGCCAAACTATTATCACGAGTGTATAACACAGGAGACGCGGTTTACGCGGGTGTACCGCGAAATGATGTTCTTGAACGGACAACCAGGTAATATACAAGCTTATAACTTTGTGATTTTTTATGATACGGTTTTAAAATTTTGTACATAGATTCTTTACACAAAAATAATAGACAGGTGTATCGGGTTTCGCATAAACAAAAAAAAATGTTGTAATTATTATTACTATCTACTTTTTGTAGATGTTTCTTTGTTGTTCTGTCCCAATTAGCTTCGGCATTTTTTACATGGACCATATTTTCATCATTTCTGACTCATCTGTAATTATTGAGGTTGGGTATATCTGCAAAATTGGATCTATAATTTATCTCTAAATGACGGCTAAAGGCCCGTCCACGGCCTCGGGCGATTATATTGCGTCAACGTCTGCTGTTAAACAAGTCAGTCTCGATAACTCATGACCTAAGCAAAGGTCGGAAGGTAGAGTTATTATAGTATTTGCATCGAAATGTTGATATTAATATGGATCTTACCGGAATTTCTAATAGACAATCTTGTATGGAAAACAGTATTACAAATAAATAATTGTAGTGGGTTGTGAGTTATGAGTCGAGCTTCACGATAACTGACAAATGCTTGCACTGACTGGACAGGTCCACTCAAATTTGTTTGGTTCTTTCTTCAAAAGACCATCTCAGACACAAACCTGCAGGGTCCTCACATGACTTAACCAATTTAATGTCTGGACTTTAAAAGAGACGATGACCTCTGAGTTTGTTTCGGGTGTTTCTTCTCAGAGTAGTCAGGTACGAAACACCGGCCTCATCAAGCTATAAAAAAAGTGTTTTGACATGTAAAAGTGTTTGCGAAAACCTATTTGCAAAAATAAATATCATTTATCATCATTTATCATTTAATAATAATAATAATAAAAACATCAGTGATAGATTAGGTTAAAATAAATTGTGTAAAAGTAAATAACTTTTGGTATTAAAAACCACGGGATTTTTCCGCTTTTTAAAAGTAATTCCTGGATTTGGGGCATATCCACTTTATTCTTTCGCTGTATGAAATCAGTGTACACGGTCACGGCGTAAGCACCTATAAAAGGCGACTCATATGGACTGACCACTGAAACGCCATAAGAATCTGATGCGAATTAAGAATTCTAATTCCGTTTTGAAAGACATTTGGCGTATATTCGCTACTAATATAATTATGACGCGTTCGTGTATTTTTTTATCATCAACGTTTTTGTTGTTGAGTGCGTTTACAAAAACTTCGAACCCTCGAACAGCTAATTTTTCAGCCACTGTACTATTTTTTTTTCTTTCTCCCATATAATCTACAAAATAGAATACGTTGCTACGACGCTCGAGTAAATCACATTTTAGTATCGTGGCCTCTCCTACTATAAAGAACCACCTGTAGAAGAGACTTCAACTAAGAAAATAACCGTTTTTTACGACAACTCTTAGGCTAATTCATTGGAAGGAATTCGTCTCCCTATAAAGTTTAAAAATCAATTTAACATTAATATCGTTGATGGTGCTATCAAATGTTATGAAAATGTCGTAAAGTTCCTCCGTCGACAGTCGCTCGTAAAAGTTAGATTATTGTGAAATTACTCTAATATTATATTTTAATAGATTTTATGTTGATACGGAATATTGAAATTTAACGTAATTGTTCTCAAGTGGCAGTGGTATTTAATGTTATTGTAAGACATTTTTATTTCGGGCATGTGCACTGCCCAGGGCACTCGCTGTTCGACCATGGACCATACTTGGGTCGTTTTAGTCTCTACTCATTTGATGACTTTACGACGTAAAAGAGAAAAATAATTCTACAATTTAAACATCGCTATGCTTCATCATCGTCATCATCATCAGCCGGAAGATGTCGACTGCTGAACATAGGCCTCCCCTTTAGACCACCACGCCGAACGATAATCCTCCACTTGCAATCCATCAGTTGCCCGCGACTCTCACGATGTGTCTTCCGGTCCACGATCGCCAACTTCGGTCAAGAACTTTTCTTCCCCATCGGTTATCAGTTCTATGAGCAATGTCGCCTCCCCCTTAGACCGCCACGCCGAACGACAATCCCCCACTTGCGATCCATTAGTTTCCCGCGACTCTCCGACGTCATCGGTCCATCTAGTTCAGGCTTGTCTACGCAAATTTTAAAACTATGTCGGTGACTCTGGTTCTTAGACGAATATCCTTGTTCCAGATTTTAAAGAAAGCTACTACTGCTATGATAGAAATCTTACTACATTCTGTCATTTTATCTATTCTTCAAATTGAAGTATTAACTTTACGTTTACAACTTTCACTCGTGCGCCTCAGAATGCTTGCTTTGACCTCATAAAAGGGCAGTTTACGCCTTGCATAATAGTAAACAAGAACTTATCAACCCTCCAGCATCAATAGAAATACCCACATAAGTCGGACGGATGCAGAAACCCATCACGAGATACGAGCCAGCCCGTAAAACGGTGCATTACATACCACCCAAGTAGCACAGAAGCGCTGAATAGTAGCTGAATAACTGTTCACAAGTGAATCTTCAGCTGAATAAGCTTCTGAATAAGAGAGTTAGAGGCGCCTACTCAGCTGATATAACTCTGATTTGGGCACAAATTAAGCAGCTGTTAGCTGAATAATGTACCTGGTTGCACTATATCAGAGTTATATCAGCATTATTAGAGGTAACAGTCGCCCCAAGAGCTGAATAATGAGAGTTTATCAGGGTATGTGTTACCTTTAACACACCATAAGGGCTGAATAATAGGGCACTTGTTACCTCTTCTTCAGCAGAAAATACACTCCAGGATATTAGTAACTCTTATATGGAACTGGAAATTCACAAGTGGCAAAATTGTGAATAATTTTCACGCTGCTACTTATATAAATTATTTTGATATGTTTTGTGTGAACCATTTTGTTAAGTGTTTGTGGGAAATAGGCAAATAATTATCGGTTTTTCCTCCATGTGCATGAAATTCGACTGGGAAAGAGAGTTTATTGTCAAATACTATATTATTATAGACGAATATTTTCACGCGCTCTCAAAATATCCCTGTTTACTTGAAAATTATAGTATAAAATAAATTGATTATATTATTATAAAGAATTAAGTCTTTTTACTTTTCCTTTGTAATTTGACAAGAAGCTGTTTACGTATAAAATCATTACATTTACTATTTAAATTCTGTTGTTATTTTCGTTGACTAAACAAAAACAAAATGTTATTATATTGTATAATACATAGGTTAGAATCTAAAAATGGCAGACAAGCAATGTGTACCCTATTAACAACAATCAAACGGCATGAGCTGGTTAACTGTTCACTCGTGGTCCATACATCAGTAACGAGTTGATTATGTGTTCACTCGTGGTCCATACATCAGTGATGTGTTATCATGTGGACTTTATAAGAACTATGCGTGTAACAAGCTGGTTAACTTTACACAAGTTCCACTGTGTGCAGCAAAAGGCATTATGTCTTTGTTATTTCAAGCCACAGAATAACTGTTTACATTATAGTAGCTCACGTGTTCTTTCTTAAAATGCAAGTGGTCTATGGGTACACCTGTGGTCTTCAAATCAGAATATAGCTCAGTTAAAGTTCACAAAAATCCTTTGTATTGCTGAAAGCTGTACAACACTGAACTTGTTACCTGTATTAACGCTGCAAGCGTTACAGTGTAGTCTCTGTGACGCATTGTAACGTTCTTATTCAGGTGAAAGCTCACTTTTCACCTATTGCAGGTCGAGTGTACTGTAATAACTCTTCATAAGTGCTAAAGTTACCGATGTTACCCTTTTGTGACATCTTATAATGCAGTTTTGTGCTACTTGGGCAGGAGCATAATGTACGATTTTATAGCTCAGTCGCCGTAAACGTCCGTCGGTGCTAATCGAATGTTGTTCAGAAGTGATGAGCTTTGGTAATATGTATTGAGAATACTGTTGGCTTTTTTTTTGGGTGGCAAAATCATCAAATGAGTCCTCGCGCCCTGGGTGGGGCGGAAGGGACTGTCAGACTCTTACTGACTAAAATCCACCCGTGTTCCTTCGGATGCCATTTACGTTCCGGGGCCACGGTATCCTGGATTAAGAAAAATCCGCGACCCCAGCAGGCATTTGGCCCCACAAGGGGCCCCGTCGGTGACGCGTGAAACACGACGCCCTACCGACCCGGGCTTGGTCCTTGGTCGGACGGCGAGCTTACCCATTACTCACCATCTGCAAGCGCGCTCCGCCACTGTGCCCTCTGCTATTCAGAGGGACACGCGTTGGAGCATCCACCAGACAGGCTATTCGCATACGAGCAAAGAGACCCCTTAGGCACACAGTGCCTAAGGAAGAGTTTTTGCCCGCATCCCAAGGTGCACCGGCCCGAAAAACTGGCCCCCCGGATCCGAGAGGGAACTCCAGTCCACGGGCGCATGTGGAGGTTTCCTGTCTTAGCACCCCGAGAATACTGTTGGCTTAGAATAATTTTAAGTTTTCAGTAGTGTTTTTCGAGTTTGAGATCAGTTTGAAGGTTCATTAGTAGTAGATTGGTCATTAAGAAGATAAAGCACGTCATTAGCAAATTGAAACCCGAGCGTTACTAAAGATTCAGGAGTGAACTCCCAAACGTAGCGAGGAGGTTCAAGAGATAATTCCCGAGCAAAGCAAGGGAATTAAATCATCGTGCAAAGATAGTTACTACCTACTACATTTCAATCACGCCTCGGCTTCGCGTGTTCGTCTTCGGTTTGTCATACGCGTTAGAGCGGTTTCGCACTATGTCCGATCCGAATCCGATCCGAAACCGTGAAAATACGGTCCGTCGTAGCCGTAGAACTATTTCTATGGTAATTTACGCACTAGATCCGATCTCCGTCATCCGATTTCTTTCCGTCATTATAGAATCTCCATGACGAACCGAAGTAGCCATAGTATTATTTGTATGAACGCTCGCGCACTGCGTCCGAGTTGAATCCGAGCTGCGGACGAGCAGCGGGGCGCGCGGGGTATGCGGCTGGGTGACGTGAAGCGTCAATTTTATTCCAAAAGATGGCTCCTAAATTGCTTGAATTTGTATCAGAGGTGGGGAGTAGTGCGTAAGCAATATCCGAATTCGGTCCGTGATTTCTAGACCAATTTTTTCACGGTTTCGATCGGATTCGGATCGGACATAGTGCGGAACCGCCCTTATAGCGGCCATACACCATACTGCCTATCGTACAATCGGCATGACGATCGATTTGATCAAATTGGCAGTTCGTCCATATACACCATACACCATACTGCCTATCGTACAATCGGCATGACGACCGATTTGATCAAACTTCAAATCGGCAGCAGTGATGCCAATAACTTAGCAACTTTATAGCTATAGATCTAGCTATTATTCGGTGACAGACAGCTACAATTTTATAAAACTTGTGGCTTAACTTTTTAGCTACTTTTTTACCGACTTGTTTTATCCCACTAGTGGGAATCAGTTGGTAATACAAGTGAAAGTGAGTTCAATCGATTTTCGACTTTATTGACATTTATGCAAACACCGGATTTTAATGAAGGAGCAATGTTAGCTAACGAGAATGTGGGAAAAAACAAACTAAATTTTGAATGTCAATAAGGTCGAAAATCGCTTGAACCTGTTTTTTAACTTGCTTAACGATAGCAAGTTAAAAAAAGGTTCAGGCGATTTTCGACCCTCCATTCCATTCCACTCCACTCCACTCCACTCCACTCCATCGCAGTCTGTAAAAAGTGTCGTTACAATTTTTTCCGCCTAGCCCCCTTTCGCAAAGCGCCATAAGGAATTTCGTTCCAAAAAATATACGTTTCGAATTGAGAACCTCCTCCTTTTTTTACGTCGATTAAAAAGTAGCTACCGAATATTAGCTAGATCTAGCTATAAAGTTGCTAAGTTGCTATCACTGCTGCCGATTTGAAGTTTGATCATTCCGATTTGATCAAATCGATTTGATCAAATTGGCATGATCAAATCGATTTGATCAAATCGGCATGATCAAGCCTATTGTTATGCCAATTTGATGGATTCCACGCCCACACACGGTCAAATCTAACTGATCAAATCGGCAGCGTCATGCCGATTGTACGATAGGCAGTATGGTGTATGGCCGCTATTACGCTTCGCCCCGATATCGGTTCGCTTTCTCTTTTCTATGTGACTGAATTCAAAATATGTAAGCATAAATTACAAAATAAAAACTCTTCGCCACGCTATCGGTTCACTGACTGTTTAGTAAGGCCACAAAACAATGCAGCAGTTTTAAATTCTAACAACAAACCATCAAATCTTAATTGTATTTCTTTCCTGAAATTCTTAGCTTTTTGGTTTGTCCAGCATAGTCGTTACAAATCATTTATGAATTTTATCCTCATCGACACATAGTTCAAATTGCAGTCACACATGCACTCAAAATGCAACATCTATACCAGATGCAATATTTCAACTAGCACTTTTATTTAAACGTATTGGCTGTATGACTTATGTGTTTACCACCGTTTTGTGAGGGAGATGTGTTAGGAGGACGTTCAGTAATGGTTTGCAAAGATATATGGCTAGGATTAGCTGGATGAAAGATTGGCTTGAAGGTATGACAGTGGTTTGGAACTGTAAAATATATAGATTGATGATGGTATCCCTCATTTTCTCCAAAACTACTTACTTCAACGTCAAGTCAAAATCAACCCAAAGAAAGGTTAAAAATAACGTCCATTTTTGATTGAAAAACAAATCAAACAGCTGTAGTAAATAAGAACAATAATCAATTAATGATTTACATAATTCAATGTCATATACGAAGATATAAACATATTTTTTACGAAAGCATACGAAGTAACCCAGTCAACTCACAGTAGCTTTCTTTTTGTATAACTCCACAAGTGAAAGCCATAAATAAGTCCAAGTATTCCTTATCGGGTGACAGCAACATTCTAGAATATTCGTTACGACCAAAAAGTCTGGACAAGAAGCGATTAAGACAAAATTTATAACTGTGTTGTTGTGCAAATGGCCGAAAATGTATAGAACTTTGCTTATTTTGGTAGACCTTTGTCAACCGGGGAACCTATTGTTTTTTGTGAGCCCAGTTTTTTGGATAAAGCAATATTTTGTTAAGCCCAAAACATTTTCTTTGGACCGCAGTAAATTGAATTATCCTATACTGCCGTCGTAAGCCAAAAAGCTGTGACACAAAACGAAAATTCTGTTGTTTTTTTTAAGGTTAGTTAGTTTTTCTTTTGGAAGGGTAAAGGTCATCGGCATTCTAGCTTTCGAAATTCGAAAGAAAAGATAAATGGATGTGTTTGTTGCCAAACTTTTCTTCCCGTCTCTATTAAGTGGTTGCGAAAAATATTATATGTAACAGTCATCATAATCATTTTCCTCATAACTTAAGTAATTTTGCGTATTTCTAAACTCTACACCTACTCCTATCAGCAGTTACCTTTTATATAAACACATCTAGAGAAGACTGTCTTCCCAAAAGTGGTGATTAA
The DNA here is from genome assembly GCA_950005045.1 of Agrotis exclamationis. Taxonomy (NCBI): domain Eukaryota; kingdom Metazoa; phylum Arthropoda; class Insecta; order Lepidoptera; family Noctuidae; genus Agrotis; species Agrotis exclamationis. The sequence continues at coordinate 4,428,577 of OX465438.1, forward strand.
CAGCCACCTTATTACAAACTTTATATTAAGTTGTCCTGTTAAGTATGTACTATGTTAGATCGCTCAAATCTTGAAAGCTAAATTAGGCCCACTTCCTGGCATCCGATTGGGCTCAAATTGTACGTACTTGCGTAGCTTACATGAAAATACTATGGTACAGAGACAGACGAAATGAAATGTAAATATTTTATTTTTCGCGATACAGTTTTGAAGTTATTTCATATTATCATTCGTCAGTACAACCCTTGCATTAATTATTTTTTACGTTTTACTACAACTGAATTTTTGAATAAAAGATTGTCTTTTAAAAGGTTTTTTTTTTATATTCTACTAGCTGTGCCCGCGACTTCGTTCGCGTGGATGTCGGAACTTAACAATGTATTTTTTAGTGCAACATTGGCTGTAAACCATCATTCTGGAGCATACATAAATATGCGTACGTAAATCATCAAATGAGTCCTCCCACCCAGGGCAGGGTAAGAGGGACTGTCAGACTTGTACTGATTAAAATCTACGGTGTCCTATAAATCCTATAATAGGCCTTTACGTTCCGGGGTCAAGGTAATTCGATAGTTCCGCGACCCCGGCAGGCTTTGGCCTTCTAAGGGGGGGCCCGTCATTGTGATGACACATTGAGGCGCGTGTTGAACACAACGCACCGTCGACCCAGGCATACTCGCCGCCCGCATGCTCGTGCAAGAGAAAAATCTACGTTTAAACGCCTCTGGGACCTGAGTAGTATGGGCGGACTCCGGAGCCTGCCCGTTCCTGCCTTTACCGGCGCTGGCAGCCCCAGGACGTAAGCAGACATGGGCGAAAGTCATTCTTTCAAGGAAACAGGTCGTACCTATGCGTGATCCATCGTATCCCATCGTATTCCATCGTATCCCATCGTGTCCCGTCGTATCCCATCGTATCCCATCGTATCCATCGTATGCCATCGTGTCCCATCGTGTCCCATCGTATCCCATCGTATCCCATCCTATCCCATCCTATCCCATCCTATCCCATCCTATCCCATCCTATCCCATCCTATCCCATCCTATCCCATCCTATCCCATCCTATCCCATCCTATCCCATCCTATCCCATCCTATCCCATCCTATCCCATCCTATCCCATCCTATCCCATCCTATCCCATCCTATCCCATCCTATCCCATCCTATCCCATCCTATCCCATCCTATCCTTCCTTTAAATCGCTTTAATTAATTTACATTTTTTGTTTGTAAGGTGTAGTAAACTGATTACGATGAAATAAAAAACATAATGTTACTTCAATTTAACACCTCTACTCCTGGTTTTTTTTAACGCCATCTACCATTATTTGAATATGTAGTTTTTCTATTCGAAGCTAGATCGCGCTACTGAACTGCGCGTCTCGGTGTGAACTGACCGTAATATTTTACTTCTGAATCACTTTAAATTCAAATATCTTTTGATAGACTGAACCGATTGCAATGAAACAAAAACTAAATGTTACTTCAAGTTACGCTAAATCGTTGTGTATAAAAGTTATCTACATTGATTTCGTACATTTTACGTGATGCCCGAATAACCAAACATACAAACAGATAAACAGACAAACAGACAAACAGACAAAAATTCTAAAAACGCTGGAAATGGGTTCTATTGGTTGTCCTTTAACACCCTGGCTATATTTTTTAATTTTTTTTTAATGTACAAAAACTTCTTTTCTACAGTTTTATTATATGTATAGATTTTGTTGGCATAATTATTCTAATCCTCAATTTTCTTTTCAGGATTACAACGATGACATCAGACAGGAACAGATGCTGGAGATGCAGATCCTGTCCTCACAGACTGATCAGCGCCGGCTCACTCCTCCCGAGTCCTCCCGGAGTGGCAGCGAGGAGACTCTCCCTCTCAGAGACACTACACACAAACAGCGAGTAAGTATGAGATAAAAGACCGCCCCCCCCCCTAGTTAAGTCACAACAAGTCGCAAACGATAATCATAAACGCTCGGTACTCCGCAATAGATTTTCATCCTTATAGCCTTGAGCCTAAAGTTGAAAATCTATTTAAGATTTCTAAGCGTTAGCGACTGGAACGAACGACAACGCTATGAAATCTTCAATAGATCTTCAACTTTATACCCAAGTACATAAAGTTAAGCCTACTCAGCGTTTCCGTTTATCGTTTGTTACATGGCTACAGGCCCAGGTGTGGGAAAGAGAGAGAGCTATACAAGTCGTCTAGCGCCATCTCGTTCGTTCCCACACTGGAATTAGTCTCGATTCAGACGTCATGGTAAGCCACCAGAGGCCCTAGCACGACTTTTCATGTAAAGTATTTTATTTTCATTGTGACGTGACGTTCATTTGATGGAAAAAAAAAATAGAACCTCGGTCGTAAGAATTTTTAATTTCACTTTGAAATACCTCAAGTACCTTATGTAAGTAAAAGGGTGAAACAAAAACCGGCCAAGTGCGAGTTGGACTCGCGTGAAGAGGGTTCCGTACGATGTTACCTATCACGTTTTTTTTAAATCTGACCCAAATTGGTACGCACAATATTGAGTGATTTACCATGTTTTTTTAATATCATGGACTTCTTATAGGTTTTCCTATAATCTATAAGTAGAAAACTACATTCTGTATTTAAAAAAAAAAATAGGTTCAGTAGTTTCGGAGATAAGGGGGGGAATGGTCAAATTTCGTCTATTTTCTTGAATAACTTGGAAACTATTTATTTTAAAATTACAAAAAAAATATATTTAAGATTGTCTCAACAAGACCTTTCATTTGATATGTCACACGATGCAGTTTTCAATTTTTTTTTCAATTTTCCCCTTCCACCCCAAAAATTACCTCCCATACACAGATATGGACTTCTTATAGGTTATCCTATAATCTATAAGTAGAAAACTAATTCCTGTATTTTTTTCAAAATTTTACGTTCAGTAGTTTCGGAGATAAGGGGGGGGGGGGGGGGAATGGTCAAATTTCGTCTATTTTCTTGAATAACTTGGAAACTATTTATTTTAAAATTACAATAAAAATATATTTAAGATTGTCTCAACAAGACATTTCATTTGATATATCACACGATGCAGTTTTCAAAACCTTTTTTTTTCATTTTCCACTTTCACCCCCAAAAATTACCTCCCACATACAGATTTCATCTATTCACGTCACACCTCTGTGCTTGGGTCACAGGAATTGATATGTGTACCAAATTTCAACCCAATCGGTCTAGTAGATTCGGAGATAATTGACTGTAAGCGACAGACAGACGGACACACGAGTGATCCTATAAGGGTTCCGTTTTTGTATTCGGACGTACGGAACCCTAAAAACATAAAAAAAATTACTCATAAACGTCTTCAAAAACAACCACAAAAAAGGTTAAATAACCTACAAAATAACTTCTCTTTCGGAAGTCGATGGCTTTGTTATTTATTTCAATAGGTGCGTCCACACAGAGCGCGCAGCCTCACGAGGCATTTGCTGCGCGAGGAAACTGACAAGCGAGGCTGCTCACTCTGTGTGGACGCGTCTATTGTTTTTCGACCGAGGCACGAAACAATATACGCGAGCAAAACAAAAGCCGACACCGGATGGCTCGGGCGATCGTTCGATCGCCCGCAGCAGCGCTGTCACTTTCCTCGCCCGAGACACGTCCACACCAACCGAGCTGCTTCGCGCGGAAAATGCCTCGCGAGGCTGCGCGCTCAGTGGGGACGCACCTATTGACTTATTTGCCAAATGTCGTTCATCGAACAAGCTCTTTGAGACTTTTCTATGAGACTGTGTGGATGTATCTAATTGTTTTTTGGTGATCGATGATCGAAGTAGTCTGAAAAACAAATGAATCACACAGTTCATGTAACAAATACCTCCGAAGACCTACGTGGAAATAGACGGTCAACTAAACTCCTGTCTTCACTGATTAACAATGCCTATTGATTAATGAAACGTAGTTGCTAGGCAATATGTTCCCAACCAATCCGTATAATCAAACGCTTTATCAGAAATTCATGAAAGGGAAAATAACAAAAGTAAATTCGACAACACCGTATCCCAATCCGAAACTATTTTATGGACCGAAACATACTCGTATTCATTCAAACACCCACGTTCGGTTCCTGCAAAATCAAAATTGTAACAGTGCGACCCGAACACAATAGGCCGTAGATTGGACCCTCCCTATTGACGAATAAGGGTCCGTTGATCCGTTATTAGGGTATTCAGAAATGCCGGATGAAAAATTATATAGAGATGTGTGGAGTTATGTAAAAATTGGGTTTGATTCGCAAATATCAGAGGGTATGGGATTCGTTTAGTGAATTGTGATTTATGGGGTATTCTTGGCAAGGATGGACACATATGTGATCAGTTTATATAAGGTAGTGAACTTTCATATTGTCAAGGGCATTTATATCGCCGGCGTAAAGAGAAAACTCAATTTGTCGATAAAATTGATTTGAGATATTAAACTTTATAGTTCTTGCGCTAAATCTGAAAATCACAAAGCAGGGTTTGACGACTTATTGACTTTTCCTCCACTCTGACGACATATTGTCATAGGACTGTCCTAAAAAGGTGTCGCCCTGGAACCTAAAGTAAGGTAACCGACGTAACAGGATGGATTTTTTGTCAATAAGAGTTCGACGATACATATTATCGTGTACTCCACACAGCGGAGGAACTTATTTGATGAATTTACCACCCCCAAAAAGTATTGACTTAGGTATACAAGATGCGATTGCCTTATGAAATATTTTATTCCCAGACATGTCTTAGAACCAAAAATTTTAATAAAAAACAATCTTCACGGAGCTCTACGTTCAAGTATTGTCAACATGACAGGGTGATTATGCATAAGCACACTTCAGATATTTATAAGACTTGACTACTTTCGGTACCCGTATGAAAATATCGCCTTCAATAAATTCAACATCTTGTATCAACAGGTAATAGAAAAACCGGCCAAGTGCGAGTTGGACTCGCCCATGAAGGGTTCCGTAGTAGCAAGCATAGATTAGGGAGATAATTATATTGAGATTAGTAAGTAATATACACAAACAATAACAAACAATAAAAATAACTTTGTTTTTCATAGTGTTTGTATGAATGTCAAAGTTATATTTGCGGTTTTTGAAAATGTACTATATCTCAAAAACTGCTAACTCTATCTCATCCAAACCAATTTTCGTTGGAAGTTTTGTTGAGGTCTACATCATATATTTTTTTTAGTTTTATCATTCTCTTATTTTAGAAGTTACGGGGGGGGGACACACATTTAACCACTTTGGAAGTGTCTCTCGTGCAAACTGTTCAGTTTAGAAAAAAATGATGTTAATAACCTCTGATAAAAAATGATAATAATTTTTAAAGACCTATCCATAGATATCCCACACGTATGGGTTTGGTGAAAAAAAAATTTTGAGTTTCAATTCAAACCCCCAAAATGTGTTTTGTTTTTATTTTTGTGTGAAAATCCTAATGCGGTTCACATAATACATCTACCTACGAAGTTTCAACAGGATAGCTCTTATACTTTCGACAAAAAGTGGCTGTGACATACGGACGGACAGACAGACAGACATGACGAATCTATAAGGGTTCCGTTTTTGCCATTTGGCTACGGAACCCTAAAAAGTATACCTGCATGGTTGGCGCAGTAGCTAACTACTGCACATCGTGTCACGGGTTCGATCCCCGCACGGAAGAAAGCAGTAGGTATATGTATGATTTGCAAGTTGTTGTTCCGGGTCTGGGTTTTTGTGTATGTTTCTTTGTTTTTAACCGACTTCCAAAAGGAGGAGTTTCTCAATTCGGATGTTTTTAAATGCACCAACGATACAGGAGAAACGCTTAGTAACAATATTTAAAAAAAAAACTTCGATTGGTGAAACCATTTTTTATTAAAATTCAATTGAAACTCAACTTTACCTTATTTTCAATAGGACTGAAAGTAGCATAACGGAATAAAACGTCTCTCGGTAAACGAGCTGCTCATGTTATCGCGCGACCGCTCAATTGTAAAAGAAGGCAAATCGCTGACAAAAGCATTAAATGATAAATACATAATGGGGACTCAAATCATCTGGCAATACTCCTTATTGTCGCTCGAAGACACTTCAATATAGCTGAACCTAAAGTATTATTGACCTTTGTCAGTGGCATTCCGATTAGTAGCCGGTCAATTGCAAAAAGGCCCTCGATCATTCAACTTTAATGTTACAATCCAAGGTTCAACATTTTGGATTGTTTACATAAAAGTAGCCATACACCATACTGCCTATCGTCCAATCGGCATGACGCTGCCGATTGGATCAGTTAGAATTGACCGTGTGTGGGCGTGGAATCCATCAAATTGGCATGACAGTTAAATTTGATAGGCTTGATCATGCCGATTTCATCATGCCGATTTGAAGTTTGATCAAATCGATCGTCATGCCGATTGGACGATAGGCAGTATGGTGTATATGGACGAACTGCCAATTTGATCCAATTGGCTGCGTCATGCCGATTGGACGACAGGCAGTATGGTGTATGGCTACCATAACGGATAAATGCTTTCGATAAAGTAATGCTTACAGTCTCTATCCTTAACACTTTACCGCTGGGCTTAGGTGTCTTTATCTTTTTGACTGCTTCATTAATCTAGTTTTCACAAATGCTACTTCAGAGTATGAGGTCTTGAGTTCAACTTCTGGGTCGTGTATAATGGTGAAGTTTTCTGTCGATATAAATGTTTCAACCTCCTCGCGAATTTCGTGGAACTTTAGCGCAACTAATTAATAATTTATCTTGCGAATGTTGTGGAATCTTTGTCTGCAACCATTCACAGCCATATTTGCCTTTCCGAGTCTTTAAGATGTCCAATCAGAAGTAGCCGTCAAACTCAAAAGGTCTACCTTGGTAGTACCTTGGTAATCTACCTTGGTAGGTGGTAGTCAACAAATTGACCAAGGATGCAAGAGCGAGCGAAGCGAGCTCGGGACTTGGGACACCCCGACACGGACAGGTTAGGTTCGAAGGGGATGGCGGGGTCTGAAAGACCCCGCCATCCCCTTCGTGTTAGGTTACTTTAAACCTTGCACGCAGAAATAGGAGCCCCGCGAAGCGGGGCTCCGTTGAGCCAGCATGACAGGTAGTAATCAGTTACCGGGTTTGGTTCAAGATTGAATATTAATTTCGGATGTAATAAATAACAACCGAAAAGAACCCATTTTGCTTTATAGTTTTAACACCACTGCCTTTGTCTTCATTCTACGCATGATGTTATTATTATTAACCTGTCTCCTCAACCACCAGCTCTCAGGAGTGCCGCCGTCCCCAGCACCGGCGGCCCTGCCTGGTGGTATCACCATGAACCACGGCGCTAACGCTCGGGACTTTTCTCCACCGGCGCCCACCCCGGCGCCTGATCATCTGTCTGCCGCCCATCATCAGGTGAGGATACCTTGCTAGAAGTTGAAATAGTGGATTTTTTTAAACATCGCCATATCTTAGGAATTTATCCGGCATTATTTTGTTCTGTGCGGTATTTGAACCCGCGACACGCAGCGCACCAGTCAATCGGTCAGCCACTACGCCAACCGCACTGTGTTCTCTCTATTCTTGATATGTCAACCGTTTTGACCAAATAACATTTTGTGTTATTTTTCTATTAACGTATTAATTGTATACACCGTACACGTACACACAAAAAAATAGGAATAAACAGAAGAACAAACCGATTGTTAACTATTTGTAGACAATTCAAGCAATTTGACTGACAAAATTCTGCCTGTCAATGCTCTATAGAATTCCTAATTGATAAAGTTCCAGCTGCATCAATGTCTCATCATCATCGTCATCATCAGCCGGAAGACATTTACTGCTGAACATAGGCCTCCCCCTTAGACCGCCACAACGAACGACATGCCGCTTGCATCCATCGGTTACCCGCGACTCTCATGATGTCAATCAATGTCAGACCAACAGGAATTCAGCTCGGTCTAACATAGCTCTGACCACTAACCTTCTAGAGCGAGAGTCAAACTATCATATTTATCGCACAACACTATCAGAATCATAACTGGCCTCTACCCAGATGTTGACTCCAGAAATCTTCTCATAAATCCGCCCATCATAAACAAAGCTTTTTGGTCTAAAGCGGAGGTCACACATCTATGCGAGCAAGCGAGCCAGCCGAGCAAGCATCGTCTCAACTTTTTAAATACTTCGGTTCACATCGCGAATTAATGAGATGAACTACCTAAGCAATCTGAACGATACAAATGAAATATCCGACGATTCCAACGATGGTATTCGTTCACCTCTGTAGTTTAGCTTAACTTCATAATTCAAAATATAAACCGAAGTATGAAACGAAGTGAAACGGCGTTCTCTCGGTTCGCCTGGTGCGGGTTCTCTCTCACGCTTTGGCAATCTTTTTTTGACTACTCAACCCTCGTCTCTGTTACGACATAGTTTTCGATTCGAAATTTCGAACTGTGTGGGTTTACCCACACAGTTTACCTCTCCAATACTTCTTTATAGTTTCCCGCGCCTCGCTTCACTCGCTCGTTCGCTGGTAGTGTGACTTACGCTTAAATCTGACCACCTATTTCCCCTCACACAGCCTTTAATACTCTCTGGTTTATCGACGAACTACAGAAATAGTAGTTACTCACAAAGTTCCGTGTTGTTGCCAGATCTCTCGGCGAACTTTGTACTACTATTACTTGGACCAATATAGCAAACAAAATAACTTCTGTGTACATTGGTGACTGGTCCTATAGTTGGCGATTAGCGAGTAGAGTAAGCAACTAATTTGCACATGCGAATTGGACTCACAATAGATTTTTCATGATATGATTAGGTAACGAGACAAGAAAGTTTTTTCTTTTTGTTTGTAATTTGCCAACCAAAGTGCCGTACATTTATTTCGAGAAATGTTCTTTAAAAGACAAAGGAAGTTTTAAGAAAACTTCAATACAGGAACTTTATGACACTACTATAACTAGATTAAATCATTCATATTCTATCAAAAAAAAAACAAAGGTTGAGTTTAATTTATTTCTAACAATAAGCACTTAATGAGGGAGAGGTGGAAATTTTTCAAAAAATCTTTAAAGTTCGATATCTCCAAAACCAGTCAGCTTGGACCCCATGTTGTCGGGGTTAAAATTGTTTCAAATCAGATGTAGTATCACCCATTTCAAGGAATGCATCGAATTACATATCACCCTGTATATTAATCCAGGTTGGCTATCTCTGTATAAAATTTCACCCAATTTCTTTAATTATCTAGCGTGACCAAGAAACAAACTTTGTCATTTCTAATATTAGGAAGAAGTTCGATATAACTTCTGTGGTTTATGACAGTGGTATTACTTTTAGTTCATTTATTTTATTGCTTTGCTAATAAAACGGGGTGTTAAAATAATAATGGAGATCGAGTTCATACAAGAAATGTCTTGAATTTGAGTGGAACTAGCACTTGTCGTCCGCGTTGATATGTGGGTGATAAAATCGGTTAGATTTTGATGTCTGTCGTTAAAAATTTGATAAATATGATATGATGACCCTGACTGCTATGCCGGAGGTCGTGGGTTCGATTCCCACCCAGGACAAATGTTTGTGTGATGAGCACGATCATTTGTTCTGTGTCTGGGTGTTATTTATTTATCTATAATATGCATGTATTTAGAAATATATAAGTGTGTTTATCAGTTGTCTAGTACCCATAACACAAGCTCTGCTTAGCTTGGGACTAGATGGCGTTGTGTGATAGTTGTGGAATATTATATTATATATATTATATTATTATTTGCTTAGTTGTTTTGTAGAAAAAAAAGGATTGTGTGGTTTTATGCTGCCACGGTAAAAGTGTAATTTTTTTCACATTATTTTTACACTACGCGGTCAGCTGATGCGAAATATTGGCCTAGGCTGCTCTGACGAGCGCCTTTCACTTTATTCCTACTCCGCGGCCGACCGTCACGCGACATGCAACACACAGACGAAAAAGCTTGAGACGATGTAATAAAAGTTACACTTTATTTTTTTTTTATTGGCATAGGCAACAAATATGTATACTCAAATACACTAAAGGAGACCGAGACCGGAGATTGCTACCGTTTCTTCTCCTGTCGCTGTCTCGCTCGCGAACTGCCGCTCATACATTGCCTAATGTTAAGTACAGTTGCGGTCTCCTGTCGCGGTCTCCGGTCGGTGTCTCCTGTCTCGATCTCCGGCGTGAAACGCCACCTTTATACCCAGGCCCGCAACAAATACTTGTAGATCATACTAATATTATTTTGTTCCGTCGAATCGAACCCGCGACACACAGCACAGCACTCAATCGCTCAACCACTGCGCCAACCGTGCCATCAAACAATTCAGGTGATTCGGTAAAATAATGTAAAAAAAAACTTAAAAAAAGCAGCCTAACGCGAGATAATCGCGGACGAACATCATCATCATCATCATCTATAGCCCGTCTTCACCCACTGCTGGGTATAGGCCTCTCTTTGTTTGTGCCAAGCTCCACGGTCTTGCGCCAGCCTCATCCAAGACACCTGCCGTCTGCCCATCTCGCCGCCGGACGACCAACATTTATGTATATGCATACATGCAAAAATACCTACAAGGTCGAACTGAAAACTGATTTTTTTTTAAGTCAGTTAACAAAAGGTCAAATAATTCTGGCTACAAAGATCCACACGGAAGACAAAGGCGTCGAGCAAGTTATACAATAAAAAGTTTAAGTTCAAGTGAGAACACACTATAAAAGTTGTTGGTTTATGAGTCTTGTTCTAGATCATTCGCGCAATTACTTTGACAGTAAAACTGGGTGTTAAAATAATAATGGAGGTAGAAAGGAGTGGAAGATATATCCTACAGGTGTTATGAGGACTGAAACTACCGGTAACAATTTATAATAAGCGGACTGTATTGTGACAGAACGATTTACAATAATTGAAAGGAACGTTATAAAATGTATGCGATCAGTATCGTGGACGATGACGCAGTGTTTGTGCCGCGGCCGGTGCGCCGACGCGGCTCCGCAGGCCCCCCTCTCGGACCTGCTACCGCCCGCTGTCGCCCGGCTGCCCGGCTGCAGTAGTGATGTTCTTAACATGCTCCCGGCGTTGAAGATTTGTCTTCAATAGAAGAATTATACTGGAAGAGGACAGATGGTGTTATAAGCCCGTCTGACTATGCCTTTCTTCGTCTTGACGTCTGCGACTCTACATATTCCATCTCTTCCTGGTATGAGACGTACGATGCGACCGAGTGGCCACATCAATGGAGGCGTTTGCTGCTCCTTGAGTACTACCATGGCTCCCTCCTTAAGCGCTCCATCAGAATCCGTCCATTTGGTTCTCTGTTGGAGGTAAAAGATATACTCGTTAGAGAATCTGTTCCAAAATTGCTGCTTTAGGTGCTCTATGCGCTGGTAGCGTTTCAAGCTAGAGATCTTCTGATTGACGACTTGCGGATGCGGCAAGGATGTGAGAGATCTCCCAATAAGGAAGTGAGCAGGAGTTAATGGGTAAAGATCTGAGGGATCAGTGGAAAGAGGAGTGAGAGGACGAGAGTTCAGTATTGCCTCAATCTGAATCAGACACGTAGACATCTCTTCATAATTAAGATGAGCAAAACCTAAAACACGCCTCAGGTGATGCTTGATAGATTTTACGGCGGACTCCCATAGTCCACCGAAGTGTGGGGTGTATGCCGGAATGAAAGAAAAATTGATACCTGTATTAGCCATTTCTGAAGAAAAGTCCTGTTTCAATATATTAGCTATTTCGTTACAAGTGCCAATAAAGGTAGTGCCATTATCTGAATAAATGGTCTTTGACTTACCACGACGAGCAATAAACCTGTTCAGTGCTGCAATAAAGGCATGCTTGGTTAGGTCCGAGACAAGCTCCAAGTGAACCGCCCTTGTGGCTAGACAAACAAAAACACATATGTATGATTTAATCAGTCTACATCCCCTACCTTTGCGATCGGCTATCAGGATTGGACCGGCGTAGTCTGTGCCTGTCTCTAAAAAAGGAAACTCTAAATGTATTCTCTCTTTAGGTAAGTTACCCATGATGGGTTGAATGGTCCTACCATTGAAACGCTGACATTTCGTACATTTGTGAACCGTTAACTTAGCAAGGTTTCTTCCACCCAAAGGCCAATATTCATGTCTGATTGTGGCTAAGAGTAACTGAGGACCAGCGTGAAGTAGGCGTAAGTGATATGTATTAAAAATTAGTTTTGTGAAACTATGTTTGCTACAAATAATGACTGGATGTTTCACATTATAATCGTAGTAGGAGTTATCTAGCCTCCCTCCTACGCGTATAATACCAGACTCTACAAATGGTGATAATTTTTTAAGACGATTTTTGTGTGGTAAACTTCTACCCGATGACAGTAAATCGTACTCTTCAGGAAACATTTCCCTCTGCACTGTTCTTACTATGAAATTAGCACTGTAAGATAATTCAGAATTAGTTAATGTAGGGCTATGATTATGTACTTTTCGAGAACGATCAATGAACCTAAATACGTATGCTAATAGGCGTTGTAAATAGGAGTAGTTAGATGAATTATTAATTAAGTTTAGGAATAAGTTTTCGTTTTTATTTTGATTTGATTTTGTGATGTGTAGTGATTGATTTATATTGTTTGTGGTATGTGTTTTTAATTGTTCTGGTAGTATAGTATTGACATCAGTGTTAGGCTTTGAAGGCCAAAGTGCTGGGTCGGTCAGTAAGAATTTAGGCCCTGACCACCACATGGTACTTTGACCTATGAGGTCAGCACCTAGACCACGAGAAATGAGGTCAGCGGGATTGTCCTTAGAGGGCACATAGCGCCAAGTGTAATCACCAAAACCTTCCCGTATCTCCGAAACTCGATGCCTAACAAACGGCTTAAGCGTGGCAGGCGAAGCAGACAGCCAACCTAAGACAATCATTGAATCACACCAGAATATGCATTTTTCAGGTTTAAGTGTGAGAGATTCTAGTACCTTTGCGCATAACCTAGCTCCTAATAAGGCGCCGCACAGCTCCAGCCTTGGAATCGTTGTAGATTTAATTGGTGCAACCTTACTTTTGGATGTGAGCAGATTTATATGAATGGTTCCGTTATTGGCTACAGACCGTATGTACACGCAAGCTCCGTAAGCCCCTTCAGATGCATCACTGAAAGTATGTATTTCGACCTTTGCAGTGTTATCACCTATGGCCCAGCGTGGTATGCTGAGGTGATTAAGCTGTGGTAAAGCTTGTGCGAATTTTAGCCAAAGATTTTTTATGCTTACACTTACCTCGTCGTCCCATGAACACTTGTCTATCCATAATTTTTGTAGTATTATCTTAGCCTCGATAATACATGGAGAGACAAGCCCCAGCGGATCAAATATTTGTGCAATTGTGGAAAGGATGTGTCGTTTTGTTATTGTAGAAGATGTATGTTTAGGTATATGAATGGAGAATGTAAGAGAGTCTGAGTGACAATGCCAATTAAGACCTAGTGTTTTACTTGGTTCATCAATGCTTAAGTTGACTGTTTTAAGTGTGTCAGTATGGTTTGTTGTTGATTGAGTGGATGTCATGGCTGCATCTGTAGTGATTGCTTCTAATATTTGTTCACTGTTAGACTGCCACTTTCGAAGATTTAGTTGCGCAGATTTAAGCGTGGTGATGACGTCTTTACAAAGCGAAATAGTGCTCTCTATAGAGTCGCTTCCTGAAAGGTAATCGTCTACGTAGAGATCGTGTAGTATTGAGTGTTGTGTATGTATGTGTTTTGCCTCTTTTGCCAATTGAGATAAACATCGTGTGCTGATGAACGGAGCTGAAGCTGTTCCGTAAGTTACGGTGTTGAGCGTATAAGTTTTAAGAGGTTGTGATGGATCTGAGCGCCACAATATCTGCTGTAGAGATCTTTGTGATTCGTCAACTAATATCTGTCGAAAGAACTTTTCGATATCTGATGATACGACGTATTTGTGCTGACGGAACCTTAATAATATGGATACTAAGTCATCCTGAATTTTTGGGCCCACGGCTTGAATGTCGTTGAAAGACTTACCGGAAGTTGTGACAGCTGACGCGTCAAAGACAACTCGCAGCTTTGTTGTTGTACTCGATTCTCTGAAAACACCATGATGTGGAAGATAGTAAGAGTGAGATGAAGAAGGGTGAGATGTTTCACTCATGTGACCTAATGCTTCATACTCCTTTAAGAATTCCACGTACAGATGCTTCAATGTTGAATCTCTATCAAGTCTACGCTCTAGTGATAGAAAGCGACGTTTAGCCATCTCATATGAGCTGCCCAACGCTTCAGGACATTCCTTTAAAGGAATGGTAACTACAAAACGTCCGTCAGCGTTACGTTTAGTGGTATCAATGTAATTTTGTTCGCACGCTCTCTCCTCCGAAGTCAAGTTATACTTGGGTAAGATGGAATCAAGCTCCCAAAATCTAGTAAGATCAGTAGGTGGCCGTTGGTGAGTGTTGTGTTTGTCATGAGTAAACATACACACTGATTGGGCCGAGTTAGTTTGAGGTATGGCGCCTGATATGAGCCATCCGAGCTTAGTCTCGAATAGCGCTGGCATATGTTTACCTAACTGTATACGGTTACGACCAATCACACTCCAAAATATGTCGGCTCCAACAAGTATGTCGATGGTGGAAGGGACGTTGAAGGAAGGGTCAGCTAGACATATTCCTGCCGGTAGCTGCACCTCGTTCAAGTCTATGTATGTATTAGGTATATGGGTGGTTATGTTGGGCAAGATAAAACAATCAATGTCAATGTTATAAGACCCATCGCAAGACTGTAAATGTATAGCACAATATTGCGTAATGGTAGACACTTGATTGTTTATGCCTGCAACTTGTGATTTAACACTACGAATAGGTAAACGTAGCTTACCACAAAGGTTCTTTGTAATAAAATTTGCCGTGCTGCCATTATCTAGCAAAATCCTGGCGCTGTGCGGCGTCCCAGATTGGTCCATGACTCTCACCAGTGCTGTGGAAAGCAATACATGATGGAATGAATGATCATGTTTAGTACCGGTTAGGGTGATGTGTTCCTTATGAGTACTATTATCGTCATCATGATTGTGCAACATTGTATTATGCTTGGTTTTACAATACTTGCAGTGTCCAAGTCGACAGGTTGAATCTGAATGACCTGGACGTAAACAATTCAAACAAAGTTTAAATTCCTTAGCCTTAGATAAGCGTGCTGCGGTTGTAAGTGATTTAAATTGTTCACAGGCAAACACATAATGATTTTGTTTACATATAGGACATGCAATATTTTTAGTACTCTTACTTGTTGTTGCAGAAAAGGCTTTTGGCTTACTTTGTGTCGAGTCTGATTTAGATTTGAGTGCATTTTTCTCCTCGATTGATTCTAAAAGGTTACAACGGTTAGAAATAAATTTAATGAACATGTCTAATTTTGGAAAGTCGTTTAAAGAGTTTCTATGTTCCTCCCAATGCCTGCTAGTAATAGGATCCAATTTTGATGCCATTAGATGTATTATAATTGCATCCCAGTGCTGTACTTGTTGTCCTAGTGTTGCCAACGAACGCAGATTTTTATTTGTTACATCTACAATTTGACGAAGGCCCTGACTACTCTCCCTATGTATAGGTTCAACATTAAATAAAGCCTGTATGTGGTTGTTGACTAACAATTGCTTGTTGTCATATCTGTCGCATAACAATTTCCACGCATCATGATAATTGTCCCCTCTAATATCCAAACTCTTTATAACTAATGCTGCATTGCCATTAAGAGATGAGCGCAGGTAGTGATATTTGTTTATGTTATCTATAGTTTGGTCATTATGTACTAGTGAAACGTAGGTGTCTTTAAATTCCAGCCAATCCTTGTAGCCACCGCTAAAGTGAGGTAAATTAATTTTCGGAAGTCTAACGTTACTATGTCTAGCAACCACACCAAGTTGTTCACTGGAGCATACCTTAGAGGCTAGCTGAGCGCGATGTTGTGTATCAAGCGCGCGGGCAGAGGCAAGCTGCTTGTAGTAGTTGTTCTCGAATTGCTCACGTTCAGCGAATTGCTCGTCGGGCTTCGCTGACAGGCACTCCAACTGACCCTGTAACTGATCATAGGAAACATATAAGGAAACCATTTTTTCAATTCTTGTTTCTAATTCGATAAGCTGTTCCTCACTCAGCTGTGCGCAAGACCTAGTAGTATTCAAAAATGTTGTGAACTGGGTAACCTGTGATTTTAATGAGGCACGCTTTTTTGTGAGCTCTTTGAATTTAATTTCTTCAGCCATGGCTATATATAAAGGTAGCTTCAAGCTTTAAAAGAAAGAGAAAAATAACAACGAAGAGATAAAAAGAAGAGAAGGAATAAGCTTGATGATATGCCTGCAATGTACTCAGAGGCAAACAGCTGACCGTTAAGGTGTTGCTATAAAAAACCGTTAGGCGTGAAAAAAAAAAAATCGACGAAGTGGGTACTTAATATTTAAATTAAAATTAATGTTAATTAATAAGAAAAACACTAAATACTCTAACTAAAAGCATTAATTACTTTACTAAAAGCACTAATTACTAAATAAATAAGCACTATAGTAATGGGTGACTTCAAATAAAATGGAACACAGATTCTACAAAGCGGTTAAAACTATTTAAATATGAACGGACAACGGACAAAACAAATGATCACTAAATTACTAGTGGGATGATTTATGCACTATTTTATAATTACATGTATGATACGAGTACTATGATTAATGTCTACTGTATGATTCTAAGATCTAATGCACCATCTAACACTCTAAAGTAAGGAAATGTTAGTGTGAATTATGTAAACAAATGTTAGTAAGAATATGGAAAGATCTCACGAAATCCTTTGATTGACTGCGAGTCCAAACTGAACGGTTTCTTGCTTGAATTCCTTTGAAATGTATGACGATGTTCTCGGGCTATGCTTGAGCTGCTACGCTGCGAAGACTCAGCTATGATGACCACTGAAGAACTGTGTTCGCTCCGTTGGATTTGCAAGCTTCTTAATGATGACTGGAACCCGAAGGCGAGAAGTCTTCTCCGTCTTGAAGTCCAGATGGATAACGGTCGTTTTCAAATTTTTGAAAAACCGCTTGTCACTCCTGGTAACTTACTGGTCAGTTACACTATCGAAGGACCATAGAAAGGAGTGGAAGATATATCCTACAGGTGTTATGAGGACTGAAACTACCGGTAACAATTTATAATAAGCGGACTGTATTGTGACAGAACGATTTACAATAATTGAAAGGAACGTTATAAAATGTATGCGATCAGTATCGTGGACGATGACGCAGTGTTTGTGCCGCGGCCGGTGCGCCGACGCGGCTCCGCAGGCCCCCCTCTCGGACCTGCTACCGCCCGCTGTCGCCCGGCTGCCCGGCTGCAGTAGTGATGTTCTTAACAGGAGGTCGTATCCATACGTCATGTCTTGATGTTTTGTAGAACTTGTCTTTAGCCGCGGCTTCGGCCGCGTGTTTCAAAATCAAAGCATACTTGAATTGTAGATAGTTACATGCAGGCACTTTTGAATTGTCAAAAAACATAAATTAATTATCATCATCATCAGCCTATAACTGTTCCCACTGCTGAGACAAAGGCCTCCTCTCTGAGAGAGGAAGTGGGCGATAATCCACCACGCGGGCCCAGTGCGGGTTGGTAGATGTCACATGTCTTCGAATTTTTAATTCTA
Source organism: Agrotis exclamationis (assembly GCA_950005045.1). NCBI lineage: Eukaryota > Metazoa > Arthropoda > Insecta > Lepidoptera > Noctuidae > Agrotis > Agrotis exclamationis. The sequence goes on from OX465438.1 coordinate 4,446,311, forward strand.
GGACAAAAAAGGTGTGTGATGATCACACGTAGGTACGCTGATTTTTGAACTTTATCAAGACAAAATCTTTGTTGTGAGTTTTCTTTAGATAGAAATTCCCTGTAATAATAATCTAAAAAGAAGAAGAAATCATAATATTATTATAATCTACCGTATAAAAAAAAACTTTTTGAAAAAAAGGGAACCGACTTCAAAACCAAACACGAAAAAGTTTACAATAACTTTTCTTTCGGAAGTCGGTGGCTTTGTTTTTTATTTCATTGACTATGGCCACCGACTTCCGGAAGAAAAGTTATTTTACACTTTTTGTGTTTGGTTTTGAAGTCGGTTCCGTTTTTTTCAAAAAGTTTTTATTTTACCCTTTTAAGTTTAGATATTCAACAAAAATCTTCATAATAAATAGGTATCTTCATAATAATCGGCATCTTTGAAAATCTACAATCCAAGTAAGCAAAAACGGATCCACGCGGGCAACGTCACGGGATATCCATTAGTGTTATATACTTAAACATTCTTCAGAATGTAATGAACACTTTCCTGAAAACCGCATCAAAATCGGTTCAGGCAAACGCGAGATAATCGCGGACAAACATACATACATACAGGTCGAACTGAGAACCTACTTTTTTTTTGAAGTCGGTTAAAAATCATACCGCTACGCACCGACCTACGGCGTAGCGTATATCACGTGTGGTGCTACGGCGTAGCACCCCGCGTAGGCTTTAACTCGGGTAACTCTTTGTCATAAAATGAAGATCGATTTGCTTTTAATGACATTATTTTTTGGACCGTGTGTAATAAAATTCGATCCATCAGTGTCCTTAATCGGTCCGCTATATTATTATCACGCTTGTATTTCACTAAAGAGGTAGGCAGAAGCATATTATTAGTTTATGTAAAATAGGTCGGTTATTCTCTTTATTAAATGTTTTACATAATAATATAAATGACACGGTTGGCGTACTGGCTTAGCGATTGACTGCTGTGGTGCATGTCGCTGGTTTGATCCCCGCACGGAACAATGGTGATATACCTATACCAGGCACCAGTCTCTCACAAATGGTAGTTTTTTAAGCTATTGAATAGCTTTTATCGCGGGCTCTGAGCACGCTGCGGCGCGGCGACCGAATCAAAAAATTTCCAAAAACCTAACGAAAAAACCTGACACCACGCATCGTCTAACATCGTTTCAGTTCGGGAGACTACGGTAATCATAAAAATATCCGTCATAAAAACAATTTACTTTTTCTTACTGATTCTAAACGGCCAGCTACAAAAGGAGTTTTCACAATGAAATCTACATAAAAATTCTCCTACAACAAAAAAGTTCTTTATTACAGTAGTGCACCACAAAGATTTTAAATGAATTATATTCTCGTTAAATATACGCGGTAGACGATTTCATTTTTTTTAAATAATGCAATGCAATAGCTTCACCGCGGCAGTCTCCGAGTGCCACATGTATTTTTTTTGAATGATCATACAACTGTCAAGTGTTTACTTTTTAAGACAACCTTTTGTGATAAAAGGATAAATGATTTTTTTTATTAACAAAAGCATAACAAAATTGAAATAGTATTTAAAAAATTCTTGCACATTTTATTTTATTTAAAAACTACTGCTATTCAAACATTCTGTATCATTCTGAACATGTTTTGTATGACCTACAGATAGTATTGATCCGGAAAATGTTTCTAAATTCACCCACGTTACAGGCGAAATTCTTATGTAAGGCAACGTTTATAAGAAGAGAAGAAAAACGTAAACGATTAAATTTGCCCCTAAAATTACAGCTCACTCACAATTTCGCTACCTAAAACGATTCCTGTCTTCCTTTGACCAAAACCTAAAACCAACTAATTAGTCCCAGACCACAAAGTAAAAGGAAACAAACGAATCGAACGGGATTTTCACTTCAATAGCTCAGGTACAATCACGAACACCAATATACCTTTTTTTTTAGGTAGTAAAATCATCAAATGAGTCCTTCCGCCCCACCCAGGGCGGACTGTCAGACTCTTACTGACTAAAATCCACCCGTATTCCTTCGGATGCCCTTTACGTTCCGGGGCCACGGTATCCTGTGTTAAGAAAAACCCGCGACCCCAGCAGGCATTTGGCCCCATAAGGGGCCCCGTCAGTTTGCTGACAAATCCCCGAAGGCACGCGCGAAACACGACACGACGCGCCATCGACTCGGGCTTGGTCCTTGGTCGGACGGTGAGCTACCCATTACTCACCGTCAGCAAGCCCGCTCCGCCGCTGTGCCCTCTGCTAATCAGAGGGACACGCGTTGGAGCATCCACACGACAGGCTATTCGCATACGTCATAAGGAAGAGTTTTTGCCCGCATCCCAGGGTGCACCGGCCCGAAAAACTGGTCTTCCCCACGGAGTATCCGAGAGGGAACACCCCAACACCAATATACCTACAGGGTGAATTTTCTAATACGTTTATTACTTCCCAGAATTTGATCCTTTTAGTGACACTATCAGATGGTTTAATAATATAGAGTGTGTTTCATTCCCAAAATTCCGAATAATGATCGTTCCAAAATCCAAAGATGCAGTTTTAGTTTTCATCAACTCGGCCACAAGACTCCTTTGATATTTCCATGCACGCCTCGTTGGGAAATTCACTGTGGTTACTACTATAATATACGGGTATATACGCCTATACACTATGTTTTGGTTTCTGGTTACTGAATTTTAAAGGATACAATGTGTCAGGTTTTGGTCTATAAAAAATTAAAGGGGAGGTAGCTTGCTGGATTATAGACATTTTTGATTTTATGATAGCCTTGAGATTTAAAGCCCAATTATGCTTGTCTTATACACCGTGACTTTTTAGTCGTCTTACAAAAGCAGCCCAGTTCATGTATCCAATGACTAGAACACGTTTATAATAAAAAATATGTATTTAAGAGATTTGAAAATTTTAATAATAAAACTTTAATTAGTTATTATGACACAAGGCGTAGTTAGAAACACCCTTGTCTCATAGAAAATAGAAATGGAATGATCTACCCGACTATTGCACTGGGTAGGTATACTCTACAGATTGATACGTAAACATTTTAACAGGGTGTTTCATATTTCTAATGTACCTATTTATTAAAAATAAAAATTATTATTAACGATTTAAAAAAAAATAAACTCGCCTGGAGGTATTTTAGGTCGGACACATTAAGTGGACGACTTTTGTAAGACGACTAAAAAGTCACAGTGTATATTTGTGTACGTACTCTAGTAATCAATACTGCATGAGAAAATAATTAGGTAGTTTATAAAAGTTTCTAAGAGTATACATTACATAATGACGGGGCCCCCTCTGACGGGGCCCCCTCTCTAGATGGCCAAAGCCTGCCGGGGTCGCGGGACTTATCTCTTTGACCGTGACCCCGGAACATAAAGGGCTACTGAAGGACACCGTGGATTTTAGTCAGTACAAGTCTGACAGTCCCTCGCGCCCTGCCCGGGGTGGGAGGACTCATTCGATGATTTCACCACGCAAAAAAAAAAAAGAGTATACATTACATACCGGTGTCCGTGACAGTACTTCGAAGTGGAAAAAAAAATCTTTTCGCTCCGGAATTTTCCGGTGAATTTTTTAGCAGCTGAAAGATTGACAAGTTGCTGAAATACAGGAGGGAGTACGTATTTGCTCAGTACTGTATCAGTCATGCAGTTCAAAGCTATGGACGAATGCTTGGGTCAGAGGTATTGGATTTTATGGGAATGAAACCTTTTTGGTTACTTTGTACTCGTGTATTTGTTAAAAAAAACTGGACATGGCTTTTGGTTTTTCGAACTTGCTAGTAGTTTATCAAGTTTTTTAGCGAAACTAATATTGATCGTTTTAAACAAGATATGTGGGTATACAAGGGGCCTGTGATCGTTTACATAAACACTCCTTTGGCGTACACTAGTAGAAATAAATATACAGGGTGTTAGGGACATCGACGCACAAACGGATATCATGGGTCCAGGAGATGATTCTGGACCCCCCCGTGTTGGAATTTTTCGTCGGATTTTTCCTAATTTTTAAAATTTTAGAAAATTTTTTTTGGAGTTTTTTTTACTTTAGCCTGTTCATAATCGTTATTCTTACCTAACCCAATGTGGTTTTAAAGAAGTAATTAATTCACTACTTTCACTAAAAGTAGCAATGTAAATAAAACAAGAAATGGTGTCTTCTTAGATATTTATAATGAAAGGTCATTGTATACCTAGTATACAATGACCTAGTACCACAGTACCTGTAGTACTTTAAAAGCGGCTCACTATTAAAAAAAAAAAAAAAACGAACTTATAAAAATAAAAAAGTAGGAAAAAACCGACGAAAAATTCCGATACGGGGGGGTCCAGAATCATCTCCTGGACCCATGGTATCCGTTTGTGCGTCGATGTCCCTAACACCCTGTATAATCCATGTTTCACCTCCTATCCTGCCCTCTTAGCCCAAAAACATGCAGCCAATCAGATCTCTTCGCTGCTACCGACAACGCGATGGAGATGGTGGAGTTTTGGGCGAATAAAATATAAATACCGTCATGCCAGCGACACGCAGAAGAATATAATTATAATCTCAATCCAAAAATCGTTCCTTTGGTTTTGAGGGCTGCTTCTAATTGGAATCTGCATCTTAGAAACTCGGATAGCCAAATTCGGTCGCTGATTAGTTCAATATAAAGATCGTACCGAAGATAGTAACCGAGATAATATGTTATTAATTTCCAGTGTTAAGAACTTACTATAAATCAAAGTCGACACACGATCGGCGCAGTACCTGAGCCATCGATTCCTGCGTTGCGAAACGAACTGTCAGTAACTCGACCATTGTGCTAACCGTACCATCAAGTCCGTCCGTTTTAATTTTATTAATAGACACACAAAATTATTAATTTTATTAAATAGACACAAGAGAGCAGTGGGGGCCCAGTGATATTGGACCGCGCAATATGACTGCGCATTTGACTGCGCATTACTTTTAGTATTTAATTTAATCACCTCTGCTCTCAAAACGGTGAAGAAAAACATCGTGAGATAACCTATATGTCCTAGAACCAAAAAATCGAAGACATGTGATATCCACCAAATGGTAGTCGACTAGCCTTTTGGATTATGCCCCACTCCCTCTCACAGAGAGGAAATCTGTGCCCCAGCAGTGGGAACATTATAGGCTGATGAATGGACACAATACCAGTGACGTATTACAAACTACCCTCATTTCTGTTCGCAGCTGGCAGCCGGTCACACAGGACACGGGGTGCTGGTCGGAGGTGGGGTACTACAACAACCCCCAACCCATCACCTGCTGACACAGAACTCTTTACTTGGTAAGTTGATGAAGTGATTCTGGGACTAAGCAGTCGGTTAAGTAGTAAGTGGCTTGGAAGTCTAAAGAGGCGATTCCGCGTGCGGCGCTTCCATTGTGTGGCGATTAGCAATTGTGCGATTCCATTGTGCGGCTTTATGGCATAAATGTTCGCTCTGGTCGACTCAGTTAAGAAAACAAGAACAAATTGTGAAACATTTTTATGAATGTTCACACACACCTAGATACTTTAGTGCGCGCACATTGCTAAACTCATCTTGGTGAAAATGTTCGTACACTAATATTACCAGTTTAGTACGCGCCTTGCTGAAGTGAGCGAACAAATGTGCGCGGACAAAGGTGCCGCACATTATTTTAGTGGAATCGTAAATGATATTTATTTTGTAAGTTGGTCATAAAGGGGTGCTAAGACAGGAAACCTCCACGTGCGCCCGTGGACTGGAGTTCCCTCTCGGATACGTCCGGGGGGAAGACCAGTTTTTCGGGCCGGTGCGCCCTGGGATGCGGGCAAAAACTCTCCTTAGGCACTGTGTGCCTAAGGGGTTTCTTTGCCCGTATGCAAATAGCCTGTCGGGTGGACGCTCCAACGCGTGTCCCTCTGAACAGCAGAGGGCACAGCGGCGGAGCGGGCTTGCGGACGGTGAGTAATGGGTATGCTCGCCGTCCGACCAAGGACCAAGCCCGGGTCGGTGGCGCGTCGTGTTTCACGCGTCACCGACGGGGCCCCTTATGGGGCCAAATGCCTGCCGGGGTCGCGGATTTTTCTTAATCCAGGATACCGTGGCCCCGGAACGTAAAGGGCATCCGACGGAACACGGGTGGATTTTAGTCAGTAAGAGTCTGACAGTCCCTCCCGCCCCACCCAGGGCGGGAGGACTCATTTGATGATTTTGCCAACCTAAAAAAAAAAAAAAAAAAAAAAAAAAAAAAAAAAAAAAGTTGGTCATAAAAAAAACACTTTTACACATCATAACCAATATTTTTAAAGCTAGATGAGGCCGGTGTTTCGTACCTGACTACTCTGAGAAGAAACAGCTGAAACAAACTCAGAGGTCACAGTCTCTTTTAAAGTCCAGACATTGTTTTGCTCAGGTCATACGAGGACCATGCGGGTGTCTGAGATGGTCTTTTGAGGAAAGAACCATACAGATTTGAGTGGACCTGTCCAGTCAGTGCAAGCATTTGTCAGTTATCGTGTAGTTCGACTCAGAACACAAGGAGCTCAACGACACGTACCATTATAACCAGTCCTACTAAGGGATCATATTCGTAAACAACTAAAGTAGGATGGAGAAGCAAGTATCTCTAATGGAAACCGCGTGTAGGTAAATGTAGTTTAAGACGCCTCCCGACAAGATGGACCGATAACCTGTAGAAGGTAGCTGCAGTGGCTGGATGAAAAAAACGGGAGATCATGCTCTGTGGTGCTCCTTAGGGGAGCTCTACGCATATCAAAAAAAGTCTGTGACCACTAACATAAACTGTTTTTTTTAATTGATCTGTTTTATTATAAATCTATATTTTTAAATAAAGAATCTAAAAAGAAAAAGAACTCATACTACTTATAATCTTCCGTTACAAAAAAGATTTCGATTTGTTTATGTGTGTCCAGCAGTTTACTGCGATAGACTGAAATGATGAAACAACTCAGTACTAGATAGGTACTGGGTTGTGGAGATCAGATAGCTAAACGCTCTATGTAGGTATTCCGCTACACCTGGTTAGACTGGAAGCAAATCCCAACATAGTTTGGAAAAGGGTAGACAGATGATAAGTTCGACAGGCCACTTGGGGGACACTTTTTGGTGGTTATGATTCCAAAAGTGGCTATATCTAGTTTATGAGTAAATGTGTAATATTTTTCTATGGACCAAACAAAAAAAACATTAGGTAATTATGTAATACGCCTTAGCTAACAAAACGCCCTGGCACTCAGACTCGCCAATAGCGGCCAACTTCGTGTGTGGTTCCGAGCAGAAAGTTACTAGAAAGATGGGGCGTTTTGTCGACTAGGGCATATTACATAGTTTTCCCCTAAATGGTAAACAGGCATTTTGTTACCCAACAGCGCGACCACTAACGACGCTAGTCCTTTCAAATAAAATCCTTACCCAACTATTGTAAAATAAGTATTAAAATCCAACTATGAAGTTCTTCAACAAAAGTTCCGCTACAATCTTCAAAGCTTAACAGCCCTCGTGTGAATTTTCACAGCGTCCACCATTTACCAATAACCAACACAATTTACGTAAAGCAAAGCGAAAACTACCCTCTTTCTTAGCGGTGTACAAAACTTGACTAGGGTAACCATTTTAATAAAAATCTTGGAGGAACATAAAATTCTAAACATTAAATTGTGCGGCAAAATTTTTGTCTTCGAAAATTAATTGATCTATATTTAAGGGTATAAAGTACGTCGCTCGTACGCATCCATTTAATGAAATAATTAATAAATTGTTACTGTTTTCTTTTTATTAAAATCCCCCCAATAAAATTGCAGTGCAGAACAATGTCACCCTCGGACTCAGGAGTTACAAACCGGACATATCCGAACAAATCCAGGCTGATAGTAACCCTAATCTTACCAGTATTCTTAGAAAACAACGGACCATTAACTTTTAAACAATTCCGAACAAACTTTCAACTGCTGATCATTAGTTGCAACGATACTTTCCAAACTTAAGCACAGTTCAAAAACTAAGCTCAAAGCAACGTTCCAGAACTAAGCTCGCAAAATATATAGAGTGTATTGGAACACGGGCAGACTTAAATAAGAGGTTTCCTATGTTCTGAAACTTTTACGCTAAAAAATAAATAACTTATTGGGGCTGAAGTTTTGTTTGGATTTTAAATGAGGAGAAGGTAAACTTCCCAAGGTTTGTGTATTCCAATTAATAAGCTTAGCATACATAATATTATAACTTACTCTTTTACTATGTAATTTTCCAATCAAACATGAACTTTCTTCTTTTGTGATAAACTTGAAAATCGATTAAATAAATTTGACAGAGAGGTGTAAGTAGATGTGCTGGCTGCTAGCGTCTTTAGGTTTAAATAATCTTCGTCAAAAAATACAATGGATCTGCACTAATAAATATTTCCTAAAACCTGGCTGGAGTGTGCTCTGCGAAATCTATTTATTAGCAAGCACGACAAATGTTGTGCCTTAATTTATGAATTCTATAAGTAAAACGTCTTATTCTTTTCAATGAAAGCCGGTTCATCAGTGTCAACATTTAATTGATTGCCTTGTAAACCATTTGGAATTTTCAAGCGTTCGTACATTAAGTGTAACCCTTACTGTAACTAACCAGGAGGTGGCGAGCGAGATCCTTGGTCTCAACAATCTAGTTCTGGCAGCCATAAAGCCAACAACCTATTTTGTAAATTAAATCAATCATGTGAAGCTTACTATTTAATTAGCGAGTATTTATGAGTACTATTATCATATAAACAAAACAAAGCTTACTTACGACCCTAACAAACAAAACTAAGCTCATTAACTAACTATCTGAAATTGGTGGCGACATCTGTGGGATCAACAGCACACTGCTGTGAAGCGTGCTGCATGCTCATTCTTTTTTTTTATGTGGAAATGACTTTCAATGTGTAAATGACTTTTTTGGAGGTGGAAATGACTTTTACTGACTAAAATCCACCCTGTACCTTCACATGCCCTTCTGCGTTTCAAAGTGCCCATGATCCTGCTATATTAACCTGCACTGTGAAGATTAAAGCCAGTTTGCTAAAAGCTTTTAAGTTACCGTAGAAAAATATTAGCCAATTAACAAACGGCAGATTTTGAAAATAAGGAATTTAATCAAGCTTACTGCCAACATACCTAATGCCAAGTAATTAATACTGCTTTGCAAACAAAATTAAGCTCATTAACTAACTAACCAGGTGGCGGCGACATCCTGGGGCTCAGCAGCCCAGTGCTGGGGGGCGTGCTGCATGCCCACCCTGCGCTGCGAGGCGTAAAGCCGGCAGCGGTCCACGCGCTCGCGACGCAAGGTCGGTACGTCGCACTTTATTTAGCTCCCAGAATAAGCTCAAAAATATGAATTAGGTACCCGAACTCAGCACATTTTTTTCAATTAAATCTAACACTGAACGCGATAAATAAATACTACGTCTATTAACCGCCTTGAAAAGTTAAATTATTGACATAGAATATTGAAATTGACAGCTCCTCCATACCTCTTGAACACGATATAGACCTTGTTTTTCGTGTTGAAATCATCAAATGACTTCACTGACCCAGGGAGGGATGAATGTGACTATCAGCCTCGTACTGACAAAAATCCACGATGATCATTCAATAGCCTTTTACGTTCAGAGTCACGGTTACCTAATAAGATAGTCCCGCGACATATAGACCAGGAGTCACCAATTAGTTTCGTTCGGGGTCCGTTTAAAGACATGAAATGACCATCGCGATCCGCAGAACATTTTGTAGAAAAAAATAATTGTTAAACAATTGTAATTATGGAATAAATATACCTATACAATTATAACAAAGGTATTTTTACACATTTCTATGAGGAAAGTATCATGTTTTATTACGTGTTTGATATTAAATTCAGAAACTTTCTGGAAATTGATCATAAGATCGTACTCTGTAGTGTATAGTATTTATGTATACTTACATACATTATCATCCTATTTATCATCCTATTAAATCATCCTTTTATTGATATTTTTCTTGTGACACTTATGTCAAATGTCAAACTGTCGTTTTCTTTTTCTGTCTAGCTTAGTCTATGATGCTGCTTTTTGGTTTATATAATTTAGTTTATTTTTATCAAATTGATTTCGTTGAAATATTGTATTTAATTCTAATTTAATTTTATATTATGATTGTACTAAATAACTTAATTCTAAATTTTACTTATGAAATTTACGCACACGAAGGAGGTCTGATATGGTCGGGTTCCTCTACATTTGAAGAAACTAATTTGAAAATAGAAAAGAAGACTTATTTTGACAACGAGCTGATGGGTATAAAAGCAGAGGCCGTTGGCAGAAGAGGGCTCTTCTAAGTCTTCTATCTCAGACTGTGGAACAGTGGCGCTTTTCGATCTCAGACTTCTGTCCAGTGAACACTCTATGTGCAGTGGAGACTCTATCTTAGTCTTTGTGCAGACGTCTGTCTAACTTAGCCTTCTTGGCAGAATACTATAACTTGCTGGAGTCTATCTCAGCATTTGTGGAGACGAAGGTCAACTTCAGTCTTCTCTCTACCTGCTGCGGCCCTGCCTGTTGAGGCCAGTGCGTGCTGCATACCACCTGTCGGCGGCGGCGTTCTAACTCGGCCCTTTGTGCAGTCGACGGTCTACTTCAGTCTTCTCTCTACCTGCTGCGGTCCTGCCTGTTGGGGCCACTACCTGCTGCGGTCCTGCCTGTTGGGGCCACTACCTGCTGTGGTCCTACCTGTGGAGGCCTCTTGCTGGAGGTCATTACCAAGGCCTAACCTTCTGTGCGTGACAGTGAACTGTGTAGTGCTGAACTGTGTTTTGATATCATTCTTGTATTTTATATTCTAAAATAAAGTTTAATTTGTTGTGTAAATATAAACTGTTACAGTTGGCGCCCAACTTCCAACCCACTCCTCCCAAAATTCTAAATTACACTTCCTCAAGTGAGTACATTTGGCAAACATATTAACTTCATCATCTTTTCATCCACCTCAACCTTTATTTATTTATCTTATTATACTACACCCCTCACACATTCCGTTATCGAAAGATAATTGGCACCCTTTCGGCCTCTTGGGTGTGTTAACCCACTTGTGGGCACTACCAAGGTTGGAGATTGGTTACTCTATGACGGCTATTGGACAATATCCCGTAGTCGCTCATACTCAAATACCTACTTAACTCTTAACAAAAACATTGCTATATACACTACATCCCACAGACTTGCACACCACAGCGTTTACCCTCGGGTATTCGTACTCAACGGCCGCTTGATGTGTTAATCCATTCGTGGACACTCCCAAGTTGGTTTTTGAGACACTTCACGACAGAAACAGGAGAGTATCCTGTGGACGTTTTTACAAACCTATTCATCTACATTATTCCTATTACAAATAATTCTATATAATTATATGTATACATCATCTGGGAATCATACTAAAATTGATTTATCGTGGGCTCGATTTTTCTGATTTATTAATCAACAACATTGGTTGCTAGGCAACGGGCCCATACAGCCTAGGCCCATAGAGGTCCTACTGTTTTGTCTTTTTGCTATGGCAAAATAAAGTACGTACTATATTATTTCTAAAATTCAACACCTAAAGGTGCGTACAGACTATGTAACATAACATGACAAACTCTTTGAGTCCTCTTAAACTGTCCTCATGCTCTCAACAAGGTCCTGTCCCTTTGGGTCCTCTTTTAAGCTCTGGATAGAATTTTTCGAAAGAAATATTTTTTATATTATTTTTTACAACTATTTTAATATTATAATATTTTTTTCTTCATACTGATGACTCTTCCCTTCTTTTTTCTTCCCTAATAGAGTTCTTTTCGGTATATTAAAACTCTATTATTTTCTAATTCATTCATCGGTTCATTTTTTTATTACTTCTATAATATTGGTCTACCCCAATAGTCTCTACGGTATGATGGCCTACCCCATCATTACCGATATCTATGGCTCTAAACCATAGGTATCTTTTGGAGCGGCTGACAACTCCATAAAAATAAGCCCTTGTTAACTTCTATACTATTGGTCTACCCCAATGGTAACTACGGTATGGTGGCCTACCCCATCATTACCGATATCTATGGCTCTAAACCATAGGTATCTTTTGGAGCGGTTGACAACTCCATAAAAATAAGCCCTTGTTAACTTCTATACTATTGGTCTACCCCAATGGTAACTACGGTATGATGGCCTACCCCATCATTACCGATATCTATGGCTCTAACCATAGGTATCTTTTGGAGCGGTTGACAACTCCATAAAAATAAGCCCTTGTTAACTTCTATACTATTGGTCTACCCCAATGGTAACTACGGTATGATGGCCTACCCCATCATTACCGATAGCCATGGCTCTAAACCATAGGTATCTTTTGGAGCGGCTAACAACTCCATAAAAATAAGCCCTTGTTAACTTCTATACTATTGGTCTACCCCAATAGTAACTACGGCATGATGGCCTCCCCATCATCAAGCCTTTGTTATAATCTCACCTCATTAGTGGTTTTAGACGAGAGCGGATTACAACTCCGAAAATAAGCCATAAAGTTATTGATTTATCAGGTCGAGTAGTGATCATTGAATGTGAATCCTACCTGACACTTAACGTAAGATGTCGGTGTGTTTGAATGACTTATGTAAGTTTTGTGAATGTTGTAATACTTTAACCTTAATAAAATTTTTGTTCTAGGCCAAAAATTTTCTCGGGGTCGTTGGGGAAATATAGTATTTATGTATACTTACATACATTATCATCCTATTTATCATCCTATTAAATCATCCTTTTATTGATATTTTTCTTGTGACACTTATGTCAAATGTCAAACTGTCGTTTTCTTTTTCTGTCTAGCTTAGTCTATGATGCTGCTTTTTGGTTTATATAATTTAGTTTATTTTTATCAAATTGATTTCGTTGAAATATTGTATTTAATTCTAATTTAATTTTATATTATGATTGTACTAAATAACTTAATTCTAAATTTTACTTATGAAATTTACGCACACGAAGGAGGTCTGATATGGTCGGGTTCCTCTACATTTGAAGAAACTAATTTGAAAATAGAAAAGAAGACTTATTTTGACAACGAGCTGATGGGTATAAAAGCAGAGGCCGTTGGCAGAAGAGGGCTCTTCTAAGTCTTCTATCTCAGACTGTGGAACAGTGGCGCTTTTCGATCTCAGACTTCTGTCCAGTGAACACTCTATGTGCAGTGGAGACTCTATCTTAGTCTTTGTGCAGACGTCTGTCTAACTTAGCCTTCTTGGCAGAATACTATAACTTGCTGGAGTCTATCTCAGCATTTGTGGAGACGAAGGTCAACTTCAGTCTTCTCTCTACCTGCTGCGGCCCTGCCTGTTGAGGCCAGTGCGTGCTGCATACCACCTGTCGGCGGCGGCGTTCTAACTCGGCCCTTTGTGCAGTCGACGGTCTACTTCAGTCTTCTCTCTACCTGCTGCGGTCCTGCCTGTTGGGGCCACTACCTGCTGCGGTCCTGCCTGTTGGGGCCACTACCTGCTGTGGTCCTACCTGTGGAGGCCTCTTGCTGGAGGTCATTACCAAGGCCTAACCTTCTGTGCGTGACAGTGAACTGTGTAGTGCTGAACTGTGTTTTGATATCATTCTTGTATTTTATATTCTAAAATAAAGTTTAATTTGTTGTGTAAATATAAACTGTTACAAGTGCAAGGCGCTGAGTTCTCGTGGTCCGCACAAAATGGGTCGGCGGTCCGCATTTAGTGACCCCTGATAGAGACCTTTAGTTTTACTGATTAAATCTCAAAATATTATGGACGCCATGTTGAGCTTAAAGTTAGTACAGGGCCAAAAGTAAGCTTAAAATATTTTCGGTTAACAAAAATTGGATACGAATATCGTCTACCTTTTTAAATTGATTTATATCTAATACATAGATCTCAAACTCTTGAGACTCACAAAGTTTGAAAATTAATTCATTGCGATAGAGTTAAAACTGAAGACAAATAGTTGTATTGGGCTAACATTTATTTAAAGCTTTTCATTTTTTAATAATAAATTGTGTTTTAGTAAGTTTCCAATAATCGAAAAACTGTGAAGTTTAAAACAATACTTGTATAAAGTTTCGGTTTACAATTAGAAACAGATGTTAGAACACAGCTGAAACTGTAAATCTAGTTGTAAATAGGCTAAAGTTTTGATTAAAAGGAAAACTAAAATATTCAACGTATTTTCACCGTCTTTAAGTACAATTTGAGATACTTTGAAAGGATTTGAATAAATCTTCGCCCAAAAAGTCTTAGTACCTATTTATTATTAAATTAGAATTATTATTCTAAAATTTCAATTGCAAATGGAAATTTTAAGACGCAAGCTGAGCACAATTAAAACAGCTTTGCTTTAAAACTTCGTCTTGTTACTAATGACGCCAATAAAATAACAAATACCAAGTATGAATTTCAATTTCAAACTCGTTTTATTCAAATTGATATTTAGAAATGTCTGAGTATTTTAAAAGGGGAGTAATTTGAGAGTAATTGCTTCGCGACTTCTTTGTTCCTTTTTGAAGAAATTAAATCAAGCACAAAAAAAAGAAATAAGTTACTTATTAAAATGAAATAAAATGTAGTGATAAAATATTTTATGGAGTTATAAATAAGAAAGTCAACCGATCCGCCCCTGCTTCGCATGACACACCGTCACTACTACGCAAAATTTTATTGTTATTGGTAGAGTAGTTTCCAAGATTATGAATTAAGATTACCTGAACCCACCAGACTTATTCAAAGATTCAGTTATTGCAGTTAGTGCTATAAAATTTTCGAAGCATTGAATAGTTGTCTACTAAACAATACATTTTTACCTAGGAACTATGTCGAACTTAGTAGTTACGGTGAAAGTTCAATAATCAAATTAAGCAAGTCAAATATAATTTTAATTAATTTAAGTGTTTACCACCGAACATCCTAACCTTAAGAACATAATACTGCCATGCCAAGAAAATTACTAGAGATTTCAAATGGGTAACATAACCAAAACAGTATCTGCTCTAACTAGAAATACAGAAAAAATCTACTCAGGAAATGTCCATCTGTATTTTTTACCTGCCCACGCTCCAAATGAATTCCTTTGCCACCAACTACGTTCAAAAGAACCACAGAACCAAAACTAAGCTCAAAATCATTTCCGAAAACCAATTAAGCTTACTTCGGGAACTACAAAGATAGCCGCAACAAAGCTTGCTTTTGTATTTGTTTTAATCCATATCTAAGCTAATTGTTCAGCCTATTCAGAACAAAGACAAGGTTTTAATTGAAATGTCTGAGACCACGGACCCTTAATTGGAAACCATTTGAAAGTATTCCGTTGAATATTGTAAAGTTAAAACGACATCTGAAGGGTTGGTGTTTGGTTTAAGTTACAAGAGTTAGGACATTTTTTGACGTAAAGATAATTGGGTTATAAACGTCATTGTTTTATAGTGTAAAGTTATGGTTTTAAACGTAGACCTTTTATAATAAAATCAGGAACAAGACTATTGTTTCGTTTGTGCTTACATTTTATATCGCTTCGTTACTTTCGGTTCAAAAGATTGAGACATTTAGGATGAACGCAAATGGAATGCGTTTAGCGCTGTATTGATATTTTTTAGATTTCTTTGTGGTAGCTGTGGTAGCCTGGTATATATTATTATATTTAGTTGTTAATGTATTCCCGATATTTAAGTTTCAATGTAGTTCTAAAAGCGCCGCTACACCGTAGATTTATTTGGAATTTGTCTTATAAACGATGAGAAACAGATGCACGGTTCTGGTTGGATGTTTTTAAGGAGATAAAACAGTAAAAAAACTCCTTGAAATATAATATGCTTTGGTTTGTGACAATGATAATGTTAAAACACGTTTTGCTATGAATTAATAATAAAATTGTTCAGCAGACGTGGAAAACTACTTGTCCTTAATTTGATCTACTCCATGACCGTATCACCCAATTAAATATAACAAAAATATCGCAACTAGTAAAACGCTCAAAGCTCGTAACTTGACCAGCACAAAGAAGCCTCGTAAACTTCACGAAGTTGAGCGATTCGTCTAGACGTCATTTAGCGATGCCTTAAGACAATGCTCAGTTGCATTTTATTAGTTCAGTCGACTTAATTGTTTGTTTTGACGTGATCTGGGACTTAATTCTGAGGATGACTGGTTCGTTTAAATTAAATTGGAACTTGGTGTATAAAAGTTAGAGTGGCTTCAATTTTTGGTAAAGAGGTCAGCTGTTGTTAATTTTCTGAATTCAATTTTATTTTCGTTGGGAAAATAATGGTACTTTAACACTTGGTCGTTAACCCGTATTCAAGTGTTTCAAAGAATACTCGAATTCGAGCCAAATTAATCGAGCTGTCCTTAAGTGATGCTCCGTCATACATGTGGCAACTGATTTTTTTGCGGTAAAACACCCGGGAGTTATCATGTTTTTTTTTTTGTTGGCGCGGAACCATGAGTATTTTTTGAAAATTAAAAGTAACTTAAAATATTCCTTAAAAAGAGAACTGATGTTAATCATTTCTCTTTTTTGCCAGTGATGGAAAGATTAGCCAGTACAAGCATACAGATAATAAAACGTTTATAATCATTTACCAAAAAGCTGTTTTAATAATATAAACAAATTGACTGGCCTGTTGGTCTAGTGGTTAGTGACCCTGACTGCTATGCCGGAGGTCGTGGGTTCGATTCCCACCCAGGACAAATGTTTGTGTGATGAGCACGATCATTTGTTCTGTGTCTGGGTGTAATTTATCTGTAATATGTATGTATTTAGAAATATATAAGTATGTTTATCAGTTGTCTAGTACCCATAACACAAGCTCTGCTTAACTTGGGACTAGATGGCGTTGTGTGATAGTTGTGAAATATTGTTATAAACATTTTATAGATTAAAATCAAATCGCTCCTAGCAGACTAAACAAGGCAAGCATGAACAACTAATTACAAATGGTTATAGGGGGACTGAACCACTAATCAATTAACTGGGATGTATTGATTCAGCCGCAGGCTAGATGAAACGCGCAATTGTATTGATGTAACGTTACGTTACAGGGGGTCTAATCTTTAAGCACGAAACCCGTGGTTTCGGACTTAGTTACGGGCGTTTTGACAACGAGCCCGAAATACGTAAGAATAAATGATGTTATGATTTGACAGAAAGCTCCTTAAAATCCGCGCCACCACTCATAACCTGCGAAAAATTCGTGGTAGGTACTACATTTTTTCGATGCAATTTGACGTAATGACATAGACACTAGCGCCACGTCAAAAGGCGCTTTAGTCGTGGTGGTATTATCCTGTCGGCAATTTTGATTTTGACGTTAGTTACGTTCGTTCATCCTTATCTGTACCCGTGTCTACGTAAACGGTCTTAGACAGTAGACCCCTTGGAGCTTCAGTGAGCCGCGAAAGCAGAGTCCTGTGTCCCAGTATTGCGGTTATTGCAGGCCGATTATATAATTACTAGCTGTGCCCGCGACTTCGTTCGCGTGGAGGTTGGAACTCAACAATGTATTTTTTTAGTGCTTCTTTATTAACAACATTAGCTGTAAACCATCATTCTGGAGCATACATAAATATGCGTACGTAAATCATCAAATGAGTCCTCCTACCCAGGGCAGGGTAAGAGGGACTGTCAGACTTGTACTGATTAAAATCCTCGGTGTCCTATAAATCCTATAATAGGCCTTTACGTTCCGGAGTCAAGGTAATTCGATAGTTCCGCGACCCCGGCAGGCTTTGGCCTTCTAAGGGGGCCCCCCCTTAGAAGGCCGTCATTGTGATGACACATTTAGGAGCGTGTTGAACACAACGCGCCGTCGACCCACGCATACTCGCCGCCCGCATGCTCGTGCAAGAGAAAAATCTACGTTTAAACGCCTCTGAGACCTGAGTAGTATAGGCGGACTCCGGAGCCTGCCCGTTCCTGCCTTTACCGGCGCTGGCAGCCCCAGGACGTAAGCAGACATGGGCGGAAGTCATTCTTTCAAGGAAACAGGTCATACCTATGCGTGACCCATCGTATCCCATCATATCCCATCGTATCCCATCCTATCCCATCGTATCCCATCGTATCCAATCGCATCCCATCGTATCCCATCGTATCCCATCGTATCCCATCGTATCCCATCCTATCCCATCCTATCCCATCCTATAATATTAGGTTATTATTAGGATTAATATTGTGTTAATGAAAATACCTTCGCAAGTAATGCATTACTTTAAAATCAAATTTGATTTCCATAAAAAAGGTTATAATGACTTAACCTTAAAAGATAAATGTATGCTCTCGCGGACTTTATTTTAGAACTTTTTATCAGGAATAATTCCGTAGTACATTATTTTTGCGTATCTTTAACCGTTTACGCAGCGCACGCAACGGAAGCTCTCGAAATGGAATCCATTTTCCCGATTTTGAAACATTTCTCTTTACTGTTTCGCTCCTATTATCTGCTCCTATAGCCCTGACCACCGATAACCCGGACCTTGTTACAAATGCTGATTGACTGCTATTTTTTGTAAAATACTTAAAAATGTATAAATAAATGAATAAAGGATTCTTATATTATGCTCCCAGCCCCCAAAGGCAAAATCACTGTTTAAAATCACAAACAACTTATACTTCTATCAGTTTTTGAGATCAATAAATAAATCAATTTGCGCGACTGTAAACAGTGACTTTGTCTAGGCCCCAAACTAACCAGGGTTGTCACTTTCGTGAACAACCAAACCAACAGTCCTTTTACAGTTATTTTACCTCTGACGACAACCGATTAGAACGCTTGTTTCAATATACATAAAACATATACATATAACGATGGAATTCGAGGATCAAAACCACAGCGATCTTTATGTATATTGAAACAATCGTCTTAATCACACGCTTGATTGACCTTCGAATTCGAATCTTATATGTAGAAAAACAAGGATCTTTTTCACAAATCAGAGGTACAAAATAACAATAAAAGGACTGTAGACGTTGTATGTGTCAGGTGCGGCTGGGCCGGGGGCTGCGAGCACAGCGCGCAAGCGCCCGCTGTTGGGCGGAGCGCGGGCCGCCATGTCTCCGACTAAGCGCGCCGTGATGACCCTGCTCGCGCGCGCTAGGGCTGCGACACACAAACATGCGCCGGCGTGGCCTGCTCCTCACGAGTGAGTATTACTATCAGATATTAGGGCCTGAGCAGACTAAAGCCCGCCTAAGTCGATAGGCTGTGGTCACGTCCATGTAGCCAGTTTTGTGCGTGCATGCATGACTAACGTAATAAATAAATTTTTAAGCAATCCTTGCAATGAAACGTTTTGCATGAAGGTTTAAAATTGTCATGAATAACCTAGCGTGTGCGGCTGGCTTGAAATGTGTTTTCATGACGTATACTTATCTACTTCACACTCTATAGGAGATGTTAAATTGAAAGTGTCCGTTATCCCATCAGAAGAGTCACTTCTAGAATGAACTACGAGTTACATTTAAAATCTACTGAAAATGTGCGCCAGATAGATACGTAGCCATTTGATACCTTCTAAAGACTTTAGTAAATACGTTACGTCACGCCAACGCATTTTTTCTGCTCAGGTATTTAAGGAACTAGGCAACTTTCCCTTTGCCAGCGATTAGCGAGAAGCAAGAAAATCGCTAAAATTAGCAAATAAAAACGAACCGTGAGCTCAATCGTATGTAGTTCTCTCTTTTTCATTGATAACTTGTAATCTTTTCTACATTTCTTAAGCGAAAGCTAATCGCTTTCTCGTCTGCATTGGGACAGGTACCTACTTAAACGATAACAAAATTATGATCTAATGGCTCAGTAGCTAAGTTTGATACGTTACATTGATACTAACATTACCCAGGCTCTTGTAAGTAGTTCACGATTTCGTTCGCGATATTTCATCTATCTTTAATACGCTTTAATGTACCTAGAACCTTAAGAGAAAGGGCTGCTACCTATTTGCATAGAGGCTTTTGTATGAGGCATGGTTTTTGAGCAAATTAACAGTGTTTTTAAACGTTTCTATGTAGACCGCAGCTGACATACTACTCCGCGTATCCCAGTCCACTGCTGGACATGAGCCTCTTCCAAAAAGGAATGTAGATTATGTGAGTATTTTATAGTTCAATTTTATATTAAGCGACCGTTGGTTGTCGCCATTGCAGTGGCGTAGCCAGGCGGAGCGAAGCGGACCCCAGCAACCGGCCGCAAAACAAAGGCTTATACTATTTTAGTCACAAGCCAGACTCTGAGAACCTTACTACAAAAACTTAAACATCTGGTGAACACTTGTCTAAAAAAAGTGTGACTGCAAAACGGACCTTATTTCAACGACATATTCTGACATTTTTTTGACAAGTGTTCAACAGACGTTTAAAAGTTTTTGTGGTACGACAGTAATAGATGAGCTTTTGTTTGTGCATATTACTCAACAATACCTAATCTATCTCAGTAAAAAACTTGACTCAAATACCTAGATTAGCTTTTTGTTTTCATATTTTCAAAGAAAATGCACGGACAAAATCTAGTTCTATGTAATTAATATCACTCGAATAGCAAAGCTTTTGGCGAGTTATTTTTAAACATTACGTAAGAACAAAAACTTGTCGAGTAGAGGCTCACTAGCTATTACGATAGTACGAACAAAACCTTGTCGAGTAGAGGCTGACTAGCTATATGACTAAATTTACCTCGGAATTTAACATTTCTTAAATTTTATAGTACTTGAATGTCGTAAAAACGACTGTGGGCACCCCGACTCGGACAGGGTTAGGTTAGAAGTTTTTTTTTTTTAAACCACCCAGAAGTAGGAGCACCGCGAAGCGGTGCTCCATCGACGTTTTCTGATATTTTACTAGATTTAGTTTAGTGAAATGACATATCTCTGACTTTTTACTAGTATTTTGTCATAGATGCTTTTCTTGATGATTGGATTTCGAAAAATCCCTGATTTCCTTATATCACTGCGACATGCATAAACAAATCCTCATTCTTTTAGAGTTTGACTTGTGCGTGACTAAAATGGTACTAGGTATAGATTTTGTCCGTGCATTTTCTTTGAAAATATCAAACAAAAAGCTATTCCATTTGAGTCAATTTTATTACTGAGATAGATTAGGTGTTGTAGAATAATATACAGAAACAAAAGCCCATCGATTAGAGTCTGACTCGTGACTAAAATACTAAGTATAGCCTTTGGAAATACGCCACCCGGCCTCGCACCTGAGTAGAAAAAAAAGAGAGAAAAAAAACAAAAACCTTGACAACGGCGATCACCAGTCAGTAAAGCGGTGCAACTTAATTTCTACTAAGAAATTAACATGACCTACAATTATATACCTAAGTGGCCTCGCAATACTGATGTCGCCGCCGATCACGTTTAGGTCAAACGCCACTCCACTGTTCGCGCGAAGCCCTATGTTGCGAAATAACTTGGTAACGTTTTATTTGTTACTGAAAGAGTCCAAGAGGCCTCAAAACAAAAGTTAACCCTCAGATACCTATTGACAGAAAACCCACTAGTTAGCTAAAGGACCAATCACTTCGGTATCGGCCAATAGTGATGGCCAATAGAGTAATACCCGAGAATATCGGTCAGTATCTGGAGAGGCTCTCGTTCGGTAGGTCAAGGGTTCGTTGCAGAAAGCGATACTCGTGTAGATTGCCCCGTAATTGATAACCCACCCAAGAACTGTCGAGTTATGTGTGGTGACGTTTGTATGTCAAAACTAAATACTCGTATGAAAAATTGACAGGTATTTTTAGATTTAAGCTTGTTAATTTTAGGTCCTTCGTACACAAAGCGACTCAAGTCTTCGATACCTTACGAATTTCGTATCCAGGCGACTATCGCAATACAAATCCATAGAGAATTGGGACACGGAAGAAATACCACGTATGCAAAAGACTTGACTTCCAAAAAAGGAAAAAAAAATACATGTGGCACTCGGAGACTGCCGCGATGAAGCTATTGCATAACATTTTATTTTAAAAGAATAAAATCGCCTACCGCGTATATTTAACGAGAATATAATTTATTTAAAATGTTTGTGGTGCTCTACTGTAAAAAAGAACTTCTATTTTGTAGGAGAATTTTATAAGTACCTAGGTTTCATTGTGAAAACTCCTTTTGAAGCTGGCCGTTTAGAATCAGTAAGAAAAAGTAAATTCTTTTTATGACGGATATTTTTATGATTGCTGAAGTCTCCCGAACTGAAATGTTAGACGATGCGTGGTGTTAGGTATTTTCCTTAAGTTTTTGGAATTTTTTTGATTCGGTCGCCGCGCCGCACCGCGTTCAGAGCCCGTGATAAAAGCTATGCAATAGCTTAAAAAGATTTCCAATATTCAGATTTTAGAAATTTAATTTTATTTCATAACCACTGCTAATATTACTGTCAAATTGATTTTAATTTTACAATTATTATTTCAAGTTTTCAACTGCGAAATCTTTTTCGTACATTTTATTTCTCTCGTGTCTTAATTTAAACAAACATAAATTTAATAATGATTCAAAATTTTGCAAAGACATAACCTGTTTTAAAACTAGAAAATTATCTGACAATCTGAAACTGAAAAACCTTTGAGTCCCAAGCCCAGCTGGCATTACGGGCTCTCCAAACAGCGTGAAACCAAAATTACCAAGTACAATTGGGAGTTGATACCGGCCGTATTGGTAAACTTGTTTCGTTTTCCACTGTATGCACTGGCTACTTAGGGCTGCCACGAAAGGACAACATATTAGCGTTTCTTTTGTTTTTTTTTTCATACTGTACTGACTAATATACGTTCCGGTTACCCGATATTCCCGCGACCGCGGT
Organism: Agrotis exclamationis; assembly: GCA_950005045.1. Classification (NCBI taxonomy): domain Eukaryota; kingdom Metazoa; phylum Arthropoda; class Insecta; order Lepidoptera; family Noctuidae; genus Agrotis; species Agrotis exclamationis. The sequence goes on from OX465438.1 coordinate 4,469,186, forward strand.
GAGATATACATATTAACGTGACTTTTTTTTGGCGGTAGGTAACCATTGCGACTCTTGAACAGTGGATTCCGTAATTGTTTATGTAGGCATAAACTTAACATTAAATGAAAACCGAAATTAGAGGACCGAAAGGAGAGACGGGCAGACAGTGGAGTCTCGCAGTGTGTTTGAGCACTAAGCTCAAACACACTGCGAGCCTAGCGCGGCGGCGGCGGCGGGCGCGGAAATATTAAACGTATGAAATCGCCGCTTGTGGCCACACTGAAGTGACCTAGCGCGATGACTACAAACGATTTTGCGAGCCTAGGCGTTGCTAGGCAACAACAGATATAACAAGCGGGTGGCAGGTGTAGCAAACTATTTCGGTCTTATAGTCAGCGCTATCAGTTATCAGGACATGTACTAAAATACCACCGTAGGACGTATTTGTATAAATTATTTTTACTGTACTTGACTAAAATCACGTAGAATGGTTGATAATTTAGTTGTATACAATCCTAAACAACCTATATAACATTTTCAAATGATTTTCTTTAAACAAGATTTATAGAAATTACTATGTACCACCGGTTTGCAACACCTGAAGTCGACGCAACAAAAACAAACGCTTGATCGGCAGTGTTGACACCGATCGCGCCCGCCGCCGCCGCGCCCACACTTAGTAATAGGGTCCCTGTTTACCTTGCCTTAAAAAAACCTAAAAATCATGGGTAATCTGAAAATGTAGGTATTTAAATCAAACTTAGTCTGGCCATTTACTTTACTGCTTCAATGCACGAGCAATCCGTGTAAGTGCAGCCTTATTGGCAATATAAAGAGAGACACCAAAAAGCAAAACATAAAAAAGTTCCACAACCAAAATTGCTTTTGAAATTAGTTTCAAAACAAAAACCAACTTTCGGCCATCCTCCTTTTTCCATCATTCAAAAAAAACTCCTTTAATAACGACACATGAAACATACGTGACACCCCTACGCGTTCCCAGGGTTATCAACAAACATGGCATACGTGCCGCATCATGCGGCTGTCGGCTCAACGGGTATAATCGACAGGGTGCTGGCGGGGTACGTGACATCCTTACTGTTCACAGTTTGAGTCCTGGGCCAGGCGAATTGTGGGCGGTGTTTTTAGTTTAAATATTATGTTTATGCTCTCAAAACGGTGAAGGAAAACATCGTAAGGAAACCGGCATGTCCTAGAACCAAAAATTCGAAGACATGTCACATCTACCACTGCATCCGCACTGCATCCGCACTGGGCCCGCGTGGTAGATTACGGCCCACTCCCTCTCACAGAGAGGAGGCCTGTGTCCCAGCAGTGGGAACATTTATAGGCTGATGATGATGATTATGTTTATTTTTGGGGGGTTTCGTTTAATTTGTGTGTTTAAGGTCCTTTCAAGGTTGTCGAAAATATTTTACTTTATTTGTGCAAAACGTTTAGATGTTTCGAATTTTTTTAATATTTCAAGGTGGAATACACACAATGAACAAACTAGGTGTACAATCATAATTGGTGACAAGTTGACTGCTATTCTTCTATTTTTGCCATCAAGTAGGTGCAGCAAATACATTTCCCTCGGCCAACGCATCATCACACAAAATGTTGACTTATGAAAGAAAGAAAGAAACATAGTATACAGCCCGCTGGAAGCGTCGTCCAGTGTAAAGGTGCCGGTTCGCGCGCAAGACCGCGATAGAAGACCGAGACAGGAGACCGCGACCGAAGATTGCTACCGTATCTGTCTCCTGTCGCTGTCTCGCTCGCGAACTGCCGCTCATACATTTCCTAATGTTAACTACTGTCGCGGTCTCCGGTCGCGGTCTCCCGTCGCGGTCTCCTGTCGCTGTCTCCTGTCGCGGTCTCGCACGCGAACCGGCACCTTAAGGCTTTCAGTGTGCGTGAAAAGTCTATTTTTGATAGCCATAAACCATCAAGTTCACCTGACAACGCTTCCAGCGCTCTGGTGCAATCTAGAAAGTAAATAAGATCGACAGTGTCTATTGACATTATAAATACATATTTCATAAATGAAGTTGCTCAAGTAAAATTTTCAGAAGTTTTGCTCTTTCGTTCGACAACAAGAACTTTTCCACGTATTGAAACGCCAAATTCAAAGCTAGTAAGCTTAGTCACTATTCTGAAGCTTTTATTCAAACAATTCATCGCTTTATCTAATAACTCTATTCGACCGACGGAGCGGAACGGATTTGACAGATTATTTGACAATTTCACCGTTTTCATTGACCAATTTAAATACTGGATTGTGTATTAGGCAAAAGGCCTTGCAGACTGAATGTTTTGGAATTCCTACTTTGATAAGAGAAAGCTGTTTTTATCAGTTTACTAACTATACCCCACGATGTCAACCCGCTAATCAGCTCCTTTTGGTCATGGCATGATGTTATATAGCCTTCCTCAATAAATGGACTATTAGTAAATCATCATCATCATCATTATCTCAGCCATAGGACGTCCACTGCTGAACATAGGCCTCCCCTTTAGATCTCAGCATATACCGGTTTGAAGCGACCTGCATCCAGCGTCTTCCAGCGACCTTTATAAGGTCGTCTGTCCATCTCGTTGGTGGATGTCCTACGCTGCGCTTGCTAGTCCGCGGTCTCCACTCTATCACTTTTCGACCCCATCGACCATCTGCTCTGCGAGCAATATGGCCTGCCCATTGCCACTTCAGCTTGCTAATCCGTAATTTAAAATTAGTAAATAGTAGGATTCAATTCATTCAACCTGCAAGACCTTTTGCCTCTCACACAATCTATATAGTAATAACTAGTGGCCCGTTCCAGCTTCCCACGGGTATATTAACAACCGCTCGACCGATTTTGTGCAAACTTCACATAAAGCATCTACTAAATAGTTCGAGCATAGCCTAAACACAGTAACTTCGTTCCATCCGGGTGTCCCTTGACACCTCTCAAGTTTTTTTTTCTTATAGCGTGGTAAAATCATCAAATTAGTCCTCCCACCCAAAGCAGGACAGGAGCGGAGGGACTGTCACACTTAGTACTGACTAAAATACATGGTGTCCTTCAATAGCCCTATACGTTCTGAGGTCACGGTATCTGTTTAGTCCCGCGACCCCGGCAGGCTTTGGCCCTCTAATGAGGGCCCCATCATTGTAATCTGTACCAGCCCTTACTGTAAAAAGACTATACACGTGCCATCCATGACACGTGTATGAACATAGAAATAGGTAACTTATGTTACGTAGGCGGTAAGTGGGAAGCTTCTTTATACGTAGGTACGCTAACGCCCTTACTAGTAAAGAACTAGAAGTGAAAATTATCCTTACAACTCATCATCATCAGCCTATAAATGTTCTCACTGTTGGGACGCAGGCCTCCTCTCTGTGAGAGGTAGTGGGCCAAAATCCATCACGCGGGCCCAGTGCGGGTTGGTAGATGTCACATGTCTTCGAATTTTTGGTTCTAGGACATGCCGGTTTCCTCACGATGTTTTCCTTCACCGTTGTGAGAGCAGTGGTGATGAAATAAATTACACAAAGTAATGCGCATGGCTGGGTTCGAACCCACTACCTACTACTCGTAAGTCGAGGCCGATACCACTGGGCCACCACTGCTCACCTTACAACTATGATGATGCAATTCGACTTATTTACGTCATCGTACCAAGCCTGCTTTTTACAATCTACCCACATACAACCGAACGGCAACGCCTTTATATCTAAGGATATTATGTGACGAGTAATAAGCATTTGCCTACCCTACGGGAACACGGTTAAGAATTATTTGCTACGAATGTACGGCTACGATATTTTGCTACGAATATTTCCTCTTAAACTATTTGTTAAATAAAAAATCGTCTTTTGTTTTTATTTAACAAATAGTTGAAACTAAGCGGTATATGGCACTTATTTTATTTACCATTCATTTAAATATCTGAGAAGTAAGATTATTGTGGCAAATACAGCATGATTATTTTGTGTGGTTAGGTACTATTTTTTATGGTGTACAAAATGTTTTTACCATAATAGTTTCAAATGTTTTAAAAATAAAAAAACAATATTTTTTTCCATCAATGTATATTTAAGTACCTATTTGATGCGGGCATGCGGGCGGCGAGTAAAGGGCAACTCGCAGCCCGACCATGGACCATGCCCGGGCCGCCTCTAAGAGCGTCAGCATGATGACGGGGCCCCCTCTCTAGAGGGCCAAAGCCTGCCGGGGTCGCGGGACTTATCTCATTACCGTGACCCCGGAACATAAAGGGCTATTGAAGGACACCGTGGATTTTAGTCAGTACAAGTCTGACGGTCCCTCCCGCCCTGCCCGGGGTGGGAGGACTCATTTGATGATTTTACCACGATAAAAAAAAAGTACCTATTTGATAAATAATTTTTTAAATGATTATTTTTCTTGTTCCAGGCACACAGCCCTTCTACCACTTATAAGAGACGAGTTCGTGGCGGGCGTGGGTGTTAATATCAACCTAGCATAATTTATAAATATCTAGTCAAATGATAACCTAGTCTGTATCTAGTCGAATCAATAAATCGAATTAATTTTAGTATAATTTAAGGTAAATCTTAATTCGTACCTGCTTTATGACAAATATGTATTTTATTATATGTATAATAATAATTATATTCTATTGTTTGTAGTGTTCTTTCAAATGAATTAGGGGAAGGTTATGAAATGAAAGCTGAATACGGAATCGAGTGACAATATTTATTTTGACGACAGAGAAAAAAGTTGTATGTCTTTAGTATGACAATCAGAAAAATCAGCAACAAAAAATGCAATTTTATGCAAATATCATGCCTACTACAAGGTGTTTTTTTTTTGCGTGTTTCATGTAAAAATTTATAAATTTTTGTTCCAATTTGTTTACAAAGTATTGACATTACATGTTTGACACTTGTTTGACTGATAACACGTTCACAATTTTATCCTTCATAATTATAAGACGCAAACCTAGATTTCGTGTTAAAACTTGTCAAGTTTGTGCTATTATTTTCACTGTTACAAATTCCACATCTAATATACACCGTGACTTTTTAGTCGTCTTACAAAAGCAGCCCAGTTCATGTATCCAATGACTAGAACATGTTTATAATAAAAAAATATGTATTTAAGAGATTTGAAAAAATTATTAATAAAACTTTAATTGGTTATTATGACACAAGGCGTAGTTAGAAACGCCCTTGTCTCATAGAAAATGGAAATGGAATGATCTACCCGACTATTGCGCTGGGTGGGTATACTCTACAGATTGTTACGTAAACATTTTTAACAGGGTGTTTCATATTTCTAATGTACCTATTTATTAAAAATAAAAATTATTATTAACGATTAAAAAAAATTAAACTCGCCTAGAGGTATTTTAGGTCGGATACATTAAGTGGACGACTTTTGTAAGACGACTAAAAAGTCACGGTGTATAAAATTCTCGTGTCACAGTTTTCGTTGCCATACTCCTCCGAAACGGCTTGACCGATTTTGATGAAATTTTTTGTGCTTATCCGGTATCTATGAGAATCGGCCAACATCTCTTTTTCATCCCCCTAAATGTTAGGGGTAGTCCACCCCTAAATTTTTTTTTATTTTTTTGACAAAATTTTTAATTTATGGCAAAACAACGTTTGCCGGGTCAGCTAGTTTTCTATAATTTTCAATGAATGACTGCCATTGCCGTGAAAAATAGTTTGACCCTCGATGATGTAACTCTGCTCACAGTGCAAGGACAGATGGGTGTGATTATTCTAATTTTCATATTTTTATTTAATTTTAAGTAAAAGTTAGAAGGAAAAAATGTCGACACCAGGATAAAATGTGCTATTTAGTAAATAATCATAATGTGTATAGAGTGATTGATAATAGACAAAAATAATGAAACTTTGAGTTGAATGACGAGAAAAATAGATTATTTAAAAATTGAACAAGGTTTCTCATTACTATCAATTTATGTTATCAAAGAATAAGAATACTTGATTTAGACTCTGTATTGTCAACATTATTCATTGAAGCCAAATGTGTCATGATTAATAACAAAAAATAGGCAACATAATTATATAAAAAATTGCGATTATATTTAAGGGTAATTATCACACTGAACAACTTTCTTCATGTCTATAAATACACCCTTAAACATAAAAACAAATTATATACACGCTGTATACACTTCTTTGAACAGTAAAGATGGCGCAAGTTGTGCGCTCCACGCACTTTCTTTGTCACAAAATATTAGTTCTTCAGTTGTTATAATTGATTTGCAGTTGTATTATATTAAATGTTTCATGTATGTAATTATAATATAATTAAATTATAGGAATAATAATAAATTATTTTAGGACAATATGTGTTCTAAGAGAAGGATGGAAAATAAAATCATTAGGAAAATAAAAGATTTAATGATGACAACAGTTACTATCAATGGGGATAAGCAGAATAATCAGCTAAGCTGAAAATGAAGACAATTTCAGGAATTATATGAAATTATAAACTTTATGCACTTTTGCACTACCTGGAAATCAAATTCAAAACCTCAAAATATGAGGCTCTATTTATTATTCTTCGATGTCAAGATATTAGCAAAAAATACCCGCAAAGATTTTTTCTCATTTCCTTTTTTATTTTTTTATTCTAGGCGGGCCTATTTATTACACTGATCAAAAAAATCTAAAAGTCATATTTAATTGAATTGCAAAGATGTATGAATAAAACAATATGATTCAATAATGTTTGAATAAAACGCGTGATCAAACATTTTTTGGTCAGTGTATAAAACTATTTTTGAAAAACCCCATAAAAGTAGGGCTTTTAGATAATAATTAACGGACCACTGTGTATTTATTATCCTATGCCTTTTAGGGGATTATTGTATATAGAGAATATATCACTATATATAGCGGTAAGCCAAATTTTAGCAGACGACGATGTAATATTAGTCTATATTTCAGAATATAAAATGTTTTTAAAACTTTTAATGTCGGTTTTAATTCAAATTGTTATTGCTGTCACAATAAAATGTCGTGTATTATTTAAAATATTATTCACGCGTTAATACATCATACTTTGTGTTTCACACCCACAAACACAAATAAATAACACAGTAACTCATATGTAGGTACGCATTTATCCATAAATTTTCACACCCTGTCACTGCATTTGATCTTAATGCTTAAGTATCTAAAAGTGTCAAATAAATCACTTGAAAGCCGCAAAATGTCCCAATAAATCTTACAAATAGGAGATTACAAAAACACGGATGAGAAAAGGGAAAAATGACCACTCATTTTGATCTAATCTGGTTTTATTTCAAAATGTGGCAAATCGTGAAAGAGAACATAATTCCGTTGACAAAGTCTCCTATATAAATTCGTTCAAAATAACAACATGCTGTATATTTACAATATGTTTTTTGACACAGAATAATTTGAAATACAACCGATAAATGATCATAATAATATTTATATTTAATAATAAATTAACATCACGTACCGTATCAAATAATTGAAAATAAAAACTGATTCAAAGCACAGTGCACATTGTTCGAAACTTCTTTTATCGGATTACAGTATTTAAATAAAATAAAAAAATATGTCTGGCACAAAGTAAAATCGTTTAAAAGCACATGTTTTACCAATAGCAAAGTTCGAAATATTTAAAATAAGTTAATATAAAAAGTCTATGTAATGTATTTATAAAATAAAATGTTCCATAATTTTGCTTTACTAGTCACTGACAAGAAAAATGTCAACGATACTTTTTGTCATGTAGTAGTGGAACTTTAAAAATAAATGTTAAATGGTAGAAAATAATTATAAAACTTATTCTAATGTAATTAATTACGAGATTAACGATTATAAATTTAAATAACGAACGATAAAGGCGACGTCCACGTGCAGTTCAAATTGTAACGAATAAAATAAGTTGCGAAGCGAAATATTTGAAAATGGCGGACGAACAACGAAACGAATTTTGGAGCCATATAATTTTCCCTCAAAAATAAATAAATGAACTTATTAACTATGTATTAGTTATGTAAAAACTTTTTAATTATTTAAAATTTAAATTGCTATTGTTTCTTTTTTTAATTTGACGGGAATTTCAAAACTATCAGAATGGCCGAAATGTCATTTTCAAATATTTGAAATAATGTTTATGTAAAATTAATATTTTAAATGAGTGTCAAATAATTATAAAAATAAGTTTTAACTTAATGTAACTAAGCTTAAATCCTAAGTAAATAATAAAAATAACAATGAAGTATTATATTAAAATTAATGTAAATAGGGTTTAATCGCTTAAAAATCTCGTCTGTGTTTTGTGATATATTAGGTAGTTAGATAAAATCACATGTTTGAGCGTGATGTGGGCTATTTTTTTTTATTTCATGTCTGAATTAAATCCGCATTATACAATTTTACGGAATCAGTTTTTTAGCTTTTACATCTAAAATTGCATAAATTTTGTTTAGTTTTTCAACTTTTTCTATGTCAATAAAACATAATAATTACCTATATTTTTTATTCTAATTCCGACATGAAATAAATGTTTAAAAATTATGAATGATGTTTTATTATATTTATGATTTGATTTATTTTGAGCATTTTACGTCATCATTATCTATAAAAATATAATTATGTTCAAGTTTGGTTATGTTTTGTATTCTATAAGATTTTTTAAACCTAATTATTATATCAGTAAATACAAGGTGTAAAAGATGTTATGTAGTGCAGCCATTTCTTCGAAATTTATAATATAAAATTTCTGTTCCTAAACTTAATTTCTTTTTTTATTGCTTGTAAATAAGGATACCAAACATTCTAAGGATTCTTTTAGGATAATTTTGACATGTTGCATGTCAGAAAAGCTTGTCAAAACATTTTATTTGAAATAATATACACTTATAAATAATTTTAAATCTTGTATTGACATTATATTATTCTGAAACGTTAATTGAATAGTTTCAATTAAGTCTTCCATCAATGCAATGCTTGTTTTTAATTTAATTCAATTATTGTAATCATATGTTTGTTTAGGTTAACCTTCAATTATGGCTCAAACGGTGTGTTTATGATAGAATAGACGCGATCAATTATTATTTGTTCGTGCAATGTGCGGTGACAGTTGTATGATAGCTGATGAACTTCTAGAAAATGTATGGGCTTGAACAATACGAAAGGGCAAAAATTGAATTCACACATTTATTTTAGGAATTACATACACATCAAAAAAAGTTTGCGATCACTTTTAAAAATTGAAATCATTCTTGTTACGGTAGATTATCTTAATTTTATATTCTTAAAAAAATATAGATTTAACAATAAAACAGTTTAATTGTTTTTCCATAAAATTAAAAAAATATATCAGCTTATGCTAATCATCACAAATTATTTTAATGTGTGTATGTATTCACAGCTATAAGTCCGCGTCACGATTTGGTTACCCCCTTGGAAGTACAGACGCCAGCACATCAAGCTACCACAATCTGCCAAATGTCTTCAATAGATTTTCAACTTTATCACAATAGTGGAAGGTTAATGTTCGATTGATAAAATCTGACAGTTTCGGATAGGTTGACCTGCTGGCGTCTATACCTTAGTTCGTTACTAGGTTAAACAACCGTTCACTATTGATTTAACTTCATTTATCAAAAAACTAAGTATAAGCAACCAAAACTTGTTTATCATAATAAAAATGGGCAATTTTTCATTTATTTTAGTTAAAAAATAACTTTTCAAAGACTAAAGGCCTATCCGCACACAACAGTGCCGGCACGTGCCGATCCGTACCGTAACGATCAGTGTCGGTGAAATATGATACTGTCGCATACATTTTGTACGACGCTATCCGTACTCATCAGTGACAGTGACGTTCCGTGCTGTTCTGTGATCACTGAATAGCATACATAGGAAATAGGATTTTAAGTCAAGCCAAGTTAATATCATATTTCACTGACACTGATCGATACGGTACGGATCGTCACGTGTCGGCACGTGCACTGTTGTGTGCGGATAGGCCTTTATCATAATCAATCGTATCATAACATTTTTGACTCGTGAATGTTACGAAATCTAATTTTTCTAGGCTGTGTGTGTCATAAATTGTTTCATTAATTTATTTCTATCATAAAAACGCCGTTCCAGTCACTTTATGAGCATAGTTTATGATTGTTTGTTTACAAGTGTGCACAGAACATGAGTAGTAATAAATACGATCATAGAACAGTTTGTGTTTTATTTATTATTTTTCCTTATTAGGACTTGTATAGACAGACTACGTAGCTATGTTTTTTTAAACTTGGTAAAATCATCAAATGAGTCCTCCCACCCAGGGCAGGGCAGGGCTATCAGACTTGTACTGACTAAAATCCACGGTGTCCTTCAACAGCCCTTTACGTTCGGCGGTCATCGCGGTATGGTCCATGATCTGACAGCGAGCCGCCTATTACTTGCCATCCGCATACCCGGTACAGCTATGCTTTGGATTTATATATAGCCTGTTGAGTAACCAAACTGAAGCGGCAGTGGGCTGGCCATGTTTATCGAAGCACCCATGGCCAGTGGAGCAGATTTCTTTTATCGAAGACGGCGGCGGCAGCAAGCGTAGTTGAGGCCCCCATATGGACAGACTTTATGCGGAAGGTGAAGGACAGGGTGATGTGGAGGAGCCTGTGGGAGGCCTACGTCCAACTGTGGACTGAGAAAGGCTAAGTAGTATGTATTCGATAGTTAATTTTATTTAATAAATGCAAGACACAATTTTTACAATAACACTACATTTTAGACCTGAAATCCTGATTTATTTTCAATTTGCGTTAGATTTTTAGTTTCTGTCATCATCATCATCATTTCAGCCTATTGCAGTCCACTTCTAGACATAGGCCTCTCCTAGGGAGCGCCACAGAGCACGATCTCCTGCTTTTTAACCCCCGACGGAAAAAGAGGGGTGTTATAAGTTTGACGTGTCTGTCTGTCTGTGGCACCATAGAGCCCGAACGGATGAAGCGATTTCAATTTAGTTTTCTTTTTTGTATTAAAGGTAATTTACGGGCGAGTGTTCTTAGACATGTTTGATGAAAATCGGTTGAGCCGTTTAAAAGTTATGGGGGTGAAAGTGGGGAAGGGTAACCGAAGGTTTGCAAATAAACTCGAGTGGGGTTTTAAATGAAAGCGCACTGAATGGGAATATTGATGATTTAATCGAGAGTGTTCTTAGCATGGTTTGATGAGAAAATTGGTGCTGGGGAAATTGGGAAATGTAAATCCGATGGTCAAGTGAGAGTGTCAATTACTACAATCTCAGTCTTTGTAATTATGTTAAAGATGATTTGTCAATGTGCTGTAACCGCCCAACATAAAATGATATAAAGTAAGTATGTACCTACCTATAAAAAGTATAAAATTAAAAATTAAATTAAAAATTTAAAAAACCCCCGACAAAAAACCAAGTTCCCTTTAAAAAGTAATAAATAATAAAAACAAATAAAAAAATACGTCGCGTTGGGGGACCGAAAAAAATCGTAGATAATCAATAATTTGAAGCGGTCCCCCAACGCGACGTATTTTTTTATTTGTTTTTATTATTTATTACTTTTTAAAGGGAACTTGGTTTTTTGTCGGGGGTTTTTTTACATCCAGCCACTGCCAGCCACCTTCTTCAGGTCATCGGTCCATCTTGTCGGGGGGCGTCCCACCCTACGCTTACCTACACGCGGTCTCCATTCGAGAACCTTCCTTCTCCACCTATCGTCAGTTCTGCGGCAGACATGACCAGCCCACTGCCACTTCAGCTTGCTACAGATTTGGACAATATCTGTAACTTTGGTCTTATGCCGTAAGACCGCATTCCGGATTTTATCCCTTAGTGAGACCCCAAGCATAGACCTTTCCATAGCACGCTGCTTGACATGAAGTCGGTGGGCCAGCTTAACTGATATGTTCAACGTTTCGGCTCCGTAGGTTAGGACTGGAAGGATGCACTGATTGAACACCCGGCTTTTCAGGGACTGCGGCAGTGGCGACGTGAGGATATGACGCATTTTTCCATTTTTCCCACGTTTTTATACACTCACTTTTCTTGTTTGTTTGTTTGTTTGTTTGTTTGTCGTTCCGGTTGGACTTTTGCAACTCAATTTTGAGGCACTTCCCGATAAGCTAGCAGGCTGAAATTTTGCACACGCTCTGAGTTCTGATGACAATGCATGACTAGCTGAGAAACGTCATAACAAATCCAATATGGCGGCCTCCCCAAGATGGCGGACTGGCTGTTTGAAATCCACCCCTATGATATGGGTATCAAATGAAAGGGTTTGCTGTCAGAAGTACGAAAAAAATAGTCACGTGACTTAAATCCAATATGGCGGACGTCCAAGATGGCAGACAGGCTATTTGAAATGCACCCCAAAGATATGGATATCAAATGAAAGGGTTTGCTGTCAGGAGTACGAAAAATATAGTCATGTGACTTAAATCCAATATGGCGGACGTCCAAGATGGCGGACAGGCTTTGAGGCACTTCCCGATAAGCTAGGAGGCGGAAATTTTCAGGGTAGCTACAAATCCGATGAACAAAGATAAAAATAATAAAATAATTAATAGATTTTAAAAAAAACCCACGTTTTTAAATGTCCTAAAAATAAGAAAATAACCCTACGGGGCTGAGAGAGGGGCCACTCAAAACGTGGGGGCGAATCTTTGCAAGTTACACCCACGATCTATTACACGTCATGTAAATATATCCCATAAATAATCCCTTAAATAATATACGCCCCCACGTTTTGAGTGGCCCCTCTCTCAGCCCCGTAGGGTTATTTTCTTATTTTTAGGACATTTAAAAACGTGGGTTTTTAGATTTTTTAAAATCTATTAATTTTTAGTTTCTGTAGTCCATATACTCATGCCTTTTTAAATGCCGTGGTAGGTCAGAAACCACAGAATGCCACCTTTTACGAATTTTACACATACGCCGGTTACGTGTACTACATACAATTTTGTTCTACGCAACTTACGCCTATATTCACCCGTGAGAGAGCGCCCTTATAACAACGCTCGAACTGTAATAAAAAGTAACCAACTACAAACGAATATTGCGACAGAAAGTTATTCCTATTGGTAGTAAAATTTTATGGTGATCGGGAAGGGAATGTTATATTTGTGCTTCATATGAAGAGGGAATATTTGAGATAGACATAGTTTATTACTCGCCTATAAAATGGAAAATCAATAACACAAGCATTCTTAGAAAACAATGGCAACCTTACATAACATATTATTATTTTTGCTTATTGTGTACTTCGACCACGGATTACATATTTGACAAGAATTTGAGATTGAATATTATAACTAAAAAGGAAAAAAAAAATTCCTTAAAAACCGCCTACTTAACTTTTTTTTCGGAAATCGGTAGCAAAAATGAAAAAAATAATTTAAAAAATCAATGCCTCCGACTTCCGAATTACTTAAATGTATTTTACAATTTTTTGTGCTGGTTTTTGAAGGCGGTAAGTTTTTTTTATGTTTTCATTAGTCCGTTCACTGCGTGTTTTTAAACTCTTTTCAATGTGCATTTATTTATTGATAAATAATAAAATATACTCTGCTAGCCAATAATGATACCACCAGAAGTTATTCGATACAAGCAAATCAAATAAATAGGATTCATTCCTAAACCTAATTGGCAGTAATTGAGCTGATTGAATGAGTTACTCGTATGAAGAACTAATCAAAGGTGAAATATGATGGAAGAGATTCCCAAGAATATTGAAGACATCTTTTACTCGTCGACCTACTCAACTTTATTTATTTTTTGATATTTTAAGAACATTCTTTTTTTGTTTTAAGTATAGGTACTCGG